>CAWUFW010000861.1:2083122-2777496 GCA_963921515.1 Calotriton arnoldi
CACGGGGTGCGTTATTTATCTGGTGCAATAAATAACACCTATTACGAGTTTATGGGGAATAACATGCAGATTTCGGTGTTTAACACATCAAAATGTGCATGATACAGTAAATACCTTTTGTGTTCCCTTGTTTAATTTCAGCAGGTTTGACCTGCTGAAATTCAAAGAAAGTTGCGTTATTTAATGCATTTGATAGTTAGCGGATGCATTAAATATCTTAAATCTTGTAATTACGACCCATGTGTGAAAACAGGTGTTTACGCATGGGTCAGGAATATTGCGAGGATCAGACCCTTGATGTTTTGTATGGTTCACCTCACTTGAAAAAGTTAGACTACTGTCCTAGGCAGCGGCGGCCGGCACAGGTAAGTGCGGTGAGGCAGGGCAGGGCACGGCAGGGGGGAGTCAACAGACGACGGAATAGGTATGATTTATTTATTTATACATATTCCATCGTCTGTCGACTCCCCCCCCAACCCTGCCCCGCCCCACCGCGTTTACCTGTGCCGGCCACTGCTGGTCCTAGGTGACATTGGGATGTGAGAGGAAAATCAGTAACTGGAATTATGATTTCATGGTCCATGACTTGCTGCTGCTCAATAAGAATATTCTCGAGAGCTGTGACCTGAAATATTGTCAGATTTCATGAGTTTCCTTTTTGAACTGCCTTTAAAAGCTACTGCTTTAAGCAGGATGTCGGTGAAATATACAGCTAGTATCAAAACATCGTCCAGTACCTCCCTGCCTTCCAATTAGACCTAAATCTCACGTTAAATTGTGTAAATGCCCCCGCCACTATCATCACCCTCAAATTCAAAAGTGGAGGATGCAGATGATTCTCCAACTTAGGGCCAGATGTACGAAGCATTTTTGAGGTTGCAAATGGCCCGATTCACAGAATCGGGCCGTTTGCAACTTGAAAATGCTTTTGGTATGTACAAACACCGAACTGCAATATTACAGAATCACAGTTTGGGTTTGTGAATCAGAATTTGGAAAGGGCGTGTTTAGGGCAACCCTTCCAAATACCAATTCACAGTACTATGTATTAATGTTTTGCAACAAATTATGGCTGCAAGACATTAATTTTTTATCGACTACTGAAAGTTAGTGGTAACCATTCGCAAATGGGATGAGGCCCCCATGGGACGCCTTTTTCCTTTGGGAATGTTAAAAATGTAAACTTAAACTTGTAATTTTTATGGTCTGGCTTGACAGCACAGCTGCCGCCAGACAATTATGTAAGCATCATTAGAGAGGTGTTGTGCTTACACAAAAAAGGCTTACCTCCACACAGCTGTGACCATTTCGTTTATTTATCCAGCTGCCTGAGCTTGAATTTTCAGGATCACACACTTAACACTGTAATGCTATTCAAGTGTCTCAGATAACTAGATAATTTATGGTGTTTTTCCATCCCACACATCAGCAGCTCAGCAGGACACCTCCCACCTTCTCTCTGCCCCAGTCATACTATATTAAGGTAATTTTAGGTAGCTGCTTGACGACATCACAAATGGCCAAAAGAGGGCATCATACGGCAAATATGATCTTAAAAATCATCTTGCTGCTCGTAGAAATGGGGTGCCGAAATGACAAAATATATTTTTCAGTGGGGCTTTGTAAATCCTTGCACTGGTGCTGAGGCTGGATCAGCAACCTGTGCACACGTGTGGAATTAAAACATCTCAATTTAGAGGCTGGACCTGAGAGGCGCATCTCTTGTATTTCTCTCTTGGGTGACTTATACAAGATTGAATGGTGCCGCTTCAGGAAAAAGCTCAAATCTCACAACAAATGGTTGTGTATTGAGTTGTGTGGAGAGGCGATTCACGGTGGTTGCACTATCTGTAGATACTGCCCCACAGTGGCCTTATCACACTTGTTATTATCCATGACCTGGGCCACTGGTGCTATGTGGCAACGGAAGACCAAAGAAAAAGCAAAGTATGTGGGATAATGCACACATTCTGTGGCAGTTTTATTTTGCTAAATTGTAAGTTTATTAGTCATTAATAGCCTATAGTAAGGTGTTTATAAGCGCACATACACAGGCCCTTCATGAGGCAAGTTCAGAAAAGATTGCACATATAAGTGATGAGAATCTTACTTTTAGCTGAACAACAAGAATTTGAGCTGTTTGGGAAACTGAGACAGCACACTTTGGGCCTCATTGCGACTTTGGCGGTGCGACGCCTGGTCCGTCCCGCCGATGCACCGCAAAAGCCGTGGTCAGGCCACCCGTCAGAATAGGAGTTTTTTCTTGTCTGGCAGGCTTTTTTTTGGCATTCCCATGGCGGTGTCTCTAAAAACGAACACCGCAATGGGAATGCCAAAAACAGTTCCTGCACTGCATGGACTAAAAAGTCCATGCCATGCAGAAACTGGTTTGCATGCACAAATGGGGAGGACCATATTGGCCCCCCCTGTGTGCATCTACTGGGCGCAAAGGTGGCCCTGCAGGTCCCCCTTTGGTTCCTCTCTGCCAGGGTTTTTGCAGAGAAGGAACCGCCACGAAAACCCTGGCGGATAGGAAACTCCTATTATGCTTGGCGGGACCGCCGCCATCCCGCCAAGCATATTGATGCCTCTACAGCGGCGCAACACTGCCAGGGAACAGAACTCGTAATCAGGGCCTTTGTGTGCAAAGAAGGAAGTTAGTTAGTTCCAGGCTTTCACAACTCCCACAGAGAAGGCTCAACTGAAAGGCGACCACTTTACAAAGGGTCTGCCACTGTGAGCACCTCGTTTAGCGCTGCTTTGGCTAACGTTTGATCTGTTTGAGCTACAAAATATTTTTTGAGTTGAAAACTGAAGATTTTGCCGTAGAATGTGGTTTCCGTAGCAAGAGTGGTAAAAGCTTAATTAGGTGGTAGACAGCGCTGCTGCAGAATTGCATAATTCGAGGATCCTCTCTATGACCTCTGGCCGCCATGTTTGTCTCGATAGCTTCTCAGCTAACGCTCCGTATGAAATGATGTTTTAATGGTTAATGAGAATAATAAGGCAAGTAGTAGGTGGTCACCATTGAGAAGAGGGACTTTCTGCCAAGCATTGTCTCAGTAGGCTTTGACCAATCTGAACTTAGAGGACACGCGATGCAAGCCTCATTGGTCAGCCTGACAGTAATAGCATGATTGGGGGTTGTGCATCTTGCAAGGAGTGCAATTGGTCCAATGTAGGATCATTAAGAGAGAGTGAGCTCTTACATCGGGCCTTTTAGATTTGAAGGGGATTCCCTCATTCACAATCAGTGGTCCTCTGTTGGCGAACACATTGGGTAATTGGCCCTCAATGAGGTGAGACACGAGGCAGACGCCCCTAGTCCCAGAATATGGCTAGACCATTTATCTTACGTTTCTTGCTCTTCCATCATGAGATGTGTATTCATTTAAAGAGTATGGAGGCTTTCTCAAGCCAAATGTAGCCAAATCTAGCACAGATGAACTAAAAGATCAATCAATCAGATAGTATTTGCATAGTGCGACACTGTCACCCCTAGGGGTATCTGGGCACTGTGTCTCAGTCGAAGTGCCAGGTCTTGAGTCTCTTTCTGAAGTCTGCCAGCGAGGGGGCTGTACGGAGCTGGAGAGTAAGGTTGTTCCACGTCTTGGCAGTGATGTAGGAGACGGAGCGGCCACCGCTGTGGCTGCAACGGATGTGGGGGGTGTGTGTGTGAGGGCGAGTACAGAGGTGCGCAGGTGTCTAGCGGGTTGGTGGAAGTTCAATTGGTGGTTGAGGTAGGCATGTCCTATGTCATGCAGGGCTTTGAAGGCGTGTCTGAGTATATTGCACTAGCATCTCTTTGGGATAGGGAGACAGTGGAGGTCTCTCAGGTGAGGGGGCGATGTGGGATTGTTTGGGGAGGTCCATGATGAGTCTGGCTGCCGCGTTTTGTATGGTCTGGAATCTTCTGAGGTGCTGGGTGGAAATGCCGGCGTAGAGGATTTTGCCCTAGTAGACGCAGCTGGTGACGAGGGCCTGAGTGACAGTCTTTCTGGTGTTGACTTTGGCTGTCGGGGATGATGCCGAGGTTGCGAGCATGGTTGGTCGGCGTGGGTCCTAATTCTGCAGGCCACCGGCTGTGGTCCCGTGTGGAGCTGTTATAGAATAAGATGGAATGGGTTTCACCAGTTTTGCTTTTTGATAATACATTTTGCCAGCTCTTCAAAGCGAGCAGTCTACCTCCTAAATTTCTATTTTCGCAGCGGCGATAAAAATCCTTGCAGCGTTCCTACCAATATAATGCAGATTATTTCAGAAAACATTCTAACATTTTCTTACTTGTTCTCTTTCTTGTCCCAATGCTGCGTAAGGGAGATTGGTACCAGGAACTCATTAGCATTTCCACGAGTACGTACCGTACCATCCAGCTCCCGGAGCTCTCCCATTACATACTTAATTTAGAACCAATCTTCTGCGGATTTAGATATTCATCCTGCAGCAAATTCCTTCACCAAGTTATCCGATTGCCTCTTCGGTGTATTCACCAGAGATTTTTACGTCGCTTTCTTCTACTTGCGGCTATCTGTATGGTGAAACATAGTTTCAGAATGATGCAGGCATTTTATCTGAATACGATTTCAAAGTGACACTTTGTCTGCATAGAAATATGCAGAATAAGTATTTTTAAAAATATTAAAAAAAATATTTTAAAAATCAATTTCGGGTCTTAAGTTATAAATTACATTTTTATTTTTTCTGAGAGAGTCTTTGGTGTCTTCATTTGTCAGCGCAGTATTTCCATGTGCATCACCTCCATAGTTTCTGCTTGGCCTTTTTCGTTTGGGTTAAGAAAACTTCACACCTCTGCGTCACATCGCAACTCTGCGTTACCCTTCTTGGACTCATCTTCAAATAAACAAAATGCCTCCCATAGGCTTTAATGAGATCATCTCCATTGGAAATCTTTCTTACTGTCCAAAAATGTTTCATCTCCGTTGCTTTCAATGCGTTTGCCCCCCAAAACCACTTAATCTCACCCTCCTCGGAGCCTCGAAAAAGTTGAAAGGTATAGAACATTGGTACATTTTTACAATGAAGCCTAGTGCCATATTTTGTGCATACTGTGTCTCAGTGTTTAGAGTCTTTGCTAGGGCACTCAGAATTCATTCTGTCTAAGGTTTCAATAAACAAAGTACCGTTAAATTGGTACTAGTCAGTGCTTAGTTTGTGTCTGTGTTTGCCGGTGCTAGGCACCCGCACTTATTTCTCAACAGTGACATATATTTATGACAGTCCAGCAGATAGTGACGCCGTAAGTCTATTTTTAAAAAGCACACGAGCAGAGTGTCTGACATCATGATCATTCCAGTGTGCCAAACTAGTCTTATAGCTCAATTGGTATTTCTGGCACTGTCGTGTTTAGGAGGTGGTGTTGATAAGGGTATTTGGCTGCTTTGGCAGGGACCGTAGGTGGTACAAGCTTCACTGGCCTCCTGAGACATATCATGGGCCCTGTTTACAAATTAAGCACTGGTACTAGGAATCTCAATTCAGGAGTGAGAGAAATTCGCCCACTTTGTCTGGGAAAGTCTTGGAATGTTGCACTTTATGGGGAAGGCCGAAGCTAAACAACTTGAAGCCGCATGACCTGCCCAAGATCACTCAGCTCTCCGGCTGCAGGGAACTCTGCTTCCCTGCTGTCACCTGAATGGCAGCGGAAACACAGTAACCAGGGCTCAGCTGTGCCCTGTCTCCTTTTCCTGCTACCGGAATCCCTGGGTCTTTCGGCACCAGGGGAAGGAGATGGAGCGCCATCTTCATTATTTGCCCCTAAACTTTTATTTCCATTTCACCGACATTGAGGTTTGAAAAGGTGACATTAAAACATTGAGGAACTGTGAGGTCTTGAATTTCTCAACTCTGCTCTGCCTCTCTTTCATGCACAATATAAGCACTTGGGGGTACATGCATCAAGAAATGCTTTTGCGAGTCCTTAATTGCGATTATTAAGGAATCGCAATTAGGGACTCTCAAAAGCCTATGCATGTAGAAATCGCTATTAAAATAGCGATTTCTAAACATTCCTTATTTGCGACTCGCTAATTGCGAGTCGCAATTAAGGAATGGCTTCCTCTTCATTCCTATGGGCCTACAGGCCCATAGGAATGAATGGGAAATTGCGCATGCAATTCCAAGGGTGCAAAGGTGTCAAAATGACACCCTTGTTGCACCCCTGAAATTGTGATGTGCACCCATGTTGCGCACACACATGCCCCAAGGGCATGTGTGTGTGTAACCTGAAACCTTGAAAAATACACTTTAGTGCATTTTTCAAGGTTTTTGCAAAATACAGACCAGAGTAATTTCTCTGTATTTTGCGGCCCCAAATAGCGAATTCGCTATTTCTAAGTGCTTCTAGCATTGCATTTAAGGAATCGCAAATTGCGATTCCTTAAATGCAATCGCAATTTAAGAAATCGCAATTAATTGCGATTTCTTAAATTGCGAGTGCCTAACACTTTGATGCATAGCAAAAGGCCTTTTTGCGGGCGCAAAGGGCCGATTTTTGCGAATCGCACCGTTTGCGCTTGCAAAAACCGTTGCTGCATGTGCCTGATGGCCTTTTAAACCACTCCATGATTGTGAAACTTTCTGATGTTTTGCATTTCTCCTACCCAGCTCCATTATCCCTATAAATGACCTGCAGATGCAGCAAGGAGTGGTACAGCGACAGCTTTTTATTACAGATTCTTTCTAATTGATGTGCAAAGTCGATCCACCTGCAGATGTATAGTTTTTACTAAATACCATCTTCATTCCAGACATGGCTTTCGAAGGTGTTCAAATAAATCTTCACCTGTCCTGATAGTGGTTGCTTGGGCAGGCCTGAGGAGGGTTAGAGATGGATTAGGTTAGATAGCATAGGCAGAGCCATTGTCTGGCCTGCCTGATCTCTTGTGGGGGAGGGGAATGCCACTTGACGTGGAGGATCTGGATTATGCCAACAGCCTCCTTGCCAGCATCCCAAACAGCAGCAGTAGAGATGGCCCTGGGACTATGCTAGTCTGAACACATACCCAAGGGACTCCTTTCCCTTCCTTGGACTAAAGCGGAGGGCCGTATTGGCTTCAGGATACTGTGCATGGTGCAATGAGTCCTCCATGGCCACCACATTACATCCAGTTGTCTGTTCAAGAGCCTTAAGGTCTGTAGGTAAAAATCTTCTTGTTAGCATCAGATGCCAACGAGAAAAACTGTAGGGAGGCGCTTCTTGGTCCTAGGAACTAGATGCTGGAACACTCTATCTCATGAAATCAGACTAGAAGATGAGTTTGTAAGGTTTTGCTCCATACTTTAAACACTCCTTACACTTAGGGCCTAATTATGAGTCTGGCGGTCCACAGACCGCCAGACTCATGGGGGCGCGGCAGTGGCAGTCTTTCGACTGCCCTATTACAATTAGGGTGGTCGGACTGCCATTGCCCCGCCGCAGCCGCCAGGGTACCGCCGTTCCCTGGCGGTGTTGCGGCGGTCAGGAGGCCACAATATGCTTGGCGGGACTGCCGCGGTCCCGCCAAGCATATTACGAGTTTCCTCTCCGCCACGGTTTTCATGGCAGTTCCTTCTCCATGAAAACCATGGCGGACAGGAAACTCTTGTGCCTCTCTGCCATGGGGTGCATGCAGAGACACACAACATTTTCAGGGCACTGCCGTGGGAACGTCAAAAAAAGCACGCCAGACACGAGAAATACTCGTAATCTGGCAGGTGGCCCGACCACGGGTTCGGCGGTGTGGCGGTCGGGCGGACCCGGCACTGCACCGCCAAACTCGTAATCAGGCCCTTAGAGATGTAGCGGGTTTAAGCCCTATAATGCAATCCTATCTATCCATGAAGTTGGTATCTTTAGCTTAATTCATGGGAGCAGCACAAGTACAGCAAACCGAATCCGGTATGGATAATTGGTGTCCCCGATTGGTGCACTCTTTTGCGACAAAAAACAGAGAGTATGCATTAGGAGTAAAAATGGCAAAGTGTTGTGCTAGATTCTAGCATCTCACTTCCTCTTTTAGAAATATATTTACATTTTATAAAGCTCCAACCTTGAAATTAGAATTACAGTTTCGATGTTTGTATATTTTCTATTTTTGTGGAATTCGAGTATTTCATATTTGTGTATTTCTTTGCTTGATTCTCGCCTCTGTATTTTTGTGCATTGTTTTGGCGTTTAAATTGTAGAAATTGCTTAGGCAGTGCTCCCTGGCTTCTTGTGGTGATTCAGTGGGGGGTCCACAGAGGTCTAAAGGTTGAGAATTGATGCTTTTGATAAGTGCGTGGTGCATACTAAGCAAGAAAGTGCATTTCGAAATCAATGTGATGCCTAATTATTCAGTGAAAGGCTTTGAGGGAACTGTGCGGTGCGTGATCATGCAAGGAAGGCCCTTATAAACGTTGTGCGCTGCATAATCATCCATGGGAATGCTTTGCAGAGGATGTGTGATGTGCACTGCATAATCCTGCAAGGAAATACACCCAAAACGGTGAACGACGTTTTAGAAATGCTTTGGTAAAACTGTGCCACGGGCAGTTATGTAAGGAAACATTTCTAGGAACTTGGGTGAATAATGCAAGGCAATGCTTTGTTAACATTATGCCATGATTAAATATTCAAGTAAATCCTTTGGGGAAGCTGTGTCACGCATAATGCGGCATGGAAATGTATTAATTAATACAGCTATGCCATTTGTAAATGAGCAAGAACATTTTGGGAAAGCTGTGTGACGCAGAATCCTGCAACAAAATGCTTTGAAAAAATTATTTGATAAATCCTGCAACAAAATGCTTTGCTAAAGCTGTGCCCCGTCTAATTGTGCAAAAAAATTGTTTTGGGAAAGCTGCACCGGGGAAGGAGCCTGATGAAGAATCCTGCAAGAAAATTATTTGCCGAAACATTGCGTGGCTTAAGAGTCAAGGGAAGCACCGCAGCAAAGCAGTGGGTTCGAAATTGTATGGGGGAAGAAATGAGAAGCATAAACATGTGTTAAATAAAAAATATCTTTAGAAGCTTTGTGGTACATACTACTCCAAGGGAATCCTTTAAGAGAGCAGAGTGATGCCTACGATTCATACTGAGCAAGGACAGGCCTTTGCTATTGGAATATTAATTTATGACAAGTGTTCACATGGAACTCATTTTGGTAACAAATTTATATTGTTACAGGTAATTTCTGTGTTGATTTATTCAAGAGAGAATGATGGTGAGAAAGAGCACTTCTGCCTAGAGTTGGTTTATACAACAGTAAAAGTAGCCGGAGCAAATACTTTCTTTGAACTTAATTCAGCCGAATCAAGTTTTTTATTTTGTTGTGATACAAAAAGGAAAATTACGGAAGATTTATTTCCATATTTTACACATTTACTTTTTTCTTTTTTTGTTGTGACGCTTAGTTTTTGTGAGTGATTTTCTTGAGAAGAGGAAAAGAGAGTGATAAAGGAACCCCAAGTGACATAACCATAACCTAAATATGTGTGACAATAAGATGACTTTCAATAAAAACACGATTATTGGTATTTAAAAGGGATGTCCAATTATTCAATTTGCAATGCAAGGGAAGATAAACCAGATTGTTCTGGTGCTTCACTCTTTGGAATATCCTTTTGATGTTGTCAAGCAGATTGGTGCAAAAGTTTGCAAGGAAATGCTTTGGTGAGAATGTTTGCTGTATACCTGTACAGGGAGATGCCTTGGAAACTGTGTGTGAACCAAAAACAGTAGTAATGTGCAGTTGATTAAACTCTTCCACAGCCACTCACACAGAAGGGGGCCCCTGATAGGATACATAGGCAGGGGGAACAGGGGAAAACTGGGAAATGCAAACAAGAAGAGATCCCTCTGCCTAAATAAATGTAATTAAAGTGCTAATCGTCACTGATACATATACACATGTACATGAAACTGGCCCTCCACAAAA
Organism: Calotriton arnoldi; assembly: GCA_963921515.1. NCBI lineage: Eukaryota > Metazoa > Chordata > Amphibia > Caudata > Salamandridae > Calotriton > Calotriton arnoldi. The sequence goes on from CAWUFW010000861.1 coordinate 2,093,040, forward strand.
TGAGACACAAAATTATCAAATCAAGAATTGTCAAATGTATTCAATATATCACAGAAAATGAAAATCTTTAAAGGTTAATACATGATAACGAAAACAGTAAATAACCCAGGCGCAACCAACACAACAACCACACTATCGTTCATACAGACCAGTGCATACCCACACATACACATACGTCCTAAAATATAAAGGTTCAACAGATTCTCAATACAAATATTTACATGAAGCAATAGCCCCCTTGAACAACACAGTTGATAACACTGCGGAACCCACAATAGCTGGATATTGGGAATAAGGGTATCAATTCAGTGTCATTTCATCACTAAAGAGCAATAGTTGGTACTAATCATTTAACACGATAAGTTACTTGTTGACATTGTTGTTTAAATCTGGGGGAAACAGTTGGAAACAAAAACTCCAGCGCCGACGCGCTTTTCGGTGGGTGACCCCAATGTGGGTCTCACCTTCTTCAGGGCGCAACGCTTTGAACAAACAAAGAAGGAAGCACCTGAGTTCGAGGAAAGGAGGAATCACGTCCACATGTAGGTGAAGTGATACCAGAGGTCAGGGCCAGAGCCTAGACCGGAGGGCATGCGATAGCCTGGAATCCGCAAACGCTGATACGTGGGCACAGAGAATGGACCCAGCGGTAGGGGATTCGGAAAGGGATGGACCAGGGCCTGGCCTGGGAGCCACCACAGGCCGGGAGGAAACACGGATATTCCAGGAGGAATATTACTTGTCAGGACGGGGCCAGAAGAAGCGACCGTATAGCCCAGCTCCCGTCTTACGCCTCCAACAGATACGGGAATCAAAGATCTGGATGAAAACGTCCTCGGGATCCCGGGGACGTTTTCATCCAGATCTTTGATTCCCGTAACTGTCGGAGGCGTAAGACGGGAGCTGGGCTATTTACATTTACAGAGGGATCTCTTCTTGTTAAACTCTTCCACAGCCCTATGTACTAATACTGGTGGGCAATTTCATCTGAGGAGAAAAATTATATTGGTGAAAGAAAGTGCTTCCAAAAAGCTATGCAGTGCGCACTCGTGCAAGGGATCAATCTAGAGAAATTGTGCACTACATATTACGGCAAAGTATACTTCAGCAACGATGTATAGCTCATAAAAGTGTAAAGGCTTATTTTGTGAAAGTGTGCAATGGATTTTTCTACAAAGAATGTGCAGTTGCGTTAATGTTAGTATTACCTAAATTCTGCTTTTAAGTGTTCTTGATAAAAGTACTTTAATAGTTAAGGGTTTTTTAGCTGGTAAGAGCCGTGCTGAAATATGGGCACTAAATACCACAGCACATACCTTGATGCTAGCATTTGCAGGCCGGAGGCTAAACGTTTGACACAAAAGACAAATTATCCAGTAAGCATATTTCTCTATTCAGGTTTTGCTGGATACCATCGTCTGTGCCAGAGCAAAGGTTGCAAGGAACCGATTTCTGGAGTTTCCCATGCAGCGCCTTTTCTGCTAAAGGCCCTCAGACGTTAAGCCAGCCCACTGTATAGGCAGTTATATCCTGGGGCAGGCCAGGTAATGACCGAAACACGTCTATATTTGAGACCAAAACATATCGTAACTGAAGCCCCACAACAAGTTTTCCTTCACAGGCTATTTAAGATCTGACTGCTTGTTCTTTTTCAGAGCCTTTTACTTTAAATAGAATAGATAGTTGGTTGTGCAACTTTATAAAGAAGCCATTGCTTATTGTGGCTTCCCTTTTGATGTGATCAATGCCTCCATTCTGACAAATATATACTCAGAGCAGTAATTGTGGCTCTCCTCTCCAAGTGTGATAGACAAGGATCTGGTTGCAGGTGACACCTGCGGCTGTCCTTCTTAGAGGACTTGGAGCAGTTGGCTGAATATTTTCCATACTCATCACTGCTATGAAAACCCGCCTGGCCCAGTCAGCAGATGCCCCATGGTAGATGGATGATGTGATATTTTCAGATGGAGAGCATGTGCTCGGCTCTGCTCTGGCAAGTGATCAAACACCCAACCTTCCTCTGGAAGTTCACACTACTTGTAAATAATAGCAGACAACACATATGATTAATTCATTTCAAAATATGTCCTCTTTCACTCTCCCAAATTGTGTTAAAATGTGTGACCCTAGTAGTTTCTGCTCTTTAGTTACATATGTCCCACCCAAAAAACTATTTGTACTGACAACTCTCCACAGCAACCTCTCTGTTTGAGCACTGGGGTAAAATCTGCTCTTCCGGGGAGACTGAAATCCTGTGGATGGAAACACTTGGCACAAGAGGCTGTTGTTTTTGTTAAATAATAGTTTGAATTTCATGTAGTGCCTGCTCCTGCAGAGTGCCATTTCACATTTCATAGCTCTGTAAATAACTGCTGCTCTGCTTACCCAGTTTAACAATATTCAGTTCATCAGTCTCCTGCTTTGTTAGGATTTGAACAGGTGACCTACAGATTATCCTTAGCTTTTTGCTCAATCAGTAATTTTGTCGGAATTAGAGAAAATTATCTGTCATTTTTTTGCATTTAGATAGTTCCTGGGTATCCACGTCTTGCAGTGCAGTGGTGTTTATTTATTCTTTTCCAAACCCCTTACAAGGCCTAAAACGCTTTCTTAATTGTTGAGTAGGTAACTACTCCTTATGTATACTTTGCAACATGCCTTGTGGACTTGAGCAGGTCATGGAAACGCTCCAATCACTGAAAGGCACTGGAGCTTGAGGAAGCTGTGTTTGTGCATTACCCTTCAGCACTGAAATTCGGTCTCCATTTGCTTGATATGGGTAGGTTGTTTTATTGCAAAATGTTCAGACTATACTTTACTTTTATTTAATATCTTACGTTTTTATTTGATAGGAGAAAAATACCAATTTTGCAGTTTCTTATGTTTTTTTTCTGCCAGCTATCATAAAAAACCTGTCACGATGGTAAAATAACCTGACAGATAGCAACCCCTACTTGCATGGGGCAAATAATCTCCGATGTAAAGAGTGCATAAGAGGACATTGGGTTTTCTGAGCTGGAATAAACATGATGGGGGTTTCATTTATTATTGACAGGGCTTGGTCTGGTGAACATTCATGCATGTGGCACTGGTGAATGTGGCTGCATACTTTAGGAAAGGTGGAACAGCCACCAAAATCAGTGGTGGACTACATTCCTTTTCTTTCTTTTTTTACTTTATTTTATTTAAACATTTACTTATGTTTTGTAAAGTGCCACGAGTTACTGTTTGAAGACTTCAGAGCGCTTAAGCAGATGACAATGTACAAATTGATGGAGCGAAAGGATGAGTTAGAGTCCAATCGACTGAATGAGTGCTGGTGTTAAATTAAAAAAACAGGTCTATTTTTGTAAGGTTTTTGTAAGATTTATGTCTCTTCTGGAGAGGAGTCAGATAGGGAGGATTGGTAAATATTAAATCCCCTCCCTTTACAGATAATATGCACTTTTTAGGTCTGGACTTTGACAGCACGGCTGTCAAACAGACCTATGTCTAACCATATACATAGAGAGGGCTTTGTATGTATCCATTTCAACCACTGGCTTTCTTCAACTAGCCTCTTTCAGCCATTGGCTCAAGACTTTGTCAATTATGTTTTGGCTCACCCCAGCGGAATATTCATCACTCCCCAATGCTATTGGCTGCTTGGGTGCATCCTTCCACCTCCACTTGAGTGTTTGCATTGAACCATTCCATTTTCTCTATTGTGTCCCCTCAATCTGTCTTGGGCCAATGTGCTAACAATGAACATGTCAGCACATTAAACAGAAACCTAGGGCCTTTGTTTATGCTTGTTTTCCTGGTGGTAATGGCAAGTGGTATCCCCTCCTCTCACCTTTACCCTACTTTCTTTGCTTTCAAGATCGAGGAATGGATGGACTGCCGTAGAAGGGAGGTGTGAGCAATTTCATTATCCAGATGTGCCCAACTATTTGTGGGATAGTTCGTGCTTAGGGTGGCTACCTCCCTCCAGGTAATTCCGGACATTGTTTCCAGTCCTGGACCTTAATGCTTTCGGAGTGTTTAATTGTGTTTTGCTTCCAATACTCTAATAAGACACACATTACTGAAATAATTGATTTACATGTGAAGACAGGGTCCATAATGGCCATGATTGAAGTGGTCTCCCTTGTGGCGCCCTAATATTTAAAGAGGTACACCACATCCACCGGGAGAGGGCTCAGACCCAGCTTTACATATAGACATGCCACTAATTAAGACTGGTAGTGATCCAAAATACTAAGCCTCTATGGTGCTCATGTAAAAGATTACTAGATGACTTCATGTCATCAGGTCAGCGATGAGCCAGACCTTGGTTTTCATTTAACAAACCAATGCATTCCCGCAGTCGTAGTCTACTTAACTGCAATTGAACCAGTTCAACTAAAGTTTGAAAGTACAATTGTTTGCAGAAGGAAAGCCTGATATGGAATATCGTGACATGGAGTCATCTGGGAACCTTCGATTTTACACACTTGCATACAGATGATTCTGAGCACTACATGTAAAATGGTTTGCAGCCCGAGCTTGTCACAATGAGTACGCATTCCGGGCCAGGCTGGAAATGGGACTGGTTGGGTCTGGGCAGCATCTTCCTGCTCTGAAATCAGTCCCCTAGACTGCACTCTTCCAGGGAAATACTAAAGTGGCAGAATGGTGTGTGTGCAGATGTGTTATGGTTTACTGTCCATTAGTGACCTGTACACCACACTGCCCTGGACCTACTAAAATCACGGTCTCCTTAAAAAGCCCATCTGGGACCATGAGCTGCCTCCTGCCCAATTGATTATCCAAGGAATGCTGGTGCTGCAAGAGCCAACATAACTTTCTCCAGAGTTTTCTGGTCTCCAATTGGAGGTAGAGCCAAGTGAGAGTTGGTGAGTCACAGTCCATAGTCACTGCAGTATTAACAAGCATTGGCAAAGCTTGTAGACCAGGCCTTGGCAAGTGAGCAATGCTTTTTCTGCAAACATATTACAAAACACCAGACACAAATAAACAAATATAAAAATATAGGAGTAGCCAGGAGCTGAGGCACTGACGTGCACTCTTTTTGAGGTGGCCGTGCACATGTCATCAGGCAAAATGTTGTCACTCACGGTTCAAAACAGCGAGCCAGTGGATGAAGTGGGCTGAACCTTTGTCTCATAGTTGAATAGCGCAATAGATCAATAGTGTCTAACTGAAAGCCCATGTATGTATGCATTTTTATTATGCAATTTTTTAGAAAACTTGAAGCTGATGAGACAGCTAATGCTGTCTCTAGGCTAGACATAGAAACATGAGTTGATAACAATTGGATGATCACTTGGTGTACAGCCCTAACTGTCCAACTTCCCATTACCCTTTAATGGTTGTACTTTTTAATGAAAAAACATATTTTAAAAGGGTACCAGGTGTGTATGTTTGTATATATAAGCATTAATCAAAAGCATCCCATATGGAGAATTCCTGCGAACCATAAGAAACTGCTCAGAAGAAGAAGACACTGTGGCTCAGGTCCAAAAAGTGAAGACAAGATTTTATCAACGTAAATACCCGACATCTTATATTGAACAAGGAGCCAAGAGAGCAAGAGTCAGAACAAGGCAATAAATACTTATGGAGAAAGCAGATCGAAAAAGTACGAAAGAGGAAACAATCGGAATGATTACAACATTCAACAAAGAACATCAACTAATATATAAGATTTTTCTGAAACATTGGAATATGTTAACAAGTGATAATGAAATTGCACAAGCAGTATGAAATAAACCTCAAATAACATACAGAAAAGTTCACTCCCTTAAAGATCGATTACTAAGAAGCCACTTTTCAAACCAACAACCAGAAAGTTGGTTACAACAAAAAAGTAAAGGTTTCACCAAATGCAATAACTGCAAGGCATGTACGGTTGGGAAAAACATGAGAAACATCAAAGATCCGAATGGAAAAGAAATCTTAATTGATCACAAAAAAACATGCAACACACAATTTGTGGTATATGTCATCGAGTGTATGTGTGGCTTGAAATATGTGGGAAGCACAATTTGCCAGTTGAAAAAGAGAATACTAGAACATATATGGGCTGATCAACATAAAGACACAAGCTATGCAATTGCAAAACATCATGTCCAACATCATGATAACAACTGGAAAACCTTAAGATATTATGGAGTGGCACATGTTCCCAAAAACGAGAGAGGTGGGGACAGAACATTACAATTGCGCAGATTGGAGAGTAAATACATTATAAGACTGCAAACAAAAATACCATTCGGTCTAAATGCCGATGAAGAACTATATGTACATTTATAATGTAAATGACATTTATCAGAATTATGCAATAATGCACAATGGCAAAAATGTGATTGTCCCAGTGTTAGTCAGGAATATAAAGAGAGGTATGCATATCAGCAAGGAATTAGGGTCATAGGAATATAGCATGATCGAACCTTTAATAGAATGATAGAACATTTGCATTCCATTTAAACAGACAAATTATAATTGTAAACAATATATGCATTTAAAATATAGGCAGAACATGAAAATCAACATAGACACCTAGTTACCACTAGAACCCAACAACTCAAATATACAACTTTACTGGTAGCAAATATATACACAATATAGGCACAGATCATTCGGTACCCTATGAGAACCCAACAACATGTATCTTAACTGGCAGAACTCAGACATACCATTTTGAGGATTAACTATCGGTAAAATGTACATTCAAGGAATAATAGCCATCAGGGGTAAACACACACACATCTTTAAAAGATTAGAATATCGTTAAATAGGACAGATTAGAAGGAAGCGGAGCAATATGAGACTCAAGGGGAAGGGGTACACCCAAAATAAAGGCACTCAGCCATCAGTTTTGGATTTGAGAGATCTCTCATATTTCTAAGCTCCATTAGAGAGATCTTCAAATCTCTAAACAATTGAACCTGTCCACTAGGGGCACTCAGCCCACTAGCTGTAACCATGAAGTTGTATAACATAATACAATTGCATAACAAATTACAGATGATGTGTGTATACACGGTAAACCGTGAGAAAGACCATTTCTTGGTCGAAACGTCGGTGATGGTGGTGCTGGAGATTGTGCTTTGAATAAAGCAAAACAGTTATAGAAAACTGCGGGAGTGCGGTGCATTTTTTGATTGAAATTAACTTGCGAGGTATTGTCCGAACTCGACATCCTGCACCTGCTGGGAGACTGAGTGTGCCGTTTGTGGACTGTTTGGGAGAAGGATATATATATATATATATATATATATATCCGTACTGAAGTTACTCCTTCCGTGGATTGTAGCCCGTCGAGGGGTGGCGCGATGCCGGCGGAGTGGGCCGGTTTTACTATAGTATTCGAACGGAGTCCCAATCGCGCTCTCAGGTCCTTACACAAACACCAGCAATCCAAAGTTAGCAAAGGGGGTTTATTAACCTCATAAACCCGCCGTGAAATGCAAATTCGCCAACTCCAAAATGGCGCTCATGCACTTGATGTAATGTATCAATGTTTATGACAAGTCCGTTTTCCATGTGTAGTGTAAACCAGGCGTAACTCCTTGATCGAAGTAGGAAACAACACTGGAGCCGTGGCCACTATTATGAAGCGTGTTTATTTACAACACTAAGTCCGACGCGTTTCGGAGTATATACATATAGATATATAGATATATATATGCATTTCTAAGTCCCAAAGGACAAACAAGGAACACCCACGGGATAGCATTTCAGTAGTCATTTAATGCCAGTAAACGAGTTTCAGCTTTCGCCTTTCTCAATACTAGCAGCACAACAATTTGGTATTGCAACAGTGCTTTTAAATTTTAACAGTGACATTTGTATTGGTTAATTAATAGTCTCACGCAAAAGAGGACTGCTGCCGTCCTTTCTGGTATTCAATGTCCATGGCAGCCATCTCTGTGTGTGTTTTACTCCATCATGCCGAATGGTAGCATTCACGCAGTACCTTTAATCTCCCATATAGATCGAAAAATACATATATGTATAGATTGAAAAAGGGTGCTGTGCCAGCCGAAACGCGTCTCTTTTGTTTGGCGGGTCGGAGCAGACCCTATGGAATAAAAAATGCCTATACCCAGCATTCCTCGTGTGCGTGCTCTCTTCCATGTGGAGAAGGGGTTGTTCAGCTCAGCACCATGTGACTCTGGGCAATAGCTCACTTAATTTCCACGACGGCCCCCAGCGCCTTGAGACCCGTAAGGGTGAGTAGTTCGCGCTTTACAAATACGGATTTTATAAATGGATGTAAAATGCTGCGCAAACAAATGATGGACGGAATGCTGAACAAATAAAAAATTCACCCCCAGTCAAGAAATCTGGGTTAAATCCATCGTTCTTTTGCTCACCATGTTACCCAAGTTTGGACCCACTGTTTGATAGATTCAGCACTCTGTCCATCGTCTTTTTTTGTTGCTGTAGTTGCCCTAAGTGGGAAGGGTATGTCCTGACATGGGTCCCATGTTCACTGTGCCACTGGATTCAAGCTAGCCTGGCTGATGAGGGGTGACACTCCGAAACCAGTCCCAGGATGCTTGTTTCCAGTCCAGGCAGGACCTGGACTGTTCCCATGAGGAGCAGAGTCAAGACTGATTTGCATATGGCTGGGTCCAAACTGGGGTGGCGTGGTGAGCGCAAAAATGAAGGATTAAACCCAGATCTGTGACTGGGGGTGAATGTTAGATTTGTTCAGCATTCTGTCCATCATTTGTTCTTTTTCAAATGGATGTAAGGCGCCTTTCACCAAGGCTTTAAGTGGTCTCACTCTTGAAAGGATTTAAACAACCTTTTGGCTTTGCCAATTAATTTTATTTATTTATTTAAGAGTTTTATATAGCGCTGGCAAGACCCGAGAATATTTGAGCGCTTTACAGCATTGTTCAAACATCAATCATAGTACAGTATAGATGTATTGACGAGATTCGAGTAATTATCAGTTCATAACAATATGGTCTAATTGTAGTGTCGGGTGTCGAGCGATAGTTCAAGCCTTGGGAGGGGCATGTACATCCCAAGGTGTAGATTCCAGGGTGGGTTAATAGTTTGTTCCTGAAGGGTTAAAGTGCTAGTTCTGGAGGAATTCTTTTAGTTGTTGGCGACATTTATTTTATATTTTTAATTTCCTGTTCCATCTTGGAGTGGTAAATTAAAAGAATATAAAAATTGGTGATTGAGCAGGAAGTGGCCCAGAACCAAATTGCAGCTGCCAGGTTCTCCCCTCCCCCCCACCCCCCCAAAAAATAAAATAACGTAAAAAACGGCACTGGGAGGAGCAGGGGCAATAGAGGAGCTTGGGGCGCAATACTCTGCTGCTGAGGAGTGGAGAGAGACGAGGAGTGGGGAAACAACAGAGGAGCTAGGGGTTTGAAAAAAGCAAAATGAAAATCTAGAGGCTCAGTGAGGGGTGAAGGAAGCAGGGAGCAATGGATAAGTGGTCTTTGGTGGGCAACAGAGAGAACGCAGGGGTGGGGTTATGAAGGGGTCAAGCAGAAAACAGGAAAGAGAGCAAGAAAACACTTGCTGCCCCATAGAGTGGCCAAAGAAAAATAAAAAAGTAGTTCCATGAATGTAGGCAGTGGAAGAATACAACTCAAACAGTCAGAAAGATGGTAATGAAGATATGCTCCAGGGGAGAATCAAACATAAAAAGAGGACGGAATGCCATCGAATAAGAAATAAGCAAATGAGATTGACAACAAAAGCCAACCAATGATACATAGCAGGCTGACCCAAAGCCCACTGTAAGTATTGGCGTTGTGCACAACAGATCTTTCAACAACAGACAGCTAAAGCCCTGTAGAAGGACCCCCAAACCTTGTATTTCTCACCGAGACTTGGGCAGTTTCTATTACTGAACAGAAATACTACCCTTTAAAGAGGCAAAGCCGCGGTGTACCCCTGCAGCGGAAGGACACAGGGAAGCAGACGGGCCTGTTCTCCACTGTTTGAGGAGCCAATCATTTAACCAGTTCAAACAAGTGTCAAGATGTTGTTTTGCTTTGTCTGTTTAAAATATGCAGTGTTTCCACAATTATGAAAATAATGGTGAAGACATCGAAAAACATGGGATTCATTGCAACGGGTGAGCTTGTAATGTTATCCCATTAGAAACACAATTTATTCGTACTAGCCAGAGAGCACATTGCATTAGTCGTTCTTGAGTGTACATCTCTTGAACATGGGATTTAGCATGACTCGGTTATGTACATTGATCCTTTGTGAGTGTGGAAATGGTACTCACGTAGACCCATGCTACGCAGCTCCTCTGCACCCCCACCTACTTCTCCCAATAATAAACATTTTGCTGCCAAGTGCGCTCTTATGTATGGAGGGCAGCACGAAGAAAAGCTGAACTGGATACAGAAATATGAAAAAAACATTTCAAGCCTCCAAATCTTTCATCGACCATCCACCAGGCGCCACAGACGGCCCTGCGCCCCCCAGAAACACCAGCCAGCCCACCATGTCCAACTGGACACCGATCACGGCCGAAGACACCGCCTCGACCATGAAAAGCATCCACTCGGGGGGCCCCACCGACCCCTGCCCCCCCTCACATCTACCACAGAGCCGTGGCCGCCATCGCACCCAAACTACAATGCACCATCAACACCACCTTCAAAACAGGCACCTTCCCAGATGACTGGAAGCGCGCAGAAGTCAGACCCCTGATCAAGAAGCCCACAGCTGACCCCACTGACCTCAAGAACTATCGGCCCATCTCGCTCCTCCCCTTCGCAGCCAAAGTTGCAGAGAAAACAGTCAACAGGAAACTGACACGATTCATTGAAGAGAACGCCGTCCTCGACCCGTCCCAATCCAGATTCCGAAGCAACCACAGCACAGAGACCGCCCTACTCGCCGCCACAGACGACATCCGCACCCTCCTGGAACAAGGCCACTCCGCAGCCCTCATCCTACTCGACCAATCAGCGGCCTTCGACACCATCTCCCATCGCACACTAGTCATCAGACTACACGACGCAGGCATACAAGGAACAGCCCTGGACTGGATCCGATCATTCCTTACCGGAAGAAGCCAAAGGATCAGACTCCCACCCTTCCTCTCCGACCCCACGAAAATCACCTGCGGAGTCCCACAGGGTTCATCACTGAGCCCCACCCTCTTCAACATTTACATGGCCCCCTCGCAGCCATCGTCCGACAACACGGCCTCAACATCGTATCCTACGCCGACGACACCCAGCTCATCCTCTCCCTCACCAAAGACCCCACCACTGCCAAACTCAACTTCCAGAAAGGAATGCAAGACGTCGCAGTCTGGATGACCAACAGCTGCCTGAAGCTCAATGCCGAGAAGACAGAAGTCCTCGTCCTCGGTACCACCCCTTCTGCATGGGACAGCACCTGGTGGCCGACCGCCCTTGGAAGCCCACCTACCCCCTCAGACCACGCCAAGAACCTCGGCATCGTACTCGACTCATCACTCTCCATGAACCGACAGGTCAACGCCGTCACCTCCAGCTGCTTCAACACCCTCTGCATCCTCCGCAAGACCTTCAAGTGGATCCCCCCTGAGTCAAGGAAGACAGTCACCCACGCACTCATCACCAGCAGACTGGACTATGGAAACGCACTCTACACCGGCATCAACAAGTCCCTACTCCGCAAACTCCAGACAGTACAGAACACCGCCGCCAAACTCGTCCTCGGCATCTCCCGACATGAACACATCAGCCAACACCTACGAAGCCTCCACTGGCTCCCCGTGGAGAAAAGAGTCACTTTCAAAATCCTCACTCACGCCTACAAATGCCTACACAACAACGGACCCAAATACCTCAACGACAGAATCAACTTCCACGTACCCAAAAGAAACCTCCGATCTTCCAACCTCGCACTGGCCGAAACCCCGCGCATCCACAGAGCCAGAGCAGGCGGAAGATCCTTCTCTCACATTGCAGCCAAGACCTGGAACGAGCTACCGGCAGACATCAGACGCGCCCCCTCCCTGAACACCTTCAGGAAGACCCTCAAGACCTGGCTCTTCGGCTAAACAGATCTCAGCGCCTTGAGACCCTCACGGGTGAGTAGCGCGCTTACAATTCCCTGATTGATTGATTCGGTGAATTATTGTGACGCATATCCGGCCGGAAATGTCTTCCACGTACTCTGATCGAATCCACTCAAAGGGCACTAAAATAGCAGGCTGAAGATCTCTGTTTTTCTTGCAAAATGCTTTCGCTCCCTGACTTTATAATCCAGGAAGTCTGTAGTAACAGAGAGGATAGAAAGCCTGAGAAAACAGCCACAGAAAGAGTCAAAAAAGGCGTTGCTGATTTTTTTATTCTCTCTTAAAAGAAAGTGCAGTTTAGGAATTTATCACACTCAGGCTGTATTGTTAGGCCACACCCTTAGTTCTAGAGGCCACATCACTTACTCAGGTTCATTAGTAACTCTTCATAAGCTATTTTCCCACTTTATAGCTCCTCAAACTTTTTCATCTCACTTGAAGCACTGCCTCGCCCAAAATGCACAAGCAGGCGAAGAGGTGACCCCGAGCGGTGCTGGTCATTCCTGGTAGCAACAATGGGAAAGGATGTCTAGTGTCATATCACCAAAATTATATTGTGTAGTGGAAATAACATCAGATGCCCTTTGACCTATTGATGATATAAGTCACATTAAACAATCTTTCACCCCGCTGACATCCTAGGAAGTGACACATCATCCAGAATTGTATCCTAATAAAGCCACATAAAGTTGCTAAAAACCTCGAATGCTTACAAAGCTTGTGTATACATCAGTATATATATATATATATATATATATATATATATATATATAAACCTATCTCATTAAATATATATACGCATATATGTATGTATGTACATTTAGCATCATTACATCGTCAAGTAAAGCATCCGAGCCACTCCAGAGCTTGCTATTGTGCATTTTATCACTGGCAACAGCTGCTTTTTTTCAGTTGCCAATAATAAATGCCAATAGCAAGCTCAGGGGTGGCTCGGATGCTTTCTGTGACGTCTGCATGATTCTGTACTTGCAACAGGAGTTTGGAAGTCCCGGCACTGGTCCCTGGTCCCGCAAATGGCAATATACGTATATTACACTCAGTGGCAGAACAGTTGAATGGAATTACACTACATTTGGCAAAAAGATAGAACTTTACTCATAAAGGGTGCTTTTTGTTACTTGGTGTAAAACTGTTCAGCCATTTTTGAGAAATTAGCGTTTAAAAAGATGCTTGGGTGGGCATGAAGGGCTTAATGTTGGTAAAACATTAGCGGTATCTGGACCGTTGGTGGCCAGATATGCTCTGATTGGCCCATTCAAAGTGGCTGGGTGAATCCTGATTGTCTGGTCACAGCATGGAGAAGTCGTGGCAGCCTGTTACAGGACTCGGGACTCAGTCCTCAAGTCCTTAAAAACAAATCAAAGGGCACATAAGGAGGCAGGTTGTGACACCCTGACCTCCAGGGCCATGTTTCCAATTTGGGACCCCCCTCCAAGACAAAATTAATAAATATTTTTCGGGTCGCGGGCACTGCAGAACCAGAGCCTGGTGCCATGGTACCCAGCGTTGCACCCCCTGTGGTGCAGCAGTACAGAGAAAAATAAAAAAACAGCTGCCATTTTAGGCCGAGCGCAGTGAGGGTTGGCCGCCTGCAGTTGGTTGTGTGTAGGGCCACTCCACTGCGGCTTGCAGCTGAAAGCTGTGTGTAGCAGGGGAGGGGTTGGTCACGTATGGGGTGATTGGGCACCAGAGGGGGGGTTGCAAGCAGGGCTTGGCTGGTAGCCAAGTAAAGTGAACAGTTGGCCATCCGCTGGGGGTTTGTGGCCTGTGGTGAGTTAGGCACAGAGCCAGGCAAGAGGCCAGGCCTCTGCATAGCACAGTTGAAGGCCGTGAGCAGTGGGGGCTGGAGGAGGCATCAAGGGTAGGTTCAGAACCTGGCTGGTGGTTAAACCCTGCACCCAACCCCCCAGGCCATGCACAGCAGGGGGCTGGGCACCCAAGGAGGATTGGCACGGAGCCTGGCGAGAGGCTAAGCAGACCATAGGGGTTGGACACCTGCAGCTTAAGGCTGTATGCAGCAGGGATTTGGGCTCTAATGGGGGGATGGGAAACTAAGGGGCATTTGGCGTAGGGCCTTTTTGGCCAACTCTGTGCGGCGCAAGGCCAAGCTAGACTTTTCAGCCAACCACCATTGTGAAAGCCATAGGCCATGTGCATTGGGGGTTGGCTGGCTGCAGTGGGATGGGCACTGGGCCAAACCAATGCTGCTTATGGCTGAAAGTCATGCACTGTAGGGGGTTGGGCACCCGTGGGGGGTTGGACGTAGGATGTCTGCGGGGTCTGGGCGAAGGATGTCTGAGGGGGTTAGGCGGATCATCAACTTTGGATATGATTACATAAACACTGAAATTCACTTAAAACACATAAGTTAAAGTGACCTTACAGTTATGCATTGTAATAAGGCATCATATGTTAAATGACATCTTTGATGACTTCACCAATAACATGTTTAATGACATCACTGATGACATCTCACATGACATAATCCATGATACTGCTATTGACATTACTCCATAAATCCTTACATCAAGAAAGTTGTTAATAAAGAGCCTACAGTCATATATATATTAGAGTTACTGTGTGTATGCGTGTGGGTGCATAAAATGGAAATAGCATAAGCTGTGGAGGCAAGTGTGGTTGTGCATGTTGAAAGTTATGTGGAGCGCTGTTTACAAACCAGAACATTTCAGGGTGCAGGTAGTACGCCATGTTAAAAAAAGTAAAGGCTGAGCGCACCTGATGTGGATTGCAGAGGGATGTTTCAAGACAGGTTGTGGCTTAAAGCCAAGCCTGTTGCAAAAGATCTGAGGTAAAAGCCAAAGCTTCTGTTGACAATAGATTATCTACCAGTAGATGTATACACACTTGCCCATGTTAAATAGACGTAATACAGTACTATAGACAGATTATATGCAATGAGGACATTTACAAGGAGTGATTGTTTATTTCCAGAACTCCATTGAAGATTTTTGTGGCATTGCAGATTGATGGATAATGTAGCATATAGGGCTGACCCACTTAGAGGTGGTTTAACTCACACTGTAGTTATAAGCATGGCTTAAAGGCTTTATGCCATTGTGCTCATCACAGGAATGTGGGAAATACATTTTACCAAACTACTGAGGGGTATCCAGAGGGCTTGCCAGAAGGTGTCTTATCAGTGGCAAATGCATAACTGTCAATCCCTTGACTTGAAGTCTTTAAGAGGGTGGTCTCAAAAAGGCGAACAAAGTACAAACCCTTTTTTAGAGGATATTCAAGGTTTAAAAAGTGTGGGGGGGGGGAGTCCCAGAAAAAGTCCATTGAGGCATTTTGTTTATTCAATGGGTGGATACCAGTAAAAAGAAGGTAATAGCCACCAAATGTGGGTCACTTGACAAATGTACTATATGTGTAGCATGTCATCAACTGTTAGGTCCATTATCACTTGATTGGTGGATAGAAAATTGGGCACAAGTGTAGCAGCCTTCATCCTTGCACTGAACTGTGGCATGGTGGGGGTGATGCTTGTATGGTGGCACCATGGGGGTGATGCTTGCATGGTAGCTCCAGCTGGAGTACCGTGGTACCCTAAGGTTGGGTGGTGCTGGGTACCACATGAGTACACACAGCACAAAAATATATTTTTGGACTTTTGGGCCCTGGGAAGATCCCTCTGTGCCCCTACTCACCCTCAAGTGCCTGGAGGTCATGGTATTCCTACCCTGCCCGCTTATACTATTTAAAACAATGAATGCAGGCCACAACGACTGAGTAACCGAATCTTGCAACATTTTCTTCCAAGTTGCAGTCATATCGTCTGGGACCGCTATCAGTCCTGCATTACCAAAATAGTTGACGGGTGAAAAAGCTCCTTCTGCCTATCAAAGCGCTCAATTGTTTACATTTTCAGTACTGCAGGAATACTGCGGCATCAACCCTCCAGATATATCAATTTTTTTTAACCCATTATCAGCACCCAAGGACCTATTTAAATACAAATTTCTCAAAAATGGCTGAATGGATTTACACCAAATCACAAAAAGCAGGCTTTCTGAGTAAATCTGAACTTTCTTCCAAATTTGATGCAATTGCGTTCAGCTGTTCATTCTGTATCGATGACAGAAGTTTCCTACAGGAATTAACATAGTAAATCAACATTTTGGGACCCCTCCCCTTTTTTCTTGGCCCCTGCTTGATGGATCACCCCGAAAGGAGAGAAGGTGGATGAACTTTTTTTAGAAAGCTCTGTGCAGATTTGTAAAACAAAATAAAGAAATAGATAATTCCAAGGACCACCATCTAATATGCCCCACAAAGACATTTAAGCCTTAAAGAAGTTGGCAAGGATGCAGACCCTGTATCTCTACCCTCAGAGTCTCAGGCTCATTGAAGGCAGAGAGTCTCAGTGGCAAAGTGACACCATAGGGTCAAAAATATCTTAAAGATGTGGAGCTTGCAAATAAGTGGGGCACTTTTGGGAAGCTCTATGTGGCATGATGCAATGCCCAGTTGAGAAGCTCCACTCAAGCTTCACTATATGCATGGCATTGTGGAGGAGTGGGAATTGTCTAACTTGTGAAGCTCTGGTCATTTCATAGAAGCCAAAGGACTTATTTATTTCGTAGGAGAAAGTGAAGTAAGCAAGTAAATGGATGGAACATCAGCTCTCAAGTTGAAGCTTATGTGGTAGGAGTTGCAAACAGTTTATAGTTCAGAGTTCACTACAACTTGAAGTGTGTTGGCCTCCTTGGTATTATCGGGATCTACCAAACAAGGCCAAAGCCCCCATAGGCTTCAATTGCATCACCTTCCATGCAACCACTCTGCATCATTGTGCCAGAAATGGCTCTCCTATGTTAGTTTAAATGGAATTACACTACCAGCAGAGCTGCACCCCCATACTTGTCAAACAATCTCTCCTCTTCGTAGACTTAAAGGGATCACCCTACAAAACATCTGACTTTGCCCTCCTTGGAGAGTTTGTGCTTCTCTCTCATTAGTGCATCCAATGCTTAATTTGAGGTGGTGGTTGCAGGTGGGGCCTACTCACACTTATTTCTAGTGACTGGCACATACTCTATTTCAATAGACATTGACCCAGAGCTGGATAGAGTAAAACACAAAAGGGGAAAAGAAGGAGGAATAGAATAGAAAGATGGGAAAAGAGTATAAAGAAAGAAAGCAGGGATGAAAAAGAACCTAAAAGAGTGACAAAAAGGAGCAAGAAGTATCTAGTGGTGGATAAAATGAAGGAGGAGGTAGAACCAAGACTGCACAGCCATGGTACATGGCACTCCGGACATTTGAAAGCGTTGGCCTTGGGATAAGGTCACCCTGTAATGACGCAAAAGAAGCCAGACATAGACGGCATTGGTCCTGCAGTTCAGAATAGCTCTTGCCCAGCAGAGAATGCACACATAATAGAAAGGACGGCACGCTTGGTGGAAATATTAATTTGAATTTCAGAAGCCATTTAATCACGTTAGGGCGTGTGGGCTGAACGGATGAGATGCAATTATATACCATGCATGGGCAAAAGGATGGAGTGTTAGGAGAGTTAATCATGAGGGCTGGGCTGAGGGACTTAAACACTGGGGCGTTGATCACCAGGGGTCTTTAGGATCATTGTCTGGAGGAATATATAATTGCCTTGCATTAAATCACTCATTAGAATATAGCCTTAGAGTCCGATGTAGTGGGCTCTATCGGCCATTAAAGGCCCTGTCCAGCGTTAAAGGCCCAAGCTCAAGGTGAGGGCCTTTAACAGGGGAGCGGGCCTTTAATGGCCGGTAGAGCCCGCTACGGAGGGCTCTAAGGCTATTAGAACAGAGGCCAGAATGTTCAAATTTGTAAAACAAAGGCCTCACTGAACCTGAGGCAGTTGAAATCCCCTGGTGCTCCATGAGGCCTTGTTAAATATTGGAATTTTGATGCTCCGGGCTTCCAGTCGCGGCCGGCATGACTCGCGGGTGGGGGTGCAGGGGTCGCGCGGGGAGGGAGTCACGCATGTAGACTGCATGCAGCCTACATGGAGAGAACGAAGAGTGTGCATGACTGGTTTGGTCGGCCCTGGGGCAATGACAACAGTGGGCAAGCCACTCCTCCCCTGCCTGGAGCAGGACCTTCCACCCGCCCGCCCTCAACCAATCCCTTCTACTTTCTCGCAGTGCGAGAAGCAGAAACATAAAATGGTATTCATAATACCATTTTATGTTTCTGCTTCTTGCATTGCGAGAAAGCAGTGGGGCGACGCTCCTCCGCCCACATGGAGAAGCCGCCCCTGCGGGCTTCTACCATCAATTAGAAGTCCGGAGCACTCTATTGTTTTCAATGGAGCACTCAACATTCCAATGTTCTAATAAAGATGAAAGTGTGAGGGGCTTTGTTATGCCCCCAGTTTGAGAATCACAACAAGTCTTAGAACATTGGAATGTTGAGAGCTCCATTGAAGATAAAGGTGTGGCTCAGGGACAACAATGGCGGCTACGGATCTTCAGCTACAACATTCCAAAATTTGTGTTTTTATTTCTCCTTTTTAATTTAGAACATTGTACCACCCCAATCGGTGGAATGTTCTAACAACATTATGTCCCTCTGTTCTAACAACATTATGTCCCACCAGTTGTTAAAAACCTTGCACTCGCCCTCAGTTCAGGCCTGTAACACAGGTTCAGGGCCATTTAAAAACTGTTATAGCCTGTGAGTTATAATGCCATTTTAATTTCAGAAGGTGGAGTAAAACAAAAATGATGGAGCCCCCTGCACACACTTTTGAGCGACTCCTAATTTCACTTAGTTTTGCCATCTCATAGATATTTAAAGGCCTTCAAGAGAGAAGATCCAATCCAAAAGGGGGGGCAGGGGAGGATTCCCCAGCATCCAGGGACTCTGGGACCCTATGCTACAACCCCGCCGGTGGACCAGGTATGAAAAACAAAGGCCATCCCCATAAACCTAGTAGGGTTTGCAAATGAAGGTACATCAATGATCTTCAAAATGTTTTGTGTTGTGCCCCCTTATGTAAAATTATTTCGAAGGAGGGAGTGCCAAAAAATAAACATATTTTCTCCCAATTCATATATTAAATGTTAAATAATGTCAATAAGCTTAAACATTGTAAGGTTTATGGGTGTTTACTCTAAGAAGTTTTGTTAAAGGGAGATTTTTTTAATGTGTCAATTTAAATATAGGTGAGCAAGACAAACATCTCAAGGTTGGTTGTGGGTAGCATTTAAAACAAGCATTGGCATAGCCAATAGGTCTCGCTTTTGGGACCTTATAAGTATTTAGTTATGCAGCACAATATCCTTGGTGCAACAACATCAACTGTTGCATGGCTAAACACTTATAAGGTCCCAAAGGCAAGACCTATTGGCTATGCAAAGCAATCTGAAGGTTAGAAGCAGATGGCTGGTAAAGTTTATCTTACCCGGATTGTAACTTGAAACACTGATTTTACTCTCACATGTATGTGGCTATTGCATTAACCTTTCAGACTCGTAGTCATATTTGAGCCTAATCTGCACATATTTAAGCTCATTTCAGCAGCATAGTCAACCTACGACGCAGTCTTAGGCTGCCAACATACAGCAATGTCTCAAGCGGAGGAAGCAAGCAGTTGTAACTTAAATCACACAGGCCCACACATGCAGGAAGTTAACAGGAACGCTAACCATTACAGGGGTGAGATAGCCAGTTTGAAAGGCCTGTACCTACAGCTTTAAATGGCATTTAAAAACAATGCAGCATCAGGCGCATCCCTAAAAGAACGTCTGCCCCTTGTCTTGAGAGCGGGGTGCTGTTGTCTGTCCCCAACTGGGAGAGACCTGAATGATCACGTTGCATACCAATTGCAGGGGGAAGGAGCACTGCAATCGGAAATCTACAACATCTCTGAAGGACAGCGGTACTAGATAAAGCAGCGTGTGGGGTACTGCGCCCGTGAGGGAGAGGAGGCCCTACGAAGAGAAAAATTCGGCCACGATCTGCGCGCTGCCCTTCAAAGTGATGCCCTCCTGGACGAAATGCTGGCGCAACATTTTTCCGATGTACTGCTGTACACAGAGCGAGAGCGCGCCGTACTGTTCAAATAAAATCTCGCGCGAAATCCCGCCCCCTAAAACAGCTAAGCCACGTGACCTTAGAGACAAAAATGGGACTGGGTACGACTGTGTATCAAGCTCTGCCAACATCGGAATATAAGAAAGATAAATATGCATTGTCCGGTTTAGTTGCGCAGAGATAAGATGGGCGGAATTCTGCAGTTATTACGTGTTTATGAAACTAAAGGTTTTACTCAAAATATCTTTTTGCGTTCCGTAAACTGACTCATTTTAAAGAGGGTAACATTTCTTAAAATGAGCGAGCGCGGCAGCCTGCAGAGCTGACCAGACGTTCGTGCGTCATGGCCTTTTGCCTGCGATTACCCGCACAGCCGGCATGTGTTTCCAATTATCGCGCACGCGTCTGGGCACGATAATTGGAAACAGATGTCTGCCGCGCGCGTAACCGCAGGGAAAAGGCCGTGACGCACGAGCATCTGGTCAGCTTTTCAAACCCCCTAACATAAAGTCTTGCCAGAGCAGCGCTTGCGCGCTACTTGAGGCTCGACCTAAAACAGGAAATATGTCCCTTCTCTGCTGTTTGAATGATAAAATACCGCAATTATTAGGGTTCAGTGGGACCCCCAGACCTCTGGACCCTGGTGTCACTGCCAGTGCTTGAAATGGAAAAACAGAAGTGCAGGTACTCTGTACCAGAGTACCTGCTTGTTTCTGAGAAGTGCCAGTACTCTCCAATTATTACGTCACTCTTGAGAAGTGCCAGTACTCTTCCTCTCAAAATAAAAAAGTGCTGGTACTCAGTACCGGCCCATTTAAAGCACTGGACACTGCACCACCCCTTACCACCTATCTTAAAGTCTTATGCGAGACATTAGTGGTGAACTGAACACTCTTTTAACCTCTGGATCATGAGCGTTTCTCAGTTTTACAACTTATATATATATATTTTTTTTTTGCAGTTTTATATAGCGCGAACTCGACCCAAAAGTATTGGAGCACTTTACATTACACAAGTCAAATTCATTTTTGGGTAGGCACGGGGATATTAAGTGATTTGCTAGGAATCACAGGGCGTTGAACCAACGCCGAGAATTTTTGGGATAGTTTTGAGAAGTACCCGTCTCTCTCAGAGCACAATGGGCAGCCCACGCCTTCCCTGATGATTTTTCTAATTCGAGTGATAAAAAGATTTAGAGACTTGTTTGCTAGAGTTTCTGTCGTGAGGCATTTGTTACCAACCTGAATTTTACCTTTAGTGTTAAAAGCCCTTCAAAGTCATCCCCACTCCACTTTCATCTGCTGATCTTTTAAATTCTTAACTATGAAGGTATTTTCTTCTGTCGGGAATTACTTCAGCATGAAGGATGAGCGGGATTAGTCCTTTGCAGTGGGAGCTCTGTGTTTGTTTACTGAGTAAGAAGGCGTGATTTAAAGGCCTCCTCCGTCTTTTGCTGGTAAGATTGCTTCTGCGGCGCATAGTAATAAGCCTTTTCCAAGGATTTAAAGCGTCCAGACATGACTGACGTCACATTTCGAAATACAGGAAAGTATGGAATGCGGTAGAAAACAAAGCAAAACACGTTGCACAAATTACGGAGGTGCAACTCGGGTCCAACATATGCTCTCGCTTGAACTGTACTAAGGTGTGTGTGGAAATAAGGAAGCTATTAACAAGAAAACAACCCCTTCGATGCTCAGGCCATACGATTTTGGTGGCATGCAGCAGCCCGAACTGTCTGCTTTGCTGCTGAGAAACGGGGCTTCCGGCTACTGTGCAGCGCACTCAAGTTTCTTAGGCCCATGCGCGAGTTGCTATTCCAATCCACGTTTTAGCTTTGCATTCTGGGACGCGTAGTCCTGAATGTAAAACTGCTCAACATAAGAGAGAGCTGCACACCTGAATTCCTGCTGCCTCCTGCTCCGGCTAGAGTGTCAGCCGCCCCTGAGATGACGACAGCGCCCCCGGAGACCAGGTGGTGACGGTGAGGGAGCGCAGGCGACGCCTCCTTATAAACTGGTGCTATTTACAGAAGCCAGCGCATGGAAAGCTGGGCCGGCGCCCAGATGGAAAATCTGACTATTATTATCAGTCCGAAATCATGAGACCTCCGGTGCACATCTGTAGAGACAGTGCCCTGTCACTGTGACCTGTGGTGACTCCAAGGCCGCAGCCTAAACACGCTCTGCCCCTGACGCCACGTGTGACATGCAGCGGTTGAAGTGTATAAACAAGCATGGAATCGAAGCGGAGGAGCGGGGGCGAGCGAGCGCGGCAGCCTGCTCAGCTGACCAGACGCTCGTGCGTCATGGCCTTTCCCCGCACGGCCGGCATATGTTTCCAATTATCGTGCACGCGTCTGGGCACGATAATGGGAAACAGATGTCGGCCCTGCGCGCGTAACCGCCCGAAAAAGGCCACGACGCACGAGCGTGTGGTCAGCTTTCGAAACCCCTTACTTAAAGTCTCGCCAGAGCAGCGCTTGCGCGCTACTCGAGGCTCGACCTAAAAAGGTAATAGGATTTACTTTTTCTCACATTGAATTCAGCATTTGAAATAGAAAACTATGGAGACAAAAGGTCTAAGAGACGTTTGGGTATGGGGGTGGGTGATACAGGATGACAGAGTTATCGATTATGGTACCTTCTGTTTTCTCATATTTACCACACTTCAGTGATGTTCAACTTTTCTTTTCAATTGCACATTTTGACATGTACATTGGAAGTGGCTGAGGCAATTTCAGTCTCCCATATTACCAGGGTTTTGCCCCTCTCTGGGCATCTCTTCACGCTGCAAAGAAGGCCCACTCCACAGTCTGACCAACAATTGTCCAAGGGAAGTGGGCAGAAGGTCCGCTATTTTACCATTTAGGAACTGATTTAGATGTTGGGGGACGGGTTACTTCGTCACAACGGTGACGGATATTCCATCTGCCAAAATATAAATTCCATAGGAAATAATGGGGTTTATATTTCGGTGGTCGGGATCAATGTTCCCTCTAATTTTTTTCCTCTGTGTGCGGCAGTGTAGGGTCTCTGTGCGCTGCAGCCATGGCTATGTGCGCCAGGAACCAGACCGTGTGTGTGTGCAGCGCCAAATATTACTCCAAACTTTTGCTTGAAAAACCAATCACCCCGCAGCCCAGCTCTGTTAAGAAGAGAAATGGTATTCCTCTGTCTGATGTAACATTTCCTATACATTGATTCAGTGTCTGTGTAACGTGTATGCAATGTAAAGTGCTTAACACCTTTCACTGGTATGAGTGGCGCTAATAACAAAATAAATATGAAAGAGAGTGGGGTTATGGAGACTTGAGGGGCACTGTTTAAGGTTGGTAATGAGAGTATCCATGGCGGAGGTGGTCATTGGGGCGCCAACAAACATTGTCACACCAGGCGCCACCAGCACTAAAGCCTGCCCTGTTCAATTGGCACTAATAATTACAGTGAAATTATGAAAACGTCCCACATTGCAATTTGAAACCTTGGCAGCTATGTTGCTGCATTTCTTTTCTTAATAGGGCTGGGCTGTGGGGTGATTGTGTGCATTTGTTAAGGTTTTCGTGTTAATTGCAGCTCATGATGGGTGCTGCGATTAACATGAAAACTTTAACTAAAGGCACAGGGATATCTTAAGGATTTTGAGGGCCCTGGTCCAAACTTATTTCTGGGGCCCCTGATCAGAACAGCTTTTGATTTATGATCCAATTTCAGCTTTTTCATGTCCTTTTTGGCCAGGTCACTGACACTGCAGAGGCACGCTGGTCCAAATTCTAAATGTGCTTCCATCTAATATTCAGGGATAGTAATATATGTTTTCAAAATTGTAACATAGCAGCCAGAAGGAAACGAGAGGATACTAGTGAGAAATAGGATTTAGTGGCGGAGAAAGGGGGAGAGAGGAACAAAGGAGAAAAAAGTCATGGCGCAAAGATGAGAAATGGAGAAGGGGGTAATGGAGAAATTGGTAAGAGAGGGACGGAACGAGAAGGGCAGCCAGAGGGTCTGGAGAACTGGGAGGGAGAACAGAGAATGGAAAACCGGTAAGAGAGAAAGCAAAGAACAGGCAGCGAGACGGAAATGGAGACAAGAATGGGATGGGGGAGAAGGGGAAAGTGGGTAAATGTGGAGTGGGACAGATATGAGGAAAAGGAAAAAGATGAGAAGGAAACAGCGAGAGCAGCTGAGGAGTGGAAGAAAAAAGGACAAAAGATATGTCAGAGAAGACAGAAGTGTGATATGGCAAGGCTTCAGAAGTAGCATCTCTGCATTTCGACGTTGGGGTTCTAAAGGAGACTTTTTCGCCATCTTGTCATTTCTAAACGCTCGCTCTATGTAACCGTGCTCACTTGAATGAACTAAGAAGGGTGGAAGGCTGGTTAGGCCTTGCCAAGATTTTGAATCTTTCCAAAATGCATGTCTGAGCAGATGGCAGCTGCAAGTGTGTAAATGACTGATACATCTGTCGGGAGTATTCTCTTCACTAACACTTGCTCATTTCCTACAACACTCTCCAAACCACTTCCTGCAGGCACGAGCTCGGGCTACGGGTGCTATGAATGGACTAGTCTTGCACTGGCATGGAGGATATCCAGAGTGACCCCCCCTGCATGGAAGACCCAACGCTTCCCGCAGCTTTTGGCTTCCACCGAGAAAGCTCCCTTGTTCGTGACATTTCCTCCTGGTAGTCTCCAAATCTCACATGTAGTGCCAGGTCTCATGTGTTTACTGGCAGATTTAGACTCTTAGTTAATCAGCACCTAACGTGCCCTTTCTCACATTCTGATTGTGTGATGTTCCTAGCTGACAGTGGTTGACTTATGATGGACACTACGTTCAGGGCTCTAAGTGGGCCGGGTCACACCGGTGCTGAGCACCTGCAGTTTTTTAAAGGGGGCTTCGAAACGGGTCTCTATCGGGCTCTGTTTTGTGCCCTGGCACAGACGGTCCGTTTTTTCCGGACTGCAGTGACAGCAGTGAGCGTGCTCACACTGCTCACTTCTCACTAGTGGAGAAGTTACGGCATGACGTCATGCCAGGTGAGCGTTGTAGGGGAAGGGAAATCCTTCAAAGAGAGTCTTTTTCTCTCTGGATTTTCCTTCTCTTTTGAAACTCAGGAGCAGCAACATTGTCGTGGTGTCACCAGGGCTTTAAGTGGAAGCTTTTTCAATATTATATACAAGCCATAGTTGCTGCTTATTTATCTTATGCAACTAACCAACCACTGACAAAGCCAATAGTCCAACTTGTTGTAGGTATGATGTTACTTGTTGTATCATAAATCTGGATGCAATGACAGAAACAGCAAAATACAAGTCAAGTGGCATACTATGCCCAGCACAGAAAAGTTTAATAACAGTCACACAATCACCCTCAAGCTGCGCTCTATTAAGAAGAGAAATTCAGCAAGTCTACAAACAGGGGTGTGCTTTACATGCCAAGTTTATAGAGTTGCTACATATCTTTTCTTAATAGAGCTAGGCAGCGGGGTGATTGTGTGACTTAGCAAGTTTTCAGGTTAATCGCAGCGCCCGTCAGGAGCTGCAATTAACAAGAAAACTTTAACAAAGTCACACAATCACCCCGCAGCCAGTGCTTAATTTGTGCCGGTGGTTTCCGGTGCTCAGCACCGGCACGTAATTCACAGGGCCGGGACGATGCATGCTTCCTTCTCACTACAGCAAGCTCACCATCACCCTGGTACCAGAAGCTGCCTGTGCCCCAGTATTGGCACTCCAGCGGGTTCATCATAACCCCGATGCCAGCTGCTGTGTGTGTCTCAATACTGGCTCCCCGTCTGCTGGAGGTTACCATGCGCAGGTGGGGAATTCCCGCCAGAGCTGGACCTGTGCCTGCACCTGGCTGTCCGACTGCCTGCTGGCACCAAGAGGCCTGGCTGTATGTAAGCACAAGCACCTGGCCCCCTCATGCATCCCATGTGTGCCCCTTTCCCTTCCAGCCTGGCACCACCCAGCGCTGGCCGGCTGCTTGTCACGCTTTTGCGGGTACTGCTGTGAATGCAGTTTCTCGGTCCTGTGTGTGACACTACTTCTTGCCCTGGGCAGTCTTTACAGGTCTCAGTTTTACCTATACGATGTGAAGCGCCCTCCAGTCCGTGGTGTAAAGAAGTGATTCCTCCCACGTGCCCGCTAGGAGAAAATTCCCAATATTCAAACTGTGTGAAACTACATGTTCTTGCTGTCTTGTCGCTTCAGTCAGTGGCCATGTTTGGCATGACATCATAGTGAAGGTATGGTTCAACGACGTCCACCCCGGTTTTCACAAGTGTGCATTCGTATTTCACATGATTCACTTGCCGAAGTTAACAAATTTACATTCCGGTCGCCTGCCTCTGGTAATCAAATACAAATAGGCGCAAAACAGCATTGGTAGTGCTTGTGAGCTGAGTGCAAATTGTGTGTGCTTACATACTGCACCTTTTAGCTCTTAGGTGGTAGTGAAAACGCCCAGCAAACATAAAATGCAAAATAAAAGGACGCCATGAATACCGTTTTCACATTTGTGCCCGTTTTTTGCACCTATCTATGTAAATAGAGTTGAATGTGCGTAGGGGACACAAATGTTATGTGCCCTGGGTGTTCTTGCACTGCATGTATCACACCAGTATCAGATTGAGCCAGCATGTATCACAGCACCCACTGTTACTCTTCTGCTGACTCCTGTGTGGATGGGAGTTGTGCACACATCTTTACAAATCCGTTCCGGATATCATCCGATGCCTCTGTCTGGGTCAAAATAAATATATCTAGCTGGGTGACTGCGTGGCATGCTTCCACTGACTGGCCCACCCTGGTTTAAGCATGATGAATATGTATTGTTCATCATCCTAGTGATGTTATCATGCCTTAATGTCACAGCCCTGTGCAATCACTAAATAATTGTGCCCTGCTCTCTAATTTATCACCTGGCCTGCTTTAGACAGCGTGTCTGCGTCCCCGTTAAATAATTGCATCAGGCGGCTGGCTCCTTATTGAATTGAGCGAGGTACGCTGTGAAAGCACAGGACAGATTTTGAACACTTTCGCATTGTCCATTTAAACAGTGGTCACGACAATGGTACAATTGAGTGGTGGCAGGAATATAGTTGGGCGGACAACTGGAAGAAGTGGCTGCTGCCTCCTAAGAAATAGGTGAGCACCGGGACTTAATTTTTTTACAAATTAAGCACTGCCCGCAGCCCAACTCTGTTAAGAGGAGAAATTCAGCAAGTCTACAAACAGGGGTGTGCTTCACACGCCGTGTTTGTAGAGTTGCTGCATATCTTTTCTTAATAGAGCTGGGCAGCGGGGTGATTGTGTGACTTAGCTAAAGTTTTCAGGTTAATTGCAGCGCCCGTCAGGAGCTGCAATTAACAAGAAAACTTTAACAAAGTCACACTATCACCCCGCAGCCCAGCTCTGTTAAGAGGAGAAATTCAGCAAGTCTACAAACACTGCGTGAGCTTTACACGCTGTGTTTGTAGACTTGAGAATTTCTTTTGTTACAAAAGCGCTGCTGTGGGCAGATTGTGAGCTTTTGTTTAACGTATTCATGTTAATCGCAGCTCGTGATGGGCGCTGCAATTAACATGAATACTTAAACAAAAGCACACAATATGCCCCGCAGAGGACTCTAGGTACAAAAGAATAAAGCAAGTGCCCTCCATAATCCCCCAGGCTGCCGCAAGACTTACCTGCCGCTCCCTCGTCGTCTTTTCAAATTAGTCTATTCCGCCCAGGAAATACTCGTTTTTCGCGCCGCTCGCTTTATTAAAAGCAGCGGCGCGAAAGCTCTTGCGGGATCATGTGCTGTGTGCGCGCTCCACACACGGCACTGCGCGCTCATGGAAACAGAGGTGCGCGGGCGCGCATGCGCGCAGCTTATTGGGAACAGTGGTCGGGATATCCGTCACCGTTGTGACAGAGTAACCCGTCCGCCAAGATCTAAATCAGGCCCGTAGTCTAAAGAGGAGGCTTGATGTCAGAATGTGTCTATCTCAAGTGAAACAGCTGATTTAAAAGAAAACTTCACACCTTTCTGTATGATTTCAGTGTGTTGAGATTTGTAGAAATGTCCATGCATAAACTAAACTCACAACAAATGATTTAAGATTTAATCCTTTTTAGGTCTTGCCTCTTTTAGGTCTTACCTACTAGACAGCTTTCACACTAGGTCGCCACGTGTCATGGACGGTATGCACATGTACAAATCATTGCACTACTTTTTCTATTTTGCCGATGCTACAGTGCATCAGCAGAAAAAAATGCAGATGCTGCACTGCATCTGCAAAAATAATTTGCAAAGCCAATAAGTCACACAAGCGAGACATCTACTGACTTTGCCACTGCTTGTTTAGAGTTGGGATGAATGTTTCCAGCTCAGGAACCAGAATGCTTGAGTTCTAGTGCTAGGTTTTCATCTCATTGAATCTCTGCAATTGTTCAACATCAATTCATATCCTGAAGCCTCAGTGCCATATCTGATAAAACTGGAGATGCTTAGAAATTGGCTGAGGTTGAGTGCTTTTAAAGAAATGACCATACAGTTTACAAAACTCCGATCTCAGTAAGGTTTATCTCCCCTATCCCAGGGTGCATCAAACATCCGTTTCCTCCTTCTAGCTCTCTTCCTGCATCCTTCCTGCTTGTCTGAAGCTCCATGCAGTCTCCTACGAGATGATGTCGTCACCCCAGTGAGCTCCTGCGGGATTAGCTGTTGTTGTGATAACCTTTCTCCCTTGAGAATCATTGAATGGATTTCTGGTTATTGCCTTCCCCTAGTCCCTAAAGGATTTTCTGTTCTGGGAGGCCCAGGTCCCCCTGCCTTTGGATGCAGAGACAGCCTTGCAGTGCTGTGTTTTAGCTGCGCCTTCCCAGCCGTCGGTCTCAAATTAATGTTACTGTCTGGTCTACTGTTTCGGGTGTTGGGTGTCACATTTGGAAATAGGCCCAAGAGTGATTTGCAAATGGTTGTTCCCCGTCTGTAATGACATAGAAAGCGAAAGAATGTGAAATATGCCCAGAGTAATTACAAGTGGTTAATATTAATTCAAATAATTATTTTCATACCTTTCTTGCCCTCTGGTAGGTACCAGAGCTAAAGCACATCTTCAACTGAGCCCGTGCTGTCCTATGAAAGGTGTCAGAGCTGTCCTCCAGCAATGACTGCAGAGGACATGTCCTTTTCTTGAAGGTCCTAGATCTGTCCTCCTGTTAGTCTGGTGAATGCACTTTACAGGTGGGGCTATGCTGCCTGCTGCCCTTTGCAATGGCTGTCCGCTCCTTTGAGGTAGGTGTGATAACGTCCACTGCCCCTTACAATGGCTGCCTGATCCTTTGAGGTCGGAGCGATGACACATACTTACCCTTGCAGTGGCTGTCCGGTCCTTCCTGGTGAAGGCTATGCCATACATCACCCCTTTCAATGGCTGCCTGTTCCTTCCAGGTGTGGTTGATACCGTGTAGCACCCTTTCTAACATCTGCATGATCCTTCTAGGTGGGGTCTATGCTGTGTACTGCCTTTTCCTTCCTTATAATGGATGAGTGGTCAATTGGAATTCAGACTGAATGGAAGTGTAACTCTCCTGAGGCCGTCTCCGTCACTTCTAATTAGGAACTGCGCATGCAGCTGTGAAGTCCATCCAAGGCATGGGTTTACACTGGCTTTTGATGGCTTGGATGTGGAAGCCTGTCTACTCGGTGGGCTTCGATATAACAAACATACATATCATGTATTTGTTTAGTTTAATGGAGAAAGGCTTCCCGTATTCCTATTACATTTATTCTACCTGATAGTGGCCAGTGACTTACCACCTCCACACTTTGGCCATAAAAAAAATTCACTTGAAAGTAATGTAAAGCAGTGCATGAAAAAGCTTTGCATTACTTAGCACCAATGGGGCTTTCTATGATTGGTGCATTGGCGTCCCCAAAAATAGACAGTTTTGTGTAAAAAGATAACACCCTGTTCAAATAGGCACTATCATGGAGAAATGCTTTTACTTCTCCTTTCTTTTCTGACCATGCATGTGTGCTGCACTGTACAGCACACATACAAAATGGGAACAATGGGAAAGTTAATGTAAGAATTGTATTTTGTACTGGAACGGTATCCTTCCAGTACAAAACCCATGCTAGACTCACACAGACACCCTTGCACTACAGTGCAAAGGTATCGGCATGGCGTACAGCCTCCTGATTGTGTGCCAGCGCTAGGGAGTGGGGACGAGAGTGCCATATCTCTGTAAATATGATGCTCTCCTTCTCACGCAGCGCAGCACACCTTTTTTGGCTGCAGCGCTGCGTGAGAATTTGGTAATTAGACCCCTATGTGCCAGTGTGATCTGAAGCTCACACCCCCAACTCCCCAATCTTACTGACCAAGCTACGCCCCTGCCTACAACTCTTGCCTGAGAACTTCCTTCAATGCATATATTTACAAGGTAATGGTCACGTCTTCTTCATTTCAGGAATATCTGTTTATTACAATCATCCCCTTATTGAAGGGCATCAGTGACATGTCCAGTCAGTGGCCTCTGCATGACTTCCACGGTGCACAAGCTCGCTCTATACTTAGACTTTCGTTCCTGCTCCAACTCTCTTGTTAACTCGGTTTAAAGACCACAGGAGGAGGAGAGGGCTTCATTACTGCTCTTCCGGAGCTCGGATTCGTTTGTGGGAAGAAGTTAAAATTAGCCACGATGCGAGGCATGTGACACTCATGCACCAGCAGCCAGCTACCCCATGGATCACATGAGATGGTTGTCAGCCAGGCCCACCTACTTCTCCAAGCTGTTAGCAAGTGTAATTCTGACCAATAAGTCAAACTAGCCTTATTGCGAGCCATTTTCTAATTCAGAAAGGTGGTTTTGTAAAGATTAGCTCAGTGGTTCTTAATCATTTAACTTCTGTGGACCCCCACTTAATCAGTCCTGGAATCCAGGGACCCCCCACTGAGTCATTACTGGAATCTGGGGACCCTGGACTGAGCAGTTTTGATGATAAACACTACACATAAATATAGAAACATGCATTAATCAAACTAAATACACAAATTATGACATTTTAATTGGAAGGTTGGGGCTTTTCAAAATTCAATTGAGGCCACCCATCGTCCATACTATACTCTGTTGGATGTGCTTTCTCTTCTCCCATGAATCAATTCCAGGATACTAAGTTCATTTTAGTCTCCAGTTTCAAATTCCTTCACATTTACAGAACATTTTACAATTTTCAATTTTACATTTAGCTCCTTTATATACACATTAATAATTTGTTAATGTTATTTAATTTACTAATCAGTCACAGACCCCTTGTAGGCACTGAAAACCCCCAAGGTCCCTGGCCACAGCTTAAGAATCGCTGGATTAGTTAATTTACTCATGAAGATTTTGGGTTGAGAATGCCTTAAAAGTTTGTGCACTCTTGGAAAGTTAGCGGGTATTCACAAACTCGTTGCTAACGCCTGCAAACTATAGGAAAGGTCAGAGATGTATTCCTGTCTGCTATCCAGGGTGGGAAATTTAAGAGAGCACCTCCACTACTGGTGGAAGGATAAAACAAGAACAAAAGTAGCTAATTGATGTGTACTATTTTTTCACATTCAAAATTGTACGCTTGTATATGTTGTAATGCAAAAATGAAAGTTACAAATGTTTTCCACAAGTAGGCATGGAAACTAAGCCTGGGCGGAGTTCGGCTACGGGGAACTCCGCAAAGTGCAAAAAAAACCTCAGCTGCGCTACGCGGAGCTCCGCAAGCAGCGTAGTGCGTTAGATAAATGCCGTTCGCAGTGATTTTCAGTGCCAGGTGCTTGTACGCACTGTGCAATCATCACGTACGGCACCATGCGCAGCGCATGCGGGCGTGGCTTCCTTTCTGCCGCTCGAGTAGATTTTTACTCGAGCGGCAGCTTTCTCAACGCGAACGAACGGTTTCTCAATGCGAGCGGTCGCGAGCATACGTTACCAATCACAATGAGAAATCTGACCGCTCGCGTTGAGAAATCTCGCCGGGAGGTTGATTTTCCATGCTCGCGCTCACCAACTTGATATTGACGATCGCGAACAAGGAAAATCTCGCAGGGAGGTGAATTTTTGTCCCTCGCGCTCGCCAACTTGATGTTGAAGAACGCGAGTGAGGAAAAAAACTCTGGAGCGGATTTTTTCGGAACTCCGTGAGCTCCGTGTAATGCAGAGCACAGAAAACTCCGCCAGCGGAGCGGAGTTCACCGCCCAGACTTAGAGGAACCTGCACCTGGGCTAGCCTTCAAAACTTTTGTGATTTCTGAAAACGACACACATGAAATGCTTAGCGCAAATCTGAGATTAAATAGTGTATTGAGAGGACACTCCTAGCTTTGGGTTATAGCTCTATCCGATTGCCTGTATAAAAAAAAAACTGTTTCATACTTGCTATTTATAATCAACAGTGAGCAAACAGGAAGGCCTCACCAATTTTGCCATCCTGGATTTTAACTTTACTTAATTGAATTAATGCTATTAAGTAAGTAAAACATTAATTGAATTATATTTAATGTAATTTAATTTGGATTTAGATGGAATTTTCAGCTCCTAAATATGTTTACTACTATTTTTTTTTATTTTTCCCTTTGAAATATCACCAAATTTTACTTACTTTTCAAATCTCTATTTCTAGTATAAATACGTAGTAGGTAGTAGAAGCCGAAAAATTGCGAAAGCCTTGAGGTTGACCTTACATGACCAGGCCGAAGCTCTGCCTGTGAACAGTCCAGTGGCGAACTTTTTAAATTTGAAAAAACATAACTGCCCAGAACCAACGTTTTTCTTGGAAGCGCACCAATGGAGCAGGAGCAGACTAATGACAGGACTGCTGAATAAATACAGAGAGTGCCTAGTCCTGATTCCACCTTCAGCCTCTTTCTAACACCACCTTACACTTTCTGTTTCTTGAGTTCAGTCTCTCGCGTCCTTTTCCACCACTGCTTTTCTCCGTTTTTCACTGGTTTCCGGTTTTTCGTATCCTCCTTCTTTCATTCTTTTTCTGCCTTTCTCTTGCTCTGGGTCAAAGTCTGATGAAATAAAAATAAGTGGGTCTCCAAGACTGCTCGTACACACACCTGCAACCACCAGCACAAATTAAGCAAGGGAATAGTCTGTACATATACCCAGAAAAATCAGTGCACCTGTCTTTGCTGGGTAGAAAGGAGATCATGGACAGGCAGGCTTCTAGTATACAACCTGACCTAACATTATTCACCTAGCGACATGACAGATGTGTAAAACCTCTCTTTATCTTTTTTTTAAAACTCTGTAACACAGCAGTCATTGAGGGGGAGGTCAGACAGGCAAGAAGCCAATCGCATGAGAGAATGCCACTCTCTATCTAGAACCACTCATGGTCACCTCTCCTGTCTACCAGGTCCCTTCCCACATCGCTGAACCTATAGGCGTAGCCAGTAAGGTGGGAATGGGCAAAGGCCACTTTGGTGTCTGGGGAAATGTAGTCTGCACATCTGGCTGCAATAGTTGGGGGAAAACCATGGCCATCAATTCAGCGTGGCCAAGGGTAGAACTGCTACCCTTTGGGGTTGCAGCTGACTTCGCTTTTTGTACCCCAGGTACTGCCCTTGTGACCTCTGATCTCAAGTGTCACGAAGGCTGTTTTAGGAACAGAAGTAAACAGATCTCTAAAAGCCCTCTTTCTTTCTTACTTCACACTCTCTGCCACAGCATAAAATAGGAGTAGGGCAAACCTGTGATGTCATCAGTGCCAACTTTTTTTTGAAGTTTTATATGGCGCGAACTCGACCCGAAGGTATCAGAGCGCTTTACCTGAGCACCAGTTGCATTACAGACGGATACCTGCCAACTTGAAGCACAATCTCTCTGTGTGAGGTCGGGGCGGGCCCTAGAAGGGGGCAGGGCATCGTGCCGAGAAGTACCTACGCTATGAGACACTTTTGAACCCCACCCCGCCCTCAAGCCCCCTCCACCCAATTCCCCCCCAAATAAGCTAGCTGAGACTGGTGCCGATGTCCTGGGGTGTTTTCACACTCCTTAATGGGCATCGCTGTTCAAAGCATCTGAAAACTGGCTGGAAAACCACTATTTACAGTGGTTTTCCGCTCCTTTTCCCTGCCACCGTGTGATATTGCCTCCTCACCGGGAGACCGTGTGATGGGAGCTGACATCGTGTGTCACACTGTGGCACCGTGTGAGTTGGCCGGTATGCAGACGGACACATTCATTTTAGACACGGGGTGATGTAAGTGATTTGCCCAGGATCACAGGATGTTTGAGACTCCCGCCAGACTCGAACCTGGTTCCCCAGCTTCAAAGTCGGCCGCTCTGGCCGTTAAGCCACATCCACTTCTGAGACCTGTGCACTTTGGTGAATCGACTCCACAGGGCAAATGTGGTGAATGATGTCCATGTAAGCAAAATAGGCAAGTAAATGTCTAAAATGAAAATGAGATCGGTGTTGGCTTGCCATAAAACCCTGATGCCCTCCTTAACCGGTTTAACTAATCCTATTCCCCTTCACTCACCCATGCAGGTATTGGCGTGCATAATTGGTGAGGAACACGTTTACATTTCATGTGTGATTGTTGTCCTTTCTCTGTGCAGATTCTTATTACTAGGTTTGAAGTGCGCGTGACGCAGGCGTTTTCACGCTTGTCAAGGCCGCATGGATAGAAAGTCATTTTCAGGCTGTCCGTGCGCACCCTGTGCGTAACCGAGGCAAAAATGGCCATCTCCCGCAGGACTGCCAGAGGAGCGATTTGGATTACATCTCCCTCATGCTGTCGTCAATGTGACGCCGGTTCTAAAAATCATTTTGGCGGAAAAATGTCATACTTGACGTTTAAAGGAAAACAAATGACATGGTTGGCTCTGTATGACTGATTCACACGCCTTAAATATTAGGCTCGCTCATTATGTTGGTCGTTGTTTTGGTGTGTCTCACAAGGTGTGGCCTTCAGGGTGACGTTTGACATTTCTCGTGCAATATAGCTGTCTCAGGGTGTTAACTGAAGCCCTGCTGAAAGGTATGTGTGGTGTCCTCTAGTGCCTTGGAAGGACTTGTCACCCCACCGGACCCTATCTTCCTTCACCCCAGTCGTCAGGCCACTCACTGTATTAATGGAGTGCCCTCTCAATGGCATTTCACTTCAGAAACTACAGTGTTGGAATCTTTCCCAAATTCCTATGGGCTTTCAAGGGCAGCGGCTTGTTGGGGAGTTTACCAATTACTAGTTTACCTGGTTGAGCGTGACCAACATCTGAAAGCCTTCTCTAGGGTTGGGTCTGGGGCACAGCCATTCAACAATTAGCTAACAACTAACCAATCCAACTAAGAGGAGAGGTCTTGCTCTGTTTACCCTTATGGCGTATCCCATCCCTTGGGTACCCATGGGCTTCCAGTGTTCAGTGGAGTTCATCGTTGGCTCCTTGGAAGCCTGAAACCCAAGGGCGGCATCTGCCTCTAAATCACACATGAGATCCTTGGATGGTCGCCGTTGTACATGGACATATGTCCAAGTCCACAAATTTCAACATATCTTATATGTCGAATGTATCCATTCTGGTGGATATAGAACGCATGAATGGTGGTAAAGAGACCACACCACGTCAGCATGCGTCAATGTGCAAATAAACGGGTGACAACTGTTTTACTTGGTGTAAGGTGGCTGAGTTTCTCCACTGGTAGCATTCCTCGGGCTGGAAGCCATGCACTCCGTAGTCATTTCATTCTCCATCACTCCTCGAAGTTTTGACTTTGCTTCCCTACCCCTCATGTTTGGCAGACAGAGGGGCCGTAGTGTGCTGGCCTTTCAAGGTGATACCAAAGGGGATGATGGACGGAGCGCTTGAGCAAATCAAACACTCACCCCCAGTCAACTGATCTGGGTTTAATCCATCATCATTCTTTAGCTCACTCCACCACCCCAGTTCAGACATGACCATATGCAAATCAGTCTGACCCTGTGCCTCATGGGAACAGTCCAGCCCGAACTGCCAAGCCATGTCTTCCCTGGACCGGAAACAAGTATCCTGGGACCGGTTTCTGGCTATTCAGCCGTCATCAGCCAGGCTAGCTTGAATCCAGTGGCAAAGTGAGCAAGGGACCCACGTCTGGGCATACCCTGCCAACTTAGGGCGAACAAAGCGATACCAAAGGGGATGATGGACGGAGCGCTTGAGCAAATCAAACACTCACCCCAGTCAACTGATCTGGGTTTAATCCATCATCATTCTTTAGCTCACTTCCACCACCCCAGTTCAGACATGGCCATATGCAAATCAGTCTGACCCTGTGCCTCATGGGAACAGTCCAGCCCGAACTGCCAAGCCATGTCTTCCCTGGACCGGAAACAAGCATCCTGGGACCGGTTTCTGGCTATTCAGCCGTCATCAGCCAGGCTAGCTTGAATCCAGTGGCAAAGTGAGCAAGGGACCCACGTCTGGGCATACCCTGCCAACTTAGGGCGAAGAAAGCGATACCAAAGGGGATGATGGACGGAGCGCTTGAGCAAATCAAACACTCACCCCCAGTCAACTGATCTGGGTTTAATCCATCATCATTCTTTAGCTCACTCCACCACCCCAGTTCAGACATGGCCATATGCAAATCAGTCTGACCCTGTGCCTCATGGGAACAGTCCAGCCCGAACTGCCAAGCCATGTCTTCCCTGGACCGGAAACAAGTATCCTGGGACCGGTTTCTGGCTATTCAGCCGTCATCAGCCAGGCTAGCTTGAATCCAGTGGCAAAGTGAGCAAGGGACCCACGTCTGGGCATACCCTGCCAACTTAGGGCGAACAAAGCGATACCAAAGGGGATGATGGACGGAGCGCTTGAGTAAATCAAACACTCAACCCCCAGTCAACTGATCTGGGTTTAATCCATCATCATTCTTTAGCTCACTCCACCACCCCAGTTCAGACATGGCCATATGCAAATCAGTCTGACCCTGTGCCTCATGGGAACAGTCCAGCCCGAACTGCCAAGCCATGTCTTCCCTGGACCGGAAACAAGCATCCTGGGACCGGTTTCTGGCTATTCAGCCGTCATCAGCCAGGCTAGCTTGAATCCAGTGGCAAAGTGAGCAAGGGACCCACGTCTGGGCATACCCTGCCAACTTAGGGCGAAGAAAGCGATACCAAAGGGGATGATGGACGGAGCGCTTGAGCAAATCAAACACTCACCCCCAGTCTGCATTCCGTCCATCAATTGTGTGTCTTTTGCTTTCTCGCCCTAAGTGCGCCAGGTATGCCCAGACGTGGGTCCTGGGCTCACTGTGCCACTGGAATCAAGCTATCCTGGCTGAAGAGGGGTGAAACCTCGAAACCGGTCCTAGGATGCTTGTTTCTGGTCCAGGGAGGACCTGGCTTGGCAGTTCTGGCTGGACTGTTCCCATGAGGCACAGGGTCAAGACTGATTTGCATATGGCGAGGTCTAAACTGGGGTGGCATGGTGAGCAAAAGAATGATGGATTTAACCCAGATCTCTTGACTGGGGGTGAATGTTTTGATTTGTTCTGCATTCCGTCCATCAATTGTGTGTCTTTTGCTTTCTGCTCCTAAGTGCGCCTGGTATGCCCAGACGTGGGTCCTGGGCTCACTGTGCCACTGCAATCAAGCTATCCTGGCTGAAGAGGGGTGAAACCCGAAACCGGTCCTAGGATGCTTGTTTCCGGTCCAGGGAGGACCTGGCTTGGCAGTTCGGGCTGGACTGTTCCCATGAGGCACAGGGCCAAGACTGATTTGCATATGGCGAGGTCTAAACTGGGGTGGCATGGTGAGCAAAAGAATGATGGATTTAACCCAGATCTCTTGACTGGGGGTGAATGTTTTGATTTGTTCTGCATTCCGTCCATCAATTGTGTGTCTTTTTGCTTTCTCGCCCTAAGTGCGCCAGGTATGCCCAGACGTGGGTCCTGGGCTCACTGTGCCACTGGAATCAAGCTATCCTGGCTGAAGAGGGTGGAAACCCGAAACCGGTCCTAGGATGCTTGCTTCCGGTCCAGGGAGGACCTGGCTTGGCAGTTCGGGCTGGACTGTTCCCATGAGGCACAGGGTCAAGACTGATTTGCATATGGCGAGGTCTAAACTGGGGTGGCATGGTGAGCAAAAGAATGATGGATTTAACCCAGATCTCTTGACTGGGGGTGAATGTTTTGATTTGTTCTGCATTCCGTCCATCAATTGTGTGTCTTTGCTTTCTCGCCTAAGTGCGCCAGGTATGCCCAGACGTGGGTCCTGGGCTCACTGTGCCACTGGAATCAAGCTATCCTGGCTGAAGAGGGTGAAACCCGAAACCGGTCCTAGGATGCTTGTTTCCGGTCCAGGGAGGACCTGGCTTGGCAGTTCGGGCTGGACTGTTCCCATGAGGCACAGGGTCAAGACTGATTTGCATATGGCGAGGTCTAAACTGGGGTGGCATGGTGAGCAAAGAATGATGGATTTAACCCAGATCTCTTGACTGGGGGTGAATGTTTTGATTTGTTCTGCATTCCATCCATCAATTGTGTGTCTTTTGCTTTCTCGCCCTAAGTGCGCCAGGTATGCCCAAACGTGGGTCCTGGGCTCACTGTGCCACTGGAATCAAGCTATCCTGGCTGAAGAGGGGTGAAACCCCGAAACTGGTCATAGGATGCTTGTTTCCGGTCCAGGGAGGGCCTGGCTTGGCAGTTCGGGCTGGACTGTTCCCATGAGGCACAGGGTCAAGACTGATTTGCATATGGCGAGGTCTAAACTGGGGTGGCATGGTGAGCAAAAGAATGATGGATTTAACCCAGATCTCTTGACTGGGGGTGAATGTTTTGATTTGCCAGGTAGGTCGCTCCCCCACCACACAGCTCCGCCTGTGCTGTCCGCCCGCTGCTGCTGCTGGTAAGCTCGCCCCTCCGCTTGTGGCCTCGGTGCCCGTGTTTTCTTCAGTTTTGTCCATTTTGCCTTCTGTGCCCTCGCTGCCCCACTGTACTGTGCCCGTGTTTTCTTCTGTTTTGCCCATTTTGCCTTCTGTGCCCTCGCTGCCCCACTGTACTGTGCCCGTGTTTTCTTCTGTTTGTTGTCCATTTTGCCTTCTGTGCCCTCGCTGCCCCACTGTACTGTGCCCGTGTTTTCTTCTGTTTTGCCCATTTTGCCTTCTGTGCCCTCGCTGCCCCACTGTACTGTGCCCGTGTATTCTTCTGTTTGTTGTCCATTTTGCCTTCTGTGCCCTCGCTGCCCCACTGTACTGTGCCCGTGTATTCTTCTGTTTGTTGTCCATTTTGCCTTCTGTGCCCTCGCTGCCCCACTGTACTGTGCCCGTGTATTCTTCTGTTTGTTGTCCATTTTGCCTTCTGTGCCCCTCGCTGCCTCTCCATTCCCGCCGCTGCGTCCCTGCGGCCCCGCCCCCTGACTGCCCATTCGCTGACCCTGCCTCCCATCTGCTCCTCCTCCCACCTCCCCATATATGGCGGCCGCTGCGCGGTGAGGAGAGCGACCCTTGACCTTGCCAGGTAGGTCGCTCCCCACCACACAGCTCTGCCTGTGCTGTCCGCCCGCTGCTGCTGCTGGTAAGCTCGCCCCTCCGCTTGTGGCCTTGGTGCCCGTGTTTTCTTCTGTTTTGTCCATTTTGCCTTCTGTGCCCTCGCTGCCCCACTGTACTGTGCCCGTGTTTTCTTCTGTTTTGCCCATTTTGCCTTCTGTGCCCTCGCTGCCCCACTGTACTGTGCCCGTGTTTTCTTCTGTTTGTTGTCCATTTTGCCTTCTGTGCCCTCGCTGCCCCACTGTACTGTGTCCGTGTTTTCTTCTGTTTGTTGTCCATTTTGCCTTCTGTGCCCTCGCTGCCCCACTGTACTGTGCCCGTGTATTCTTCTGTTTGTTGTCCATTTTGCCTTCTGTGCCCCTCGCTGCCTCTCTCCATTCCCGCCGCTGCGTCCCCTGCGGCCCCGCCCCCTGACTGCCCATTCGCTGACCCTGCCTCCCAGCTGCTCCTCCCTCCCACCTCCCCATATATGGCGGCCGCTGCGCGTGAGGAGAGCGACCCTTGACCTTGCCAGGTAGGTCGCTCCCCCACCACACAGCTCCGCCTGTGCTGTCCGCCCGCTGCTGCTGCTGGTGAGCTCCGCCCCTCCGCTTGTGGCCTCGGTGCCTGTGTTTTCTTCTGTTTTGTCCATTTTGCCTTCTGTGCCCTCGCTGCCCCACTGTACTGTGCCCGTGTTTTCTTCTGTTTTGCCCATTTTGCCTTCTGTGCCCTCGCTGCCCCACTGTACTGTGCCCGGGTATTCTTCTGTTTGTTGTCCATTTTGCCTTCTGTGCCCTTGCTGCCCCACTGTACTGTGCCCGTGTATTCTTCTGTTTGTTGTCCATTTTGCCTTCTGTGCCCTCGCTGCCCCACTGTACTGTGCCCGTGTATTCTTCTGTTTGTTGTCCATTTTGCCTTCTGTGCCCCTCGCTGCCCTCTCTCCATTCCCGCCGCTGCGTCCCTGCGGCCCCGCCCCCTGACTGCCCATTCGCTGACCCTGCCTCCCAGCTGCTCCTCCCTCCCACCTCCCCATATATGGCGGCCGCTGCGCGCGAGGAGAGCGACCCTTGACCTTGCCAGGTAGGTCGCTCCCCCACCACACAGCTCCGCCTGTGCTGTCCACCCGCTGCTGCTGCTGGTAAGCTCGCCCCTCCGCTTGTGGCCTCGGTGCCCGTGTTTTCTTCTGTTTTGTCCATTTTGCCTTCTGTGCC
This sequence comes from Calotriton arnoldi, assembly GCA_963921515.1. Taxonomy (NCBI): domain Eukaryota; kingdom Metazoa; phylum Chordata; class Amphibia; order Caudata; family Salamandridae; genus Calotriton; species Calotriton arnoldi. The sequence goes on from CAWUFW010000861.1 coordinate 2,133,859, forward strand.
CTCGCTGCCCCACTGTACTGTGCCCGTGTTTTCTTCTGTTTTGCCCATTTTGCCTTCTGTGCCCTCGCTGCCCCACTGTACTGTGCCCGTGTTTTCTTCTGTTTGTTGTCCATTTTGCCTTCTGTGCCCTCGCTGCCCCACTGTACTGTGCCCGTGTTTTCTTCTGTTTTGCCCATTTTGCCTTCTGTGCCCTCGCTGCCCCACTGTACTGTGCCCGTGTATTCTTCTGTTTGTTGTCCATTTTGCCTTCTGTGCCCTCGCTGCCCCACTGTACTGTGCCCGTGTATTCTTCTGTTTGTTGTCCATTTTGCCGTCTGTGGCCTCGCTGCCCCACTGTACTGTGCCCGTGTATTCTTCTGTTTGTTGTCCATTTTGCCTTCTGTGCCTCTCGCTGCCTCTCTCCATTCCCGCCGCTTCGTCCCCTGCGGCCCCGCCCCCCTGACTGCCCATTCGCTGACCCTGCCTCCCAGCTGCTCCTCCCTCCCACCTCCCCATATATGGCAGCCGCTGCGCGGTGAGGAGAGCGACCCTTGACCTTGCCAGGTAGGTCGCTCCCCCACCACACAGCTCCGCCTGTGCTGTCCGCCCGCTGCTGCTGCTGGTGAGCTCGCCCCTCCGCTTGTGGCCTCGGTGCCCGTGTTTTCTTCTGTTTTGTCCATTTTGCCTTCTGTGCCCTCGCTGCCCCACTGTACTGTGCCCGTGTTTTCTTCTGTTTTGCCCATTTTGCCTTCTGTGCCCTCGCTGCCCCACTGTACTGTGCCCGTGTTTTCTTCTGTTTGTTGTCCATTTTGCCTTCTGTGCCCTCGCTGCCCCACTGTACTGTGCCCGTGTTTTCTTCTGTTTTTCCCATTTTGCCTTCTGTGCCCTCGCTGCCCCACTGTACTGTGCCCGTGTATTCTTCTGTTTGTTGTCCATTTTGCCTTCTGTGCCCTCGCTGCCCCACTGTACTGTGCCCGTGTATTCTTCTGTTTGTTGTCCATTTTGCCTTCTGTGCCCCTCGCTGCCTCTCTCCATTCCCGCCGCTGCGTCCCCTGCGGCCCCGCGCCCCTGACTGCCCATTCACTGACCCTGCCTCCCAGCTGCTCCTCCCTCCCACCTCCCCATATATGGCGGCCGCTGGCGCGCCGGAGGCGCGCCTAAGGCAAGCCCGTCTGCGCCCGTCCGCGACTGGACCGCGCCCAGCGCCAGAACCCCTGGGCCGCGCGCCCCCCGCTCCAGCCTCGAGGACCGACACCGATACGATGCCACCACACTCCACGCTCTCAACCCCGGACGGACACACAACTGCTTCAAGGCCGCCCCGAAACGCACTCCATGGTCCCTTCACCTGCCGGAACTGCAGCTACACCAGCCTCAGAGCCACCGAGGCGCCCGCCAAGAAGGACCTCAACCACCTCCGGTGCATCCTACTGAACACCCGCTCCGCACGCAAACACGCCGTCGAGCTCTGGGACATGCTCGACACATCATCACCAGACGTCGCCTTCCTGACTGAGACCTGGATGAACGACTCCTCCGCCCCCGACATCGCCATAGCCATCCGAGACGGCTATAAGATCACCCGCAGAGACCGCATCAACGCAGTAGGAGGAGGAATCGCCATCGTCCACAAGAACACCATCAGGGTCTCGACCAGCACCGACGACACTCTCAGCACCGCCGAACACATGCACTTCCAGATCCACACGGACCCCAACACCACCCTTAGAGGCACCCTTGTCTACAGACCCCCTGGGCCCCGACCCCAGTTCAGCGACTCCATCGCCGACTTCATCAGCACGCACGCCCTGACCTCTACCGACTACATCCTCCTCGGAGACCTGAACTTTCACCTGGAGAACAACAACGACAGCAACTCCACCACCCTGATCGACAGCCTCGCCAACCTCGGTCTGAGCCAGCTCGTCACAACACCGACCCACTCCGCCGGCCACACGCTTGACCCCATCTTCTCCTCAAGCTCCCACGTCTCCTTCAGCCACACCACGGAACTCCTCTGGACCGACCACCGCTGCATCCATTTCACCTTCCAGAAACCCACCACCGCACCCAACAGATCCCACGCCGCTGCTGGAGCAAAGTCACCGAAGACCAACTCGGGCAACCCTCGCTCTCAGCCCTCCCTCCGACCCATCCAACACCGACGACGCTGCCTGCAACCTCAGACGATGGATGGACGACTGTGCCAACACCCTCGCCCCGCTGAAAAAGCTCACCTACAGCGACACCACCAAAAGAGCCAGCTGGTTCACCTCGGAACTCCTAGCTTCCAAGCGTACCTGCCGGAAACTAGAGAAGAAATGGCACAGTGATAAGACACCGGACAGCCACACAGCCCACAAAGACGCCATCCGTAACCACCACCACCTCATCAGGTCCGCCAAGAGAATCTCCTTCAAAGACCGCCTCGACAACAACGCACACAACAGCAAGGAGCTTTTCAACATCGTGAAGGAACTCTCCAATCCCAGCTCCAACACCAACGACATCCCGCCGTCGCAACCCCTGTGCGATTCCCTCGCCACCTTCTTTCACCGCAAGATCGCCGACATCCACGACAGCTTCAACACCCAGACAGCCCCAACTAAGATCGATGCACCAGACCCGCCACACACCATCGACCACGACCCCCTGCCAGCCTGGGCCAGCGTGTACATCGAGGACACCATCAAGACCATGTGCACAATACACTCCGGCTCCCCGTCAGACCCTTTCCCGCACCACATCTTCAACAAAGCCAGCAGCTCCATCGCACCCCACCTGTGCAACGTCTTCAATCTCTCTTTCTTGACCGCGACCTTCCCAGAGAGCTGGAAACACGCAGAGATCAACGCCCTACTCAAAAAACCCAAGGCGGACCCGAGAGACCTCAAGAACTTCCGACCCATCTCCCTGCTTCCGTTCCCAGCCAAGGTCATCGAGAAGATCGTCAACAAACAGCTAACCCGATACCTCGAAGAAAACAGCATCCTGGACCCATCCCAATCAGGGTTCCGCAGCAACCACAGCACTGAGACTGCCCTCATCGCCGCCACCGACGACATCAGGATCCTGCTGGACAATGGTGAGACCGCAGCCCTCATCCTGCTGGACCTCTCCGCCGCCTTCGACACTGTCTGCCACCGCACTCTACGCGCACGCCTCCACGACGCATGGGATCCGAGACAAGGCCCTGGAATGGACCACCTCCTTCCTCGACGGCAGAACCCAGAGAGTCCGCCTCCCACCTTTCCGATCCGAAGCCTCCGAGATCATCTGCGGCGTACCCCAGGGATCTTCCCTCAGCCCAACACTGTTCAACATCTACATGGCCCCGCTCGCACGCATCGCCAGACAGCACGACCTCAACATTATCTCCTACGCTGACGACACTCAACTGATCCTCTCCCTCACCAAGGACCCCTCGCCGCCAAAGCCAATCTCCATGAAGGAATGAAGGCCGTCACCGATTGGATGAAGATCAGCCGACTAAAGCTGAACACGGACAAGACGGAGGTCCTCATCCTCGGCTCCAACCCCTCAGCCTGGGACGACTCCTGGTGGCCAACGACGCTGGGAGCAGCCCCGACACCCACCGACCACGCACGCAACCTGGGAGTCATCCTCGACTCAACGCTCTCCATGGCCAAGCAAGTCAACGCAGTCTCCTCCTCCTGCTTCAACACCCTCCGCATGCTTCGCAAGATCTACAGGTGGATCCCGACAGACACAAGAAGAACAGTCACCCAGGCCCTCGTCAGTAGCAGACTTGACTATGGGAACGCCCTCTACGCGGGAGCCCCGGCCAAGCTCATCAAGCGACTGCAACGCATACAAAACGCCTCCGCACGCCTGATCCTCGACGTACCACGCCACAGCCACATCACCCCCACTTGAGGAACCTGCACTGGCTCCCCGTCGACAGGAGGATCACCTTCAAACTCCTCATCCACGCACACAAGGCACTCCACAAAACTGGCCCAGCCTACCTCAACAGACGACTCTTCTTCTACGTCCCCAACCGCCAGCTCCGCTCCGCCGACCTCTCCCTCGCCACCGTCCCTCGCATTCGAAGAACAACCACCGGCGGCAGATCCTTCTCACACCTCGCCGCCAAGACCTGGAACACCCTTCCACTAAGCCTACGACAGACCCAAGACCTGCTGACCTTCAGGAGGCTACTCAAGACCTGGCTGTTCGACCAGTAGCAGCACCCCCTCCTTCTCTCTCCCCAGCGCCTTGAGACCCTCGCGGGTAAGTAGTGCGCTCTACAAATTCTGTGATTGATTGATTGATTTGTTCTGCATTCCGTCCATCAATTGTGTGTCTTTGGCCTTTCAAGGTGGCCTTCCCCACGAAAACATCTCCATGCCAAATTGTCATTCGATCCAACCCCCTGAAATGACACCGTTTCTTGAGGGTACCTTGACATGTCGTTTAGTGGTTAAGGTAAAGAAGAGTAATCCAAGCCTTCTAATCTGTTTTCCCACTCCATCACACTGCGTGATCCTGGACAAATCAGTTTATCTCCTTTGCCTCATATCCTCTGTCTGCTAGAATTGACAGTGCAAGATTAAAATCAAACTAGACACAAAGACTGCCTCTCCACTTTGATGCGGCCCTAATAACAATGAAAATGGGCCCCTATGGCTCATCACTGGGTAGTAAAAGAAAACCACACTTGGGGTACAGTTGATCCCTCGCTAGCGCCTCAAGAAAAGCCCAGGTCACTTGCAGCAGAATGCTCCTTTTATCGAATGGTTAAAAATGAACACAGTCTTTTTAGTTTGAGGCCTGGGTCAAATGGCTCCCGTGGCACCCACCACCCTCTTGTGCACGCATTTTCCCAGAAACACGCCTTCTTTGTTGGGTGTATTCGCAGAAGACTCTCGTGTGTCTGAGCTTCTTGTGCACGCATTTTCCCGGAATCACGCCTTCTTTTTGGGTGTATTCGCAGAAGACTCTCGTCATCCTGAGCTCACCCGCCCTTACCTCTCACAGTACCCAGAATGCCACTGTTTTTGACACTGTGGTAGTTTCGCACAGTCCACAGCCGCCTGGTTCTTTCCCACAACCCCCAGTGTGAGTTTCCTCTCCCTGTTGGTTTCCGGTGTTCTCGCGAGCCTGCGGCGGCGCATCTCACGCACTGGCGCTTGCATCCGTCTATTACTGCGTGAGGCCTCGACCTGCTCCGGGCCTTGGCACCGGTGTAGTTATTTGTTCTGTACCAGCACAAATACCAAATTCTAAATCTGGTTACTCACCGCTATGATGTAATAAGAGCTGGAAATAAAAGTCGTTTCCAGCAGTTACTACATTATGACTGAGTTCCAGTCTGCTCTGCCAGGCTGTGAGTGTCAGTCAGTGCAGCGCTGGACATCAGAGAGCACACCTTCAGGAGGGGAGGGAAGGCACAGAGTGTGAGGGGAGTAATGTATTTCTTTTTACATTAGGGAATGGGGAGAGGCCATATTATGTTTGACTCCCTCATTACACCGCTGCTGCTGTTGAAAGCAAGGGCAGATGATTTTAGGGGCCATATGTAACATAAAATTACAGTTGGGTAAAAAGTGAATAACGGGGAAGATTTTCACCTTGGGTTTCTGAGTGACATAGACAACTTGAGCTGTTCTCTCGTTTTCTTCTCAGTGATACTCTGAACCCCTTGATGAGAACGTTTTCCCTTATTCATTGTTACCCGTCAATATTTCTATATGTTTAGCAGGCATGACATTTCAAACTGAAACGTGTACAAGTGAAACAGCAGCGCTACAAAGCACAATGAGAGTGAATTGCGAGGACAGAGAGGCCACTTAATTACTAAACTTTGCACAAGTGCAGGTGTTGTAGAATGCAGTTTGGTGCTGTGCTCCTGGGCCTTTATAATGTATAGTGTATGGTGCTACGTCTTGCGTTCCGTTGTGCCACATGAGCGCCCGCACAAAACTTTAGCTTACACCTTACTACACCTAAATATCCAATTAGACGCACAGGCAAAAATGTAAATGGTTACAGCAGATGGGAATGCTGGGAGGCAGTAACCAGCCACGAATGCAACAATTTCGCAGCATCACAGATTTTATTTAGGGATAGGAAGTAGGGCTGGTGCTACAATAGGCAGCTGCCTTAGGACACCAGAACAAGGGGCCTCTAGAGAGTGGTAAATTTAAACAATTTGCATAAAACACTAAAATGCACCAGAGCCACAAAGCAATGACTTGCACCACAAGCCCTTAATGCCTTGAGGTCTAGCTTGACAGCACAGATGTCCGCATTACCTTCTGTTACCAATTCTTTCAAACATATATACAGTAGACTCTGGCTCCACCCTCTTGCTGCTGAATGTTTGGTATATCATTCCGTCTCCTATGGAATACTTGCATTGTTAGAGGGACTATTTTACTTCTGGAAAGTATATTGAACAAAAAAACATCAAATCCCATTATAGGGAGAGATATCCACTTAGCGTCTGCTAATTATGCAGATTGGATTGGTGCCGCAGTCACCCAGCTGACTCCCATAAAAACAAGGAGAAGCCATACGATCAAGCCATCCGCTCCATGGTATTCCCAGGAACTTAGAAAATTTAAACAGAAGTACAGGCACCAGCAGCAACTGTGGAGATTAGATTACAATCCTGAAGAAAAGATTAAATACAAATCCCTGATTAAGGAGTTTAAATCTTTAATTTGTGTGGTAAAAGTCAGATACTTCGCAGACAAAATTAATGCTGCTAAAAACTCCACTAAGGAGCTTTTTAGCACAGTTAAAACTCTATCCAACTTTAATAATAAAAACACTGTGTGCCCTGATCAATCCTTCTGCAATAAATTAGCGGACTTTTTCTCATCAAACGTAAATGCCATATTTTATGAATTTACCTCTATCACAAACTCTACAACCCCGGAAGATGCTTTACACCAGTGGCGTACCACAGGCCCCTGCGGTGCGGGGGGCCCCCAAGCTCCAGGGGCCCCCTCAGCACAGTACTCAGAACGGAGAGCTCCCGATTTAATCCGGAGGGGGCCCCTCTGCGTACCTTGCAGGGGGGCCCCCTCAAGTTTCGTTACGCCAGTGCTTTACACATGGAGACACTTGGTGAGACAATTCTTACCAAATGGGATGCCGGTTCGAATGTTTTCACTGCTTTCATCCCGTCATGGAGGAGACGGTTGCCAAGCTTCTCGATTCCTCTAAATCTGGCGCCCCATCTGACCCTTCCCCCATGTTCTCCACGCAGTCCCAGAGACGGTGTCTATCCATCTCATGGCGCTCCTGAAAAAAATCCTAATTTCAAGATGTTTCCCAACAGCGTGGGAAAAGGCATCAATACTCCCTCTGCTAAAAAAACCTCACCTTAAATCCCCACTACGTGAAACTATTGGCCTATCTCTCGCCTTCCTCTCCCAGCTAAAACATTAGAGAAGGCAATGAATCAGGATATTATGGCCTTCCTTGAAGACAGCCTTCTTCTGGTTCCCTCCTAACATGAGTTCAGGCCCTGCTACTGCACTGAGTCAGCCCTTGTTGCGGCCACAGAGGAAATCAGAGTCACTGTTGACAATGGTGGGAAGGCAGCTTTGATTTTACTCGATCTTTCGGCCGTGCTCGATACAGTCAACCACTCTCCTTATCAACCGGATCGAAAGCATCAGCATTAAAGGTCTAGCTAGCACTCTCGCTGCTAAGCTCCTTCCTGTTGAATAGAGAGCAAGTAGTCGCTCTGGAAGACCATACCTCAGAACCCTTCTCGCTTCCTTGTGGAGTCCCTCAAGGATCTCCGTTAAGCCTTACTCTTTTCAACGTTTATGTCACCCCTCTGATCGAACTGATCTGGTCCTGTGGTTTCTCAGTCATATCTTATGCTGATGATACTCATATAGTAGTGTCGGTCTCATCTAACATTGAAAAGGTGGCCAGACAGTTTAGTAACTGCATGAGTAATATCGTCAGTTGGCTGCAGAAAAATTGGCTGAAACTTAATTCAGAAAAGACCGAGGTACTCCTATTTGGCAGCAACACCTCCTTTTGGAATACTGGCTGGTTGCCTCCCAATCTTGGTGCTCTCCCAATACCAGTCCAAAAAGCCAAAAGTTTTGGGGTCCTTTTCGATGGAAAGATGTGCTTCACTGACCATATTAATCAGGTTATGTCTTCCTGTTTTTTCACATTAAGAATGTTGAGAAAAATCTTTCCTTTTATACCTACAGAGCATCAGAAATCAGTTATTGTGGCCCTGGTCATCTCAAGGCTGGACTATTGTAAGGCTCTGTATATGGGCACCCAGCAACGCCTACTGAAAAAACTACAAATCCTTCAAAACGCTGCAGCTCGCGTACTGATGAAACTCCCAAAATTCAGCTCGGTCTCACAAACCATTATCAGTCTGCATTGGCTGCCAGTGAGTGAACGGATCAAGTTTAAGGCCCTATGCTAGGCCCATAAAGCTCTTCACAAGGTTGGCCCTGTCTATTTTCAAAAACTATTCCAATGGCACTCAGCGAGAATGGTAGTAATTCCCAGAATTAAAAATGCCCGATGGGGAGGTAGAAGCTTTTCTCAATCCACATGTAAATGATGGAACTCACTGCCCGGCCATCTTAGAGCCCAGCCAAATCTGCTAAATTCAGGAAGCAGTTAAAAACCTGGCTTTTTTCTTCCAGAGCTAAATATTTCTTCTGTTTTTCTGGGAAGGGCTCTGTCTGGATGCTAATGCCAAGATGCCGACAGGAATTCACATGCTTTACAAGCCTATACTTACTTTAAACATTTCTTTGAATTTTAAAGAAATATTTTAGACTGGACTTAAAATGCTAACCAAAACTGTTGGCTTTGCCAATGCTTGTTCTAGCTGGTTAGTGCTCAGCTATCTTTCACCGTTCAGTCTAGTAGTCTCTAGCACCTAAGACAAAGGAGATATGGCAATTTTTGTGCAGCAGGTTACACCAAAGGAACTTAAAAAGGAACAGATAGCCAGATGGTCTGTGGCACAACAACTGAAGGCATAAGGCTGCTAATGCCCTGATTCCATTTGCAACTTGTCCAGCCGCCTTTGTATCTGCTTTTGTGCAAACTGTAAGTTGCTAAATAGCTTTACACCTAATGTAGAACTTTAATCCACTTTGAGTGAGGTTAAAAAGCAGGTATAATGTCACGAGGGGATGGCGCGTGGATCAAAAGACAAAATTTGCCAGTACCTGCGATGTAATTGAGGGATCAAAGGGTGTGTGATCTCACTTCCGCTGCTGCATCAATTTTGGTGGAAAGACACCAGTTTGTGTTACTCTGATTAAGTGTGAGGTACTTACATTTAACACAGTTTGTGTGGTGGTTGATTAAGGAGTGCTTAGAGGCAGACTTTTGACGTGATGCATGACTACCTCACAACTCGATTCCAGGAGTTTGTTTAGCCCGTTTTTATTATGTATTTATTTCTCTCCCTCCGCAATGAAAGGTGTAAGTGATGGCATGCACATTGATTCACAGAAAGGATAGGGGTAGCCTAGGTGACTTAACTTGCCAATTAACACCTGATGACATCACAGGATTGCCTCCCACCTCTATCCTTCACCTTTCAAAACACTCCTATTTGCTGATGAGGGGTTAGGAAGTGGTCAAGGAGGGGAAATTGCAGCAGTTAAACTGGTCTCTTAGAGCCCTGAAGGGTTTCGGCTCCTACCACTGCCTGGCGCGAGACCATGGGTAGCATTAGTAGTGCCAGGAGTAGCAAAGAGCTTGTCAGAAGTATTATTGAGCAAGCCCAGGGTCGGGAGCTGATACGTCTAGTTGTCCTGAATGCATGTACATGGGTGCAGCTTACACATCCATGCGTGCACTTTATGAGTGCTAACACATTTCCCAGTGTGGGTGTCACTTTACTGAACAATTTCTCAAACAATTACAATGATTAATAAGTATTGAATTAACAACTAACTTTGGGTTATGGAGTAGCGTGCTACCTGCCATAAAGTGCTTCAACGCCTCATCAGGGGTAGTAAGTGCTATATAAATGCAATTACAATAATGCTAGCGGGTGAGAGTTTGCAACCAACTCTCTTTTGTCTCTTTGCCCACTTATTTCTTCCCTGCCAACTTCTTTAAAGTTTTCATTAAAGTAGAAGTGGGGCCCTGGAGGGGGCAGGGCTCTGTGCCAAGCACAGCCTGAGGTACTCCCCACCCCCCCCCCAAAAAAAAAAAAGCTTCCGAGGCTGCCTCCGATGTCCGGGGGAGGTTTTAAAATACGTAATGAACATCGGCTAGCTGCCAAGCACAAGCTGGAACCCACTATGTGCAGGCTCGGCCGGACTGGAAACAGAAACCAGCCCTGGCAAATACGCCTGACTGGCTTGGGGGGGGAGTGTTAGTGTCAAGCACAGCTGCCGCTTTTGTTTCAGGAGGCCGATATTGCAGCACTGCTTTTTGTTAAAAACCAGCCCCCACGGGTCAAAACCGGCCCCCACAGAAAATGCCCGGTGCCCACTACGGCCAGTCCGGCCATGGGTGCAGGGGTTCCAGCTCACCTTCTGATCTGCGGTGTGATATTGGCTCTTTACTGGGACACCGTGTGCAGGGAGTCAATATTGCGAGAGGCATGGTGCGCCGCGTGAGCTGGAAGGTCTGCTCCTCTTCTCCTAATGCACTGTTCATCAGACAAAAACCTTCCTTCTCTGCTCCTACCAGCATACACCTTAATTGCTAATTAACGGGATTGCCATCCTTGCCTCCAAGTCTGACCCCTCATCTCTCTCTCACAGACAGAAGTCTGCATTTATATTTAATTCACACTTCAAAGCACCCAGTCGGTCGATGTTGAATGAGGTGACACTGGGTCTAACGCAGCATATGCCCAAATAACTTATAATATGGCTCCAATTGTGCCTGCCTCATCACATAGCCAAATGTGCTGTGACGTCACCTGACCACGTGCATAGCTGTCAACTAGCCACATCTTGCACTTTCAGCCCACAAACTATACATGCTGTCAGTCAGTCAGTTAACTTTATTCGATTTGACAGAGCAAATCATAAAAGTACAATAAAACAGGTAAAAATATAAAAACATTTCATAAAATTGCCATTCAAAATCATAAATCATAAATGAGCGTGAAGCACCCCCGCTCAAAATCGCGAAACATAGCCTGCTGTCATTTGACGACCAGTACTTAGAATAGTAAATTTTAAACCAGTGGCACAAAATCTACGCATACATATAGACTGCTAAAATCTCGACCTCACACAAACATTTCCACATAACTCCAACGAACCCACTATCACGCACTTGTCCCAAAATATTGTAGAACTGGAGTGAGAATAGTAAATTAAGTCAGCTGTACAAAGGACCTAGAGCGAGCTAGACTGGATTTAGGAATTTCAAAGTAGGTTGTCATTTTTGTATTGAGATATTTATTCAGTTTGGACATTTTGGGCGTTTATGTTTTTGAATGTGTTTGTGGTCTGGTTTTTTTCCAGTTCATATTTTTACATAAACTCTTATCACGCTTTGCGCTGTTGACTAAAAAATCACCCGTTGCCAAAAAATTAACTTGACAACATTCAGCCAGTTGGCTCCTATGCAGTTAGCAGATTAGAGTATTTAGCCAAATAGTTCTGGCATTTGTTCAAACACTCATACGATCCAATTAGTTTTTATTTTTGCTAGATCCAGGGTTCAAATGGAGTAAATAAATGTACAGAAACAATTAAAACACTCATTCTTAAATGTGTGCTTAAATGTTCGTTTTATTGTTTTTATTTTCATCAGCATAAGCAGTGGCGGCTCGCATAGGGCATGCAGCGGGACGGCGGGGAGGGGCAGGGTGGGGGGGTCGTAAACTTGGACATACGACGGAACGGAGGAACGTAATAATTACTTTCCTCTGTTCCGTCGTATGTCCGAGTTTACTATCCCCACACCCTGCCCCTCCCCCGCCTCACCGCCCCGTAGCACGCCCTATGCGAGCCGCCACTGAGCATAAGTTGAGTAATTAAAGAAGTAATACAAGACAGTAACGAGTTATTAACAATCAAAAGCGTTTCTTTTGATTTGGTAAAAGATTCATCGAGGATCCATATTTTTTTTAAAATCTGGATTAGTATTGTAGAAAGGGAACATTTATTGTTTTTGAATTAACAAACACACAAGTATTCGGCCTCAGTACATCTGAAGTAAGGATGAAATATGGCTGAATACCAATTAGAAAGTGAACGCGAGGATACCTCTATTTCTAAAATGCCAGAGAGCTTAATGAGCTATGAATTCATCCTGCCTGTTGCTCGCTCTAGGGCAAATGTACTTGAACAACACCAGCCAAATATTGTGTGATGACACACAGCCAGATTTACTAAACTTTCACGCAACGCATTGCAACATGGCAGGATTGCTTTGTGCAGGAAGGACCTTCCTGCACAAAAACAATCCTTGGGGCCTTTTTCCTCTTTCTTTATGTGCTGCAGAATGCAGCACTCGTAAAAAGAGGAACAAATGAGGAAAAATAAACATATTTCTCCTCCTTATGCCTGTCCTGGAAAGGCGTAGCATTTTGATGTATTCCAAGGTTTACTATTGTTAGTAAATCTGGGAATGTGCCCAGAAATCATGGGTGGATGCGTGGGAACACTCATGCTCCACCCACGGAATGCCTTCCTATGGCAGAGTAACGTACGTTACTCCAAATTTACTATGTCACGCAGAGGCATTCAAGGTGGTTCTGCATGGCATAGTAAATCTCACTTAAGGGCTTGCGTGGTCCTCACGTCACCTTGCATGATGGAAGGGCAACAAAAGCACTAGGTAAATCTGGGTCACAGTGTCTAATAATTTACTGTGATGACACCGGGCCAAATAGGCTCTGAGGACACTGGGCTAAATGTGATGGCAGGTGGCTGCATTAAATGATGCCACTAGATCAAGTATGTTTTGATGACACTGGACCAATTGTGCAATGATGACACAGTGTCTAACAATCTGCTGTGATGACACCGGGCAAAATAGGCTGAGAACACCAAGCTAAATGCGATGCCACTGGGCTGCATTAAATGACGGCATTAGGACAAAGTATTTTGACGAACGTCGGCCAAATGTGTTATGACTCTACCGTACAAAATTTACTTTGATGACACGGCAAAATAGAATATGCTACGAGGACACGAAATCAAATGTGATATGATAACACTGGTCCAAATAAGCTACTGCGAGACCAGAGTAAATGTACTGTGAGGACACTAGACTAACTGTGGGTTGATGACACTGGGATAAATGTACAGTTGCGAAACCATACCAAATATGCTTTTATAGACCGTCAAACATACTAAATTTACTTTTATGACACTGGGGTAAGTGACTTATGACAGCAACAGGGCCAATTTACTGTTACAATACCAGTGTAAACCAACTTACCAACACTGGGTCAAATGTATTGCAATGACATCTCGTCTATGGACCTCAGCAAGATGATGTGGTGCAACACAATCATGGTGGTTTACCATGCTACCAGCTAAAATAGTGGAGGCAGCCATGAACACGGCACTATCTGAATATATTGAGACAAATGCTTTCCTGGATGCCACCCAGTTTGGTTTCCGGAAACACCACAGCACGGAACTGGCACTAATATCTGCTTCGGAACAGATCAGGCAGACAGTCGACGCAGGGGGTAGCGCAGGGGGTAGCGCAGCACTGGTGCTGCTTGATCTTTCCGCTGCATTTGACACCGTTAATCACACAAAACTACTGGAATGCCTTGAGAGGATAGGCATCAAAGGGAAAGCCCTATCTCTGCTCAGATCTTTTCTGTCTGACCGGAAACAATTAGTTGCACTTTCGTAACTTAAGTCACAGAATTTTACACTTCCTTGCGGGGTCCCTCAGGGCTTATCATTGAGCCCCACCCTTTTTAACGTTTATGTGGCCCCATTGGCGCAGCTGATAAGATCACTGGGTTTCTCAGCAATATCCTATGCTGATGACACCCAAATTGTGGTGTCGGTAACAGGGACACCATCAGATACTGCAGCTCAGTTCTACACTTGCCTCCGTCAAGTTGGAGACTGGATGGCAAACAACTGCTTGAAGTTGAACTCCAACAAAACCGAGGTGCTGCTCTTCGGCAGCAACACCTCCTTTTGGTCCCCTACTCTTTGGCCATCGGAGTTGGGCTCTCTGCCCACCCCCTCAAATAAAGTAAAAAACCTAGGCGTCACCTTCGACTCAAAGCTCACATTTGAAGGTCATGTGAACCAGGTTACCTCAGCATCTTTCTATATGTTAAAACTACTGAGGAAGATTCTTCCGTTCATTCCTGCTGAGTTACGCAAGCTGGTGATCACAGCCTTGGTCCTATCCAGGGCCGACTATTGTTACGGCCTGTTCATCAATCTCAGGTCTAAATGCCTGACGAAACTTCAGATCGTACAAAATGCTGCTGCCCGGCTTTTGTTGAATATCCCTAAGCATAAATCAGCCACCGCTGCCTTAAAGGAATTGCACTGGCTACCAGTGAAGCGACACATTGAGTTTAAAGCCTTGCGCATAGCATTTAACCCGTTGCGTGCGTCTGTCGGCCAACGGCCGTCGCGAGCACTACCTCTGTAGTGCTGCGAACGTCCGTTGGCCGACGCGGCCCCGCCCAATCCGCTAAACCGCCGCACCGCGGCGGAATTGCCGCCGCGGTTAAGCGGTTAAAGCAACTCATGATATAGGGCCAGTCTTTTTCAAGCAAAATTTTTGCCCGTATGTCTCTGCACGTCAGCTACGCTCAGCTCAATCTCACAATCTGATTATTCCTAGGTTCAAGAAAAATGCTTGGGGAGGTAGAAGCTTTTTGGTTGGGACAACTAGACTCTGGAACTCTCTCCCCCAGAGATTGAAGGACGCGACTCACCTGTTGGCATTCAGGAAGGCGCTGAAGACATGGTTGTTTAACCTCTAACCATGTGTCAAGATCTTACGATGTCTGTTTGTTCTGAGGAGCTAGCGACTTGACACCCTCGGGTAACTGTTTTGCGCTTTATAAATCTCTTTTTCATTTCATTTCATCATAGCATGGCGGTGCTCGACCGTCGCCATGGCTAAAGTTGCATTTGGATGTCATAAGCTTGTTCCTCCACTCCAGCTAAAAACTCGGAACTTGGTGCCTTATTTTAGCCAGCCCGGTTATTAGGAACAAACAGGCGTGACCTGTGAATCGTACCCATCAAATTGTCAGATCTGGAGCACCAGCTCTAGATATAAGATCACAGTATACATTGTTGGGCTGCCACGGTCAGATGGAGCATGTTGCTTGGCAACCTTAGTGTAAAACGTGCAGTGGTAACAATAAACACAGAATTATATACAACAAAGATAATGTACAATAACCATTGCCACTTAATATGAAACAAATTTGCCAGGCAAAATCCAGGAAGACAAAGCAAATAGGTAAATTTATCAGGGTTCAAGGCACAAACATCTGGAAAGTCTCTTAAAATTAATATACTCTGGGCCTGTTCCTACTCCCTTGAGGAGCCTGTCACTGGTACTCAAAGACCAATCACTTCATCTGAAGCTCGCAGAGGCCAATGAGGCGTGCGGAAGGCACTCATCTGCTCTGCAGAGTCAACACCTTTCTAACTCACAATACTACTAAATGGCTGCAAGACAACATGCTGCCACCGAATAGTTCGCTCAAATGATTAATAAATTCCTCCGGGTTGATAAAATTAATGCGCTGTGCTGAGTGATGATGGCATCTGTTACTGCAGCCATAAGATAATTGAGGCAATTGTGGCATGAGGGAAAGTGAATAGTGAAGAGATGCACTGACAGACATTTTGAGTAACCCTGTATTTGTGTACGGAAATACCTACTGGGAAAATGCCAACAGCACATGGTGAAGTATTTACATGTTTCGGTATTAATTCCCTTTCTTAGCTGCACAATTTGGAACGGGGCTTAATGGAGAAATACTGCACATTTCCCCCCAAACATATCTTACACAGCATTGCCTTGATAAATTTGTGCAGGGAAATACTGCCTAGTCTGTGTCATTTGCATACAACTTCTAATGCGGATGTGGGCACAACACCCAGTTTGCATATAGGTGGGCATTACCAGACCATTCAGAATGAGACTCTAAGTAGTGTGAACCTTTTAAAAACGCTTCCAATGGAAGGTGCACTAGCCAAGAATCATACCTTGACAGAGCAATGCAAGTGTGAACCTGAAGGGTGCTGCAGATCATGGGGGGTGATCCAGCGGGTTACTAGCAACGAGCATTCATACACAAAATACTTACTTGGGCCCATACATTCATACTACGCTAGCAATTTCCGCTGGGGGGTCAGTTGGTACTCTTTATCAAAATCCCTGCTACCAATTACTTTCCAGTTGAAGAGTAATGACTTACCAATGAATCCTTTGCTAATTGGGAAGTTTAAATTGAGTGACGTTCATTTCTATTCATAATCCTGAAATAATCACTGAGTCAAGAAGTTTTAAAATGTTTATCTAGAGATTTAGCAGAGTAAAATACAGAACCACATGATACTTAAATCGCATATCAAGGTTGAAGCATAATAATCAATTATCGATTAATGACGGTCCCTTAGGAAAGGAGAAGATAGAGACAGCAGTGCAACTAAGAATTGCATTTATATTTACCTAATGTGCGAGAACCAAACCCCTTGGCCAAGGAGTTGGAAAAGATAGGACCCTGGAAGGATGAAGAGCAAAGACCTCCTCCCGGATCTGGACAGGACCGGTGACCTCTCTATCAACGACGCCTGCGTCGTTCCCCTCTCTGGTACTTCGCTTCTCCTCGATTCTCCCGTGTCTCCCTTCTAATGGACTCCGCCGCCCCCTCCTCAGGACCTTTTCTGGACAGGGATTCAGTCTGCAATCGATCAGTTTGGCGGTCTGGAACTCTTCTGTGCGTTCTGAGAGTAAGCTCTAGTCTCCTATGCGCGTTCTGCGGTCTGAGCTAAACTAATTAACTAATTCTATATCTATTATACCCTTCTACGCCCATGTACCTCCATTAATGTTGCAAAAATATGGGATCACTACTTCTGATTGGACAGGGACAGGGGGTTGATCCTCACACCATATTGATTTAATTCATTTTCTGAAAGCTCTTTGTTTTTAAAATACCGCCCATCAATTTAATACATTTGCTTTATTTCCCACCCGTCTCACGACAAAGTGTTATACATTCTTCAGGTACATTGTTACATTTTCGTGAGGACATTTATGTACAGCAATATTGGCCATCAGGTCATGGCCTTGGACGACGTCCAGGTTGACTTCATCTTTTCCTCTCTCTGGGCAGCCTTCAGGGAGCATGTGCAGAACCATTGTCACACGAGTTTTCAGTTCACCAACCCCAGGCCCAAATTTTACGAACTAATAAAAGTCAAAGAAGAAAATATTAAAATCACAAATAAAATGTTTCACTGTATACCCACTCTTTCTACTCTATTCCCATTTAATTATAAATTCTATCCCGCATTAGTAGCGTTAGAATACCACAGTTTAATTGCAACACAAGAGCAAGCTGTAGCACGTGAAAACATAAAACAGCCATTTTAATGCACACTGCGCAGAAGTAAGAGTTTCCCACCAAGCAAAGAAAGACGTCACACCACGTGATATGGTTGAGACATGCGCAGTAAAGTTCCCGCGTTTTAGCGGCCATTTTAGAATAGACAAGCGTTATTTGTTAGTTTAAACACATAGGCAAGCTTCCTTGCTACTTATGTTTGTGTATGCAAGAGTTAGTATGAACAATACAAGTTTTAATATTAATACTTTTGAGAAGATTGCATCCAAGCAAGTCTCATTTGTGAGTCCTTGCTCCATCAATCCCTCTCTGATGGCGTTTCTGAGCCATCAATTACTACCCACAACCAGTTGCCAACTTTTAGCATAATATAGTTTCACTTTCATTTTTACACTTTCTATTTTTCACATCCCCTTTCAGTTTCTTGTATAATTCACTTTTAAATCTTCAAGTTCGATTTCATCAAACTTTGTCTTCTTTCCTTTTCCTGTGACATTATACGATTCATTCTTTCTACAACATTTGCACCATATTGTTATTGACAGTACTATTATTGCTATCCCTGCTAAGGGTACTAATATTTGACCTATAAGTCCTTTCCCTACATTAGCAAACCAGGTACCAATTGACCTAATACTATTGGTCAATCTTTCCCATACACTATCAACTTCCAGTGGTTTCAGTTCCTTCTCAAGTTTAGTTATATTCTGTATATACGTTCCAATTTCTGCACTTTTATCAGGTATGTAAGTGCAACAGTGTTTCGTCTTCAATAATTTACAGACTCCACCCTCTTTTGCCAATAAAATATCAAGAGCAAGTCGATTTTGCATTACCATAGATCTAATCGCAACCATCTCTGCATTAATCATTAGAAATCCTCCAGCAGTGTCAGTTGATAAACGATCAACCACTGTAGATAATTTACATATTTTCCTTGAGTTCAGAATTATTCCCACTGAAGGTATCAATGCACCAAATATATCCCCTACAATTTCTGAAAAACTAGCTCTTTTCTTACGTGTTAATTCACTAGTATTTTCATTGCTGCCAGTGTTTCTTTTTACGTGGTATATCTTTGGAAATACTATTCCAAAGTAACAACTTCCATACCACCGTGCAGGAAGCCTAAAGTAAGCCTTATTCCCACACACAAAATAGATTCCAGGAAAAACTGAATCTGTTCCTCCTTTGAGTCCCCAACCTCCAAGAATTAAGAAATTGTGTTCACATTCACTGGTACTGATGAAAACATTGTTATATTCAGTCTCTAACCTATGTAGACAAATTTTCCCTGTCTTTACAAAATCTAGAGCCATAGCAGCTTGAGCCTTGCCAGGTGTGTAACTACCCTCTTTCTCAGCCCAAGGTGGCAGATGAGCCTTATGCTCAGAAGCTTTCTTCTGGAAATCTTGTCTTCTACTCTCCACTAAATTCAAAAATATATTTTCTTCTTCATGTAATGAACATGTTAAATTGCTTCTATGTGCATGTGTTATGTCTATTGATTTCATTGTTAAGAAAAATTCCCCCATAAACTGTGCATCTTGACTACTAAGCACTGGATTCATATTCTTTCGAATCGGAACCTCAGATAATATCACATCTATATTTGAATAATAATATTGAAGTTGCCTTGTTCTATAAAATAAACTAGTCAGTACACTACATGATATGCCATAGGTTAATGGCAAGTGATGATACGTTAACCCTTCTGCTACTGATTCAGGTAGTTTCATACAGACATAACAATTACTAACTTCCATAGTATCTACATACTGAAATAATAACTTTGTGAAAACATTCAAACTATGTCGTTATCTGTTATTTCATGATGCAATTCTGGTTCATCTTCTGCCTTTAGTTCTACTCTATTACTTTTCAAGTTATCTGTCCTTTCCTTTGTTTCGTTGTTAATCTTTTTATCTATTATCATAAGGTAAGGTATTGCTACGATCACAACTAACCATACTATAAGCATCACTACCAGATTGCATATGCATATAGCACAGCATCTTTTACAACCTTTCTGCTTTGGTCTCCCAGTAACTCTATCGTCAGGCATTTTTGACAAGGAAGATTGCTCTTCTTATCGTTTTCTTCGAGTTTCTTTATGTTCTCAAGGTGGTTCTATTTCTTTTTCATAAATCAGTTCTGCACTTGTTCCTTCGTCACCACTTTCACTTGATTCTGAGCTTTCGTAATCTTCGAGAATAATATAAGTCCAATCAGGACCTTTAAATTTATTGTTCACAAGTTTTAGCCTTTTGCTTCTCCGTTTTTCGGTTTTGCTTTTCTGTCCCGTTTGGCTTGTTACTTCGGTTACTTGTTCTGGATCTTCACTTCTGGTTGTTATGTGGTATTTTACTCTTTTAATGACACTTGGCCAATGATCACCTTTTCTTGATTTTTCTGTTGGCGCTTTCTCTTTATTTTCTTCTTCAGAAATTCTTTTATTTTCAGGTGGTGTTACAGTTTCTCTTTCTTCAATTTCAGTTTCTTCTTCTATTTGTTCTTTTTCAGGTCTTATTTGTTTCTCTTCAGCTGCTCCACTGTGAGTCTCTAGTAATTGATCTTGTTCTTGATTTACATTTCTATGCTCGACATTCTCAAGATCTTCTTCTTCTGTGTATTTTTCTTGATCTAACTGGTTCTGATCAGGGCTTATTGCACTTTGTACTTCTGCAGCCTGACCGCGTTCTTCTAGACCTGTCTGTCCCTGCTCAAAGTCTGTTTGTTCTTCTTTAATTTGAGCCCAGTTTCCTCTCCCTATCTGGTCCTGCTCAGGTTCTCTTATTGTGTCTTCTTCTGTTTCCTGAGCTGCTTCTTCTTCACCTATCTGATCCTCTTCAATTTCATCCAAATTTGCTTGACTTCTTGTTCTGTGGTAAATTTCAGGAATTTCCACCACTGGTATACAGTCCTGACTTGTGCTCGGTTGTTCTTCTTCAGCTTCCCTCGAATCTTGTTCCTGAGATTCTTCAGCTGGGCAACCTTCAGCTTCCTCAGTGATCGATACTGTCTGAGGATTTTCTTCTTCAGGATCTGATACTCTTTTGGTGTGGCTTACATGAATCCAATTAGGAAATCCTGCACACTTTACTGCTGTGTTCGTAACCAGTATGACCAGACAAGGTTGGCCCCACCTAGGTGATAGACACGTTTCTCTGGTGTGATTCTTCACTATCACCCAGTCTCCGGGACTCAGATCATGTTCTTGTTCAGGCTGCCTGGAAACTGCGTCTTCTCCAACCTGGTGAGAGATAGAACGCACTAGGTCAGCCAATCCTTTGCAATAATCCAGAACCATATCATCAGATATACTCAGCAGTTTATTTGTGGGAAAATGTGCTTGTCTCATTGCTCTTCCCATCATTATCTCGTGCGGACTCAATCCAGTGTTTCTATCAGGAATGCTTCTGAGTCCCATTAAAACAAGAGGCAATGCATCTGGCCAATCTAATGATGTTGATGCACACATTTTTCCCAGTCTGGATTTTATTGTGCCATTCATTTGTTCAACCACTCCAGAAGCCTCTGGACGATATGCACAGTGCAATTTTTGCTCAATTTGGAATGCTTCACAGATTATCTTAATCACTTCACTGTTAAAGTGCTTTCCTCTATCTGATTCCAAAGTTACTGGAAAACCAAATCTAGGAATGAGTTCACGTAGCAACAACTTTGCGACTGTAATGCTGTCATTCCTCCTGGTAGGGTAAGCCTCCACCCACTTTGAAAACAGACACACTATGACAAGTACATATTTCAGCCCTCTACATGGTGGTAACTGGATGAAATCAAGTTGTAATCTCATAAATGGACCCTCTGCCTTTCCAATTTTTCCAAACCCAATTATTGTTTTCCTTCCTGGATTATGCATTTGGCAAGTTAAACATCTCTGGCAAAGACTCTCTGCTACCGCCCTAAACCTTGGATTGTACCAATTTTGTCGGAAGAGCCTAATCATTGCATCTCTCCCTACATGTGTGTCTCCATGATACATCCTGGCCATTTGTGACAGTAGACAGTCAGGCATGACTGGTCTGCCATCGGCACAAATCCATACATCATCGTCTGCCCTCTGAGAACATCCCACTTTAATCCATGTGCTTCTTTCATTCTCATCGGCATCATCTTGCAATCGTTTCACATCATTCCATGTTTCAGGAGGTGCATACAGCATAAGTTGGCAGCTGATTCCCATCCTTTCAACCCTTTTATTAACTGACAGTCTGTTTTTGGCACAATGTTGAGCCACAAGACCTGTGTATCTGTTGCCGACTACCACCCAGTCATCTCCTGACTGGTGTGCGGCACATTTCACCACAGCCAATTCTTTTGGTGATTGTATTGCCTCCAGTAGTTCCTTTACGAACTGTCCATTTTTAATGGGGGATCCTGAAGAAGTCATGAAATCCCTCTGCATCCATAGTTGGCCAAAATCATGCACAACCCCGTAACCATATTGGCTATCTGTGAATATAGTTACTCTTTGATTCCTCCCAATTTTGCAAGCCTTTATCAATGCGATCAATTCAGCTATTTGTGCAGATTTGACTCCTGGTAAATAGGATGCTTCGACTATTCCAGTTAGTTCACACACTGCATACGCTGCAGTTAGTTTTCCATCTTCATGCCTTTGGCATGAACCATCAACAAACAACTCCCTGTCTGGCTTCCTGAGGGGCAGTTCCTGAATATCAGGACGTGGTTTCGTGCACAACTCTGTGACTTGTAAACAATCATGTTCTTCTTCATCATCTTTAACTTCCTCATGATATGGGTCTGGTAGTAAGGTAGCAGGATTTACTATTGTGCACCTTACAATGGTCACATTTTCAGCACCCAGTATTATTCTTTCGTATTTAGTCAGCCGACTGGGAGTAAGATGCTGAGTTCGGGTTCTTGTCAACAAAATCACAACCGCATGTGGAACAAACACTTTTACAGGGTGTCCCATTACAATTGGCTCACTTTGTGCAATGCTCAAACAGGTAGCCGCCACTGCTTTTAAGCAGCCTGGCAATGCGGCTGCCACTGGGTCCAATGTAGCAGAAAAATATGCTATCGGACGTCTGTCTAAACCATGTCTCTGGGTTAAAACTGAAAGTGCACAATTTTCTCTTTCATGACAAAATAATGCGAACTTTCTTTTATAATCAGGCATGCCTAGGGCAGGTGCTGCACACAAAGCATTTCTTAATTTTACAAAAGCTCCTACGCTTTCATCATCCCACTCAACTGGGTCCTTTGCTTTCTTTTTCGTCATTTGGATTAAGGGCTTTGCTAACAGTGAAAATCCCAGTATCCATTGTCGACAATAACCTACTATTCCAAGAAACATTCTCACTTCTCGTTGAGAGACAGGCATTTGCATTTTCTTTATTAATTTTATTCTTTCAGCTGTTATTCTCCTTTTGCCTCTCTCAATCTGGTGTCCTAGATACTTAACTGCTGTTGTACAAAACTGCAATTTTTCAGGTGAAACTTTATGCCCTTCTTCAGCTAAATGATTTAATAATGCAATGGTGTCAACAACACAGTCTTCTCTGGTGTTAGATGCCACCAGTAAGTCGTCTATATACTGTACTAAAACTGAGCTTCCTGGCATCACTAGTTTCTCTAGGCACTTTTTCAATATCTGATTGAAAATGGAAGGACTTTCCGTGTACCCCTGAGGAACACGATTCCATACATAGACTTTGTTCTCAAATTTAAATGAAAATAGATACTGGCTATCTGGGTGCAAGGGTATCGAAAAGAATGCTTGGCATAAATCAATCACAGTAAACCATCCTGCACTCCAAGGTATCTGGTATAAAATTACAGCAGGATTGGGCACTATAGGACAACAAGGTTCCACGATCTTATTTATTTTGCGCAGATCCTGAACAATCCTATATTTTCCACTAGGTTTCTTCAAACCCATGATTGGTGAGTTACAAGGGCTACTCATTACCTCTTTTAATATTCCCTGTTTTACCATTCTGTTTATTTCCTCAATGACTCCTGCTTTTACTTCTGCACTCATTTTGTACTGTCTGGTGTTTGGGAAAATTGCACCTTCTTTTACAGTAATCTTAACTGGGTCTATTTTGGCCATAAGTCCTACTTCCTTCCCCGTGAAATCCCATACCACGGAATTCACTGTAGTTTTCAGTTCTTCTGGTAACTCGTCTTTTGTTATCAAAGAAAACATCTCATCTACTTCTGTGCCTTGCTTTGCAATCATAAATTTATATACATGGTCTTCATCTGGGGTCTGAACTGCCACACCATCCGGCGTGCAGAAAATTGTGCAGTTCATTTTGCATAACAAATCCCGGCCCAATAAATTTACTGGACTGGAATCACATACTACAAATTGATGCATTTCTCTAAAGTTTCCGATTTTTACTTCCATTGGTTCGGTAAGAGGAGTTCTAATCCTTTGATTAGCCACCCCCACAACTTGGATAGCTTCTCCAGAGAGAGGAAGGTCAGGGATGTCTGCTGTTCTCACAGTAGACCTGGTAGCACCAGTGTCCAAAAGGAAAGTAATATCGCGCTCCTGTGTTTGGGCATCAGTACTCGCCTGCCTATTTAGAACAGGCAATGCAAGCGTGCAGTCAGCTAGATTGAAGATGGCCACAAAACGCTGACTATTGAATGTGCACAGCTCTCTGGTAATACTGCCAGCATTTCTTCCTTTTATCTTGTTACCTGTGATAATAGGAGCTGTTGTATTGCTGAAACTGCTAAATTGATTTTAAAAATAACTCTTCTTCTTCTTTTTAAATTTGCACTCGCTACGCTTACCTGCACATAAAATTGAATCTCCACATCTCGCTGTTTTAGCGGGAATCGTGAATCGCCGCTTTTTCCAAGCGCCATCTTGGGTGTAGGGACTTGTGGCCTGCTGCACTTCCGGGGTCGCGCTCCAGTGTTTGGGCATCAGTACTCGCCTGCCTATTTAGAACAGGCAATGCAAGTGCGCAGTGGGCGCACCGCTGGCGCGCCAGAGGCGCGCCAGAGGCAAGCCCGTCTGCGCCCGTCCGCGCTCCGGACGCGCCCAGCGCCAGCCACGCTGTCCGTCGCAGTCAAAATCAGGGCAGAATAAAATACTCCAGGGAACAGCTACTCAACATGGGTAAGAGGGATGAGGGGGGGAACTGTCAACCTTTTTCTGATAGGGGCTATGATAAAAATAGTCTAAACTGCGGGTTGATCAACTGTAGATCCCTGATGAAACACTACCACGAGGTATCCAACATGTTAGAAGATATGGATTTGGATGTTCTCTTTTTAACAGAGACTTGGACTAGCACCGACTCTTCAGTACAAATGGGCTTTGCTTGCCCAGATGGATACAAAATATTCCATAAACCGAGGGCTGCTGGAAGAGGAGGGGGTTGGGGTGATTTTCAAGGAAAAGTGGAACTTTGCACCTCTACAGGTAGATGAGGTTATAGGGATTGAACTGTTGGGCTTCTCACTTCAAGAGGCTAAAGGTAGGCTAATTACTGGGGTGGTATGCTATAGACCCCCGGGTTCTGATACCCTATTTCAAGCACTATTTAATACCATTACTGATCTGAGCCTAACCCATTCTAGAATGATCCTATTAGGGGATTTTAACTTATGGGATAATGGCAGATTAGATAACCATCTGAGAGACCTAAGGCATACATGTGAGAATCTTAACTTACACCAACTGGTACAACAATCGACTCATCTAGGAGGGCATGTTTTAGATCTTTTGTTTGAAAACCAGGCCGAGACTGAGGTGGTTGATATACTGCCTCAAAACTGGACCGACCATTCTCTCATACATTTTCGTATCACGACACCTAGATTGGAGGATAATAATAACCGGTCGGTGATCTATCGAAAGGGAAGAGAATGGGCTAAGCTAGTGAAAAATAGGACATACCCGACCTTTCCGAATCAGAATCTTTTGCCTCCTCTGTATCGGTAGGCGAAAATTATCAAACTTATTGCAACTTTATAGCTGGAACCCTTGATTCAATAGTCCCAGTAAAACGACTTAAAAGCAGGAAAAAAATATCTGCTCCCTGGTATAATGATTGAGCTGAAACAGCTACGAGTAGCATGTAAAAAGGCTGAGAGGAAATGGAGGAGGGCCTATTTAGAGTCAGATAAGAAGGATCTGAAATTAGTACAGTCACAATACAAGGAGTCCATCGCCAGGGCCAAAGCAGACTTTTACGCTAAAACGATTTTACAGGTACCAAATAGCACAAAGGCACTCTTTAATATTTTCAGGGATCTCTCTAGTCCAGCTTGCACGAACAATAAGGTGGTCGCGTCACAGAAACTCTGCGATGAGATTGCCTTTTATTTTGAAGAAAAAATAATTAAAATCGTTGGAGATCTTCACCCCACTGACACCAGTGGCCAAGATGACTCACCCTGGAGGTTAGACGTAGAACCCCAGATAGACACCTCCCTGGAATACTTTCAAGTCCCTACGGAGGACTCTTTCAATCATCTTGCCCAAAGTGTTTCCTCGGGATCCCCCTTAGACTCCCTTCCTCATAAAATCTGGAAAATATTTGGGCAAGAAACCCTCCCCTGGCTACGACAGATTTGCTGCCAGTCTCTGGAGGAAGGAGAGGTTCCAGAGGTATGGAAGCAGGCAGTGGTGACCCCCTTGCTCAAAAAACCATCTTTGGACCCTACAATTCCAGCTAATTTTAGACCAATCTCCCTCCTGCCATATCCGATCAAAATTCTAGAAAAGGCAGTTAGCAAAATTCTATCATGCTATCTTGAGGATAATTTTTTGCTGGATAGGGACCAATTTGGGTTCCGCCCAGGACACGGCACTGAGACCGCTCTGGCAACCGTAATGGACAATCTACGAATGCGTGCTGACAATGGGAATTCATCTGTCCTAGTGTTATTGGACATGTCAGCCGCATTCGATACGGTGAGCCACACAGTGCTAGTGGAAAGATTGATAAGTATAGGGGTTAAAGGACGGGCCTTGCAGTGGCTACAATCTTATTTGTCAGGAAGACAACAGGCCGTGTCTATGACACCGTTTACCTCTGGCAAGTCCCTAGTACACCACGGGGTGCCGCAGGGCTCGGCGATCAGCCCTGTTCTTTTCAATATCTATCTACGCCCTCTATTCCCCATTATTAAATCTTATGGAATTGACCTGGTCAACTACGCCGATGATACCCAACTGGTGTTTTCCCTGGAAGGGAAACAAGCGGTATCTATGGACACCTTCCAGGAGTGTATGCGTCGGACTGCTGGTTGGCTTAGGAAAAATTCCTTACAGTTTAATGGGGGAAAAACAGAGGTGGTGTATTGTCCTGCCACGAGAATGTCCCGACATCTACCGGTGGAGTTTAAGCTTACCCCTGAGGATGAACCCCTGACCCCTGCTAAAATGGTGCGCAATTTGGGGGTCTTGATAGATGAGAACCTCCAAATGGAATCACAGGCTAATAAAACTGTTAGTGTCTGTCTCTCCCTGCTACGCATGTTACGGAAGGTTCTTCCGTTGCTACCAAAAGATACTCAATCTCTTGTAGTGAGGAGTATAATTTTGAGTAGGTTGGACTACTGCAACTCCCTGTACTTGGGAGCACCGCAATATATTCTGCAGGGGTTGCAGAGAGTCCAGTCCATGGCAGCCAAGCTGGTGCTAAATAGACAGCGCAGGTCTTCCACAGCATTGGCCTTGGGAGACCTGCATTGGCTGCCTATCAAGGAAAGAATTTGCTTCAAATCCCTCTGTATTGTATACAGAGCAGCACATGATCTGGGTCCTGCTCCC
This sequence comes from Calotriton arnoldi, assembly GCA_963921515.1. Lineage (NCBI taxonomy): Eukaryota > Metazoa > Chordata > Amphibia > Caudata > Salamandridae > Calotriton > Calotriton arnoldi. The sequence continues at coordinate 2,161,167 of CAWUFW010000861.1, forward strand.
CTGCAGGAGATGTTCACCTGGTATAATCCCAGGAGGCAACTTCGCTCTTCGAGTGCAAATCTGATAACAACCACCAGATTTAAGAGATCCAGGATGGGGGGCAGAGCCTTCGGTGTGGCCGCTGCGCGCCTATGGAATGAGTTGCCTCAGTATCTTAGACAGGCCAGTTCTCTGACCTGTTTTAGGAAGAGTCTGAAAACTTGGCTATTTCCAAGGAGTGAACACTAGACCCCTTCACTGACAATTGGTTCTGCTGTTACAGTGATTATTCTTCAATCTAAGCGCCAGGATATCCGTAGGGTGGCAGTTGTTGCGCTATATAAGTTTTTAATTCAATTCAATTACCTTTCACATTTCCTTCAACATATGGACCTGACTGATCTACCGGTAAGGATGCACCAAGTATGCACTCCTTCTCCCCCTCTCCTAGGCACCGTCAATTGTTATAGGTACAAAAATCGTCCTGTAAAAGAAATTGTGATGTTACATAATCATTCTTACGACTTCCTCCTTGAGATCCGACGTCTGTACCGTGCTTTGCTCTGCTTACATTACCCTGTATAGGTGCAGGTGGCAACTGACTCTGAGGTCTTACACCCTGCTGAGAGTCATTCTGCGTCTGTGGATTTAAATTTTGATTTGGGCCATTATTACTCCGAATCTTTTTACATTCATCCTTCCAATGCCCCAATTTTCCGCACCCGTGACTAGGAAACTTCTTTTTAGCCTCTTCTCTGCTCATTCTTCCTCTCAATTTTCCTCCATTCCCAGAGTCACCATTCGTTCCAGAATCTTTTCCCTGATTATCACTTGGATTTTCCAAATAGATTCCCTGTTTCTCAGCCATTTTCACCTGAGCCCACATTACTTTCTCCTGTAATTTCTTGTGCCTATCCTCAATGTCATCTCCACAATATTTTGCATATTTCAGAATCTCGTCTATGGGCTTCCCTTGCCAACACAACATGTGCTGCTTAATCATCTGACAAATCTCTGGCTTCAGACCGTAAACAAATCGGTAGACAAACTGACTCATGTTTTTATCTCCAATATCCTCAAATCCACTATACTGCTTAAATACCTGCAATAAACGTTCATAGTAGGCGTGTACCGATTCACTGGCTTCTTGGGTAGTTCTATCTATTTTCACCCAATCTGTTTCTTTTGGTGGTATTTTCCCTTTCAGGTATGTTATCACCTGCTGATACTTTTTCATGACATCGCTTGACGGGGCACCTGTCTTTGGATCTCTAGGATACTCTTCACTGGGCCAATCAACTGTGATTTTGCAATCTGTCCACAAATCGGCAGGTACCACTATGTCGAACAAACCATCTAAATCTTTCAACAATACCTTTGACACCTTCACAAACCTCTCAACCTTCTTGTACCATTCAATCGGCTTTTCTCTCAACTTGGGAAAATCATTCGTAATTGACAAAATATCCTGTCTGCTCCATGGGACATGTACATATCCCCCTCCTGGAACTTCTCGCATCGGGTACATTTGATCTCCTTTCCCTGTTTCCTTCATTAAATATTCAGAAGTTGTTCTATTGTATCGGGCCTCTTCCTTTTTCTTTGTCCATCTAACCTTCCATTTATCTAGTTCTCCCCATTTCTGCAAGACTGTCATTAATTCCTTTACTTGTAATTTTCTTCCAGAGGCATTCATGTTTTCCAAATCCTTATCTGAAAATTCAGCTATATAGGGTTTTTGTAATACTTTTGACTTCCCTATTTCAATTCCCATCTGTTGAGCTAAGTCTGATAATTTCTCATGAAATATTTTTGCATTTCTCGTGATGCTTCTGCATACGAACAATAATTCTTCTTCATCGTAGGTATTTAGACGATCTACTCCTACATTTCCTGCTATCATTTCTTCTAATTCAACTTTTAATTTATAAATGTCCATAATCTTTGGGGGTGAACTCTGTTTTTCTGATCCTTGTGCCCATCTTTCTAAGTCTTCTGGGGTAACTACTGTGGCACTTTTCGTTCCTGATGACGTTATTATCTTTACATCTTTGGAGCAACCAGGTGTTACTCTTCTTGGAGTACTATTTACAGAATCTCGAATGGGCAAGTCCATTAATGAAATCATAGACTCACAATCACTAAAGTGATCCTCAACCATTACTACTGCTTCAGGTTTAGAAACATTCACAGGTGTAGGTATAACTAGAGGCTTGGGATAAGTTATTTTGTCACCGTACAATGGAACCACTGGACCAATTGTTACAGGTATGGTCAATGAATCAGGATGAATACTCAATTGTGTTACTTTCTGAATTAATTCTGCTCTGTTTTTATCTATTGCTTCTTTTTCCTTATCGTGAAGTATTCTACTAACTGGCGAAACATGCAATACTTGTGGTACCAAGGGTGTCTTTAGCAAGGGTGCACTGGGGGTGCATCCACTTGTTCCTTCCTGATATGGTGGCGGGTTCTTTAATATTTCTTCCATAAATTCATTTTCAGAATCTCCAAATCTAGTTAAGTGCTTTGTCTTTTCTGTACATTTACTCCCTAATGATTCTTCTGCCATTAATATGGGATACAGACCCTCTGTAAGCATTGCTCTTCTCCACTGTTTCATCTGACCGTCCCTCGACTCATTTTGGTATCTAGGAAAAAATCCCTGATAACCCCTATTACTTCTGGATCGGTCACGTTCAAATGCCTCAGTTTCCCACTCTTCTAAGGCTTCGTATTGAGTTAATCTAGGTCTGGGTTCTAGGTCATTCATTCTTAATCTCAAATTTTGAAGAATTCTCCCATTGAAAGTACCATTTTCGGGGAATGCTAATATTCCATCATTTTTGGTATATTCCATCCAATTCTCTATCCATACGCAAGTATGATAACCTCTCTCCATCATCATGAATGAAGCGGTGCGTTTTAGCTGGTGGAATGATAATTTCTTCTCTAGTTTTGATTGGTTTATCCTTTTTAAAATAATTCTTAATCTTTTGTAGAACTGACATTTTCCTCTTCTCTCCGTACATTCTGGGTAAATCTCGATATATGAAATTATATTCGGCAATGCCTAGGAATCTCCTATCCGGACGAACTCCTATTAAAGTTCGATCACGTTTTAACATACAATCTCCACTATCCACTAGGATTTCAGCTTCTATGGTAACAACCAATCAGATTCCAGTTAACTTTTGTCTCTAAACCAATCCTAGCGCGGCCTTTTAGTGACGTATTTTCTGTCAACCCCTCCTTTACAATCTGCGTTTCTCTGTCCCTCGCTGTTTCAACCAATCCCAGCGCGGTACCTGTGTCGTCAGTACTACTCCTGACTACTGACCCCTCCTTTACAAGAGTCTTTCTACGGCCGCTGTTTCAACCAATCCCAGCGCGGCGTTTTGTGACGTCAGCTTCCTCTCTGGTAGCTGACCCTCCCGTTACAAAATCGTACGCAAAACCTTATTTTCTCTACGCTTCTTATTAAAATTCAGTAACAACATAAAACATTCGCTATCGTGCCAGTTTCTCTAAAATTGAAAAAGATAGTTTCTCTCACACTTAGTAAAACCTTTCCGTTTACTATACATATACTACGAGTAAAAACCCTTCCGTTTACTCTTCACATAAGCTTCAGAAATACCTGTTACTTCTTCAATGTTACCCTTTCTATGTGATATAACATCAAATTTTCACTAGCATTTTCTTTGGCTGTCACTCACACGTATAGAGTCCCTAACAAGTACTGATAGCCCTACTTAACTTTTCAGTACTATTTCTGCCTGACAGATAACCTCACTGCAGTATGGCTTCCACTTACCATCCGCTATTCAATTTTCCCCGGGGATTTCTGGACAACATAAAACGACTTAAAACAAATAACGGATGTTAGTTCATAAAAAATAAAATTCTCATTACCCAATTAACAAAGTGCAACCATCCTCTGATAACCAGAAAACTGATCCAGCGGGTTACTAGCAACGAGCATTCATACACAAAATACTTACTTGGGCCCATACATTCATACTACGCTAGCAATTTCCGCTGGGGGTCAGTTGGTACTCTTTATCAAAATCCCTGCTACCAATTACTTTCCAATTGAAGAGTAATGACTTACCAATGAATCCTTTGCTAATTGGGAAGTTTAAAATGAGTGACGTTCATTTCTATTCATAATCCTGAAATAATCACTGAGTCAAGAAGTTTTAAAATGTTTATCTAGAGATTTAGCAGAGTAAAATACAGAACCACATGATACTTAAATCGCATATCAAGGTTCAAGCATAATAACCAATTATCGATTAATGACGGTCCCTTAGGAAAGGAGAAGATAGAGACAGCAGTGCAACTAAGAATTGCATTTATATTTACCTAAAGTGCGAGAACCAAACCCCTTGGCCAAGGAGTTGGAAAAGATAGGACCCTGGAAGGATGAAGAGCAAAGACCTCCTCCCGGATCAGGACAGGACCGGTGACCTCTCTATCAATGACGCCTGCGTCGTTCCCCTCTATGGTACTTCGCTTCTCCTCGATTCTCCTGTGTCTCCCTTCTAATGGACTCCGCCGCCCCCTCCTCAGGACCTCTTCTGGACAGGGATTCAGTCTGCAATCGATCAGTTTGGCGGTCTGGAACTCTTCTGTGCGTTCTGAGAGTAAGCTCTTGTCTCCTATGCGCGTTCTGCGGTCTGAGCTAAACTAATTAACTAATTCTATATCTATTATACCCTTCTACGCCCATGTACCTCCCATTAATGTTGCAAAAATATGGGACCACTACTTCTGATTGGACAGGGACAGGGGGTTGATCCTCACACCATATTGATTTAATTCATTTTCTGAAAGCTCTTTGTTTTTAAAATACCGCCCATCAATTTAATACATTTGCTTTATTTCCCACCCGTCTCACGACAAAGTGTTATACATTCTTCAGGTACATTGTTACATTTTCGTGAGGACATTTATGTACAGCAATATTGGCCATCAGGTCATGGCCTTGGACGACGTCCAGGTTGACTTCATCTTTTCCTCTCTCTGGGCAGCCTTCAGGGAGCATGTGCAGAACCATTGTCACACAAGTTTTCAGTTCACCAACCCCAGGCCCAAATTTTACGAACTAATAAAAGTCAAAGAAGAAAATATTAAAATCACAAATAAAATGTTTCACTATACCCACTCTTTCTACTCTATTCCCATTTAATTATAAATTCTATCCCGCATTAGTAGCGTTAGAATACCACAGTTTAATTGCAACACAAGAGCAAGCTGTAGCACGTGAAAACATAAAACAGCCATTTTAATGCACACTGCGCAGAAGTAAGAGTTTCCCACCAAGCAAAGAAAGACGTCACACCACGTGATATGGTTGAGACATGCGCAGTAAAGTTCCCGCATTTTAGCGGCCATTTTAGAATAGACAAGCGTTATTTGTTAGTTTAAACACATAGGCAAGCTTCCTTGCTACTTATGTTTGTGTATGCAAGAGTTAGTATGAACAATACAAGTTTTAATATTAATACTTTTGAGAAGATTGCATCCGAGCAAGTCTCATTTGTGAGTCCTTGCTCCATCAGGGGCATTGACCAGACTGAGTACAAAAGCATTCCCAGTGCAGGCCTAACTAAGCACATAAGTCCTGTCATACAATAACCTGAGTGGTCATCATCCCACTTCATATGGAAACACTTCCCACATAGGATCAACACAAACACAGCACATTTCCAGCCCCAAAACCTACATGGCTACCCCCTATTTGGGGCATTGAACGACTTGCCTTCACGGGCAGCACACTACCCGTGAAGGCAAGTCGTTCAATGCCCCATATAGGGGTAGCAAGCACTATATGAATGTGGCAGTACAATACAGCATACACAGCGAAGTAGCTCAAAGAACCTCACTCACATCCCCTTGACCACTCCTTACACAAGATTAATATTGTTAACTAGGTGAACTGAACTCATTTTATTGATCTAAAATGGATGAAAGATAGTCAGGCCAACATGGATTTCAGCTTTTGAGCCACGAGTGGCATGTACTTCTCTGCAGCAGATGTATTAACCAACTTTCTCCTCTTCCTTAATATGTATTTGTGGGATTAAACAAATGTTATAACTGCTTAATTTGTCAGTTCTAATTCATTAGTCCTGGATTCAGAAAATCGCTTGATCACGGACATTTTGTTAGGACATCTTTGCACCACAGATCCTGTTGAACCGCTCTGTGTGTCCGTTGCCCTACGTGTGGTTTTGTTTGCGGAAGCATGTGCTGCAGCCTGAGTCTGTTCGGTTCTCGAGACCTGCCCCTTTGGGCACTGAATTAATTAGGCAACAAAGGCAATGTTTTTGTACAGGAAGAAGGAAATCAATAATCTGCATCCTCTGTCTTTTCTCTTGCTGCTTAAGCAGTAGCTGGTGGATACCTGCGTGCTTAATGCAGCATGAAGCTGGACTCCAGAGCCTGTAGCCTCCTGCTGCTTCGCAGGTTGATGGATGCGCCTTTCCCATTGACCTGCCGGGAGGTTCTTACTGATGGTCTGGCAACAAGATGTTGCATCGATCTTTCCCGTTCCTTTCGCTTTTTTTTGTGTTTCACATCATGCACCCATGTAGATCAACCAGGTCACAGTTGTGTTAGCCTTCATGACTAGGAAGTCCCAACTGATTGTTCCTGGGTGTGAGGGCTAGCAGAGCATTAACGTGTCACATAACCTTTGGCGATGCCTTTTACACCGTGGGGGTGACATGAACTTGGGCAATGCGTTTTACATCAGGAAGGTGGCACCATCTAAGGTCCAGGGTGGCCAGATCTAAGCCAGAATTTGATGTCAAAAATTCACTATGCAAATAATTTCCATTTAAATTCATTGAAAGCACATTTATGTTATGTCATTATCCTCAAACTTCGATGACTTTGGCTCTACCCAGCTTGTCTTTCACCCTGGTTTATGTCTTATTACCTCAATTATGTTTTCTACGATTGATTAGCAGTTTACGACTGTCACTACATGCCTAAGGCTCCAAATCAATTTGTTTTATTAGTCTGAGGTGTTTCTTGATGAAGACCTGAAGCAAATGAATATGGTAGCACAAAGAGTATACCTTAGCGGGCAGTGGACTGATGGGTGAGCATGGCAAGGGCTGACACACGGACAGGGTTCCGGGACGATACAACATACTAATGTGATAGGGTCATGTGGTCTATGGTTTTGTTTCTCATTTTACTACTATATAGTCCTGTTATTTGTTGTCTGCTCTGCATTTCTTGCTCCCCTAACAGGATGTTGATGTTACCATGGTAAGAGTATGGTTATATAACCCAGCACCCCATGTAGAGAGCACACCCACTTCACGCTGGGTCACGAGGGGAGAGTTTACAATGAGTAACACCCTACTGTTACTAGCTTGAGGGTTCTGAATCTGAAGTGTACTCTTGAACAGCAAAAATGTTAAAGCAAAAAAGAGCAATTCATAAATATGGTAGCTGACCATACTCAACAGATATTTATGTATGCACGTGTGACTTATATAGTGCAAACCTATCTACAAATTAATGAAGCACTGTGTGCATGCAGCGCAGTATATTCTCAAGATCACAGCAATTTGCAACTAGAATATTTGGCCGGGAAACCATGGCGACTGATAGTTTAATTGGCAGTATCATGACTGCTCACTTGTCTGTCTTCTGCCTCTGTCCACCAGTAGCCTCTCCATTTTCTGATGGTGAGTGTCTTCTGCAGCCAGAGGGCTCAGTTTCCTTCATTTTGATGTCTGTTAGCGTGCCTATGGTAATCCAGAGAAACTGACCTGTCCGTGAGGCTACTGCCCTGAAAGAGCTGTAGAGCGCACTACTGCCCGTCAGCATGTAATAAATAACACACTAGTGTACCTGACCTGGAAGAACCATATAATAACACACTAGTGTACATGGCTTGGAAGAGCACACTGTTGCCACCAGATGGCTTGACCCTTCTGTGACCCCAGTGGCCTGAAAAAACTGTAGAGAACAATACTTCCCCTTCAGCATGTTACAGCACACTGTCCTACCTGGCCTGGAGGACCACAGTGCGTTACATCACACTGATTCACCTGGCCTGTAGGAACACACTGATTTAAACCACACTGATTCACCTGGCCTGTTGGAGAATATTTTTTCACAACAGCTGTGGAGTGACCCTCCTATCTGGCTTATGGGTGACTGAGTGCTTAATTTGTAAAAGAAAGAGTGCTGATGCCCAAAGTTCTGCTCAGCCTGCGGCCGGTGCAATTAAACGCCAGCACACTGAATACCAATGCTGGCAGCCTTAAACCACCTCATGTCTTTTTAATCCACTACCAGACACTCCCTGCCCCTTTATCTCACTCTTGCAGCTTCCTTTTTCTCCCTTAATGATGTTTTTTTCGTCTTTGCCTTCCTCCATTTTTCCCATTTGTGTGTTTTCCCTCTCTTGCTCTTGGGAAATGTCTGGTGCAGAAAAATAAGTGCCAGTCCCCCAAAATAAGTGCTGTAGCCGCCACCGCGAACCACAGCTCAAATCAAGCACTGGTGAAACTCATGAAACTGAGTAGCCTGGTTCCCTCATGATCACTCTTGCTGCAACTTGCCCATGGGGGCAGAATTCCTCTGTCTAACCTCGCGAGGTTGGGTTGAGCACAGGATCAATATCCTTCTACACCTTGGTGCGATAGTCAGCCTCCATGTGCCAGAGCATCATCCCACCCGAGGCATGCAAGAGCTATCCTCTGCATGCCTTGGGTGGGATGATGCTCCCTTCCTCCTAGCCTACTGCTCCGCCTGCAGCTGAATCTTTGGCCATGGACAGTTCTAGTCCCCACCACCCCAACCCAAGATATAATGACCCAACCGCCCGATAATGGCAGAAGTTCTGAGTCATGTATACTGCACATGACATCCAATATTTCCAGAAAGCATTTTTCCATGAGTATGTTCGTTCATGCAGCACTTTGCAAGCAAAGCAGACGGGTGATCCACTCCTAGACACAGAGACAACCAACATCCAGCTGCCACGCGAGAGACTCTATCTCCCTCAAGTATCCATGGGGGATGGTGCTAAGCCACGGATCAGTGGAGTAGACTATTATAAGTTATTAGCTGTTGAATTATGATGGAAGAATGTTTCCTATAGGATGTCCTATAATTGTAGCAGTATGGGATTATATAGGAGTCGTTGGGGTCCCAATCTTTTCCCTCTATGTTTTTCTTACTACCCCAGCGATTCAACTAACTGCTGGCCCTTAAAAGTCCTATTTAGCTTTTCTAGTTGTAGTATGTCTCTGCGCTGCCATCAGTGTTTTGAATGGGCAGGTTCTGTGTACCTGCACCTCTTTAAATTGAAAGGGAGAGCACCTGCACTTCTCAGCACTCCTGCAATAATGTTAATGGGAGATTACCGGCACTTCTCAGGAGCAAACAGCTACTCTAAATAGTGAGTACCTGCACGTCTATAGTTCCATTTAAAGCACTGGCTGTCAAACCATTGTAGATTTTCCAGCATCCCCGTGACGTAGAGGCCCCCCAGATACCTTTGTTTTTCTTTAAAACAGATCAATCTTGGATACAATAAAACTATAATGGTCGGGCTAATTACAGCTACATGTTACATGTTGTTACCATAGTTATCGAGTACCTTGACAGGCAGAAAGATTAAGTGTGCATAAATATACACCCAGCCTGCTGGGATTGGTCCCAGAAGATGCAGTCACCTCCCTCTGGTCCCTAGCCAGGTAATTTGGAAGCCTCCTCTGTTTACAGGCGTTGGCATGGAGAACCCTCCTCTAGGTAGACGCAGGAAGGTAGCCCGGAGGGGACAACTGTCAGAGAGGAGGAACCCAGCGCGCGCGCTTCCGCCATCTTTTTGCGCCTCACTTGTTCCGTTTCACGGCCGCGGGGCAAGAACAGGGCAGCTACTTCCGTAATTACTTGTGTTAATTGTCAACGAAGATATTTAAACATTTTATTTACCAACAAACACATAAAGGTCGGCTACATGTGATGGGTGATGCAACAGGTCTTATGATGAATGACTGAGACGGTGGTAATATGGTGGCTGGAAACAAATATTAAATATTAACATTATGACGCAGGAGCTGTCAGCAGTCGAAGAATAAAGATCAAGCGGCCGGAAGTGTGTTGTCAGCCGCGCTGTGTTGATGGCCCCCAGGAAGTGGGCTTTAGGAGCAAACTTAATATGGGATGGGAGGAAGTTTGTTGAGTGGGGCGGGGAGGAAGGGGAATGAGGTTTCCAGCATTTAAACTTTGTTGGAAGCTACAAATACAGAAAGAAGATGCAGACTAGAACTAAGAATGACGTGAATGTGGCTTAACGGTTAGAGCGGTCGACTTTGAAGGTGGGGAACCCGGTTCGAGTCTGGCGGGATTCCGGGCAAATCACTTAATCTCCCCTGCAAAAAAAAAAAAAAAAGTTACTACGAAGGGGTTAAAGATGAAAGTGTTTGTATGAGGTGCCATGGTGAAGAGGGTGTACCGCGCACATGTTTGCATATCACTCTTTGGTACTGGTGAAGAGAATCGAGTGTGCGTTTTTGGAGGTCCCAGTGCGTGTGGCAGCAACACTGATTATTTCGTCCAGGAGAAGGAAAAATATTGTGGCAGTCTAACTGGAAGGTTCTTGCAGTAATCCAGCCTGCTCTTGACCAAGGCGTTGATCAGGGATCTGGCAGAGCAGATTTTAATGATCTTCAAGAGTGGGAACATGGCCGCTGTGTCAGTGGTGGCTCAAAGCCATCCTCTGGCCTTCACCAGGTGGAAGACCTCAACTAAGCTGGTTGATGGAAACATTTGGGCCGGTCAAATTAAGAAATCTAGAAGGCAGACTCTGTAATTGGGTTCAGTAGCAATGCTTCGAAAGATTACTGCCAATTCCCAGTGGCCGTTTACTAACTCTACCTGCTGTTTTTTCTTAATGGGCCTTGGGGGTCAATTTTCAATGCCCTTCTGTGCATTTTCCAGTTTCTCTGCTTTCTTGTTTGTGTAAGAATTGAAATTATTCCATATTTTGTGCTCACTGACAGACCTGGATAATATCAATGTCATCCCTCGTCCTAAGTTTCTTATGTTTACTCATGGCATATTGTTTTTATGTATTTCTTCCATTGTATCTTTAAATTCTAATTAGTGGGTATTTTATGATAACTACCGATGATAGTTTATTGGTATTTATTTTGATTGCTCCGATCACTTGGCATTGCTTTTATTTCTTAAGGTCTCTGCAGTGATTTGAATTAAATTTGAATTAAGCAAATACAATAAATGTATTACTCAACACAGATTTTTATATAAATAAATTGCGTCACTGAGAATTATATATTGTGAGGTGTAGATTATCATATTTCTAGGACAGGGAGGTAACTCAACCCTTTAATCAGCATTGATCAAGCACACTCACTTCTAATGTGGAGTGTAGTCACATGCAATTATCAAGGCTGACACAAATCCGAACTGTACAAAAGTCAAATCTGCTCCCTCGTAGTATCAGGACCGTAGTGGGACTACGTCCATATTGTCGAGGTCACTATATGCACAGCCTAAAGCAATGCAAGGCTATCTTTGCATCCAAAAACTCTGCAAGACCATCTCTGCGGTTTGAAATGAAGCTAAGTTACGTCAACACAATGAGGTTCTCACACCTTAAAACACTGCAACACATTTTGTTCCCCAGCCTGAAACTATGCAAAGCTACATCTGCAGCCTAAATTAATGCAAGTCTGTCTCTGCTCAGTAATATAATGTAACCATCACTGTAGTCTAAAATAATGCAAGGCTATTTCTGTAGCCCAGAACGTCCAAGGCTATCTCTGTACCCTCAAATAATGAAAGGCTATATCTGCACCTTAGAGTGATTCAAAGATATGTCTACAGCCAGCCCCAAATTATGCACTCTAATACAGCGGGTCTTAGCCTGTGATCTGGTTTGCACTATATAAGTAAATGATTACGTAATTCCATTAATGATTAATTGGGGGTCGACAGAACTCAAGAGGTTTAAGACTCACTGCTCTAATTCATTGCAAGGTTATCCCAACAGCCTAATGTTATACAAAGTTAGGCTTGTAGTCTAAACATGAAAAACAACTATTTCTGTAGATCAACATAGAGCAAGGCTGTCTGTGCAACTTAAAAGTATACATAATTACTTTAGCATTCTCCAATGAAACGGATATATTTGCACAACTAGTACATTGCCAGACCACTTTTTAAATAATGCTAGCTCTGTAACGTAAATAGCTCTCCTACACGCATGATCATCGCTGCATTCTTGCCCTGACCCGGGTCTGATAGAATTGAGGATGTCAAGGTCTATACTGCCCCCTAGAGGCCACGTGGTCATCTCAAAGGCTTTTGTACATGGTAGGTCCTTACACCATCTCTGCCACTAATGACCCGGAAGCTCTACGGCTAGGACTAGTCCTAACATATCTGGTGCAGCACTACTGAGCTGTCTGCCTCTGGAAGTGGTCTGTATCTGCAGGTCTGTATTTTACACTGGCCTGTTTTCCATCTTCTTCAAAGTTGAAGTCTTTGGGGTCTTCTACTGACTACACCGTCTGGTTACCTGATAACTCTAAACCAAAGGTTCTGCAGACCAACATAGAATGCATCCTAACACAACCAAAGACTGCCTTCAGATCTCAAAACTCCACAGCCCGAAACAATGGAAAACTGTCTCCACCACCATAAACAACGCAAAGCTATCTCTGTGCGTTATTTACGTAGGTATTGCGCAAAGCACTGGGTATCAGCCTGCAATCATTTCTGAGGTCTTGAAAGGATGTAAGACTATCCCTGTACCCTAAAACAATGCCAGACAATCTCTGCATCCCTACTCAATGCAAAACTGTCCCAGCAGCAGAAAGAAAGCAAGATGAATGCCACAGCCTGAATAAAGGCAACAGTGCCTTTCAGTATTAAACTATGCACTGCTGTCTCCGTACTATAAAACAATGCAAGGCTACCTCTGCACCCCAAGCAAATCACGAGTATGTCTGCATTCTAATACAGTGTAAGGCTACCTCTTCATCCTAAAACCATGGAAACCTATGTCTGTACCCTAGAACAGTGCAAGGCTGTCTCTGCAATGCAAGACCACCTCAGCACCCGGAAATAATTCAAGACGGTACCTGCTACTTAAACAAAGTAAGACTAATTGCTGTCTTAAAAAATACAACAGTCTTTCTACATTCTGAAACATGCAAGCTATCTCTGTATCATAAAGCAATACAATACTGTAGCTGCATGCAAGGCTATATCAACATCCAGAAAGGATGAAATAGGATTTCTGCATCCTAAAACAATACAAGACCACCTCAGCACCCGGAAATAATTCAAGACGGTACCTGCTACTTAAACAAAGCAAGACTAATTGCTGTCTTAAAAAATACAACAGTCTTTCTACATTCTGAAACATGCAAGCTATCTCTGTATCATAAAGCAATACAATACTGTAGCTGCATGCAAGGCTACATCAACACCCCGAAAGGATGTAATAAGATCTCCGCATCCTAAAACAATACAAGACTCCCTCTTCGTTCTAATTATTTCTGCCTCTTAAAACAATGCAGGGTCATCTCTGCACCCTAAAACAATGGAAATCTGTCCCTGCATCTTAAAAAATCCAAAATTATTTCTGTATTCTAAAACAATGCAAGGTTATCGTAGCATCTCAAAGCAACACAAGACAGTCCCTTCATCCTAAAAAGTGTAAAGCCATCTCTGCACCCTAAAACAATGCAAAACTATTTCTGCACTCTAAACAATGCAAGGTTATCGTAGCATCTTAAGGCAGCACGCGACCAGCCCTTCATCCTAAGAAGTGTAAAGCCATCCCAGTACTCTAAAACAATGAAAGACTATTTTTGCATCTCAAGAAATGCAAGGCGATCTCTGCGCCGTAAAACAATGCAAGATCTCGCGATGCGGCTGTCTGTTTGATGCAGTGCTCACTGCAGGAATCCCAGTAGAAGCCAGCGTGGGGAGTTCTTGGAGCTCTCTTTCAATTGGCTGCCTTCCGGCTGTGGTGCAGTCATTTCTGAGGACCCCGGAAGGATGGAGAACTGGCAGTGCCTGTGGAGACCCACGGGGTCACGAGCCACTTCGGATTGGAATCTCTGCTTGAGCACAGTCCTACATTCCCGATTAACTGAAAAAATAGGTATATTACCAAAAAGCCTGGCTTGTTCGTTCATGCTTTCTAAAGCAGTTCAATGCTCAGGCTAGGATTATTTATTCATTTTTATTTCAGATGCTTGATTGACCTTGGTCCAAGGAACAACCAATCGCTTTACTGAGTGCATCTTGACTGCAGCAGCAGCATCTCAAACTATGCTATACGTTTTTGTCTGGGACCAGATTACAGAAATGAGGGTGTGAGAGTATGCCGCTGTGGATTCATCATACTCTTGACCAGGGCCGGCCTTAGCACTGGTGGCACCAGGTGTGACCATCATTTTTGGTGCCCCCACACCCCATGACTGCCTCCTTGGATTCTCTCACTTCCACCGGGCAAAAGTGCCTCTCATCTTTCCAATCATAAGTTATTGCTAAACACAGCGGGCCTGATTCACAGAACTAATTTACGTCAAAATCCTAAACTTACAACAATTTTGGTATTCACAGAATGAATTTACACATTTGGGTATTCACAGAATGAACTTACACATTTGGGTATTCACAGAATGAACTTACAACAATTTTGGTATTCACAGAATGAACTTACACATTTGGGTATTCACAGAATGAACTTACAACAATTTTGGTATTCACAGAATTAACTTACACATTTGGGTATTCACAGAATGAACTTACAACAATTTTGGTATTCACAGAATTAACTTATTCATTTTGGTATTCACAGAAGGCACTTACTCATCAATGAGTAAGTGCCTTCTGTGAATACTAAAATGTGTAAGTTACACAAAATGTGTAAGTTACACAAAATGAGTAAGTTACACAAAATGTGTAAGTTACACAAAATGTGTAAGTGTCTTCTGTGAATACCAAAATGAGTAAGTTTATTCTGTGAATACCAAAATGAGTAAGTTCATTCTGATGAATACCAAAATGGTAGTAAGTTTAGGATTTTGTCGTAAGTTAGTTCTGTGAATCGGGCCCAGCACCCCCCCTCCCCCACCCCCCCGAGGTCAGCGCCCGCCTCCACAGGTCAGCGCCCAGTGTGGCCGCACCGGTCACACTGCCCTAAAGTCGGCCCAGCTCTTGACTATATTACACATGTGTGCATTAGACTGTGCATATCTACGGTGTTAGGCACAGGAAGATGAAGTGATTTGCCAAGAATCGCATACATTGTGTGTTCAAGGCCGAAGACAGGGTTAGAACCCAAGGCCAGGATTTCTCTTGAAAGTTTTTACATAGCACTGTTAAGTTCCTTTCTTACTTTCTAGTCTGTTTTTTCTCTTTTTCCAAATCCTTTTCATGTTGTATAATTTCTATGTTTTGGAAAACTGGCAATCCCAATATTTTAATACACATTCGATTTGTATGTTTTTCTCTCCTGCAAAAAAACATTTTTTGCAGATTTCCCCACTGCATTTTGTTTTGAAACATAACGCTGCATATTTCACAACACTTTTCAGGGAATGTCAATAGGTGTCCCCAAGCCCCCCGCCCTGCAGTTATGCACACACCCCAAAGAAAACTCCTCAAAAATTAAATATATAGAATAAAAAGGGTTTGGAGGCGGCTTTTCGAGAATTTAAAACGTCTTCTTTTGCCTTCTGTGCACAGCAGTCTCAGAATGGTTAATGCCTTGGCGACGAGGGTTGCCCGAGGGGTATGGATGTTTAAAGTGCTTGGGTACCTGCAGCATGTATAATTTATCACATCCGCACATTGCCATTTCAAAGGCTCTAATGCACTCTTCATGTTGTGCAGCCTACTCCAGTCAAAGGGCCTCCTTACAGTGCTTTTCAATTCATTTCATCCGAAGGACCATGCATACAGATTACAGTGTTGTCACCTAGTACTGCAGCTAGGATGTAGAACAGCATCTCTGCCTCTCAGCCATAATAACTCAGTGTACAGGAGGCATGCAGAGATAAAGCCCGGCGAGTCACAGGCTAGCTTAGGCTTCTGTTACTTCAGAGGCAGCTGTGGAGGCAACCATGAGCCAATGAGCAAACGTGCAGATATGGTTCCCCAAAATGTTGGCTCCCATAGAACCTCAGTTGAGCGGCATTGAGATCATGGCTGGGGTTACATTACGGCCATTGTAAGCATCAGTTTTATGGCACCATCAGAAATGGTCAGGAGAGGGCATTGTCCCCAGGTCCCTCCAGTCCTCGTCCCCTTCAAACTACACAAGGGAGATAATCTATCTCACCGACAGAAAAAAGAAAAGAAGGAATGCTGGTACACCCTTCCCCCCCTCTACTGGGAGTACATAACCATACTCTACCCAGCATTCCTCCTGTTCTTTTTTCTGTCTTTCCGACAGTTTGAAGGGCCAGGGGACTGGAGGCTCCTGGGGCTTACCTGCTGCTGGGCGGCGGGTGTCTGCTGGTCTTCCTGGTCTCCCCCCCCCCGCCAGGCTTGGGGGAGTCCTGCTGGCGCCTCGGCGGTTCCTTTTTGGGGGCTGTTTCTGCTTCACGGATGAGTGCTTCCTGCCGCTGTTGGTGTCTTTGCCGCGCCTCCCGGGTTGCCGGGCATGTCGGGGGCACGGCAGTTCCTGTTTGCTGGTCTCCGGCGGAGTGCGGCGGGCCCGGGTAGCTGGGGTGCTTCCTGCCGGAATTTGCCTGACTTCCTGGGTTTGGAGCAGGAAGTCAGGCATTTGTTCCCTTGCGGCTGGCGGCGGTGGTGTGGGGTGCTTGCCGGCCCTCCTGTGAGTACAGCGCAGTGGTTTTATTCTATTTCTTTTCCTGCTCTGAGCTCATTCTGGGCTTGCTTCTCCTTGGTGCCGGCTGTATTTACCTGGGCTGCAGTTGTTGGGCTGTTTTGCTGACCCTGCTTGGGGTCGGTCTGCTTTCTGTCCTGCCTCCTTCCTCAGTAGAGGGTCTGCCTGCTGTTGGGTGTGCCATTATTTTTGCACGGTGCCCTACCGGTAGGGCTTCTCTGTTTGTGGCCCTCTTCAGAAGTTCGTCTTGCTGGCTTTCTGTGCTTCCTTTCTGGGTCAGCTTCCTGGGTTGCCTTCCCTGCGGTCCAGCACCAGTTCACCATGGGTAAACATACCTGGAAGAGCAGGCATGTTGATGTTTCCTCCTTGCCTTACTCGGCTTCTTCTTCTTCTTCGCCTTCTCCTGCACGCTCCAGACGGCGTAAGGTGGGAAGCGAGGCCCATATTAAACGTCTCATTAAGGAGACCTTGCTGGAGATGGGTGGAGCACCTAGGTCCAAGAACTCTTGTCGGGCCCCTCCATCGCCTTCTTCTGCTTTTGAGGATGAGTGGTGGGGAGTGATGACCAGAAGGGCAAATACATAGACAAGGAGATGTTGCCAGACTTGTTGAAACATGTGAAATCGAATATGGGGTTTCCTTGCGATGATGCCCCAAGCCCTTCTGGGGGTTCCTTGCTTCGCCAGTACCAAAGCTCTGCTGCGGTTGATGTTCCGGTTCATCTGTATATCCGGGAGGTGCTTAACAGGGAATGGAAGGACCCTGATCGCATTATGCTTCCCCGTTTCATGGCGAAACTCTATCCTCTTAAGGATATGGCCAAGGACTTGCCGGACTCCATTCCCATCGATTCCTTTGTGGCCAGTCTCGTGGGTCGTACTTCTTTGGCTGAGGATGCAGTGGTGCGGGATCCTGTGGACAAGAAGGTGGACGCTTCCCTGCGGAAGATTTATTTTTGTTGCTATCTGGCGCTCCGGGATGGCATTTATGGGACTTATGTGGCTCAGTCACTTATTTCAGATACCAAGTCCCTGTACGGGTCTATGGATAATTCGACTGACTGTTCAGGACTTCTGGATCATATTGAGCGGCAAGTGGAGTTCCTGTCTGATGTTTCCTTCAACGTGGTGCGTGCCTCGGCCCTTTCTGGGGGTGCTTGTGTGGCTGCTCGCTGCAATTTGGTTCTGAAGGACTGGAAGACAGATTCGGCCCAGAAGTCTTCTGCGCTGCGGTTGCCCTTTCAGGGTACCATGATGTTTGGAGAAGAATTGGAGGGCAAATTGCATCGTCTGTTTAAAGAGAAGAAACATTCTTCTTCGTTCAAACAGCCTTCCTCGGTGCCAGCTTCTTTGAAGCCCAAGTCCTTCTTCCATCCTCCCTCTCGCAGGCAGTTTTCTCGTGGCAGGGGACGTTTTCAGTATGGGAAAGGTCGGGACAAGAAAGCGAAGTCTCCTCCTGCGAAGCCTCGTTCCTGACTATCTGGCGGCCGGCGCCGGATCCTTGGTCGGAGGTCGGCTTCAGTTCTTTCTTCCAGCCTGGATGTCCTCCTGTTCAGATTTGTGGGTGCTGGACATTGTTAGGTTGGGGTACATCATCAAATTTTCGGATCCTCATCCGGACTTTGGGGTCCGTCCGACTCCCTGGCCGTCTTGTCTGTCCAAGAGGTCGGAGCGGTGTCTGGGGTCAAGGCTCTGCTGGACAAGGGGGAGGTGCAGGAGGTCCCTCCTGTGGAGAGGGGTCGGGGATTTTATTCCATAATTTTTCTGGTCCCCAAGGTGACAGGGGGGTTCCGTCTTGTCCTGGATCTGAAAGCCCTGAACAAGTTTGTTTTGCATCTGCCATTCAAGATGGAGACTCTTCAGTGGGTGATTCCCCTGGTTCTCCCGGGTCATTTCATGTGCACTCTGGACCTTCAGGACGCTTATTATCATGTCCCGGTTCACCCCCTATCTCGTCGATTCCTGAGGTTTTGTCTTCGGGGGAGGCAGTATCAGTTTCAGGTCCTGCCTTTCGGCCTGCGGTCGGCCCCCAGGGTGTTCACCAAGGTGGTGGCGCCGTTGGTGGCTTCATTGCATCTTCAGGGGGTTCTGATTTACCCTTACCTGGACGATTGGCTCCTTCATGCTTCCTCCAGGGTTCAGTTGTTGAGGGATCAGGAGTTGGTGTGTTCAGCCTTGAGTGCCCATGGGTTCCTATTGAATCTCATCAAGTGTCAGCTGGTGCCTTCACAGGACTTAACGTTCATGGGGGCTCGTTTCCGCACCGATATGAATCGGGTCTTCCTGCCGGTGGCTCGGGCAGTGACCTTGTGCTCTCTTGCTCGTCGTTTTCTGGAGGGTCATTCCTTTCCGGTCCATCTCTGGTTGCGCCTTCTGGGTCTGATGGCGGCTAGGGTGTTCACGGTGCCTTGGGCGCATTTCCATCTGCATCCTCTTTGGTCCTTCCTGTTGGCTCGGTGGGATCCTTTGTCTCACGATTTGTCCCTCTTGGTTCCTGTGTCTCTCTTGATCCTCCCTGCTCTGCGCTGGTGGACATTGTCGGTCAATCTCGCCATGGGTCTGCCTCTGCAGTCCCCCTCCGGTTGTCCTCACAACAGATGCCAGTGCGGTTGGGTGGGGGGCAACTTTGGGGTCGGACTTCCTTCAGGGTCGTTGGTCACTGCTGGGGAGTCGGCGGTCTTTGAATTGAAGGGAGTTGTCTGCTGTGTCCCGGGCAGTCATGGGGTTCCGGAGTCAGCTGTTGCACCGCAATGTGCTGGTTCGTTCGGACAACACGGTGACGGTGGCCTACTTGAATCACCAGGGGGGTATCCGGTCCAAGTCCCTGAATGCTGTGGTGTCCCCGTTGTTTTGCTGGGTGGAGGGACACATCTTGTCTCTGGCGGCTGTTCCTATCCGGGGGGTAGACAATGGGGTTGCAGATGTCCTCAGTCGGTGCTTCCCCGCCTCCCCGGAGTTGGCATTGACTCCGGTGGCCTTTCGTCTGGTGTGTGTGAGGTTTGGTCATCCTTATCTCGACCTCTTTGCTTCTCGGCTCAATGCTCAACTTCCCCGCTTTTGCTCCCGAGTCCCTCAGGCGGGGTCTTGGGGGGTGGATGCTCTGACCCTCCCTTGGTCATCTCGGCTGCTGTATGCCTTTCCTCCCATTGCTCTGATCTCTCGGTTTCTATCTCAGCTGGTGATGGAGGATCGAAAGGTGGTGGTGCCCTTCTGGCCCCGCCGGTCGTGGTTTCCCACTCTGAAGTTGTTGGCTGTTCAGGGTCCTTGGTTCTTCCCATTCCCTCCGTCTCCCTTGCAGTCCACTCTGATGTTGTCCCTCCGGCGGCTTCATCTGTCGTTCTGGAGGTTGAAAGGCAGGGGTGGAGGAATAGCGGTATCCCTGAGCATTTAGCTTTGGCGATTCAGCAGTCCCGGAAACCGTCTACTCTTAAGTCCTACGGTCGTCACTGGGTGAACTTCGAGCGTTGGTGTCTGGGTCTGGCGTTGTCTCCTTTGGTTTGTCCTTTGCCTGATGTTCTTCAGTTTCTCTGGGAAGGGTTTGAGAATGGTCTGTCTGTCTCCACTTTGTGGGCCCAGTGGGCAGCTATTCGGGCTTTCCGTTCCCCTTGGGGGAATCTGCCTGATGTGGATGACCTGGTTTCTCATTTGTTGCGCAGTTTTTCCATTTCGCGTCCGGTGGTTCGGCCTTCTTTTCCTCTTTGGGACCTCCCTTTGGTATTGAAGGCTTTGGTGATTGCGCCTTTTGAGCCTTTGGAGGACATTGATCTGAAGTTTGTCACTTTCAAGGTTGTTTTTTGGTGGCTATTACTTCGGCTAGGCGCCTTGGGAAGTTGGGGGCTTTGATGGCTCGGGAGCCCTTTCTTTCCTTTTCTGATGATGGCGTGGTTCTTCGTTTGGATTCGCCCTTTGTTCCCAAAGTTCCGTCCCAATTCCATCGCTCCCAGGAGCTGGTCTTGCCTGCTCTGTGTGCGGATCAGGTGGATGGGAGTGATCTTCCCTGGTCTTTGCTGGATGTTTGCAGTGCGTTACGGATCTATGTAGACCATACTCGTCCCTTTCGGCAGTCTGACTCCCTGTTTGTTTCCTTTGGGGTGGCCTCCAGGGGATGCAGGGCTTCCACTTCCTCCATTGGTCGCTGGCTGAAGCAAGTCATCATGTTGGCCTATTCCCTTTCGGGCTCCCCTCCTCCGGCTGGGGTTCAGGGGCGTTCTACACAGGGGGTGGCGGCTTCTTGGGCAGAGGTTCGTGGTGTGTCCCTTTCTGAGATTTGTAGGGCAGCAACTTGGGCTTCTGCTAATACCTTTGTTAGGCATTACCGGATTCAAAATGTTCTGGGGGATGATGCTTACTTTGGTTTGGGGGTGCTTCGGGCTGTGTGCTCCTGATTCCCCTTTTCTTTTCGCGCTGTTTTCAATAAATCGCTGGGTTTGCTATGGCTCTGTGTCCTGGTGGTATGTTGTGTGATGATGGCCGGTTGCTGCTTGGGTATTCTCACTTGTGTAGTTTGAAGGGGACGAGGACTGGAGGGACCTGGAGGTAATGTCCTATTACTTACCGGTAATCTTCATTACTCCGGGTCCCGTTGTCCTCGTCCCCTTTATAGCATCCCTCCCTCCCTCCCGGGCTTCCCGGCCCTCATCTGTGGCTTGGTGGTTCAGGAGGAATGCTGGGTAGAGTACGGTTATGTACTCCCAGTAGAGTGGGGGAGGGGTGTACCAGCATTCCTTCTTTTCTTTTTTCTGTCGGTGAGATAGATTATCTCACTTGTGTAGTTTGAAGGGGACGAGGACAACGGGACCCGGAGTAATGAAGATTACCAGTAAGTAATAGGACACTATTTCAGACAATGGCTAATGATGAAAAATAAGTCCCCAAATAACTAGGGGTGGACAGAATTGCAGAATTTGACTCCGCGGAATTCCGTGGAGTTACATAAAAACTCCACGATATTCCACAGAGTTCTGCTAATGAGCAGAAATAGACATGTTGCGCTGCTTGGGCTGTGATTTAGCACTGGTAGCGCATTCCGCACTGAAAAATCAGTGTGAAAGGCACCACACAGTGCTACTTGAGTTGATTTTGCTGCCGCTCGAGTAGATTTTCTACGCGAGCGGCCGCCTTCTGACCGTGATGTCCTCCTAGCGGCTGGAAGTCGAGTTAGAAGACTCCATATTTCACTCGCGTTTGCCAACTTACCATTCTTACCAAACAATAATCTATATATGTCTTTATTTTAATATTTTAAGGTGTCTTCAATTGAAGGTCTCTAGTTAGGGTTAGGTGAGCAATTAATTCTGAACCAGCATTTTTGATGGTCAAAGATTGTGGCGGTCTACTCTGAATTTATTTGATTTTTTTTTTTTAAACTTAGTAATAATGGAAGTAAAATGTAGAAATTTCCAAACACTGTACTTTCTTGTTAGGGCTACATGAGTGTCTTAAAAGGAGATCAAATATTACCTGGTCGGTTCATAGCAGATACATTTTAAATATAGCTTATATCATACATGTATGACTGTGGGCCTGGGTGCTGTTTGATCGATCAGTAAGGTTTTCTGTATCCTTTTTAGGTCTCACCTACCAGGCAGTGAAAAACGAAAAAGACCTATTGTCAGCTTACAGTGGACTGAAAGACTGTCCATTGCTTACAATTGGTTGGCTTTATTGTCACTCTCATTTGCTTCCTTCTTATTCGTTAGCTTGTATCAGCGGCAGCTCCTCCGCTAAGGCGAGGAGCGCCGCCCCACTGCTTTAAGAGCAGTGCAAAGGAAAAATAAAATGATAACGGAACGTTATTATTTTATTTTTAGTATTGAGCTTGCAGTTGCACTGCAGCTATGTTAGGTTAGGGCGGGTGAGGCTGGGCTCCCGTGACCCAGAGGGAGGAGGAGTGGTTGCTGCACCTTAAGTGCGCATGACGGTTTGGCTAGCCGTCTTGCGTCAGCCAAACCGTCAGGCACATTTTGCATGTTTTCCACTCGCTGCATTGCACAGCCTGAGTGGAGAACATACACAGCTTCCCAGTCCCTCTCTGACTGCCGAACCACAGTGCTCAGACCAATCAAAATGCTGCTGTAAGACAGTGTTGTGATTGACTAGGGGAGTCTGGGAGCCTGTGTGCTTCCTGGTTCATGCGTTGGTAGAGAGGCGGCGGCAGGCGACCGGTGACCAGCAGGTAAGTTTTATTTGTTATTTCTTTTTTTTTTCTAAGCCCCTACCGCTCTCCCCCCCACCCCCCCAGGCCACCGTTCCCTACCAGCCTCCACTTGCTTGTATGGGTTTTATTTTCTCTTCTTGTGTTTGGCCCTCCCCTTGAGCATGACCACATTACTTGTGTCTGTCCACTGCTCACTTTTCAGGCATTACTTTTTTCTTTTTGTTTAAGCAGTCTATGAGAGTGCATGTGTTTTCCAGCTCTCTTCCTCATATGATTCTCTTGCCCCTCTGCAGCTCCATTTTGCTCTCTCTCACCTGTGTGATTCTCCCCCGCTCCCCTCTGTGATGTGGTCACCTAAGCGTTCCCCCCTGCATTTCTTTCTTTGCTGTGTGCTTCTTTCACCCTAGCTCCATATTGCTCTCTCTCCCCTATGTGCTTCTCTTCTCTTCTCCCCCTGCACTCTGGGTTACTCTCTCTTGTGTCTTGTCACTTCCCCCAACTTGCGTCCTCCGTGCTGCCCCCAACAACCCCCTTGTGTTGCTTCCACCTCCTTGCTGTCCTCCATGTTACTTCTGCGTACGGTCATCTTTGTTGCTTCCCCATACCCACCCTCCATGTTCCTACTCTCATCTGCCTAAAAAAAAAAAGTTTACTTTTTTTATTTACAGATGTAACTCTGATCGGTAAACCAAAAGAAGGAATAAAGCACCAGTGTCATATTGTAGGTGCGTGCATGGATGGTGCGCATGCCTATAGAATGACACAGCTGATTGTGTCATAGTTTTTTTTTTTTCTTCTTTAGCCATGTGCAACAATGTCGGTGATGCTGTACTGCATTGCTAAAAAACATTGTCAAAATGTCAGTAGGTCCCGAAGGCAAGACATATTGACTTTGCCAATGCTTGTTTTCTATCATTGTTTATGTGTCTCACATTGTCCCTTTTGTTCAGTCTTTTTAAGTCTGGGTTGTGACAGTGCAGCTGTCAACCTGACCTATTGCTTACCATAGACATAGAATGGGCTTTGGGTCTGCTCCTTCCAACTATTGGCTTTTTTTAACCCGCCTCTTTCAGCCATTGCCTTGAGACTCTATCAAGCACATCATGGCTCAGCCGAGTGAAGTATTCAGCTCCCACCTCATGCTATTGGCTGTTTGGATATATCTTTTCGCCTCCACTCATGTGCTTGTATTAAACTGCACGAGGGACTACTTTACAGCTTTAGCTCTCCCTGCTGGCTTCCTTGCAAGTGTTTTGTTCTAATGTGCCAAGGCTGCATCCATTAGCACATTAAACTCGGGCCCTTTTACTTTGCCAGTGATTGTGTCCATTGTTTCCTTTCTTTTCACACACTGTTGTCACATGTGTGGGCAGAGTGGATCTCCTTCAGCATCCGCATTCTGTGGGAAACAATGGAAAGATGATGCTGGAAACCTCATCAGGCCTTGCCATACACAGAGCCACTTTGTGAGTGGTGACAGCTCTAAATACTTCCTATTTGTGCTGATCGTAGATATGTGTCCTGTGTGATCTTGTGTGGCATACATCAAAACGAAGAATGCCATGTGTGTTTAGAGTGACCAGCTTATGGAAACACTGGCGCGTTTATTCATTCCCTTTAAGAGCTAAGCGTATTACCTAAGGATCATTTTAATAATCTTTCAAATCTGTATTCATCTCTTCAGCTTCTTATGACCATACGCTTTCTCAGGAACTCCAGTAACTTAAACAAATGCAATTATTTTATAGATTTCTATTGAATTTCCAGATGAGATGTAATTCATAAAGATGTGAATGCTTTGCCTCGCACAGCCATTTCTAGTCATTTGTACCAAAAATAGCTTCCTGGAAGTCTGCCAGTTTTCAGTATGTTATGTTATGTTATGTTAAAGGAACTTCTAAAGCGCACGTACACCAGACGGTTTCATCGGGCTGGAGTCCAAGGGACACTACCACTTAAGTGATTTAGTCATATGCCTGACGGAAGAGCCAGGTCTTTAGAAGTTTCCTGAACTGAACGTAGGAGGTGAGTGATCTGATGTCCAAAGGGAGAGAATTCCAGAATTGAGGGGCACTCTTGATGCTTTCCAGGCATACAGAGGGTTAGCATACCTGGGTGGTACCCTTATTCTGGGCTTGGGTCAGGTACTTAAACTTTACTGCGGTAGTGATCCAATTCCCAAAGTGACCTCCAAATGGGCCTTTTCAGATGCCCAGCTAAACATGGCCTGAAGCAAGGCCTGCCTAAACTAGCCTGGTGAGCCCCAGCTAAACCATCCAATCAGCCTACACAGCAATGCTCACTGCAACAATAAAGAATAGCTCATTTGGAATTATGATTGGTAGATCACCATTCAGGGTGTCCAATCCTTTACTTTAAAAAAAAGTAACCAATTGTGAATTCCGATATGTCTTTTGGAACTCCACAGCCCCCTCGATTGGCATTGCGTTCCATTTGCGTAGGCCATGGTGTTGAGATTGGAGCAGCTGTAAGCGTTTTCACTCCTAGTTATAAGAGCAAGGTAAACACTACAACTACCACAATGCATTAAGGCTGTGGTTTGTTGACAGGGCAGACATCCCTGACATCTGTGGATGGTCCATATGTTATTGCAACCTTTACTTGTTCTCTTATTTATTCCCTTGTTGTCCATACTGTGCACATTCATTCACTGTATACATCCATTTATTATTACTTTTTGCTCAATTATAGGTTATTGTTGTCCACATTGCTATGTGAGGCGCTCTGTTGCATCTTGGCCTTGTAGGCGCTATACAAAAAATG
This sequence comes from Calotriton arnoldi, assembly GCA_963921515.1. NCBI lineage: Eukaryota > Metazoa > Chordata > Amphibia > Caudata > Salamandridae > Calotriton > Calotriton arnoldi. Next base: position 2,186,962 of record CAWUFW010000861.1, read on the forward strand.
CTAAACAGGTAATAAATAAGGCACACGAATCTGGGCATTTCCAGAAATCGTGAAAAGGCTGTGCCTGAGGGGCAGCTTTGAGCAGCATTTCTGATCTGCGTACTCCTTGCAGCAGTAAAATCCCCCGGAGGGCACGGCAGGCAGTACGGCCTTGACCTTGAGGAACAAGCAGGGGGAAGACGCCAGCTTTTTACCGACTGCTCCAGTCCCCCGTTATTAATTCTGCTGGTACACAACATGACCGCTCTGCCGGGCCTTGTGAGCCGGGGAATTTATTAGCAGCCGCAGATCACTTTTACAGTGAGACACCGCTTGGGGCTTGTCGAATGGGACAGCGAAGAAGGCAGACTTGTGCGCGCGCGGCTACCGAGGCAATATGTTTGACACTAAAGAGCGGCCCTATGCGGCGCGCGGGAAAGACCAGCGGTCAAGGGGCGCGCGCAAGCACTGCTGATGTCAATATCTAACTTTTGTATGAGGTGAGCAATTGACTGAAGGCGCGATTCAGATGCCTGGCTCTGGATCAGTTCGAGGTCCTCTTGGACCCTCGAGCTCAAAACGAGCCGAGCTTTGATGCAACTTCGTGCAGCCCACAAACTGACCTCAGACATCAGAAATTAAAGATGAAACATTAACTTTTGATGCAAATAGGAGACAGAAAGCAATATCCATCTGGTGGCCGAATCCCATATTGTGAAATCAGGAAATCTGTAATCAACCCCCGTTTTCCTGCTTCACCGAATTATTTTAATTCACAAAGCCTCCCTTTTTTTATTATCACATATGAGAGCGCCTTATAATAATAACATGAGTTCAGGATGTGCCTTGGGCAAAGTCTCTCGTTTTTGGTTTAATTCACTATTATGTTGTCCCACGTGTAATAAGAATGCAGGCCACATATAGGGTGCATAAATAAATACCTCCTAATGCAGCGATATAATTTGATTAACTATTTTTTTTAAGAGACCTTATCAAATTTGTATATGTTTGTTGGACGACGTACGCGCCAATATTATCAAGGCTCGGCTCGAGCAAGGGCTCTTAGAGCCAAGCCAGACCCTCAGCTCGGCCTTGGTTTGGCTCAGACTTGGCTCTACCTGTTAATTTCTTGACTTACCCACTTTTAATATTAATGGCACAATCTGCCCGTGGACTCGCTGCATTGAGGAAGCCCTGTACCTTTCAGTACTGCATGTGAACGCATAGGTCCTGGATGTAAAAGTTCTATAGGGCACCGTGGTGAGTGTGGGTGTGCAAGCTTTATTTGTTAGGAAAAGGAAGGTGGGGAAAACTCCTAAATGCATTCATGATTTTTAGAAAAGGTGTGCCATTAAAGGGTGGTTGGAGTGGAGTTGGGTGGATTGGAGGATTAATTGAGAAAGAGGGAATTTAAAAAAAATCCTCATCTCAAAATGAGGAAATTCGAAAAAGAATCCAAATTTTGACAGATTACTAGGCCACACCGAGAGCCAATAGTTGGCACATCCAGCTGCAGCAGATCAGCATATGTGGATGATTTTAATGGCAGGCATGGGTGAATCTTGTACATAAAACATAGTCAGCTCTATATGACTTGCAAGATGCTTTCCAAACATCTGTGGAGTTGTGGCGAACCAGTCTTGGGTCTCACCACCGTTCAGAGAGAACAATGTTGGGCCTATTTGGCAATCTCTGCAAGAGACCGTCAAGGTCTTTCAAGGTGCCTCCAGATTGAGTCTAGGCCTGTCTATGAGGGATCCTACGATGGCCATCAGAGCCTTAAATCGGTTCCAGTGGTTAATTTGTAGAAGAATAAGTGCCAGTTCCCACAGAATTGCTCAGAAGCCGTGACCGGCGCTATCAAAGGTTGTGGTGCTGGGTATCAAGGCTCCATAGTCTTGATTCTAACTCTTGCCTCATGAATCCAACACCAGAAACTCCCTGCCTCTTCATCTCACTCTTATGGGTTACTTTTCATCCTTCCTTTCTCCCTTCTTTCACTGTTTTTCCATCTTTCTTATCCTCCTTCTTCCCCCTTTCGGATTTTTTGCTTTCTTGCTTTGGATCAAAACCTATTGAGAAAAAAATAAATGCAGGTACCCAAAAATGAGTGATGGTTGGCCCCCCCTGCAACCACTGGTTCAAATTAAGCACTGATTGGCTCTCTATGCGTAGCAGAATTGCCTTTTAAGGCAATTACCAGTTTAGATAAAGCAGTATGTATAAGAAAGAGCATTTTAATATGCCAACCTGTATACCCAAGTGGTACCCAAAACTAGAATGGCGGTCTCTGGAGTCAGGGCTTTCTCTGTAGTTAGATCTCAAGATCAGCATATGCTTCCTTTCTCCCTGCAGGCGAGCCCAGCTTAACTAGATTGAGGATAGGAATTACATTTTGTTGTTTAAATAAGTAGTTGTTTAAGTGTATAGTGCCTCGTTAAGAGATTTCTAAATCTTTGTGGGAGAGTTTTGCATTAAATGTGACAGCAACAAAACGCTTAGTGTTCAGTGGCTCAATAAGTGTATATAACATAACAAAGGTAACCCATCACAGCTATCTGAGGTGAGGGGGAAATTATGTGCATATTCCAAAAATTAAATTATGATATTGTTATTCACGAAATGTCTTTGAATTAAGATTGGAATTCATAAAATATTCATCAGTAAAAAATACTTTCTCTATTACAGTTAGGGACAGAACACTGCCAGTCGTCTTTCTGTTTTCTATAAAGGAAAGAGTGGAAATTAAAAAGAATCCGTCAGTTCTCTTTCGTTTCTTAGTAAAGAAAAGAGAAGACATTGAAAATTAACTGTGTACTGCCTGGTTCCTAGACTTAGGGGCCGATTCCGATTCCGGACGGAAATCTCTCCGACCGAGCCGGACCCGGAGAGATTTCCGACCGAATCGGACTCTGGCAGTCCGACCGAACGAGTACGATGCGCACGCATGCCATCGGACTCGAGTCGGTCGGACTCCCATTGAAGTCAATGGGAGCCTGTCGTACAACGCGTACGCGGGCTCCCATTGACTCAATGGGTGCGAGGCGGACAAGGGCGCCCCCTACAGCGTGTACGCGTCCATGCGCATCGCGGCGTACATGCACAGGTAGGGGGACCCATGGGTCCCCCTGTGTGCGACTCGCGTGCCTATGCGTACAGAGGAGTCCGACGCGGACCCCCAAAGTCCGGCTCCGACAGCTTTTTCGAGCCGGACGGCGCGAGTCGGTCGGACTGCTCGCGGCGCGCATCGTACTTACCCGGCCGGGATACGTCTCCATAGCGCGGTGCGAGTCGTGTCCATGCGAGTCGGTCGGAGCGTGTTGAAGCCGCGTTCGAGTCGGTCGGAGATTTCGCGGGTGCCTGCATCGTACTCGCTCGGCCGGACCCGCGTACGATTCGGTCGGGAAACAGGGCTCCGAATCGGATCCGGTAAATCCGAATCCGATTCGGAGCACTACCGGCCGAGATTGGAATCGGCCCCTTTATGTCTACACTCTCTTCATTTACCATAACACAAACAGTTAGAAAGTAGGATATCCATTGTGAGCTGGTTTTCTATTTTATCATTTTTGAAAAAGAAAGAAGAATGTCAGAGACAGCTCTACAGTGTAATATAAAAGAGGCTCAAAGATGCCTAGCCACACTAAAGTTGGATGCAAAATAAAAATGTTAACAACTTTGGGCATAAGCAAAACCCCTATTAGTTACCGATAAACTTCATGACTCCAAGTCCAACCTTTCCTCACCACAGTCTTTAATATAAGATGGAACCCACCACCTGATAGGATACCCCAGGATATGTATACCTTCTTTCCTTTTTGCCACGCCATACTGGGGCTGCCAACACTACTTGCACTGTGTGTTTGTGACCTGCCTTAGTACTTTCATGTTCAGAGTACAGCAGACCTGCTCACTGCTGCAAGGAGAACACATCAACCTCACCGAGTGCAATACCGGGAAGGTGGAAAATCACTAATGTTTCTAAAAGGGGGTCAGATGTGGCTGTGCCCCAGCTCTCTTTGTCCTAGCCCCCACTTGGACCCCACCAGCACAGCTGTTGAATGTACTAGGAGGCGACACAGAACCGCGCCTTGCCTGACACATTGGTTTGTTCAACTACATTTCATTGTAAAGCAACGTTGTTTTTCTTAAAATGTTTAAATCTGACTTTGTGTGCTTGTTGTATATAAATATGTAGCTTTATATAGGTACAGATATATACACATGTACATGCAACGTCAAGTTTAAACACTTTAAGAAAACACACATGTATCACCAAAGACACCCACACATTATTTCCAATTGGCTTTGTAGGTGGCCCCACTGGTTTTATTTGTGGCCCATTGTGTGCCCCCCAAGTTTCACTTCTGTTGACAGCAGGAAAATCTTGTGGTGGTACCCCCAGTCTCCCAGACCTGGAATACTGACCCTGTAAAATCTCTGGACAATGACAAATCTTCTGATGCCGCAAAATACTGCTCAGATTAAAGACTGACACATTATCGGCCGCCCAGGGTGTGACCCACTGAGTGTAGACCATGCTCACCTCCACAAAGGAGTCTGAAACTCATGCCTCGCTGTAGGTTAAAAATGCCAACCTGTGTTGGATTTTAGTTAGACGTGACTGACCACAGACGACCACTTTTAACCTCTATCAATTTGAAGACCTCGTCCTCTCGTAAACAGACCAGCACCTGTACTTGACTGTTCCCTATTGTTGCTACCCAGCCCAGACAACTTTCTACTCGGGAGGAGCATCCGGGGAAGCTCGCCTCTTTGGGTTGGTGTGTCCCCCACCACGGGCCTACGTTTAGTGGGATGTCACCTCATACGGGCACCACTTATTCTTGTGGCCATGGGTCCATAGTCCAGCATGGTGAATGTTTAAGGACAATTCAGAGAAAAAGACCCGTAGATGCCTTGACGGGGTTCTTAGCGGACCTATAGATAGTATTAAAATCCCAATAAATATTATGAGGAGATATCATCCGCTACAGAAGGGAGGGAGCGGCAAAAGAAAAAAAAAACATACACAGCAAGGGTTAATCTGTCACGAGTCGATGCATACTCATACATAAGAACTGTGACGAGGAAGAGGAGCTGGGAGTTAATGGAAGCTGTGAAGGTGAAGAGGCTGATTTGGGGAAAAGCAAGACAGATACATGGGTCTACCGTGATCATAATCATAACAATCGCCACGACAGCTTTAAAGTGGGAAAAATATCTGAACTTCAATTCGATATGGATAATTTCGTCAAACAGGAATGCGTCATTCGTATTTACATAAGCACTTTGATGGTGCGTGAAGTCACAACCTCGCCGTTTCAGTACTTTTTTGACTTTATTTTGATGAGAATTTCGACGTTCCCCCTGCTGCTCTGCCTTGTTAAGACCCGGGCCTGCGCCTCGCACGCGCACGTGCGCCCGCAGCTGCCTCTCGCGCCGGAAGTCAGTCAATCGACGGAATAGGAATGTTCCCGGAGGAGCGCGGGCCTAAGCCGATTATTGTCGCTGATTCACAGCTGGGTGAGCGGAGGCAGTGGGTCGGCCCAGCCTGCGCCGGGGAACATCTGGCCCCAGGTCTGCCTGTTCCACATGCTACACAACACCCTCCGAGGCGCAACGCACAGGGCCGGTTAATGCGCCGCATCACAAGGTCCCAGATGGGCGTTTGTGTCAGCAGAAAATCCTGCGGGTAGCTGAAACGCAAGTAGGGAAAGAATGCGGTGGTGAGGTGTAGGCAAGCTGGATTGGAAGGACTCTACTTGCGTGCAGCTATCAATAATGCAGCAGCAGGTGCAGTGGCACCGTGGCCAGATGTTTTACGAGCTGTTTGCGCTCCTGTTATGGCATTTATTTAATTCCAAACCAGAGGTAGGGACGGACAATTTCCTTGCTTGCATAAGAGGCAGCTGCTCCGTTCCTGTGCCTCTGAGAGTGAGACTGCCTAATAAACAATGCTTTCAGAGCTCTCCGATATCCCAGGTCAGTGCATTAGTAGTTTACCCAGTCCAGAGTTTTGCTTTGCAGTCTGGAAGAGGAGTCCTGGTTATCCTATTATGAAATCAGGAGTACAGGTTTCAGAGCAAAAACTTGGCTGGATGAGTTACAAGCATGAACCTTGGGAATTTGGTGCTCTCTGTGTCTCCTCTCTAAGAACATTGGCTGATTTAGAGTTTGGTGGAGAGCGACGGCTTGCTGTCTCCACCAAACTGAAGTTCCACCCAACTGATTTACAGTCGGCCAAACCATATGTATATCTGTCGCTGACATATTCCTCAAAAGGCCTGGCAGAGTAAGGACCGGCTGAGGTTTGGCCATTCAACCGCCTGCCCGATTAAGTGTGTGGTCGAATGGACAGTTTTGACTATCCCTAACTGCCGTAAAAAACCTGGCGATAAGGGGACAGTAAATACATTTAAATGACCACCACCCATGGGATAACTTCCATGGTGTGGGGGTCTTTAGTTTTTTATTTGTTTGTTTTTTAAACAAAATCCCATTTTGGGATTTTGTTTTTGAAGAAACAAATCTAGCCAGGCCCGTGGACAACTCTAAATACAAAATACAGGTACTCCTTCAGGGTAACTGAGTATCTTTGTCGACCTGGACAAGTAAACACAATACTCCGATCTCTAAATCAGAGCCATAGTTCACAAAAAGGTTGCCCGATGACTGCCACCAAGCATGGAGTCCTGGTCAGTTTTTTCAATTAACAACCTAGTGTGTTCTGGCAGTTGTAGTTCTGGTTGACTTCAATTGATCCATTTAAATTTACGCATCTTAAAACAATGATTTGCAAAAAAAATATAGGAATAATAATAATAAAAAAACAGAAATTCCAGAGCTGGACCATTGTTTCCTTGTTGACCGAGTCATATGGTAACAATATGTTAACACCAGCATTCATTTCTTTGCATAGGATTTTATGGCTGATTATTTTGTGAAATCGTTTCTTTCAAAACACAAAGGACTGATTCCCACTGAGCTGCAACACACCAGGGTTGCTCTAGTTTTGCTAAAATTGAACTCAATTTCCCTTTGTTGCTTCACTCACAATCATTTGGTGAAAAGGTTTCATGAGGCTGGACCGTAGGTCCCTATAAAGAAAACTGCAGATCTTTGCATTTTATTCTGGGGCCTCAATTACAAGTGCCGTGGTATTTGGGTGTTAGTTATTGTATCTGATAAAAAACAATATCTTGTGGATCAATATTTATTGGATTGATAAATGACTCCAATTAAGTTTCCCCGTTGAAATGGGGCATAACGTGGATTTTAATGACTACTGCACCAAAATCTGCAAGTATCTTTATTTTTCAGGCCTTATCCCTTCTAAATTTCAACAAAGTTGACCTGCTGATATTTAGCACTAGCAAACTTCGAGTGTTGGCAAAATCTCTCTTGCAATTGCGACATCCGTGACAACAGGGGTTAGTATAGGTGCATAATCTTTGAAGGGCACGCTTAATCACATCCTAAATGTGCAAATTTTATGCTGTGCACAGTGCAGCATACTAGTGCTTAAACAATTTCTAGGCTCTTGCCATTTTGGAAAATATGGCAACTGAGGCCAAGGATGTTGGAAATCATTTTCCTAAGAGCATACAATATTGTCACGAGGGGAAGCTGTGAGAAGAAGGCGAGGGTGACTACCTCCCTTCAGGTCATTAAGAACATTGCTTCCAGTCGTGGACTTTTGTGTGATAACCCAATGAAGTATGGGTGTTTCAGTCTTGTACTTCATCTGTTGAACTATTTAGACTAACACACCTGAAATCAGTGATTTGTAGACAAAAAGTTCAGGTCTGGAAACAGAGCCCATAATGATCTGCAGTGAAGTTGTCACCGCGCGCCTGCGAGGTCTGCATTTGTCAATCTACTTGAGCTCTAGATCTCATTTCTTGAGTAATTGGCAATGGACCCCTTTATAGATGTGAGTGATTTTTCCACCTTGAAGATGTTCATGTCATCAACATAGGCTGATGCCTTAACGGGTTTGGGCCCAATCTATGTACCTGAGCTGTCCATTGAGCGCCTAATATTGAAACTTTTGTCTGGGCCAATCATGAAAAAGAGCAGTGAGAGGAAACATTCTGCCTCGCAGTGCTAAGAAGTTCACAGGATTCTGAGATGACATAGTTTGTTCTGACCAGTGGCTGGGGGTTGAAGATAAAGGGCCACAACGCATTTGATGAATCAGGGTCCGAATTGGAACTTTGGGGTAAATTCATAAAGAAAACCCAGTGATGCCCATTTAAAGACCTGCTCTGCTTCTAGTGTAATGATAGCTGCATGGAAGTCCATTTTGGCTGCTCTTTTAGTTACTGGTCTTATCTGTAGACAGTCCTGCTTTCTGGAATCCTCTCTGTACTGAGTCAGTCAATTGACAATGACTTTTAAAAGTCTATCAGCAATAATTTCCACATTGACCTCTCCAACATTCCTTAAAATGTACTCTATGAGTGACAGTCCAATGATGACTCTTGCTGACCCTCATCTACCCCTCAACTGTTTTGATATGGTGGACCATGGCATTCCCTGGTACCGACTACAATCAGTGGTCCACTCACAAACAAATCCTCAAAGGCAGGTCACAATAATATAGACTTGGAGTATTTAACTACCACCCCGCCCCTTTGCCCAATGACCTTCTGGGTACCTCAGGGCTCCCCACTGTTTCACTGATGCTTCATCATTTACATAAACTCCCTCATGGATCTCATTTGGTTACACAACCTCTTAATGGACTTCTGTGCAGACAATGCCTGTGCAGACGATGCACAAATAAATCTGGAAGTGAGAGGCCGAGAGAACCAAATCAGAGATGTCTCCGGTGGCCTAAAAGCAATTGAAACCTGGTTGAGTCAAAATAGCCAAAACGCCATAAAACAACAAGCATTGGCATAGCCAATAGGTCTCGCCTTTGGGGCGTTATAAGTGTTTAGCCAGAGCTATTGACTTTGGCAATGTCTTCAAGCTGTGCTGTAGAGAAGTGTGGCTGCTGTGCAGCATGCTGAAAAGTTATAATAAAAAAGTGTCAGAAGCATTTTTGTTACTTTATATATGACCAAGAAGGCATTATGTAAAACTGAACGACCATATTAAAAAAAGTATTTACAATAAAAAATTTCCTCAGTTTTCTTTTTTTCTTGCAATGCTGGCAACTTGTTTCTGCCTATTCCAATGGTTGTTTGTTAAAGCTTTTTTTTTTTGAGGGGGCATAAACAATCGGAGGGTGAAGGTTGGGAACTAGTACCTGTATTATAACACTAGCAGCGGCCAGACGCTAGGGGAGAATTAACAGATGCCAGATTCCGAGAGCAGGCTGAGGTGCTGCTGAGTGATGCTGAGGTGGTAGTGGTGGTGGTGGTGACTGGTGCGGAGACGATGCTGAGGTGATGCTGAATGATACTCAGGTCTTGCTGAGTGATGATGTGGTGGTGTACTAGAGCAAAGGCGATGCTGAGTGATACTGCTGTGGTGCTGAGTGATGCTGTGGTGGTGCTGAGTGATATTGTCTTTGTGCTGAGTGATGCTGTGGTGGTGCTGAGTGATGCTGTGGTGGTGCTGAGTGATGCTGTGGTGGCGCTGAGTGATGCTGTGGTGGCGCTGAGTGATGCTGTGGTGGCGCTGAGTGATGCTGTGGTGGTGCTGAGTGATATTGTGGCGCTGAGTGATGCTGTGGTGGCCCTGAGTGATGCTGTGGTGGCGCTGAGTGATGCTGTGGTGGTGCTGAGTGATGCTGTGGTGGTGCTGAGTGATGCTGTGGTGGTGCTGAGTGATGCTGTGGTGGTGCTTAGTGATGCTGTGGTGGTGCAGAGTGATGCTGTGGTGGTGCAGAGTGATGCTGTGGTGGTGCAGAGTGATGCTGTGGTGGTGCAGAGTGATGCTGTGGTGGTGCTGAGTGATGCTGTGGTGGCGCTGAGTGATGCTGTGGTGGCGCTGAGTGATGCTGTGGTGGTGCTGAGTGATGCTGTGGTGGTGCCGAGTGATATTGTTGTGGCGCTGAGTGATGCTGTGGTGGCCCTGAGTGATGCTGTGGTGGTGTTGAGTGATGCTGTGGTGGCGCTGAGTGATGCTGTGGTGGCGCTGAGTGATGCTGTGGTGGCCCTGAGTGATGCTGTGGTGGCCCTGAGTGATGCTGTGGTGATGCTGAGAGATGCTGTGGTGGCGCTGAGTGATGCTGTGGAGGCCCTGAGTGATGCTGTGGTGGTGCTGAGTGATGCTTTGGTGGTGCTGAGTGATGCTTTGGTGATGCTGAGTGATGCTGTGGTGACGCTGAGTGATGCTGTGGTGGCGCTGAGTGATGCTGTTGTGGTGCTGAGTGATGTTGCTGTGGCGCTGAGTGATGCTGTGGTGGCCCTGAGTGATGCTGTGGTGGCCCTGAGTGATGCTGTGGTGGCCCTGAGTGATGCTGTGGTGGTGCCGAGTGATGCTGTGGTGGTGCAGAGTGATGCTGTGGTAGTGCAGAGTGATGCTGTGGTGGTGCAGAGTGATGCTGTGGTGGCGCTGAGTGATGCTGTGGTGGTGCTGAGTGATGCTGTGGTAATGCTGAGTCATGCTGTGGTGGTGCTGAGTGATGCTGAGTGATGCTGTGGTTGTGCCGAGTGATGCTGTGGTGGTGCCGAGTGATATTGTTGTGGCGCTGAGTGATGCTGTGGTGGCGCTGAGTGATGCTGTGGTGGCGTTGAGTGATGCTGTGGTGGCGCTGAGTGATGCTGTGGTGGTGCTGAGTGATGCTGTGGTGGCGCTGAGTGATGCTGTGGTGGCGCTGAGTGATGCTGTGGTGGCGCTGAGTGATGCTGTGGTGGCGCTGAGTGATGCTGTGGTGGCGGTGAGTGATGCTGTGGTGGCGCTGAGTGATGCTGTGGTGGCCCTGAGTGGTGGTGTGGTGGCGCTGAGTGATGCTGTGGTGGCGCTGAGTGATGCTGTGGTGGCGCTGAGTGATGCTGTGGTGGCGCTAAGTGATGCTGTGGTGGTACTGAGCAATGCTGTGGTGGTGCGGAGCGATGCTGTGGTGGTGCTGAGTGATGCTGTGGTGGCGCGGAGTGATGTTGTGGTGCTGCTGAGTAATGCTGTGGTGGCGCTGAGTGATGCTGTTGTGGCGCTAAGTGATGCTGTGGTTGTGCTGAGTAATGCTGTGGTTGCGCTGAGTGATGCTGTGATGGCGTTGAGTGATGCTGTGATGGCGTTGAGTGATGTTGTGCTGGTGCTGAGTGATGCTGTGGTGGCGCTGAGTGATGCTGTGCTGGCTCTGATTGATGCTGTGGTTGCGCTGAGTGATGCTGTGGTGATGGTGAGTGATGCTGTGGTATTGCCGAGTGAGAGAGAGAGTGAAGATATATATCATGCTTTGGAAATTATGGCTACTTCATTTCTGCTGAGAGTCCTAAAGCCATTTTATTACAATGCACAGTTCCCAATTCTGCTTAAGTGCATTCAGCTGAGCACACGGCCCAGGTACTTCACAGAAGTGCTTTCTCACAAATGGTATGGAGAAACGCCTGCACCGCACACAATGGAAGCGAATACTAGTCAATCATGTTAAATATAAATATATACATAAGTATGCACTAAATAAGCAAGCATTTCGGTGATATAGGTTTCAATGTTTTTTCAACAGTGCTAAACATGAAGTCAGAATATTTTGAACACAGTCACACTAAAAAATAAAAAGAATAAACTTGCAGATGCGCCTGTAGAAAAGAGTTGACTTTTCTGTCCGGTTCCAGAGGGGACATCAGTCTGGAGATGGGGCAGAGAGGAGAATTGGGAGACTACATCACTTCAAAACCTGACTGAGGTTTACAGGGAAGCAGAACGCTGTTGTTTTTCATGTGACTGTAGTCCAGGGCCGTCAGTTGGTAATGTGAGCTGCTGCTGCGATCGAAACATCAGAGTCGTGACAGATGCCAGGCAGAGCTGCATATGCCATGACGAGAGAGTTAATGAGCCATGACGAGGAAATGAGGAAGAGATAGGAAAGGCAGATGGCTGCTGAGCGCGTGCACGCGCGCGTAACAGCACGCCTTAGGCCACAAGCAAAAACTTGTGGTCGCATTTCTAAAGCCCCCACTCACTAAATGTCTCGCCAGACCAGCTTGCGCTGGCTCAGGCGAAACCTAAAAATCCTAGTATTACGTCCTCCCCCCCTCTCCTGACGAGAACGGACATCATTGCCCCCTCCAGTGTTCTTCAGATAACTTTTTCCTATCAAAACTAAGGCTAAAAGTTCAGGAATCCTCTCGAATCCTGACCTAAGCCTCTTCTACAGGGGAAAATGGTCAAATCATCATTCTACCCTTTAAAATTGCTAAACAAAACTTTACCTTTCATAACTATTAAATACCACCCTTGCAGTTGGTGCTGTAGTTAACTCGGGCTTGGCAACTACAATTCCCTGTTCATCAGCCTGTCTGCCTATCAAACTAACAGACTTCAAAAGATGTAAAATGCTCCCGCATACATTATCTATGACCTATCATTGCAGAGACTGCCACAGGCTGGTGGTAAAGAGCAGGGTCATGTCGAAAGATGCTGTCTTACTTTTAAATGCCCTTATTGCTCAGCACCAAAATATATACAATACAAAATGAAGAAGTACAGCCTGTCCAGGCCACTGCACTCTATAACAACTTCCACTTCTTTGTGGTCCCTAGAAAACAAGCTGCAAGTCCCAAGGAGAGGCGTTTCTTAGTTGATGGCCCTCCCCTTCCGAGTAACCTGCCTCAGCACTTACTTAACACAAACAAACTCTTGCACCAGAAAACAACTCCCTTTCTCTATTCTTTCTCTGACCTCTATTTTCAGATTCACCTCTTGCTCTCTGGTTAGCACCTAGAACCATTTCAGTTAAGCAGAGTGCGCTATATAAAAAGTATAAACATGTAAATAAATAAAATACATTTAGATTGTAGGTACGTTGCCAAAATCTTCCCAGCCTAATTAGATCACATTTTTAGCATAAGCTTTGTATAGTTGTATCTCCATCCTCGTCTGGGCGGCCAGTTTCTACCCTAAAGTTCAGAGCATTGTGTTCACTCGCATCACCAACATCATCACATTTGTTGTGCCTCAGTTTGCTTCCGGGTCTTTTACAGTGTATCCAGAGGTTGAGCCTCTGTTGCTTCTGGGCCCTGGTGGACTCCACCACCTATTCATTTGCTATTGATTCTATGACTATCTCCACTTTAAGATACCGCCCACTCCTGAAAATGGAGGGAATGCATTGCTGTAACTATTTTCACACTCTTCTCAATACCCCATGCTTGTGTGCAGCCACATTTACGTATGTTATTTCAAGGAATGCTAAACATGGTTCTGGCAGACTCATCCTGTCAAACAGGTTTCCTTCTCATTTTACGTTCGAATATCATTCACCGGGCTGATGAACCCAACTTGGTGAAAGTACTTCCTGGTGAAAGTCACTGTGCTGCTGGTTTGTTTTTCCTAAAAATTCTTATGCCTGTTTTCTTTGTTATTAGGTGGTTAGAACTTGACCCTGTCCTTTTTTCACATTTTCAATTTTTTATGGAGTGCCCCCTCCTAAGCCCAGTGATTCCTATCCACCTATGCAAAAATTGCATTACGCCTCATAATTAGTGTAATTTTGGTAATTTCTTGTTACATCAAATTTCCGAAATTATGCTGTTATGCCACATTGCTCAAGAAAGAACAGGGGAACCCTACTCACTAAGGAACCAGGGAAATAGTTATATAGGAAAAACAATGGTTCCTGTGGAATAATATACTATGAGGTTATGATACATAAGCACAATCGCGGTATAGAGGGTTAGATAATGGCAGAGCGTGAAGGAACCACTAACACACCGATTCCAGTGTAGTATATTTTATGGATTTTTTAAACAATAAAGTTAGGAGTAAACATTATACATCAGAACAACATTTGTGAATAGTGTCCCAAGTGACAAAGGGAACCTAAACCTAAGTGACAACGTGAATATTAAATACAAGCAGTAGCGGTCCGTGCAGGCGTGCTTGCCGGGCGGTGACGTGGGGCAGGGAGGCAGTGGGGGGTAGTAAACACAGGAACACGGATGAATGCAGGTAAGTAGACAATTAAATTACTAAAACGAATTTCGTGGCGCGCGCTGCATCGCCAAATGCGATGCAGCGCGCGCCACGAAATTCGTTTTAGTAATTTAATTGTCTACTTACCTGCATTCATCCGTATTCCGGTGTTTACTACCCCCCACCCTGCCCCTCCCCCGCCCCACGTCACCGCCCGGCAAGCACGCCCTGCACGGACCGCTACTGAATACAAGGTTTCCACAGTTTGTACAAGTCGACCATTATCAAAATGATTCCATGTGAACAGCAGCTATATACAATGATATGTGCTGGGGAAATGGTTCGCTTCTTCTGTTTGTCGACGGCGTTTCGACCCTCAAAACAATGTGGGGTCTCTTCAGGACTATTGATGAATGGACATCTAAATGGGATTGAAATAAAAAGAGCATAAGGCCCGTATACCGGCACAAATGCGAAAAATAGGAAAAATAAAATGAAGGCCGTTGGATAAAAGGTACCTGAATATAAGGTTGCGCAGCCTTGTGAAAATGATGTGCCACACGTGAAGAAAAGAGGAAAAGGTTTGCTCACATGAGGACCCGTCCGGGTACTGTGATTGTGAGAAAAGAAGTAAAGAAGAATATTGCAATTACTGATAATTGGACAATACGCTATGTATAATCAATTACAAGTTACACTGAGGTTCTTACCTCAATGTGAGGACAGGCTGTCAATCCAATGGGGTATGTAGGTGGGCCAGAGGGGCTCAATTAGTTTTACGCCACAGCCATAGCGTTGTAGAATCCCTTTGTAGATTAACAGTGACAATGCACTGAGAGTATTTCTGGAAATTAAAATAATGTAGGGGTCAGATTACTGAATTAAGGGCTGAGCGCAAGGGCTAAGCGGCCTGGATGTGCCAATTCTTACCTCGGTAGAAGAATGGAAAAGCGGGACAGCGCTCCGCGTGTAGATTCAGAAAGAGCCGCGTCAGTCAGCTTGATCGGGTACAATGACAGAGATCCTCATCCAGAGAGGATTGTTATATACAGGGTTTCCCGCTCTTTTTGTCAAGGGAAACCGGCAGACCTAGCTAGGGAAAACCGCTGCACCGAGCAATCCGTGATCGGTAAAGAGTGAAAAAAGACCTCAGTGGGAGGTGAAGAAATAAAATGTGTGGCACAAGGTGGGGCTGTTGCGCTAATGACAGTAGTGAATACTCTGTTAATAGATGGGAATTAGGGCACAATACCGGTGATGGGTACTAAATAGGGAAGAGCAGGTAAAATGACATATATACTTTATATATTTACAAAATTCCGAATTTCGCCGGTGTTTATAATTAGGGCTCCCGGTTTTCCGTTTAAACGGATTTTTACATATAAATACAGACGGAAAACAAGTTTTCCTTTGTCTGTATTTATATGTAAAAACGGGAAAATACTAGCACATTTTACCGTGCTCCAGCAGTGTTGCCTCGCCACGCCCTCTTCCTGATTCTAGAGCTGTGGCTGCCTAAAGTAACACGAAACACCAGCTTCAGATTTGCTGGAGATTTCTTCTAATGAGGTGTCTTTTTGAGCTCCTGCCGTCCTTTTGTTTGCTGCCACAGCCATGTCCGGGGCACTGCTCCGCCCCTCGAGTGAGCTCTGGCCAGCCATTTCAAAACAAAGGTAAGTGCTGGGGGGGAGGGAGCTGGAGTCAGTGGCGTATACAGTTTTGGGGCAGCAAAAGCAGGAATCGGATGCCAGCTCCTCCCCCACTCCCCTGCCGTGGGGCGGCACAGCCTAGCTACGGCAGTGTAGTGATTGTCGAGTTTGTGGCCGGACTGCAGAGCAGTACACTGGGTGCGTGTGGCTGCAAGAACAGTCTGACCACAAACTCGGCAAAGCCTTGCTACGCCACTGACTGGAGTATTTGCAGAGTTTGTGACCGGACTGCACAGCCCATACCCGTTGCTGTCTCTTCCTTTTTGCCCGAACAAGACAAGGACAGTGTTCACTTCTGCTGCCCCCTCTTTCTTCCCCTTATTCCCTCTCTTTCTGTCGCGCTTCTCCTCATTTGCAGAAAACCGTGACTGTTCTTTCCTCTCCTTTCCGTCATTCGTTCCCCAGTGAAATGGATCCAAAAAAGAGGAAACACTGTCTTTTTCTGGCATTTTTCTATTCCAAAACACGGCCTCAGGAGGAGAGAAAAAAGGTTTTAAAATACGAACAATAAATACATAACTACATAAAACAAGACCGAGTGGTCGCAAAGTGGCCAGATTGGTTTTATTCACACCCAAACACATTAGCGCCACCTTACAGAGTTTGCCAGTGAAGCGCTACTTTTCTTTTCATGTCCTTAGCTTTCTGAATAATGAGTGTAAAAGCTTTAAGTTGTATTCCCTATGAATGTTTGTATTTTCCAGAATGTTGTAACTTTTTTCAGACAGCAAATTACTCTTGTCTAGTGTATAGTTTGAATTGAGTTGCTTCGTTTATAGGGGGGCACAATTGGGTTGTAGCTGAAGGCAGTGTGAGTTTCTCTCAGTGGGGCAGTATGGTGTTCAGTGGGGGAGAGGATTCAGCACTCTGTGCTGATGACAGAAACTGCAAGGCTCTGAAACAAATGGCTTGTGCTAGCACTTATATGCGTATTTGGGACATTCTGCGAATGGCAACGTTTTCAGATGAATGTATTGTGTTGACCAATAACAACCGAGTGCATGTGTGTATTGTCGATTTAAATAAATGTGGAAAAATACTGGCTGCAGCGTCATCTTCTGCTTGTGGCAAAAATAAATGTGGATAAATACAGATAAAATGCCCAAAAAATAAATATGGATAAATACAGACGGAAATGGCAAAAAAATAAACACCATAAAACCGGGAGCCCTATTTATAATATGCAAACACGCATGCTGGGCACTTCATGGAGTGTGAACATTGTATGTGGGCAGACATTTCACAATTGTAATTCTTAGTTAGTGAACACATATTGCATAAGAGTGAATCTAATATATACAGTTCAAGTGTCACAGCGAAAATGAAGTAAATAAAGCTGTTAGAGCAAGCATAGTCGGATGTCAGATGACATACAGGTGTATTCAGGCCACAATTGTTATATCACATGCAGTTGTTTAGCGAAGGGTAGTGACATATCCTCTCCATTCCTCAGCAGAGTTAAGCCCTTCATTTATTGAATTCACCTTATCTATCCAGCGGCATTCATTCCGTTGGAGTATCTGAAGGATGTCACCTCCTCTTTCTGGAAGAGTGGCGATCTCAATTACTTGAACACAAAGGAACCAAGTTCTAGTTCCAATACAAGCTGCACAACCGCGTAACCGAATGAATCCAATCAATCGAATGCTTAATACTTAAATCTTCTATTTATCTATTTTATACACAATTTCCTTTTCTCCATTTTTCAATTCCTTCAATTAATTTTATTCATTCCAATGTGATGCAAAGATGTTCTCAAAAACGCAGGAGAAGTAGTTGCCACATGTCACTTCTTTATTAAAATGCCCAATGCATTTCGGGAATGTTCCCTTCATCAGGGGCCTCTAAAAAACAAACAATTATAAATATTTCATATACATAACCTTCATCATGATTATTACACATTTGATTAACTAACAAACTTCCTCGATCTATTTTGTTAAGGTTGTTATCTGTTTGTCTTTAAACACACTAAGTTTGTTACCATCTGCATTTAAATAACGGTAAAGTTTAAATAAACATGAGTTTTTCAAGAAACATCAATAACAATCCCCTTTCTTTTCAACAGGCCCACATCTTGGTGCATTACCTCATATCTTACGATAAACCCTCTCTATTTGACTAGCAACCCCCCAAGAGTATTCACCTCTTCCTTCCCTTTAAACAACTGTGCCTATTGAGCTTTCCGTGACATGCGCTGTTTCGCATCCATTATTTTGCCACCCGAGCTCGCATTATCCCGACTTTACTCAAGGGCTTAAAAAACTTCCTAGCATCACGTTTATATTTCATAAGGTGCCACAGCACGCGTCTCTTTCTCATTGTACCAAACTTAACTCTGCACTCTGCTCCACTTTTTTATCGCGCTTCCACAACCCCATCCAGGTGATTCATCACGTGCGTCTGAACAAAAAGGTACAATCAACAACGGACTACCAGTGTTCCCAGGCTCACCCTCTCTCAAACCTTTCCTCAGTGAATACTACATTTCCCAGAATCCCATCTCAATTACTTGCCACTTTATTTCATCAGCAGTATGACCTTTTACATTGTAATGAGACACAAGTGGTGCGTTTTCAACTGATCTGCGTATACGGCTGTGATGTTGGCCAATGCGAGCCTTGACCGGTTGCTGTGTTTGTCCAATATAGGGGAGGCCACACGGACACCATATGCAATAAACAACATTCTTTGTATTGCAGTTAGAGAATGATTGTAAATCGTGTTTTACACTACCATGTTCAAATGTGTTGGTATTGAACGTGAAATTGCAGGAAACACAGTTGCCACATTTGTGGTGTCCTTTCATTTTGGGTAGGCCCAATGCAGTAATCAATGTGTTTGTCCTGTTGGTGATTAAGTCTGTAGATGACCTGACCAGATGATCTTTTATATTTTTTCCTCGTTTGTAGGCAAACAGAGGTGTGTCTATTGTGGGATCAATACTCTGGATAATATTCCAATTTTTGGCGATCAGGTTGAGGACTTGATTGGTGTGTGTGCCAAAGGTGGTGACACATACAATCTTGTTGAGATTAGGTTTCTCTTTTGTCTTGAGAAGTTCTTTCCTGGGGCAGTGCCAGGCGCGTTTGAGAGACTTTTTTACAAGTCTGGTGGGGTACCCTCTTGTGACTAGTTTGGTCCTTAGTATCTCCGCCTCTCGCATGTAGTCTGTTTTAAGGGTGCAATTGCGGCGTATCCTAAGGAATTGGCCGAAGGGCAGTCCATCCCTTAGTGCACGTGGATGTTGGCTTTGGTATGAGAGGAGGGTGTTCTTTTCAGTGGGTTTCCTATGGAGGGAAGTGTATAGTCTCCCTTTATCATGATTGATGGTTAAATCAAGGAATGCGATGGTGGATTTATGTACTGTGGATGTAAATGTGAGATGGGTCTGGATGGTGTTAAGGTACATAACAAAATTGCCAAAGTCTGTCTCACTTCCTGTCCAAATCAGAAAGATGTCATCTATGTACCGCTTCCAACATTTAATGTTGGAGCGGTACACATTGTCAATGTTGAGAGCAAATGTTTGCTCCACATAGTTCATATAAATATTTGCCAGATTTGGCGCAAAAACTGCTCCCATGCTGGTGCCAGAGCACTGCTGGTAGTAGTTGCCACCTGATAGAAAGTAATTACTCTGTAGGGCAATCCGTAATAGTGTGATGATGAATGTGGTCGGTACCTGGATGGGTCTAGGTCTGCTTTCTAACAATTGTTCAATGATTGCTATGTTCTCAGTCTGGGGTATGTTGGTGTATAGTGAGCTGATGTCTAAGGTAGCCAACATGTCAGTTTCCAAATTGTATGGCATCCCATCTACCAGGTTAATCATATACATGGTATCTTTAACAAATGTTTCTTGTAGGGGAACATATTTCTTAACGAAGTAATCTATATAAACCCCAATGGGTTCTAGAACGGATCCACAGCCTGATAGTATAGGGCGACCAGGGGGACTCGTCGTGCTCTTATGAACCTTGGGTAGGGTGTAAAGCACTGGGGTTCTGGGATTTTCAGCATTGAGGAATTCAAACTCTTTTTTGGAGATATACCCTGCTTCTTTGGCCATAGTAGTTATTTGTAAAATCTCATTGCGGATATCTGTAAGGGGTTAGTGCGTAGTACTTTGTAGTGTTTTTTCTCACTGATTTGTTTGTTGATCTCTGTTTCATAGTCATTGCGGTCTTGTACCACAATTCCCCCACCTTTGTAAGCTGGTTTCAGTATAATAGAATCATCATTTTTCAATGCTGTAAGAGCTTGTCTTTCTAACAGTGTGATATTGTAAGGGATAAAGGTCTTGGTTGTTTTCAATCTATCAATGCCTTGTATGACCAACTTCTCAAAAGTCAAAAGTTCAGGTGGCATCATGCCGTTTGAGGGATAGAAGGTGGAGGGTGGTCGTAGTCCTGTGAATGAGTCTTGTGTGTTGGGTTCTTTATCTTTGAAAAATAGTTTCAATCTTATTTTTCTAAAGAACTGAAAGATTTCTGCTTTGAGATTAAAAAAATTGGTTCTTTCTGTGATAACAAAGGACAACCCCTTACTTAAGAGCGATATCTCAGCTGATGACATGACATGATGAGACAGGTTAAAAATGGGAATAGTTTCCATTTGATGCCACATTGCACCATTTCCATGCATGTACCCTCATCTCTTTGTCGAATTTCCTTGTGTTACTCCTGAGCCCATCCAGGATCTCTTGATTTAGATCCATACCGCTATTAGAAAATGAATGCTACAATTGCTTGGCAGCAGTGTATAACGTCCATAAAAAGTATGGTAACAGTGATCATGAGTGAAATGGGGATGGGGTCAGTAAGTATGAGGGCCTGACCAGAGATATGGCCAAAATGAACTACATATTCTGCCACTTTTTTTGTTGGCCTTTCACCATCACATAAATGCATATAAAATATTCTGTGAGAAATGTACTGTTTTACGTTATGAAGGATCAATTAGTTAATGCGATCACTACAGCTGTCTGTACGTGTAACCATACAGTCACATAAGTGAAACCTGATTGGTGCAGTGGGGACTAGTAGCATGAGTAGCATGAGTGTATATATATATATATATATGTATGTATGTATGTATATATGTATATATATATATATATATATGTATATATATATATATATATATATATATATATATATATATATATATATATATACACACACATTGATATATATAGTGCTATGAGGTCTCAGCCTGCAACTGAAAGCACTGCTACTAAACAGGCCATTATTATAAAATAGTATTTGTCACAGTCTAAGATAGCCTGCCACAAAATGTGCAGAAAGATTTAGGGGCATATTAGCAAGAAGAGGCGATAATCATCGCTAACCCTGCTTAGCGTGATTTTTTTTATCGCCGGCTATCGCTGGAATATATCGCCACGCTAACGCTGTATTAGCAACGATTAGCGCTATGGCCATGAATATTCCAGCAATAGCGGGGGAAATGGGCCAACATCGCTGAAAAACCAGCGATGTTGCATGGAGAAGGGAGAACACCTTGCTGATACGACCCTGTGGTCGTATCAGCATAATCCACCCCCCCATGTTAGGTATGGCTAACTCCTGCTAATTGCAGGTGTTAAATAAATGGCGATGACCCCGGTTAGCGCGACTTTTCACGTCGCTAACTGGGGCCATGGCCTCCTTGCTAATAGGCGATAGGCCTGTTAGCGAGTGTTTCCCAGGTTTGTT
The DNA here is from genome assembly GCA_963921515.1 of Calotriton arnoldi. Taxonomy (NCBI): domain Eukaryota; kingdom Metazoa; phylum Chordata; class Amphibia; order Caudata; family Salamandridae; genus Calotriton; species Calotriton arnoldi. Next base: position 2,208,401 of record CAWUFW010000861.1, read on the forward strand.
CGTCGGAACGCCCACTTTGCATGTCATTAGCGATAAATATCGCTTACATGCAAAGCGGTAAAAAAACGGGCGCTAATGCCCGCAAACTGTCGCTAACTGCTGTTAGAGACAGTTTGCTGATAGGGCGATATAAATATCGCCGCTTTAGCGGCAAAAAGTGCCGTTTAGCGGCGATAGTGCCCTTGCTAATATGCCCCACAGTGTTTAAGATAAAACAAGTGCTTTCAAGAACATATACTTTTTTGTAAACCGCAATCAATCTGTACATAGTGCAGACCTTTTCTATAAGTTTCAATTAGGACACACTCCAGAACTCAGCTGGTAGCACTCTTAAGTTACCTCTCAAAAAAGAATACATCTTTTTGACCATGAAACCTCAAACAACTCTATCAATTAAATTGTATGCTGGCTCCTAAGCAGCCTTTAAATTTGCAGATTCGCCAGCGCACACATTTACATTTCTTTCAGGTAGATGGCACCCTGGAGAGAAGGCTTGTTTCTTCTTTCACTGTCTGCCTTTCCCCTGGCTCCACAGTACAGTAGTCCCCCTACGTTTCAGCCAGAGGCACCTAAAAGTCGTCATTAACCGTGCAGAAACATTGTTTTTTAACAAAAAGCAGAGGAACTGTTTTTTACCAATTAAAATTGATTAGAAATGATGTTCCCAATAGATCCCGCCCACTTCGATCACTGCCTGGCAGTGAATCTGACAACAGGGAACCGCATTTGTTGGAGTTTTACTTGCACACAACCGCCACTGTAGCTGTTACCTGGAAAAGTAAACTGGGTGCACTAATGATTTGTCAGTAAGGTTACAGGATCAGGCTCTCAGCCGAAGGTAACCAGAAAGTCACTCGGCTTCTGCACAGTGGCGTAGCAAGGTGGGGCGGGGGGATCTGCCCTGGGAGGCGTGACTTTTGGGGGCGGAGGCCTCCCCCCACTACCGTCTCGGGGCGGCAATAACAAGAACCCCCCTGCTCCTCGATGCGTTTGCCGCACAATGCGGCAAACAGAGAAAACTCGCCAGCCCCCCCCCCCCCTTCAATGCGGTCGCCGCGGGGTGGCAAACGCAGGGACCGCTAGAGGTGGCCAAAGGGCTAGCTACGCCACTGCTTCTGCAAGAGATGTCCTTTCTGCCTTTACCGCAATAACAGTATGTATTGAGACCTGGTGAGGCAACTCCATGTCACTGTGATACCTCTTTCCTGTCTGAGGATGTCCTTTTTCAAACCATCGTCTGCTGGTGCTCCTAGTGAGCTGACTGAATGGGAACTGGGCAGGACTTCCAAGATCGTCTACACCCTTCACTTTCAAATTTACACGATAAAATGGCACATCTGCTTTCAATACCAATTTGAAATTGCGATTAAATATTGCCAGTTTACTGGCAAATCAATGACATGGCATAAAAGCTGGAAAAGCAGGGAACTATGTGAACCAAGGGTTTCCACTGGGGCCTCGTAGCCCCTCCTTCTCAGAGCAATGTCTTGAAAGTAATACACAGGTATTGTGTGTGTGCTATATGCTGAAACATAACATATATATTGCTGACAAGTGGCCCTTTTTAATGTGTCACGTCTTCATTCAGCCTGGGCTTCGTAGCCAACAACATATTGCAGTTTGAAACGTGTAGTTTTGCTTTTAACTATTGTATGTATGTATTAGATATTTATTGAGCGCATATATCACCCGTAGGTCTCATAGCGCTAGCTGAAAACAGAAATCTAGGAAGGGCAGGGCAGAGTGTTAGAATAACCACGATTTGAGGGCTTTGCGGAATTTTTTGTGGTCAGTTTCCAGGCGGAGCTGTACAGGCAGTACATTCCATAGCTCAGCTCTAGAGAAGGACCTGCAACCCTACCTTACAGTGCGGACCTTGGGGATGGTTAAAAAATGTTTGCTGTTAGAGCGGAGGGTTCTAACTGGCTGGTATTTGGTAAGTTTCTTTGCTAGATAGATTGGTCCATTATTGTTGAGTGTTTTATGTACCAAGCAGCATAGTTTGAAGTTAATCCTCTTTCTGATAGGGAGCCAGTGGAGAGTCTTTAGACTGGGAGCCGATGGAGAGCGGGGGGAGATTTATTGTATTGTATTGTAATTGTATTTATATAGTGCTTACTACCCCTGACGAGGCATCGAAGCGCTTTTCAGAGAGTAGCACCCTACTCCAGAACCTACAAACGATTAGTGGTGGATTAGTATAGTGAAATCTGTGTTAATTTGAGCGGTGGACATGTGAGTCTGTTGGCTTGAAAAGGATAATGGGGGGATAGAAAAGGGAAGAGTCTAGGAAGTGTTTTTTGGGAGATAATAGTAGTAAGATGAGGTTTGGGATGAGTATAAGGAGAGATGGAGGAGGGAAGAATCTCTAGAAATGGATTAGAGAGATCATAGTAGTAAAATTAGTTTTGGGATGAGTCAAAGGAGGGATAGGCGAGGGAGGAATTTAGAACATTTTTTTGGGAGATCATAGTACTAAAATGAGGTTTGGGGTGATCCAAGGAGGGATAGAGGAGGGAAGAGTCTAGAAAGGGTTATTTTGGAGCTCACAGTAGTAGAATGAGGTGTGAGATGAGTCAGAAAGTGGAGTTAGAGGATATATTGAGAGAGGTATAGGGTGAAATAGTAGGGTACTGGATTGGAGAGAGTCAAAGTCTTTTTATTTTTTTAACAGTAGGAGTAAAGTAATACATATATAGATACATAACTGCATATTATACATATTTACATCAAGAAATACACATTTCTATATACATATATATAATCAAATTAAATGTTTATATACACAGGGATATGCTGTACATTTGTGTTTGAGTATGGTGGTTCTGTAGGAAAGAGACAACTCTTGAGTAGTCTCCTGAAGATAAGATAGTTATCTGTGGATCTTATGTTTGGGGCTAATGAAGTTCATAGTTTGGCTGCTTGAACAGAGAAAGATGTACAACCTATATATTTTTTCTTGTATGGTGGGATTTTGAGGCACAGTGCCAATCGAGAGCGGAGATTTCTTTGTTGAATGTATTTAGTGATTATATTCCTCATGAAAAGCGGCCCTGTTCCATGTATTGCTTTGTGGGTGATACAAAGCAGCTTGAATGTGGATCTTCTGGCAGCCGGTAACCAATGTAGGGCCCTACAGGCAGGGGAGATGTGGGCTTGTGGCTTTACTTGTAGTAGTAGTCTGGCAGCAGAGTTCTAAATCCATTGTGGTCTTTTCATAGTTGATAAAGATGATCCGTTGTAGAGGTCATTGGCGTAATCAAGTTTAGACAATACAAGAGAGATAGTGACTTGGACCTTGTGTGGAAATCCCAGTTGGGGGAATATGCGTCGCAAAGTTTTCATAGTAATGAAGCTTGATCTTGCTAATTTGTCAACTTGGGCATTCATTGATAACTTGGAGTCCATGGTAATTCCAAGGTTTCTTACTTTCTTAGATATTTTAGGAGGTGGTCCCAGGTCATTAGGCCAGGCGCAAAGTGGTTCCTAATTTTTACAATCGCCACATGTGAGTATTTCTGTTTTGGAAGCATTCAATTTGAGATGTCTCCATGTCATCCACTGATCAACGGCTCTGAGTCAACTGAAGATTTGTGAGTTTCCAATGTATTTGGGGCTTTCCAGTTTAAGGAGTATTTGGTTGTCGTCTGCATAGTTATAGCAGGTGAGCTAAAATTAATTGTTGATTGGCTGTAATGACTTCATGTAGATGTTGAAAGGCATGGGTAAGATGATAGAACCTTGAGGGACCCCTGCTTTTGTGCGGTACGTTTGGATGAGAAAGGTGGATAATGTAAGACATTTGTTCTGTTTTGAAGGTAGGATGTGATCCAGTCAAGAGCAGTCCCCTCTATGCCGGCTTCATAGAGTCTTTGGATTAGAGTGTCATGGTCAACTGTGCCGAAGGCAGCTGAGAGGTCCAAGAGAAGTAGTGCAGCAATCCCATTACAGTCAACTGTGTTTTTAAGGTCATCCCAGATGGCGATGAGGGCAGATTCTGTGCCTCTTCCTGAATGGAATCCTGTTTGGAAGTCGGAAAGTATGGAGTTATCATCAGTAAATTGTGACATCTGGGCGAATGCTGCTCTTTCTACCAGTTTGCCCAGGAAAGGTCCATTTATAATCGGTCTGTGGTTGTCAGGGTCAAGCGGGTCCAGGTTAGTTTTCTTTAATAATGGGCGTTTGTATGCCTTTTTTAGGTCTTCTGGAAAGATTCCCGTAGTACGTATTGGCTCAAAAATCTCTGCTTAGCTACAAATCAACAACTGGCTGAAGGTGGCACGTGTGATATGCGGCTATTTAGGAAATGTGTGCATAATGAGGGGATGGGTGGGTAGAAGAAAGGGGCACTGATAAAGGATCCAGCCTGAGGGAGGTGGGTGCAATCTGACTTTAAAGTGGTCTGTGGCGGCTGGTCGTAGAGCACAGCAGCCTGTTGCTGATGACACTAAAGAGCTGTTTACTGATATTGCTGCTGACACAGATCCCTCGGTAATTGTTTCTGGATTAAGTAAAATCCATTTTTTGTTGTAGACAGATTTAATGAATCATTTGACCTTAACTTGTGGGCGCTGAGGAGTCAGCACTAATGGCTGAAGTAATTTCACTCTGCCTGTTTGAAGCCTGTGCAGTCATGTAAACGTACTACTTTAACGTTTGGCCAAACTGTGGTGGCGAAAAGGAAACACCAAAGAGAAGAAGACTGGACATCAATGTATACCAGCCGATAAGTTTTGAAGAAGGCAGTAGAACATCAGAACTTGTCTATATTTACAGTTTTAATAACTGTGAACTGAACTGAGCTACTTTCCTGAATCTGAGCTTCCTGTATGGTGGTGTTAGAGTAGGAATGCTTAAGGCGGGACTTCCTGAGGAACTAGAGTAGTCATGCCCCCAGTAGAACCAAGTCACTAGAAGCCTTTTTACTCCGTGCAAATTCTAGAATTCATTTGACCTCCTCTGAATTGCATCCGGAAGCTCCACTCTCCTGGTAATATCACGTCTTGACTATGTAACCAAACTTTCCTGTTGGCAGCTCTTTCTTCTTCTAAGACTGAAAAGGTTAAAACGTGGATCAAGAAAACGAATACACCTTCATCTACAAGACAATGTCTTGATTGCCCTGGAAGTGTTTCACTGGCTACTCATGGCTGGACACCTTGCCTTCAAGGCTTCAAACGCCCATCTTTCATGCATGCAAAGCTGCGACTATATTCATACAGAGAGCCTCCCTCTATATGGGCAGATCAGCTGACCACCCTTCTATACAAGAAGAAGTGCGTGGATGGAAACTCATTCTGCGTATAGGCAGCAAGAAGCACTTAAACACGTACTAGAAGGGGATGAGCGACACAGAACTCACGACCATACCATCTGAAACTCGAGAAAATCACTCCAAGTAAAGTAGGCAAAAGCAGCTGTCTCTCACTCTCCATCGCTACAAGTTTGCAGCAACACCATATGAGCAGCCTCTGCTATAAATGTAATGCACTAAGACATGTCACATTTAGGGCATACTGCATTCACACACCTTACTTTATCAATGGAGTAGAGTCTTATAGGAGGGCCACTGGAATTATGCGATTGTTAGGCCGCAGTGATTTTCGCATAGTTGTAGATTTGTCACATCTGACGCATAACCTGCAGTTTTTAACCCAAAAATTTGTTTCCAGCTCAAAGAGTTCAAAAGTTAGTAAAAACTCAGTGACACGTGTTGCGGTGCAGTGGATGGTCCTTTGCAAAGGTTGACTGGTCACCTTTCTGTAGCTTATTGCTATATTTGTGTGTTAAGCTGGTACTAATGAGGTGCAACCAATGCCCAAACAGTGTTACTAAGTGAAAACATGACAAAATAATGAAGTAATGCTATCACAAAATGTGCCGCTTAATTTGCCTTTTCTTGCTGCATAATTTGGTCAACTGTGATGCATAATTTGACACTCTCCTGCCGCATAATTCCAGTGGCCCTCCTTATAAGCCAGAGTGCTCCATTTCTCACTCTTTCCGCTTTGTGAGATGCCGCTGTGCAGCAACAAAAGCATGAGTAGGGCACCACTCTGGTAAAGCGCACATCTTCGAGACAGTTTCTACCTAGACACACTCTACCATCCATGCACACTGACAGAGTAGCGTACTACTCATCGACAAACGTACTTCAGTTCTTCACTAAGGGTATGAACCCCTATATAATTGAAACTACAATACAATAATTTGCATGTGCTGCTTTCAGGAACATGACTTGTGGTTACAAACTTTTATCTGATTGCTCAGGCCTAGTACAGCTTAAGACAGGAAGTCCCAATTTATGAGTTTCTGCTCTAGTTCCTCATAGAGGAAGTCCCGCCTTTGGCACTTCTTTATTGGTACTGTAATTGGAAGTCGTGCCTTCGCACTTGCAGCTGCGAATGCGATATCTTTTACAGGAAGACCAACTTTAAGTTTTTCTGGTCTAAAATCGCCAACATTCCAGCCTTCAGCATTTTCTGTGCTACTGTTACCCAGCCAGCCTTGCCTTCAGCTGTCACGCTCTGATATCCCGTAGAATGCTCTGCTTTGACAAACACCGTGGTGACAACACCACGTTTTAAAACTGTGCGCATCTCCGCTCAAAATAGGATTGATTTGGGAACATTAGGCTGTGGGAGGACAACCCCAGCAGACATGCAAAACAAGCGCTGGGTGTTCCTCTAGGCTTCCCTGGAGGTTAAACTTTTCAGTATAAGAAACCACGCAGGAAGTTTGTGCAGGGTAAATAACTTGCAATATTCAAGGAAAAGTGTGTTGAATTCAACTTTCTGGAAGGCGTGACGAAGAAAACTTGAGTCATAAGACTTTGCTGTGAGGGAAGGGTGGTGGTCGGGGAGGGGAGTTTTTGTGTGTGTGGTGTGGGGAGGGAAAACGCCAGGGAGCTGTAGACTACAGAATAGTTTCTTCCCTTCTTCACTACCCCCCCCCCCCCTGCTCCCCCCTCAGCATGAACAGATGCCAGGCTGACAGGTCCTCCGGCACATTGGAGCATCATTAAACTGCTGTAATTCCCAGGGCTCCAGTGCCAGGGAACGCAGGGCCGAAGTGATGGCTGGCACGAAAATGTCGGCTGGCAGGAGTCGGAAGCGGAAGTGGTGCTGGCAGCAACAATGCAGAAGGCACGGCCTTCTGAATACTGAAGAACTGATACTTATTGTTCAGGACTTCTTGATCCAGGGTGAGGTGACATTCTCAGGGCCCTCTGATTGGTTGATGCAAGAAAATGTAGGCCCTCATCCTTTGGGAGCAGATTCATGCGATGGGTTTGGTTTGTCACTGGCTCACGCCCTCTCTCCGCAAAACAGCACACGATCAAGTGAATGCTGACAATGTATACGGTGCACAACACACACACTGAATTATCAATTGGTGCCTGAATAGGAACTGTAATTACCATCACCCAAATAAATGGAACCCAAAGCGCGGAAGCTGCAGCGCCAAGCAGCAAGAGACAGGGTGGGCCCAGGACTGGCTCAAGGGGTTGTACCACTGTAGGCGAAATTACATTTTAATTCTGTTCCCTTCATCTCAACCCTTCTTCTAAAATAGCACAAGGCATCCTTAGATGGTTATATATGCATAGTGCCGATATCGGCAACCCTCCCCGGCAACATAGTAAGTAATACACACTGCATTAAATAATCACACCACACAAAGTTTGTTTGAAAAACAGTTTTGCTGCAGATTTATTTCATACATGAAATATGCCAACAGCGTGTGCAGCGGGGGAACAAAGAGGGCAGCCATTGGGTGGGGCAGGTATAAGTACCTGACCCCAGTCTCCTGCGCGCAGGAAATGACGCGATGAGAGCGCCGGACATAGACTGCCGTGGGGGTCCCAGCAAGTGGAGCACGGTGCATGTGCCAGAATGCAGCACTAAATTGGCCGCCCTGTTACAAGGGCACACTGCGTGCGTCGCCAGCAACCGCAATCTCCGTGGATGTCGTTTAGACTTTGAGTTTCTATCCCTAATTTTATCTCTAACACTACCCTTACTACCCTCCTTCTCAAGCTGCATTAAGGCAGGAGTATGGAAAAGACGTAAATATGGCTCCATCAGGTTGCTGTTTCCACTACTTGCCAATCACGGAGCAGCAACCAGATTGCCATAGGGAAAGGAGGTCAACGTCACTTCCGCTATGTTTGGCATTTCAATGAATTGCCATTCATGAAACTGGCATCTACCAGCTATATATGGTGCCCCAGGCTGCTGCCAAATTTTGCCTTGACCCAGAAGCAACAAGGAGTGAGAGACAGCCCCCTTACTGACCTGTTCGTGTTCCTTTTGGGCTCAAATCATTCCTGGAATACGTGTTTCTCGATGTGGTAATGGGGCGCGCTCTGCCCTGTATTCCTGCTGTTTCATTGCTGACTAGGGGGTACTCTCCGCTGGCATGGCTGTTTCCCGTCTGTGATTTACTGTCTGCAGTGTTTTCCCTCGCCTTGTTGAATTTTATTTTCTGCTTAAATGGTTCTCTGTGGATAAATAAACCGTTCTAATCCGCGGAAGATAAAAAATACATGTGGTGTTTCATAGCCGCATCGGTGCCCTCCGTGGAACAGCAAAAACACAGCCTGATCCTAGCTCGGGGTGACCCACTTAGTGCTGACTGGCAAGACAAAACTGCTGGCACTAAAACCCAGCATTTCCCAGAGCAGGGGAGGAAAGACACGCTGCATGCTTCGCCAGGCCAAGTACCTGGTTGTGAGGTGAATATGTGGTTGTCTGTGTTGCAATGTTGATGTGGATGTGTTGTGTGTCGTCGTTAATGCTGGCGTGTGAGAGTGATTGCGGTTCCTCATGCAGGCATTTGGGAGTGATTGTGTGTGGTGCATTATGGTGGGATGTGGTAATTATTTCATTTGGTTGGTTAAGCCAGAATGTGGGTATTGTATGTGCTTGTTTATGGTGCGGTGTTGGAGTGATTGTGAATGCGTGTGCAGGGATTTGGGGTGAATTTGTGTGGTTGCTTATACAAGGGATATAGGGTGATAACATGTCACCAAGATGGTTGTGTGTCATTGCTTATGCTGGGATGTACTGCTGATTGTGTGTGGTTGTGCATGATGGGATGTAGTGAGAATACATGTAGTTGAGTGATTGTCGATGATTGCTTATGCTGAGAAGCGAAGGTGATTGTGTGTGGTTATTTAAGTTGGAATGAGGGGTTTATTGCACGTGGTTAGTCCTGGTTGGATGCAGTATTGATTGTGTAGTTTCTTTAGATGGAATGTGGGTTGATTGGGTCTGGTTTCTTAGGCTGGGATGTGGTGGTAATTATGCAAGTTTTTTATGCTGAGATATGGGGGTAACTAGGATATAGCGAGCGATAAGGAAAAAGTTATAGAAAGATAGTGGTATAAAGGAAGAGGGTATGACCAGAAGAAAAAAAGACAAAAGAAATGTGTTACTGAGAGTGAGATAATGTTATTTTACACTGGTATTGGTAGAGAATCCCCTACCATTGGACGGAGTGAAGCTGTCGATCCGTACATCAATTTGATGAATATGAAATAGGACCTTCTTAATCTTCAGCCTGCCCTGCCGACGTCACCGGCAGCCATTGTTGTTTACTTCTCAGAATGGGAAACTAGGACAATTTTGAAAGACCATCAAGGCCATCCCTAAACTACGGGACCAAAACCAAAGACCTATCTCTGCAGATGTGGACCTGGGGTGTGTGTGGAAATTCAGAGCAACTAGGGAACATATTTGACGGGGAAATGTGGAAATTAGACAGCAGAAGAGTACGTCTATTCATTGTTCACCAGACTGAAACATCACCTTCTCCTTAGCCGCTCTAGACATCCCTTAATGCAGCATACCGAGCGGATAGAATAGTGACCCACCTCTGCCACTGGGCAGAAGTTCAACAGGGACTCAACTAGTGGCAGACAAGAAATCATGACCCTTGTTAGGTTGGAGAGTTGCAAGATGTTCCACTTAATGGGCCACAGCAATATCAATAACGCTTACTGTGTAAACCACGTCATTGACACAACTGGAGCCAACGGAAAGAATAACTCTCGCTCTGCAGGATTCCGCCAATGGAAACCCACTACGGAAGGCTGAATAATAGTAAATGGTGCCTCATACAAAAATTTTGTAAGGTTAACATTGAAATATTGGTGAACAGGTGCTTGTAGTTATATGTGTTATTCGAGTCTGTGTGGTAATCAGTAGTTGTGTTGTTGGTCGGTGCCTCTGGTTGCTTGTAGATTATGAGAACTGTTCAGGCTGGTTTAAGAATGTGTGTACTTGCTTGTGTGTGGATATACAGTTTACATGCATAGTTGCCTGTTTGTGTGGTGTGTTGTATTGGTGTGTTCCTGTGGTTTCTTACGTGGTTGGGTGTGCTTCCTCATGGCCTGGGGGTTGTGAGGTGTTTCGGTACCATCAGGGACACCTTGTTCCAGTCCTCAGCTTTTATCTAACAACCCAGTGCATTCTGCTAAGCAATGGTCATCGTGTGCAGGCAGCATTAGTTGTTTTTGGTCTTGGTCTGTTGAGCGCATGGTTATTCTAGGGTATCTTTTAGGAAACAGGCTTTGGCATGTGTGTATGTGGTCGACTAGGACAAATCTTCCAAGTTGTCCTGTGTTGTGTGACATATTAGCCAGCAGCACTTTGCATGGGGGCTGTTTTAAGCCCCTGCTTCTGATAGGGAAATCAGCCTAGTAGAAAACTAAGTGTGGGTGCTTAAAATGAGCTCTCCAAACCATTGTCATCTGGTTTGTTGCTCTATTTGGTACAAATGGAACGAAACAAAATTGCAAAGCCCAGAATGCACCGCTTTGATACAAGAAATCTCAGCATTGTGAAGGTGGCGTGCAGTACCATGGAGTCCCCTGGTCACTTGCAGCTATCGCGAGTACTACTGTGTGCAGTCTGCTTGTTGTTGTGGCCGGAGGGATGCTCTGGGCATGGAGCTGCGAGGACCCCTGTACTCCCTGGACCACTCTCTCTCTCCTGACAGAGCTCCTTACAGAGCTCCTCGGGAGCATTTATTTATTTATTTGAAAAGTTTTATAAAGCGCAAACAAGACCCAACCGGGTATCAGAGCGCTGTACAAAGAGACAAGCTGACGTATACGTACAGAGACAATATAAATACACTTACAAAAAAGGAAATATGAGAGGAACCGGAAGCAAAAAGTAAATGAGGGTGCTAGGGGAAGAGTAGGTAGCAAGTGAACAGTCCTGGATGGGGGCGCTCTGAGCTGTGGACCTCCTGGAAGAGAGGGGCACAGCTGGCTTCATTTAAGATTATTGCAGCCCCCCTGGACCCCAGAGCTTCAAAGGCCCTGGAGCTCGAGGTTGCCTTTTTAATGAAACTGAAAGCCCTGCCGTCTGGGTGGCCCAAGGCACTTTGATTAATGAGCGTGGGCACCTCCCGGCTTCCCCCCCAGGGTTCCACGGGGACTACTGTCTGCTGGCCTCTCTTAATTGCGCAGAGAGCGAACACAGCGCAGATTCCCTTACCTCTGGCCACTCAAGCTCATCTGGGAGTTTTATACTGGCAGGAGGGACATTTAAGAACAAGCTTTGGCAAAGTGAATAGGTCTCGGTTTCGGAGCATGCTGCACAGAATCCCCAGTGCGAGGCAGCATGGCTAAAGACATCGAAAACATGTATTTGACATGTACAGTTGCATCATTTTGTAGGCACGCGCACCTTGAATCTGCACACCTATAAACAATGACATTTTAAGGATTTTGGGGGCCGCTGTAGAAAGCGACATATTTTGGGGCCCCGTGGACACATTTCTAATCTTATTACCAATTTCTTGTTAACTCATGACCCCATAAACCTAAATAATGCTAAATTATGTGTTAAACTTTAACAATGTAACACAGAGCAGTTTAAATATCTCTTTGCTGGGACCACAAGAATTTTAAAGATGCCATGGGGCAGAGTGGCAAAGTCAGATATAGGGGCAGACACACTGTAGGAAAGTAGGATCTGTTTTCATGGTTACCCCCACTTTTTGCTGGTGTCATTATGTTTTTCTGACTAGTCTGACTGGGATCCTGCTAATCAGGACACCAGTCTCTGTGCTTCTTCCCTAAATTGGACCATGGTGAGTACTTAGGTACACCCCAGATTGACTACTGGTGTATCCTTATAAGTCGCTAGTAAATGGTACTAAGGTGCCCAGGGCATAGGTAAACCAGGGGTCCCCCATGGGCTGAAGCATGTATTATGCCACCCATGGGAGACCACTCAAATTGTGACTACAGCCCTGCCATTGCAGCCTGTGTAAGCTGGTGCTCGCACCATTTACAACAGATATACGTTTTCTTATATCTGAGGTCACTGCACTTAAAACCTATAAGTCACACCTAAGGCACCCCTAAGGTTATAAGTGTGAGGGTGCCCCTGCATGAGCAGGACACCCCTACAATCCTCGGAGTCCATTCTCCCGGGTTGTAAGTCCATCAGCCATTACGATACATAGAGTGGCCATGCGTCATTACGCGATGGCTAACTCTAAACTGGCTGTAATGGACCCTGGCGTGTTTGGTATCAAACATGTTGAAATCATACCCCAGCAAACAGTGTTGGAGGTATGATTCCATGCACTGTGGGGCCCCTCTGGGAAACCCTCTGTGCTCCCAGTACCAGTCTTCCAGACCCGGACAGCAAACTATGTCTGCTGCCGACCAGAGACACGATTCTGCCCTCCTGCTGCTGAGCCAAGCTCGAGCAGTGGAACAATAGGTTTCCTGTCACAAGGAGGTGTGACCACCTCCCAGACAGGACTTAGTGTAATGAACCAGGGTGGTGGTGCTGGCCAGTGCCACTAGACTGCTTTGAAGGGCACATTTGGTGCCCTCCTTGCATACTCCAGTTGGAACCAATCCTGGGAGCCGGTGGCTCCCACTCTGGCATGAAACTGGACAAAGGACATGGGGGTATCCTCCCCACTGTCCAGCCCCTCCTGTGGGAGGGACCCCTGAATCGTCCCAACTCTTTCTTTAGGGCACTTAAGGGTTTACCTGTGGGTGGTTCCTTAGATTCATCGTGGGACAAGATTCAGGACCAAAACCACTTCATCTTCAACCGTCTGGGCACTTTAGACTTCGCTTTGGGAACCGAGACTGCACCGGGAAGACTCCTGCCTCTCCAGGTCTCGTCGTCCTGCCAGTCTTCTGCATTGTCTGTGCCTGTGCTCCGTACAGGTTCTTCTACAGGCCTGTGGACATCCAAGACATCTGTAGGAATCTCCCTTAGAGTGCAGGAGTCACTCCCCTCCATATGCAGGCACCGCAACAAAGCTGACCGGTCTGCTGTTCCTGAGCTCCCATGGATTCTGAAAGGTTCAGCAACACAGGTGGTGGTTCTGCAACTCTGTCGAGGCTGCACTGTCTTCACAGCAAGTTTGAAGCCAGTATCCCTCATCAGAACCGCTGTAACAGAACCCTTGTGCACCGTGTCGACTTGCAGTTGCCAAGGCTTGTTGACTCTCTTCACCAGAGATCTTCGGGCTCCAAGAAGCACCAGCCTCCAGCATCTCTTGCTACCAAGATCTTCGTCCTCACCCCATCCTCTGCACCGTCGGCCTGCATCATTGGTGAGCTGCTCGAGGTCCTCTTGCGACTCCTGTGCCTTTGGCCTGTGGGTCCTTTTGAGGGTCATCTTTGGCTCCAGTGGGCTCCCCTGCTTGCTCGGGGCCTGCTCTGACTTACCTGCTCGTGGTGAGTCACTTGGACCTTGTTGGTCCCGACACTGCACCTTTTTTGTCCACTATGTTTGTTGCCGTTGCCAAGGCTTGTTGGTGCTCCCGTCGGACACCGACCCCATGGCTTTTGACATCGGACGTGGGACAGCTCGTGAATGGCTCCTGGTCTTCCACAGCATTGCCTGGTCTGCACAGCTGCAGCGCCAAGATCACCGTCAACTCTCCTGTATCTTCCGACATCTGTGGGGGTTCGTCTTCCGTGCCTCCTGGTCACTCTTGAGTGGCAAAAAAAAAAAAAAAAGTGGCATACACTCTGTCCCCTCTGCTTGCAGGTACCTCTCACCCTGAATCCACTTTTGGGTTCCACCGGACTCTTTCACCTTCTTCGCCAGCGGCATCTTCACTCAAGCCCTCCATTGTGATCTACAGCGGTTTTCGATGTAGCTTCGCACCTATGCACCTGGCTTCCCTGGGGTAGGTATCCAGGTTCCTGGGGTATCCACAGGTGGGGAGACTCTCCAACCTTCCATCTTCCACGGGGTTTCTTCAGGGTCCTCTGGGAAGGGTCCTTCTTCTTAAGAACTGCAACTGCGACTTACCCATTGACTTGTATTGAGCACGCAGTCGTGTTCCCACTCTGCACACGGCCTCCGCGGGGTTCCTGGGTACTTGCCATGGGTGGTTCCTTGGGTCCCTAGCTCTTCTACATCTTCTGGGTCCAGTCTCGATTTAGGTCGTGGTTCGCATTCCACTTCATTAGTATATGGTTTGGTCTCCCCTGATGACCACAGTGTATTTGTGCTACTTACGTGTTCTATTGCTAAAGTATTGTGTGTATTGTGATTATATCTCCGGGTAGGAGATTTTGCAATGTGTCAGTAAGTGTTTATAATAAATAAATATTTTTATAACTACACTATGTGGTTCTTTTTTCACTTAACCTACATTATATGATTAGTACCGGTAAAAAAAGCTGCTTTACACTCCTTCTGGACTAAGCCTGAAGGCTGCTTTCCACAGCTACCACTTAGAGACCTTTCTAAGGTTGTTCAAGACCACTAAAATCACCATAAGGGTTGTCTGGATTAGTGCAGGGTGCTACACTTACATAAGTGAGCACCATATACTAAGGCAGCCTCCTACACACACCATTAGCGTGGTCTAGATAGAAAATAGGATACACAGATAGTCAAATTGAGAGAAGGTTCTCTTTCCCACAAGTTCCCTTGGAAAGTAGGGGCCCAGGGCAATTGCCCACTTTGCCCATGCCTTAAAATGTCACTGCCTACAAAATGAAGAGGCCACTTTTTTCTTTGTAGTTACCGATCCTTGTTGCATTGGTAACTTAAAAGGAAGAAAAATGTGTAGGTGGGGAAAGCAATACGGAGAAAGGGGGTCAGGAAGAAACAAAGGAGTGGAAGCAACACAGGGGGCTCAGATGGGGGTGGAAGAAACATGGGTAGGCATGGGTGTAGAAAGATCAAAGTGGGGGCAAAAGAGTGATAGAGATTAAAGTGGTGCGGGCAGGGGAGAAGCACATGGGTGAGAATGCAGCAGGGGAAGTACACGAGGGTGAGCGCACCATCGGAGGGGGCAGAACGAAGCACATAGATAATAGGCATACGGAGTGCAGGGGGAGAGAAATACATGAGGGAGAGAGACAGCTGGAAAACATGTATACATCCATGGAGTGCTTAGCCAAAAAGGAAAAATATAGTGCTTGAAAAGCAAGCAGTGGAAGCTTAGAAGCCAGCCAGTCAAAAGAGATGATAAAGAGGCTATACTCCATCCTAGGTACAAACTGAAGATTGAGACACGAATAAGAAGGAGGCAAATGAGAGTGACAGAAAAGTCAAACAATGATAAGTAATGGGCAGGCTCCAAGCCCCTATATATTCTTGGTAAGCCTACAATATGTCTTGCCACAGACAGTGCATGTGCTGCGCTGTAGACAAGACCTAAAAAAGACACCTACGGTCTCTTAGCTGCCTTCTATCCTCATGTGAATGTAAATTATGGTCTGCTTGGATTGTTTTGACAATAGTATGGATGATGGGGCAGGCTGGAACATACCTTTAATGAGAAACATGAGCGTCCTGCTATTTCAAAATCTTTTGTAAGGTCAAACCTTGTCATCCATGGGCGCGTTGTAAAACGGTAACCCAGTCCATTATCTAAAGTGTACTATGAGAACTCCCTCTGTTTACGATGCCTCTCTATCCAATCTCCAGCTTTCAGATTGTGAGGAACGTGACCGCCCCTGTTATTTAGGGCCTTCGAAGATGCACTTCTTTCGCTCCGCATTTAGTGAATTTGCACTAGCTGCCAGTAGATGTGCAGAGTTCATGGAGAAGTTTAAAGTTCTACGAGTTTGCCTGATGTAGTGCAGTTTAAATTTGCCAAATCTCTAGAGCCTGATGTTCTGATCAACATGCATGCAATATCAGTCTGCAGGAGTTTATTTCAGCTGTGCTGTGCTCCCTCTCTGCCCCCTAAGGCTGGAGAAATTCTGAAGTACCCCCAGGAGACTTCCCAATCCCAGAAGTTTACCTTGGGAACCTACTCGGTTCCCCGGGGGACTTCTAAAAGCTAGAAGTGAAGTAGTGCTAAGACGTTTCGTTTAGCAGTTTTTAAATTAAATAGAATACAGAATTGCCAGTGTTGTAGTTAGGAGACTGATGAACGTTTTGGAAAAACTGCAGGAAGTTGCGAGCGTCAGTTCTTCATCCCAGGATCTGTAAACATTATTTTCCTTTTCTTATAGGTAAACTCTCTTACCTATCACCCTTCGATCTCACAAAAATATCTGGTTTTTAGCAAAATGCTGAAAACGTAGATGTTTATAGCCAATAGCTGATGTCCTCTTGCAAGTGTCAGTCAGATTAGCCCGGAGCCGGGACAAACTTTGGGGTAGTCGGGTATTTCACAAATCCTACACGTTTTCAGATGCCAGAATGCCCAGAGGTATTTGCTGAGAATCCAGGACTGGCTGAAAGTCACCCTCAAAACAAATGACAGCTTGACAGCTATGTGCTCTGTCCCATCAAACAAATGCACATTCATGAAATAACTGGCCATTAACTGCATCTGAGATGCCTTGTTGGCTAGCTGCATCAAAGCCACTTGGAATGTGCCCCTACTAATTTAGGGCTGCATTACTACACATGTTCTTCTCACCCACCAAGCCAAGGACTCCGGCATCGGGGATAACACCCCCCACCAATGCTGAATTACCATGACTAAAGACACGTGTGTTGCTAAATCTGAACTCTGCATGATACCCCTGTTGCTGCAGTCCCCTCTTTCACATCCACCCATGTATAACAAAGGGACTTAAGCAATGTATTATCTGCTTGAAACTGTTAGGCCACAGTGTTGTTCAGAGTCAAAGTGTGCTAAAATCCTATGGTACACAGGAACTTGTTGACAACCCAGGCTAGGATGCCTGTATTCACTTCAATCCAACAGTGAAATAAATACTAAAAAGCTTCGAAAGCAACATTTGCCATACACAATTTAATGGTACTCAATCTACCAACCTACACACAATAGAATCTTAAGTTGGCCTTACCAGCACGTGAGACGGCAAACTGCAGATCACAGCAGATGTCAGTGGCTAGCGTTAATCCATTGGACCCTCTTGCCAGCTGGGATGGAAACATAGGATGTAAAATAATGCATCTCCTCAACAGAAACTCCATACCCTCAATTGTGGCACCAACTCCCCTGCATGCACAGAAGCCATGCAAACTATGGGTGCATGTAGAACTGGGAAGCTTGCCCCTGCTGTGTAACCTCCAGCAGCGCATGTTTCTGCTGCAATGTGAACGAGCATTGGCAAAGCCAATAGGCCTGGCCTTGGTATTCTGCTGCAATTATTATTATTATATTTTTTATTGCAAGCATATGCTTCAATAATAAAAGGGAACACCTAGATGTGGCCACTACCTGCTTGCAACAAAAAATGTAAATAAAAAAATTATTCGCAGATGTGTCTGTTTCACTGGTGTTTTTTTAAACCAAGCCTTTCAGTTGCGCCACACATTTTGTTATTTTCTGTGAAAGCGACAAGACAAAATCATCATCCAAACAACCACTCAATTGCAGCCAGCTGCAATCTCACAATGTTATTTAAATACTTTATGAAAGCAACTTTGAATAGAAGACATGAAATAAATTACCATATCGCTGGGCACCTCAAGTGCAGACAAAATAAATATCAATTTTTGTAAAGATAATACACAAAAAAAAACAGAAAAAAAAACCCGGTTAAAAGAGCTTTTTCACTGAAGCGCTAAGAATTAAGTGGATGTAAACAAAAGACAATAGTCTCAAATGCCAGACCTAAACAAATGTCTCAGACACCATCCCCGACTACATGATGCTGTGAGGCGGAATGACCAGGCCATCCAAAGAATGTTTTAAATGCTTTGAGGCTACAGTGGTCTTTCCTCTGCACCACCCACCACATTCTAGCACAGGAAACCATAAGCAGGAGTAGGCGTAGAGAGATTTGAAACAAGACTCCAAAAAAGCTACAAAAGGTACAGGGAGACACACCTCGGGCAGTAGCAGAACGTCACAGCTCACTGTTATTAAAAGTACAAATTTACATATGTACAGCCAAGCACTTGCCAAGTACAGCCGGAATGAGCATAGATCAGAAATGGCTGACACTAAGACATACCCAGATGAAGGGATTTTTTTAGAGGACCTCGCCTGGCAGTTCAGTGCAGACCGTCTTCTGGGACTGTCTGAAGACTGATTTGCACATTGTTGGACTCTGTCTGTAATGGCACAGATTAGCTAACAAGCATTGGCATAGCCAATAGGTCTCGCCTTTGGGGCCTTATAAGTGTTTAGCCAGAGCTATTGACTTTGCCAATGTCTTCAAGCTGTGCTGTAGAGAAGTGTGGCTGCTGTGCAGCATGCTGAAAAGTTATAATAAAAAAGTGTCAGAAGCATTTTTGTTACTTTATATATGACCAAGAAGGCATTATGTAAAACTGAACGACCATATTAAAAAAAGTATTTACAATAAAAAAATTCCTCAGTTTTCTTTTGTTCCAGTGACAGAGCTTGCTATTCATGTGAGCAGGTGCATCAGCGCCCTACAAAGAGGCACTATGCAAATGTATGAATACTACCATACAATAGGATACAGTGTACTGGCACAGTGTATGCAGCTGGCTGACAAGGTGCGGTGGTTTGAACCTGGCCAGGAGTACTCACCTCCCCCCTGGAGAGAGTAGTGGAACTTATGGCTCTGTACTCACAGAGACACAAATCACAAGCTATCGCTGAGAAACAAGAGTGAGCAGTGGAAGACAGGTAACTGCACTCACTCATACACAGCAGACATTAATAGATGCCAGGCTAGGTTTGATGTGATTTCATAGAAAAACCATGCAATAGAATACCATTACTGAGAAACCATTTCATCTAAACGGTTTAATAGAAACTTTCAGGATGAATGGCATTTACCATTTCATAGAACCCAATTCATAGAAATTCTTTTTTTTTCTCGAAATTGGCTTCTGTATACTTATTTTTAAGGTTTAAATGAAATGGTTACAGGTCTTACTTTCAGAAACATTTTTGTTGAAGGAATTTATTTCAATCCTCTAGATCAAAGAACTTTATTTCTGATGTATATCTTTTACATTGTCAAACATTTACTTTGGTTGCTTTTAATTCACTGAACCCTCACCACCCCTTAACACCATCCATCTCTGCTCCCTAAAAATGCCTCCCCACGCATAAGCTACACCTATCCGTCCATAAACCCTTAAGGCCCTTTCTACTCCTAAACTCTACCCATTTCTTAACCTAAAACCCCCTCACTACCGCTAAACTTCACCCTTTCCTGAACTCTAAAAACCCCTCTCTATACCTAAACTCCACCAATCCCTGATCCATTAAAATCTTGCACCACCCATAAACTCCATTCATCCCTGAACCCTAAAAAACCCTCAGCACCCCTGAAAACCACCCTCTCATGACCCCTAAAACCACTCGCAATCCCTAAAAACCTGCATCACTGAACCCCAAAAGCCCTTTCCATATATAAACTCCACCTATCACTGAACCCTTAAAACCCCACACCACCCTAAACCCCACCCATTCCAGAACACTAAAAACCCATCATCACCCCAAACCTCTACGCATTAATGAACCTTAAAACCACTCCCCAGCCCTAAACTCTAACCATCCGTAAAACCTAAAAAACCTCAACACCCCTACATGCCACCCATCCCTGAACCCTAAAAACCACTCGCCACCCCTAAACTCTACTCATCAGTGAACCCTAAAAAACCCTCAACACCCTAAGCTCCAGCCATGCCTGATCCCTAAAAAACCTCACCACCCCTAACTCTACCAATCCATAAACCCTAAAAAACCATCACCGCCCCTAAATATTACCCATCCCTGAATTAAAAAAATACTCACTGCCCAAATGTGTGTTTTTGGATGTTTCCTTAAAATTATTTTTCCTTTATAATGTTTTCTTTATTTTTTGATTTATTTGTATTTCCTTAAATTTCTCTTTCCTTAAAATTGATTTTCCACGATTTGGTTTCCTTCAATGTGATTTCTCAGTTTTCGTTTTTCCATTAATTTACATACATCAGTCAGACTACTGTACTCACCCAGACACAGCAGAAAATAACGGATTCCAGGCTACTACACTCACCCAGGTACAACAGAAAACAATAGATGTCAGACTACTGCACTCACCCAAGCACAGCAGAAAATACTGGATTCCAGGCTACTGTACTCACCTAGGCACATTAAAAAATAATGGATGCCAGGCTACTGTACTCACCCAGGCACAGCAGAAAGTAGTGGATGCAAGGTTACTGTACTCATTCAGATACAAGTAAGAGCAAGGGAAAGCAGGTTAACTTACACACTACACCCTGAGGAGAGCAGAGAAAGCAATCCTATTCTCCCTCAACCAAGCGAAGGCAAAAAACCCCATCCTTCTCTTCCCCGAAGCTCTTCCTCTGTGGCACCCATGGAAAAGCAAAGGATGTCTTGGCCACCATGCGAGAGCACACAGTGGAAGACATCCAACTGTCCTCTGTTCAAGAGAAAATTACAGCCGTCTTTTTCTCCATTGCCCAGAACAGTGCACCAGAATCCGCACAGAAAAAAACAAAATGCTATGATGGAAATGCTGAATTCATCTTAGGCACTGGCAATTGCACATTTCATTTAATTGTTTTTGCACACTCTGTCTCTACAGACAGGGGTCAACTACATGCAATGTAGCATTGGGCCGCCCAAATAGTTAATTTAAGGTTTAGTGTACAGGATGCCAAGCAGTTTCACGCTTGTTTTAGTCTTATTTCAATTAATCATGGAACCTGGAAGCTAGTGTTCATACATATCCCACTTATTAATTCACTGAGGAGAACAACAAGCATTGGCAAACGCCAGTAGTTCTGGCTTTTGGGGCCTGTTGGCTCTGCCAATGCCTTTAGTTCATTGTGTGAAAGGCAGCGAGTCTTCTAAGACCCTCAATGCTGCCCGGTGCAGGGTTCCACCTCTAATTCACTTTGGGTTCGCTATCAAAATAATGAGGCAAGCGCTGTAAACTGGAAGACAAGAAAAAGGTTTATTTCTCATGAGGAGATCACGTCAACTGCAGACACCGGGATGTCTGAGGGAAGTGCTCTGCTGATACTCCTTTGGCTCTTCCTTTTATACAGGTTTGACACAATGCATTTGTTTCATTACCATGGTTGCACAAGCTTGGGGTCCCCACCCCGGGCAGGTTGTCACACAAGCCCAACAGTAATTCTCTTCCCAACCAGGTCAAACAGACAATCTTATCTTGCAGCTGGACTTTGCTTCAGGGTCTAAAACATGTGAGACCGGCCAGATCTAAGAGTCCGTTCTGTTGATAAAAACAGGTCCCATTGTTGGTAACAACAAGACTTGCTGTTTGCAGTGCAATAAATCATGTTGCAAGAGTCTTTTTGGTGTTTGGAACCTGTTTGTGTAACTAGGTGCAGTGAGGGGTAGAGTGTCCAAAGGTTTGCCTGAAAACAGAGATGAGAGGAAAACGAGTTTGTGGCAGCAAGTGGCGCTGAGGTTTGTTGCGGCAATAGAGTTTATAGCCCCCAGCACACGTACCAGGTCGGTCAGAGGGATGCTAGTAAGGGCAGGGTGAAACAAAGGTGACCAACAGAGTACAAAATGGCTGTGATAGATTAAAATGACTGCAACTTATGTGCACATAGAATTCCACCAGACAAGATGGCGCAGGTAATGTTCATGATTATTGTTTTGCTTTTAACAGTGGCCCCTTTGAACATAACTAGCCAGCTTGTCAGTCTATTTCGATCTCCATAATGTCCCGTATCTCTTGATCATACATTACTCTCATTTTTGTTAGCTGAGTGTCCATAGTCTTAGGGTGCAAGGTAGTTATGCAAAGAGAACACAAAGGTGGTATACAGTGTATACCCAAACAACAACCACATATTGTCAATACTGGGCCCAAGAGAATCATTGATATTTTCCAACCCCACTCCTTCAAGATGCCCCAAAGCCAACTTCCAATTGTCCAAGTCTCTGATCCTTGATGAATTTCTGAAGATAGTCTATGGAGATGTTCGATTGCTTCATAGACAGAAGGTGAATTATCAGGAATGTATACACAGCAGCTGGCACCGATGATGCGGCATGCTCCTCCACGGTCCGCTAGTACCACGTCCAGGACCATGCGATTTTGCAGGGTAACCAGACGGATCGCTTGGAGCTCAGCAGTGTTGTTGGTGAGGATGCCAGCAGTGACGTTCAGGGCGGTCTCTACCGCTTGGGACAGATGTCTGATGGCTCGGCTGTTTGCCATCGGACCCCATAGCGGGATGAGCCCTTTTGCTGCGTCTAGGAACTGTGATGAGGCAGAGTCTGCTTGATCAATGTCTTTAGAACGCTTTTCTCGATGATGCTCTGCAGGGGCTGTGTAGGTTGGTGGCAAAACAAAGGCGATGTAGCACGTGCCCCTCAGTTTCTTGGGAGCCAGGTGTAGGCTTTGGTTCCACAAACAAAGTACATATTGGGTGATGCAACAAGCGCTGGGGGGTTGGCAGTGTTCAAAGTCCTTACAATGCTACAGGTGATGTGACCCACATTCTTAGTCCCACGGCCTTCAATGCATACAAGGCCAGAGACGTTCACCACAGATAGGGCCACAGTCAGTGTTGCAGCAGTCCTTTTCTTCAGGTAGGAAAATGTGGCTCTGTTAGGATTATTGAACACTTGCATTTCCACTCGTTCTTTGGAGGGGACATTAATCTGGAATGTCGCATTGAAGGTGTGAGGGCAGAAGGGGGCGGCTGTCCTTCCTGTTTTGTTTCGCCAGAACTCGTTGTAGAACTGGGCGATTGTTCCGTCGGAAGTGGCATTGTCTTTGTAACTTTCTTGTAGGAGCATCATCCAGGCAAGGCAAGATCCGTGAATAGAAAAGGGCGAAGGGATGAAAGGGATGGAATGTTCAGTGGCATGTGGTAACAGCCCACAGACCCAACAGTTGGTAGCATTGGTGGCAAGATTGTGCTGGTGCAACATCTGCACGAAAGAATTATTCCAGAATTCTTTGCGTCGTTCTCGGAGATGTGGCGGTAGTGATACCAGGTAGTGTTCTTTCTTGGTGGTTGGTTGCATGGTGGGTGACAATGTTCTGTATGCAGGTGCATTCTCTTCAATGATCCAGAGTGCGACCATTAGCAGGAGACAGGTGAGAAATGCGGCTACAAGTGCAATTGTCTTTATGCTGTGCAGGTTAGCAGTCTTGGTGTCTTTGCAGTGGTTTTGCAGGTGTTCAGTTTCTTCCATCCTCTTCGAGGAGCTCAACAACTGTTAGGACCACAGACTTTTGTCTGGCGCTTTCCTGGTAGCGTTGTTTGACTGTGCTACCGATCTGAGACCTTGACTTAGTTGGTGGCCTGGTCGTTGGAGCTCCCTCCTTTCGTCGATCTTAGGTTGTACCCTTTCCTGGATGGCACCGTGGGGTCGGGAAATTCTGATAGTTCGAGGGTGTCTTCTTGTGGGTAGCAACTCAGAGCTGGTCGGTCTCTCGCGAGTACTTCCTCTTGCACCTCCACCCCTTCACAGGTTGCCAGGGTTGGAGGGACTCGTTTGCAGTGGTGGGCATGCAGCCAGTTTCGTTTTCCTTCCACTCGGAGGGCAGTTCGGGTGGTGATCAGGACTTGCCAGGGGCCCGTCCACCTAGGCTCCAGATTCTTCGTTCTTTGGAAGTTGCGAATCAATACATGGTCGCCTGGCTTTATTTCATGTCCCGGGCCCCTGGATGCGTCAGGCAAGGCTTGCTGCACCTGTTGGTGGATAATTGTTAGCTCGTTTGTCAATTTATGCAAGTAATCCAACATTAATATGTTCGGGACATCGTTAATGGAGGTGGGTCTTGGTGCCGCCCAAATGCTCATAGGCCTGCCGAAGACCACCTCATACGGGGTCAGTCGGTGTTTGGCTAAAAGCGCACACAACCACCAGGACATATTTTAGACCAAGGCATCTCTCTAGTTGAATGCAATCCATTTGAAGGATTTCAAAGGGGTGGTCAGGGACTCCAAACACTCCCCGTGGTACTACTGTCCCCTTCCCTGGGTTGTGTTGTAGGCAGACTATACATTATTGTACTAGGCGTTTTGCAGATTCTGCTATCTTGACGTTATGCCATACTCTGGTGATTAGTTCAATCATGGGGGTGGAGCCTATGTGTGCTGGTAAATGTGCCATGGTCAATATGGGGATGAGGTAGGCATTGGGTAACAGCCATTTATTTCCGTCTTTAGTTCTCCAGCAATCTTCCTCGTCTTTTAGTCCCACCTTTTCCCACTCGGTCAATTCGTCTTGTGTGCCTGTAGTCTGTATGTCCCTTACAGTGGTCCTAGCGTCAGTCCATCGTTCAGCTTGTGACATGGTCACATACATTCGTGTCGTAGTTCTGTCTCCTGCCGTGGCTCGGGCAGTAACGTCTGCTAGTGCATTTCCCTGTCCAATGAGATCAGTCACTTTCCTATGTGCTTGGCATTTTATCACTGCTAACTTCTTGGGGAGGAGGACTGCTTGCGTCAAGGCGGAGACTAGATCTCCATGCAGGATGGGTGTACCGTGTGAAGTCAGGAACCCTCTTTCTTTCCATAAGATCCCAAAATGGTGAACCACCCCGAAGGCATATTGGCTGTCTGTGTATATGTTAACTGTCGTATCAGTCGCTAAGATACATGCTCGTGTGAGGGCAATGAGTTCTGCAGCCTGGGCTGAACGTTGGGGAATACGGGCTGTTTCCAGAACGGTTCGGGCTGTGGTGACAGCGTATGCAGCTGAGGTGGTGCCGTCGGGGAGTTTGATGCACGAACCATCCACCCATAGATCTCCATCTGGTTCTAGAAAGGCGGTGTCTCTGAGATCTATTCTACTCTTTGTTTGTTCATCGGTTAGTGTCACACAGTCGTGTAGTGGAGTCACGCTAGGATCATTTTCGGGTAGGGGTAACAGTGTGGCTGGATTGAGGGTGGTGCATCGCTTTAGGGTAATGTGCGGTGCTAGCAGGGTCAACTCATATCCTGTCAGTCGGGCGCTAGTCAAGTGTTGGGTTTTGGTCTGGTTTAGTAGTGTGTCGACTGCATGGGGTACTAAAACAGTGACTGGATTGGAGAGTACTATTCCTTCGCTCTGGCGTATCGATACTGCTGCAGCTGCCACAGCGCGCAGGCACGCTGGCAGCGCTCTGGCTACTGGATCGAGGGTGGCAGAGAAATATGCACAAGGGCGTTGTTTGTGACCAATTGATTGTTTTAGGACAGACAATGCACATCCTCCCCTCTCGTGCGTGTAGAGGAAGAATGGTTTGGAGTAATCCGGGGTTCCTAGGACAGGCGCTGAACAAAGGGCATTGCGTAGTTCTTTAAAGGCTGACAGGCATTCGGGGTCCAGGGGAGAGGTGAGGGGATGTCTTTAGCTAGGAGGGAGAGAAGGGGTTTGACAATGAGGCTAAAGTTCGGTAACCACTGTCGGCAAAATGAGGTGAGACCTATCAAAGAGCGGACTTGTTTCTGATCTTTGGGGACAGGGGTGTCTAGAATTGTCTGGATCCTGTCAGGCGTGAGTTTCCTCCCTTCTTTGGATAAAAGGTGACCCAAATAGGTCACTTGTGATTTACAGAACTGCAATTTCTTTCGGGAGACCTTGTGACCATTCTCAGCAAGAAAATGGAGTAGTTTGATGGTGGCTGTGACGGCTATTGGTATGGTGTCCGCTGCTAGAAGGATGTCGTCTACATATCGGTCGGGACAAAGGGTTGGTGGAGGGCGTACCGTCAAATCCTATTGAGGTCACATGTGAGCCTGACAAGAGTGCCCTTGGAATCAGTCGTTTGGATAGTGCACTACGTGTTGCTCCCGTGTCTACCAGAAATGGCGACTTTGTGCCCAGGACCTCAGCGGTAACATAAGGGCCTTGCTGATCAACATAGAGCTCGACTGGATCCCTCCCTTGCCCCTGGCTGTCCTATGCAAAGTCGTACGTATTGTCATAATCTGTCTGTTGGTACTGATTCTGTTTGGGATGGTCAAATGTGTTCACTCTTCCTGGCCTTTCCTCGCTTGCTTCACTCGTGTACCCTCTCCCACGTCCTCTTCCTCTCTGTCCACTTGCTATTTCCCTCGCCCCTCTGCCCCTACCAGCTCCTAACAAAGCCGGGCATTGGGTTTTCCAGTGTCCATATTCTTTGCAAAATGCACATTGATCCTGTCCTAGGTCTTGGCGTCCTACATATGATGTCGATGAATTGTTTCTAGGTGGCTGTACTCTAGGGGTATTCTGCTGGTATCCTCCCCTATATTGCTCCCTTCCTGTATTCGCCCCCTGGAGTTGTGCTACCATTACCCTTTCCTTCAAGTCCTTCTTTTTCCTTTCTGTAGCCCTGTCATTTTCGTTTTTCTGATGCTCATAGTTCTGGGCCATTTGGAGAATGGCCGCCGGTTTAGATGCTGCCCAACTACTTTCGCTGGCTTGTAATTTCTGGGATACATCTGGCAGTAGTCCTTTGACATAGTTCTGCACAAATAAGTGGTGTCCGGTTGCGGTGGACATGTCTTGTCCACTGTAATCGGAGAACACCATTTCAAATCTGGAGAAATACTCTGAGACATCCTCTTGTGGTTTCTGGCGGCACGCGGTTACTATGGACCAGTCTATCTTTTTCTCTGGGATCAGCGTTTTCACTTTCTGCACTATTTTGTCAGGGAGGTCCAATATTGCTTTAACCGGTTTTTGACCAGGGTTCCGCTGTTTATCTAATGTGTTGAGTTGTTCCCAGGTATGACCAAGCAGTTCGGTATGGTCTATTTTCCTAATCTGTTTCCACACATCTGCTGGCAAACATAACCCGAAGAACAAGTCTATGTCGGCAAGTGTCCTTATTGTTGATCCCAGAGCGGTACCTAGCTCGGTGTAAAAGGCGGTGGGGTTCTTTCGTAAATCCGGTAAAGATTTACGGAACGTCAAAATGTCCTGTCTGTCCCATGGTTGATACACCCAATTGTAGACCACCCTTCCTCTAGCGTCTTGATGGTTCATATCGTCATGAGTCCCTTGTCCTCTAGGAGGTACCCAATAAGGGGCAGCTTCTTTTATCGGCATCATGCTATCTGGTTTTTCCACCGGGGGTCCTGCTATCTTAGATGTCCTGTCCTTATCTATCCGTCCTTGTTCCACGAGGTGACGGAATACCTCCAGTGTGGATGAAAAGAGTTCTGTAACATCGTTGTCGCCTTCATCTCCGGTGTCTACCTTCCTATAGAGAGCCACTAGCCGCTCGGGCCCTACATCTTGGTACTTCTCTTCATATGCAGTAAGAGTGTGGTAACAGAGACGTACAATAAAGTATCGTTTGCGGTTTTCAACATAGGAGTTGCATATGTCAGTTACATACTCTTCTGTCTCCTTCCTATCTATGAGGGATTTAACTATTTTATCAATGCCTGCTCGCTCATTTTTACTTAATCGCGGGACCCTGGGCGCTCCTTTTTCTTTTGATCCTACCTCTACTACTGTATCCTTTGATGAGGCATTTGGTGTGGGTGACTCGGTGGGAGCAGAGGCGGTGGAGACTGAGGCGATCGTGCCATCTCCGGCTATACTTTGGTGGTCCTGGCGTTGTGCTACGGGATGAGTAGGGGCGTAAGGGGGTGGCATGTATATGATTGGGGGACCTAACAATAAATCATCATCTACCCTTTGTTTTGCTGGTAACTTGGGGTAAAGAGTCGAGGGCATTCTAACAGGGCATTGACCTGATATTTTTGATTCTTTTTATCGATTTCCTTTTCTTTTAGTTTTTTCTTTTAATCTTTTACAGGCTTGGTAAGCTGATTTTCGCGTTTCTTTATCTTGTCTAGCTTCGTCCCTTTTCTCTTTTTGAGCTGCCTCTTTTCGCCATAAACCAAAACTGTCAAACATGGCTGGTCTAGTTTTCTTTTTGTGGAGAGCTAATTCTAACGTTTCTATTTTAGCGGGATCGAAAGATCCCGTCAGTGGCCACTGATTTACCCGGTCCTTCCTAGTGTATTTATGCCATAGTTTGCTATAAGCTACGGTGGCTAATCCATACTTTACGTACATGTCCTTGTTAGGGGTGCCTTCCGGCGGTGCCGGCTGACTGACCTCTAACGAACGGTCGGGTCCAAAACAATTACAATCAAACAATCTAGAGAAAACAGGCATGACGTATTTATCGGTCAAAATGAATATCTCAATCAATCAATTTAGACAAAAAGTCTGCACTACCTGTCCTTCGCTGCCTGCAAAGAGAGAGAATATTCCTATTCTTCGTTGTTTGCAAGCAGGGAAATGTCGCAAATAACTCAATATCAAAAAAGGAATACTAGTATTTCAATCAAACTATTCAATCAATCAATCAATCAATTTAAGTCGTTTTTTCACGACCTTACCCGGACCGTATGGACATTTCTTCGTCTTCCCCTTCCAGCGCCTGGTTGTCCTCTCACTCCAACAATCAATGCGGCGTTCCTCTAAGGTCCCAGTCAGGACCGCAGGTCACTCGAGAGAGGTCCGTTCGGAACCGGTGAAGTTCAGTCGATCGGCAGCCAGACAAGGGTCTTCTCAGGCAGGTATACCCCAATCGTTTAGTCGTTCACTCCGTCGTTAGGACCTCTCTACCGGACCCACGCGTCGCTGATGGGCCCCTACGTTTGGGTGCCAATTTGTGAAAGGCAGCGAGTCTTCTAAGACCCTCAATGCTGCCCGGTGCAGGGTTCCACCTCTAATTCACTTTGGGTTCGCTATCAAAATAATGAGGCAAGCGCTGGAAACTGGAAGACAAGAAAAAGGTTTATTTCTCATGAGGAGATCACGTCAACTGCAGACACCGGGATGTCTGAGGGAAGTGCTCTGCTGATACTCCTTTGGCTCTTCCTTTTATACAGGTTTGACACAATGCATTTGTTTCATTACCATGGTTACACAAGCTTGGGGTCCCCGCCCCGGGCAGGTTGTCACACAAGCCCAACAGTAATTCTCTTCCCACCCAGGTCAAACAGACAATCTTATCTTGCAGCTGGACCTTGCTTCAGGGTCTAAAACATGTGAGACCGGCCAGATCTAAGAGTCCGTTCTGTTGATAAAAACAGGTCCCATTGTTGGTAACAACAAGTCTTGCTGTTTGCAGTGCAATAAATCATGTTGCAAGAGTCTTTTTGGTGTTTGGAACCTGTTTGTGTAACTAGGTGCAGTGAGGGGTAGAGTGTCCAAAGGTTTGCCTGTAAACAGAGATGAGAGGAAAAACGAGTTTGTGGCAGCAAGTGGCGCTGAGGTTTGTTGCTGCAATAGAGTTTATAGCCCCCAGCACACGTACCAGGTCGGTCAGAGGGATGCTAGTAAGGGCAGGGTGAAACAAAGGTGACCAACAGAGTACAAAATGGCTGTGATAGATTAAAATGACTGCAACTTATGTGCACATAGAATTCCACCAGACAAGATGGCGCAGGTAATGTTCATGATTATTGTTTTGCTTTTAACAATTGTGTAAGATGTAGAGCGTGAACAAAAGGAGAAAAAAAGGCATTATGACATGGGTGCTGGCTGCTGCGTTATTTTGTACATGCCTGCTTGCGTAATGATGCATGTGCACTTACGTGACTGCACATGCACACTTCCAAAATGACACAAGTGAAAATAAGTAGCACCAAAACACTTTTTTTGAGTATACAATTTGTAAAAAATGTATTAGAAAATAAGAATGTGGGGTTGGGGCACAATGGAGAAGTGGATGGTGGCAGGAAGCAATGGGGAGTGGGCAGGGAGAGGGAAAAAGCAGCACATGAAGGAGAGCAACACGGGAACGTGGAGAAGCACACAAGCAATAAATAGAGAGCAACATAGATCGTGGGGGGAGGAGAGAAGCATACAGGCAAGAGAGAGCAACACGGGTGCGGGTAGGGAGGGTGGCATGTAGATGACAGAGAACACCACGGAGTGCCGGGGGGGAGAAACACATGAGGGAGACAATTAGAAAACACTTGCACTCTCAGGGAGTGCTTAAGCAAAAGGAAAATGGGTAGGTCCCTAAAATTGAGCAGTGGAAGGACACAAGTAAAGAAGCTATGTTGCAGGGGCGGGACAAACACATGATAATGAGGCAAGCCATCGAATAGGAAGCAAGCAAATGAGAGTGACAATAAAGCGAACCAATGGCAAGTATTAAGTTCTTGATAAGCTGATAAAATGTATTTTTAGGCAGCAGCAGTCCATGCAGGTAAGCGTGGTGGGGCGGGGCGGCATGTCAACAGAGGACGGAATATGAATTCTTTATTTATTTAATTTTCCCTATTTAGTCGTCTGTCGACTCCCCCCCACCCCCTCCTGCCCCTCCCCACCGCGCTTACCTGCACAGACCATCGCTGTTTTTAGGTTGAGCCTGCGCTGTCTAGCAAGTTCGTACTAAAAGGGAAAGACTACTGTATAAATTTCTACACCAGGAAGAAGCAGCAGAAGGCACCCTACTGAACTCCAAACCCAGACATACTGCAGTGATTCGGAATGTTTGTTTGTTCCAGGCAGTACTTTGGAATGATTAGTTACCTCCAGCCTAGAGAACTCTGTAAATACAGTTTGTTACTAAAGCTCACCACTTCAAACAGAGGGCATTCTGGGCGTTTTATCCTGATTGTTTTTTACTTCCTTTTCAAGTCAGTCTCAGTTGTCAACGTCATCGGGTTCGTTATTCTTTTGGATCAATAAGTTTATATGAATTGATATGCAGCCCATCCACGCTTGAAGGAGTCTATGGTGCCGCCTTAGTCTGCTGACGCACCACTGGATGTGCAGGGGGAATTGGCTGAGTTGTCAGATGAATCGAAATACGCAGCAGAGGCGGCTAGCTATCCCTAGCAGACCTCTAGAACAGGAACATGAGCCAGTGCCCACAGCACCCCAGGCCTAGTTGTGGTGCCTGGTGGTTCCAAGTGCCAGCCCTTCTTGCCACCCATTACCTCTGCAGGTCAAGCAGATCTCAAGATGCCAGGAGTGAGATTTACAACCAGTTCAGGTTTTACATATTGCATTCTAGTACTTTTAGTTTTACCCAACCCCGTTAGAAATGCAGGACTACATGTACCAGAATGCAAAGCGATGTGAGCCAAAAAGAAAGAACTAAACATCTCTCATCTGACACCCGTCCTTTTGTGGATCCCAAAAAGAGAAAAGATGGGCAGAGCCACAAGGATCCCTTGAGCACTGAATAGTCGGTATAGCCGGAGTGAGTCAATTACATGTTGCTAGTAGCTAGAGTCATTTTATTCTGAAATCAATTTCTGAGAGACATTTTGGGGACATGTGGATATTTGTATAGATGTGTTAAATATTGTCTGTGGATATTATTATTTTTGTTGCTAATTATTTGTATAGTTCATAACTGTGAATGATTAGATGCAGACAATGATGGCAAAGCAGGTAACATTTTTACTTTTGTCCAAAAATAATGACTCTCCCTCTAAATCAGGACAGATTTAGACAACCGTAAACACTGATCTTTTGTTTTAAGACGTTAAGAGCCCCTTTCTTTACCACCTTCTCTCAGAAATGGCTCCTGGCGCAGCAGAATTCAGCCAACAAGAGCTTTGTCCAAACATTTGCTTTAACAATAGCATGTTTTGGTCTCGGCCTGCACCAGCGCTTGCGCTGGTCTGGCCGAGAGTTTTAGTAAGCGGGTTTTGGAAGTGCAAACACTGGCTTTAGGCTAGGTCTCGGCCTGCACCAGCGCTTGCGCTGGTCTGGCCGAGAGTTTTAGTAAGCGGGTTTTGGAAGTGCAAACACTGGCTTTCGGCTGGCGACCAGCTTGAGTTCACAATGGCGTGCACGCGCAGCTGGCATCTGGGTTTCCTATCTCTTCCTCATTTCCTCGTCATGGCTCATTAACTCTCTGGACTCTGATGTTTCAATCGCAGCAGCAGCTCACATTACCAACTGAGGGCCCTGGACTACAGTCACATGAAAAACAACAGCGATTAGCATTGAAATGCAAGCTTTTTTTGTCTAGTTAGAAATATTGCTTAGGTGGGTTGATTTCACCTTATATCGCTATTTGTTTTATATTGGGAGTCACAGCCTAATTACCAGTATTTTTGTCTCTCACTGTTTTTAAAAAAATATTTATTCGCGCAAAGCACAAAGCTATATTTAAGGTTACTTTTTCCGCGTCACTTCTTCACTCTATTTAAACTCCACACCCCCACTCTTATTGTCTCTCTCCTTCTCTCTCTCTCCCTCTCTAATTCTCTCTCTACTTAATTAACTCTCCCCTCTATCTTTTTTAGCCTTTCATTCTCTCTCACCCCTTTATCTGTTTCTCTTTCAAACTCCTTCATTCACTCTCTCTCCCCTTCATTCTCTCTCTCTATCCCGCTCCACTCTTTATTCTATGTACACCCTTTCTCTCTCTTTCTCTCTCACCACCCTCTCTAATTGGGCATTATATCTTCACTCTATCTCTCACTCGGCAACACCACAGCATCACTCAGCGCAACCACAGCATCAATCAGAGCCAGCACAGCATCAATCAGAGCCAGCACAGCATCACTCAGCACCAACACAACATCTCTCAACGCCATCACAGCATCACTCAACGCCATCACAGCATCACTCAGTGCAACCACAGCATCACTAAGTGCAACCACAGCATCACTCAGCACAACCACAGCATTACTCAGCACAACCACAGCATCACTTAGCGCCACAACAGCATCACTCAGCGCCACCACAGCATCGCTCAGCGCCACCACAGCATCGCTCAGCGCCACCACAGCATCGCTCAGCACCACCACAGCATCACTAAGGGCCACCACAGCATCACTCAGGGCCACCACAGCATCACTCAGGGCCACCACAGCATCACTCAGCGCCACCACAGCATCACTCAGCGCCGCCACAGCATCACTCAGCGCCAAGACAATATCACTCAGCACCACCACAGCATCACTCAGCGCCAAGACAATATCACTCAGCACCACCACAGCATCACTCAGCACCACAGCAGTATCACTCAGCAACACCTGAGTATCATTCAGCATCACCTCAGCATCGTCTCCGCAACAGTCACCACCACTACCACCTCAGCATCACTCAGCACCACCTCAGCCTGCTCTCGGAATCTGGCATCTGTTGATTCTCCCCTAGCGTCTGGCCGCTGCTAGTGTTATAATACAGGTACTAGTTCCCAACCTTCACCCTCCGATTGTTTATGCCCCCTCAAAAAAAAAGCTTTAACAAACAACCATTGCAATAGGCAGAAACAAGTTGCCAGCATTGCAAGAACAAAAGAAAACTGAGGAAATTTTTATTGTAAATACTTTTTTAATATGGTCGTTCAGTTTTACATAATGCCTTCTTGGTCATATATAAAGTAACAAAAATGCTTCTGACACTTTTTATTATAACTTTTCAGCATGCCGCACAGCAGCCACACTTCTCTACAGCACAGCTTGAAGACATTGGCAAAGTCAATAGCTCTGGCTAAACACTTATAAGGCCCCAAAGGCGAGACCAATTGGCTATGCCAATGCTTGTTGTTTCTTGCTCTTTCTCTCTTGTTCCCTGACATAACCTTTCGGTGGGCTACAGGGCCGACAAGGCTCTTGAGGCCAATCACGGTAGTTAACGCCTTTGCCATTGGTGACCTGCGGTCCGTCCTACTATGGCTTTGCAAACTGGGCCAAATACAACCCTTCCCACACTTCATTGGCTGGGTGGCAAGGGCGAGTAGTAAATGGCTTCTCGGAGAGGTAGTGTGGGCAGCAAGAGCTCAGATCTCAAAACCAGCCGAGGTATTGCCTCAGCCTAGTGCTTATCTTATAGATAAAAGAAAGAACTTTAATCTCATAATAAAACTATATACTACACATGTCAATAGGAATGCAATTACAGGAATGTAATCTCAGTTACGATCTTCGGTAAGGCGCATCACCCCCTTCTGGTATCTCTCTCCGCTATAGGAGATGTCTAATGACTACGGTGTTCAGTATACTGTGGTCATGAGCACTGCTTAGGCACAGGTGCAGATTACTTCAAATACTCCAATGATCAAATGTGCAACTCAGTTAAATATCTTTTAAACCCTTGCGCTGACTTGGCAAAAAGTATTACGTCCATGTTCCAGACTTGTCTGCACCAGTAGCGGCTGCTACCGAACAGGGGTGGTGGGGCGGGGAAGCGGGGGATTTAGGGAGGGGTTGAAATAATACAAAATAGCAATACAAAAGCAAAATAGCACTTACCTTTATACCTCCGACTGCGGCCGCCGCCTCTTCTTTCTCCGTCCATCTCTCGCACTCGGCAGGAAGCACCCAGCCTCCCAGAATCCGCTGACCAATCACAACGCTGCCTTCCAGCAGCGTTGTGATTGGTCTGAGCACCATTGTTCAGTGCTCAGACAGGGGCTAGCAGGCTGTGCGTGTTCTCCACCAAGGCTGTAATGCAGGCTGGGTGGAGAGCATGCACAGTGTGCATGTGGCTTTGGCGGGCACAAGATGGCCGGCCAAAGCGTCATGCGCACTTTAGGTGCCGCCACCACTCCTCCCCCTGTGACGCGGAGAGCCCAGCCCCGCCCGCCTGGCTTCAGCTGCAAGCTGAATACAAAAAACAAAATGATAATAACAAACATTATCATTTTGTTTTTTGTATTCAGCTTGCAGTTGAAGCAGTGGGGCGGCGCTCCTCCACCTTAGTGGAGGAACCGCCACTGGTCTGCAAGTTCTAGTCTCTGTTGCAGGCTAAGCCCCGCTTTTACCTGATGGTTGACGTTACCGTTTGAGTGATGATGTGGGTGCAGTTCGTATACTTGACTTCACAATTGAGGCTTAATTTTTGTGGGGGCCACGCCGGCAGTCTTGTGTTAGGGCAATGACCGCTGGATAAAGTTAGCATAGCGGCCTGTGCAGCAGCAGTCATCTTAGGTAGTGTCACTCTCATTGCCCGGGTGCAGACAGCTGTTCCGGCACACCAGTGGCAGCCTCTGGGCCAATTTATCCATAATGGATTGTCTTCTTTGGCAGTTGATGCTTCTGGGCCGATCCAGGATTTCCGCTTTGGTGGAGATGTGGATCCTATCCCCGATATCAGCAGCAGCTTCACCATTCTCTCAGGCAATCTGTGAATAACCAGTTGACACAGTGATGGTTGTTCATGGGAAAATCTTGGTGCGGTTCAGACGGGAACTGCTTAGAGAGAGCAGGGGATCGCCTCGTTGTCACTCCTGGTCCCACTCTCTGATAACTTTCTCTTGATTCCTCAATGCTCCCCACATCAGAACACACTGGTCTTCTCCTGGACAGTCTCTCCTGCAGATTCAGGCATATTCCTTCCTTCTTTCCGAACGTAGGTAGGCTTCTAGGCACCTTAGGCAGACTCTCCTCCTCTCCAGCAGAGAGTGAAGACTTCAGGTGATGTCCCCTCACCTCTCAGAGACTGTCTGTCAGGCAAACTCCAGCCCTGGTCACAACAG
Organism: Calotriton arnoldi; assembly: GCA_963921515.1. Lineage (NCBI taxonomy): Eukaryota > Metazoa > Chordata > Amphibia > Caudata > Salamandridae > Calotriton > Calotriton arnoldi. The sequence continues at coordinate 2,244,165 of CAWUFW010000861.1, forward strand.
CAGTTCTTTTGAGTACTCTGTGGAGTTCTCCTTTCCTTGGTCTAGAGGAACTTGAAAGTGGAAAAAAATGGAATGGTTTCCACCCCACTTATATACTCATTTTCCTGACAGGGGAGTAGATCCACTGTCTAAGGCTTCAAAACCGGTTTTGCTTGGTTCTCTTTCAAATTTAATTTTCTGTCTGTTCCTCAGATATAGCCTTTGTGCAAAATGATGGCTCTCACAGTAAGTAGCAGTAGGGCTAGCTCCTAGCAGGAGTATCCAAAACATGTGCATAATGAAGTGCGAGATTTCTGCACTTGACTGTCAACAGCATTCTTGAAGCAACAATCAGAGGCAGACAAAAGGGCAAGCCATGCCTTGAAACGTTTCACCTTGAAATGCAGTCCCACCCCTCGCCCCTGTCATCTAACAACTGGCAGTGCTCAGGAAGGACTAATAAGCAGATCCTGCAAACAGTGCCTTTATAGAATGTCTAAGGGAAGTCCATCCTCCTTCACCTCAGTGTTTGGTTCTCATCCCTCTATTGCTGGTGGAGGCAATACACTTCTCTCTCTCTCTCTCTCTCTCGCTCTCTCTCTCTCTCACATAACAGAGGAACTTTCCACAAGAAGGGTCCGTAAACTACACTCTTTCTGTCACAGCGGCCCGGTCACATTAAAGAGTCACAAAACATGGAAAGCTGCCACCACTGCCTGGTGCATCTCCCCCTGGGCATGGAGACTATTCCTATCCCGTGTGAGGATACGCTTCATGAGCCCCACCAGGTTACAGACCTCGCATTCACTGACACAGGCCTAAGCCTCTGTGCGTCTACTAGGACCAAACGAGAACTTAGGATTCCAGTTTCACCAGCCGTCCAGCGCTCAGGGAAGAGGTACATGCCTGTCCCAACATTCCCCCGTTTCTAAGTGATTCATTAACCCCGAACAAAAATATCTCAGCTAATCTGAACTGTGCCCTCCTGAACTATAGATCTGCAGCCTTTAACTGCGCTAACATCTCTGGACTTTGATGTCCATATTCTAACTAAGACTTGGCTTCAGAGCCTGTTTAATCCCCTTAAAGATGATCTTGCCCTTCCCAGCTACTCTATCACCAGACTAGTTCATCTGGGCAGAAGAGCATCTGGAGCAGCGACCATCTAGAAACATACTCTACCATGTTCCCTCATTCCCTCCATACTATCCTCTTCTTTGAACTCCTCCAAGTAGATTTCTCCCATACTTCCTCAAACAGATTGAGACGTGTTGCTCTCTCCCACCCTCCAGGGAAAGAGTCTAAATGGGATTCTGACTATCAGCTCCTAAATAGATCTCATCTGAGTGCTTTCATCTCTTCCTCTATCATTGAACCACCTGCCTCTGATGACACAAGCTGTTTTCTTGAATACTACAACTCCTCTCCCAAAGCCATGACCAGTAACTTCAACTCTCTTTCCAGGGGATCCCTGAACATTGCCAAAGCTTTTAAGTGGTTCTCATCCACTGTTATTCTCAAAATACGTTCTCTTACAAGACACAAAGGTTGAGGAGAGGCTCTAAAACTCCTCTGCTGCTCACCTAGTGCAAACTGCAAAGAGTTCTGCATTCTGTTGGTGAAAGCAGCTTCCCTGTGCTCTCAAGTAAATCTCTTTAAGAACAGACGACAGAAAATATAGAATCTCAGGGCCTGGTTTAGATTTTGGCAGACGGATTACTCTGTCACAACAGTTACGGATATCCCATCCTCCAGAATATAAATCCCATAATATCCTATGGGATTTATATTTCGGCAGACGGGATAGCCGTCACCGTTGTGACGGAGTAACACGTCCGCCGAACTCTAAATCAGGCCCTCAGACTAATCACTGCTCCCTTCTAGTGAAGATGCATCCATATTCTCTGACAAAATTAACAAAATCAGACAGGAACCCGGTGTCTATAATTACATCACACCAATGAGGGCAGAACTCTATGACATCACCTCCGGTTCCTGCATGCCATTCCTGCACAAAGGCAAGCTCCCCTTTAGGTTCTTTCTCTCCCTCCACTGGAGAACTCTTTCTCTCCCCTGTCTCGGATGCAAAACCCCTAGCATACTCTGATGACTCGATCCCCCCTTGGTTTTAGAATGGCCTTCTAGCACTTGCCCCTCATTGGTTGAACCTCACCCATCTCTTCCTTCAAAATGGTGTTGTACCAAACATCCCAAGAGATGCACATGTCAAGTCCTTGCCTAAGAAGCTTAACCTGTATCCCTTTCATGATGAGATTTTATTCTCCATCTCTGGCATTCCTTTTCTCGGTAAGGTCACTGAGAAATATATTTTCTCCCAATTCATTAATCATAGCCAGGAAAATAGCCTTCATTCTTGTTTCAGGGCAGGCCGCGGATTGCAGCACCAGGCACAGTTAGTGAAAATTGGTGACTCTGCCCACGATTCTACTCTTGTCTCTTACTTTGCCGCACAGGGTTAGATCTAGGAACCCATCCTTTTTAATCTGTACCTTACACTATTGGAGGAACTTATAAAAGGTCTTGTTTACACCCATGTAGACTTCAAACTGGGCTCCCTATGAATAAACCTTCCCTGTATTACATCCACAAATGAATGGAATGAAAGCACCTAAAATGCAAAGCTTTAAAGATGACATTTCTTTTCCTGACCTCAGAATCTTACCAGACTGTTCTGTCTTGAATCCTGAAACACTGTAGACATCCCTTCCTCTTCCAAACTAGCTACCACTGCAGATTCCTGGGGGACCTTCTGGGTGGAAACCTAAACCTCGAGTGGTGCATCGTAGCTATGGCTCAGTCTGCCAGATTCTATCTCCCTAAACTCAAGACTTTAAACCATGGTGTCTCTCCTCGGGATCTGAGCCTAGCTGCTGAGGCATGGCCCTCTCCTGATCTGATTCGCCTTCTTCATCGGCTCAGCCCACTAAGAGCTGCTTTCCACGCTGCTCTCAGGTTTGCCATCAGTAGTAACCCTCGATGACTGTGGGTGGAGATGGAGGCAAAGTTTTTACACGTCTTAGTGCAGGCGAAGTTATAAACCCTGATCAGAAAAAAATGTAATTCACAAAGATGATTCCTTTTTTAGGTCTCGCTGAGCCAGCGCATGCACTGCACTGCGAGAAATTTAGTAAGTGGGTTTTTGAAGTGCTACCAGAGAGGCTTTTGCTGGCTACCAGCTTGCGTTCATGCGAGCGTGCACGCGCGCAGCCGCCATGTGGCTTTCTGTAATGGCTCATTAAGCCTTACAGCGCGTGAATCCCCTCCCCTACGCCTTCCTCGTCAGCTTCTCTTATTACAAGCGCGTCGCGCGGCCAATGCTTGTAGTAAGGGGGTTTTCAAAGTGCTACCAGAGGCTTTTGCTGGCCTCAAGCTTGCGTGCCTGTGCGCGTGAACGCGCACAGCCGCCATCTGTCTTTTCTCCGTCACGGGTAATTAAGTGCATCGCGATCACTTTAATTTTCGGCGCCCGCGCGGCCAATGCTTTTCGTGTGCGCTTGTTATAAGTTGTGTTAACATCTGAAGGTTTTACCATGGAACATCCTTTATATTTCTAAATATATGAGATCTCGAAAAATGATTTAACCGGTGAATCTTTGAGGGTCTTTTTCAATAAAGTTTCCTGCTTCCTTACCAAACTTATTCCTCAAGACAATACCCCGCTTCAAGTCAACGTGTTTCTGATTTCTTGAAAGGCTGCTGCAAGATTGGGCATCTTGGCCCTTTTAACATTACCATGTTTTGCCCCATTTTCAGCTCACTGTGCACCAGGAAGCTTTATGAGACGCTGTTGTCTCAAACACACTTCTAGACACTAGTAAAGGTGCGCAACTCAAATATTGCTACCCTGTTTCATCACTCCGTTCCGTAGGATGAAAACTTTTGCTCAGTGGAATCGGTAAGTGTGTTTCTTCGGAGAAGGGCTACTCTTGGGGAGCGGATGTAACCCAGAGACAACAAACCAAACATGGAAAAGGTATACGCACCCCCCAGGGTCTTCAATGAGATTGATATCCGTAGCCAGTTATTAGAGTTCATTAGTGCTGAAAGATGGAGCATTTTTGGTGATTATGTGCATACTTGTATTTCCTAGTGTGGTTGATTGACTTACAAAACGTACGATTAAATTACGCTCCCATCACTGCAATTTAAAGACTTTATTTGGGTGCGTGTTTACAAAGAAAATCAAGGGATATATATTATGCCTTTGCTTAAACACGTTTTGAAAGGAATTCATCCACACTCGAAAATAAAAGTAATGTTGCATCGGCAAATCAGCCGGTGCAATATGACTTTTAATTCTGAGTGCGTGTGATTTCATTGCAAAACACATGCTTAAACAATGTTTTGGGGAAATATGCAGCTATCTGTGTTCTTTACATTGCAGTGACAGAGGCGTGAATTAAGTGTGTGTTTCAAGTGCTTTCACAATTAAAAATGTTTCACCATCAGATAGGGGTACAAATAAATGCAATTATTTTTTCCAGTGCAGCATTACTTTTCATGTGCATGCTGTTCTCTCAAAATGCGCTTAAAAATAGGCTTTACATCGGTTTCAAGTTTCAGACACGCAGTCACATAAGCCCTCTCCATGAAATAGACAGAAGTGTGAGTTTATATTTACACCTCCCTCGATATATTATTTTATCATGCCTGCGTGCTTGTTTTTCCTTTGTCACATCCTTCGAAAATAAAGGCTAACCATCGGATGAAAGCAACGGTGACTATGTAACATTTACCAACATACATTTCCTTTATATGCCTTTTATTATTCACTTTCACATGATCGGACAAGAAATACATAGTGGAAACAAACATACTAACTAGGAACATATACATTGTTCCATGCATGCAGGGTGCCCCCAATCAAAATAAAGAATTGCTTACATTATGCCAACTAATGTAAACAACATTGTTTGCTGTTTTTTGACAGCTGATTAAACAGTTTTACTACTTGGATTTCTGTATCCTCATTCTGTGTCTGTGCCTCCCCACTGGCAGGCCATACCATACCATACAGTGACAGGCAGCACCATACAATACAATCACTCTCACTGACTGACTCTCTCACTCTCACTGACTGACTCTCTCACTCTCTCACTGACTCTCACTCTCTCACTCTCTCACTCACTGACTGACTGATTCTCACTCTCTCACTGACTGACTGACTCTCTCACTCTCACTAACTGACTCTCTCACTCTCTCACTGACTGACTCTCTCACTCACTCTCACTAACTGACTAACTGACTGACTTTCACCCTCCTGTTATTTAAGTCCCCCATAACAAAACAAGCATTGGCATAGCCAATAGGTCTCGCCTTTGGGACCTTATAAGTGTTTAGCCATGCAACAGTTGATGCTGTTGTACCAATGATATTGTGCTGCATAACTAAATACTTATAAGGTCCCAAAGGCGAGTCCTATTGGCTATGCCAATACTTGTTTAAAGTTGCATTGAATTCCCCTTGGAGCCTCATTGTCCGTGTTTCTATGGTGGTGACCTCTGTCAAGGAAGTCATTCTCTGCCACTCGGTTGATGCACAGTTGAGGTCCTACGTCTGTGTTTGTGGAAGGACCAGATTTTAGTTTTCTGAATCTGGTTACCATTTCTATTAATGTCCCACCACCTGCCCAGATGCTTATTGCCTTGGAGGTTGTTGCATGCTCAGTGGGGACCCGATATAGTTTATATTTACGGCGTTTCATTCTATACCTGTGCATGGTGGTTTATTTCTGATGTATAATCAGTGGTTAACTTGTAAAAAAAAGAAGTGCCGGGGCTTTCCTCTGGAGGCAGCTTCGACCGGCCCATTTCTCCTGTTAGTTCTGTCTAACACAGATGCAACAAACCCTACAAGTGGGAAGGGGATGTGGCCAGAGCTGCAGACTTCGAAGCTGGGGAACCGTGTTGGAGTCTCAGCCACCGCTCAACATCCTGTGATTCTGGGCGAATCACTTAATCTGCCTGTGCCCACCAAAAATGAATGTGTCCTTAACTGGTGCTGAGCACCGGAAACCACCGGCTCAAATTAAGCACTTTGCATAATGCTGTGACACCCTTCTGTAACAAATTCCTGTGGCCAGGGTGCTTGTCTGTTGAACTTGTATCTTGCCAGCAGGACAGCCTTGCATTATTTCTACAGGGTGTTCCATCGCTAACCCCTGTTTGCTGATACAAACGGATGTATAACCCATTGACGTTTATCTTTCAACCCTGATTGCACATCGCTCTGAAGCCCGTCCCAGGTGGAGTTCACCCTACATAAGGCAATAAATATAGAAACATCTCTGCTCTGTTACCGCTGCTCACCGAGGCCCAAAAAAGGTAGAATTGTCCAAAATAACTATATCTCCCTTACTGTCCCCAGGATCACACAAGTTTGACCACATTCCAAATCACTTTACATCAAAACAATAGAGACGATTGTAGCAAAAATCCCACAGCATCCTTCTCACACTAGCTTCCATCACATATCCACCAGCCTAGAGCAGCCTGCAGCAGTCCATTACTATCTATGGGCAGATACGTTCTCAATGCCAGGGGTTCGAGTAGTGCTCAGCCTTTGCATTAATGAAGCGAGCCCTGTTCTGTCAGTGCTGACTTCAAGGTAGGATGAGCACTGTACCTGCAGAGGCTGCTTTGCGAAATGATATCCAACTTTCATGCGCACATATCTGATTTTGGCACACTTAAAAGCGGGGCCACTGGAATTATGCGGCACTGGAGGACCAAATTGTGCACCAGGGTTGACTAAATTATGTGGTAAGAAAATGCAAATTATATGGCAAATTCAACACATTTGGCAATGGCTTTAACTACATTATTTATTATTTAGTCATTTTTACACATGTTGACACTGTCTGGGCAAAGGTTTTTTTTTAAATTAGTAACAGTTTAACACAGAAACAGCAATAAGGAAGGTGACCAGTCGACCTTTGCGAAGGGCCCTCTACAGTGTGCCAACACACGTTGCTGAGTTTTTAGCAACTTTTGATCCATTTGAGCTAGAAACTAATATTTTTGTTCCAATCTGCAGATTATGCAGCAGATGATTGATTATGTGGCAAATGCGGCAAACTAGTCAGTATGGGGAAAACGCCACAGTAAAAAAAAATGCTGAATTCTAGTGGCTCTTCTTAAAAGTCTTCCAGGTGTGCTCGGGATAGATGGAGGAGACTTAACGGGTAATTGTGCATTTTTCCCCCTGTAATGCATATCAGGGGCACATGCTAGTGGCTGAAGGGCAGGGGGAGAGGAGAGGAGAGAACGCAGAGCCATGTCAATGCTGAGGGCTGTCGCAATGATTTCTGTTATTTTAAGCAAAGCGACATTTTGTCACCCTCTTCCACTGGCAATGGCCCACAACTGATGGGGTTAGTGGCAATCTGCTGCTCTACACTAGTGGTGTGTAGCCTTGCCATAGAACCATCTTTGTGATTGTTGGAGTGTAGGAGACTGAAGGAAGATGTGGGAACAAGGTAGTTGGAGATGGAGGAAAGATGTGGGCAGGTAGGAGGGAGGAGCCACCCGCGGCTTCCTGTTCAACAAGAAGGGAGGGAAGAGGCGGCCATATTTAGGCACAACCACTGGAGAGGTCAGGTGAGATGTGTCCTCCACAGGTCTTGGAAACCCTCTGTAGCCGAGAGATCTCAACTACCAGGTATGTGCTAAGTCAACCTCAATGGCGGGTGCTGAGGATGTCTCCATGCTTCTGATTTTGGCGTTCATGGGAACTGAACACAAGTCTTTCAAAGTGAATGACTGGAATAATTCACTTAAGGGATTTGTTGGGGCTTTCTTTGCAGAGTTCCATTTTTCTGGAAAGGCGGTGTACTTTGATTGTAGGAAATTGTCTGCTACGAATGTGGGAATTTGCAGACTCCGTATTCTATGCCAAAGCGTGCTTTGCTTAATTAAAGGAAAACAAAGTAAAACCCAGGTATAATAAAAAAAAGTCTGTCTTTCAACTGTCTGGGTTCATTTGGTAGATATTGTCAACTATCAAGGGCCGTTTAACAACCAGGAGCACAATAGAAAACGCTCATGCTAGGATGTCACTTGCTACTAAAATTTAGAAACTTCTTGGAATAAAAGTTCTGACAACACTATGCGTTTCACAGAATTTAAATATTTCAAATGAAAAATAGCATTTGGACCCATCCTAGTTCGCGTTCTGTGAATTTCCATTGGTTACTCTAGCATGCGCGCAGTCAGTAGAAGTGGTGCACCCAGAGTGCCAGTGCAAAGGGGTTTGGATGCGGGAAGTGGGCACACGGCTCCTCGCCAGTGGGGGAAGCAGTTTAACTCACACACTCATAGTAAACCTGTAGCACATACCCTGTTCTCTAGGCTGATTGCGTATATTATAGGTACAGGTTGTTGTACGTGTGCACCTACGGTGTTGTGGCCGCCATGATGAAACCAGGCACCCAGAAGCTATAGTCCTCGTTGCCCGTTTACCACATGTTGAGCACCCCTACACCTGTGGGAGACTGGGTGATGGCCATTACAGGACACTGCAGTCACAGTATAAACATCCCATTTAACATATTTGGGTCCGTGCCAGGCATAGGTCCTAAAATCATTGGGCGCAGGGCCAGGCAAAGGTTTATGGGCTGCCGCGGGGCAGATGAATTTGTTGTTCTTCTACATGATACTTGGCATCAGATTCTCCCACAAGGCAAATGCAGCTAGACAAACAGATCTCTCTCTTTGAAAAATAAACGGGTAGCTTTCTGGCTCGGAGATTGCACTGTTTGCATAGCGCCTCCTACCCCCGGAGCTTCAAGTTAGTCACGTACCGGGCTAGTCCGTTCTATGTGTGTTGGTGTTAGAATTTGGATTTGCAGGGTGATCCATGTGAGGAGCGTTCTGGTCTCATGCGTGTCACAGAAAAGAAATATTCTTTTTTCCATGTTTCAGGAACTGGAATGGCGCTGCGGGAGGGCCCTATTTCTAGAAGAAGGGCACACGACTTCACGCCATGAGACAGTAGCAGGAAGGCAGAATGGGGCAGCATAAAACTGGCTTCGTTTATAAAAGCTATACATGCCGAGACCTATGAATTGAGGGACCTTAGGATAGGCAATTGGGTTCGACAAAGTATCTCTGGCCGACCACAGCTGTTCTCTCTCGTTTGTGCACTTTCTTTAAAAGCAGACCTTGACTTCCTACAAATGCCATTTTAACATACTTGTTTTTTTTTTTGTTTTTTTAAATCCTTCACTATTTCCCGCGAACATAGCTGTGGACTTTCATGCTTGAACATCAATTCGGGTTTTGTGGGAGTTGCTGTTGTTGCTGGCTTGTCCACTTGCATTCCTTTTACAGCACTTGATACCTCTTTCCAGTACCTAATTCATTGTTTTGTTTTTAAAAAGTGCCTGAGACCAAATAGTTTCTTAGGATCCTGCCACCGGCACTACAGAACTCCGAGGCAGTCGAGTTTCGAGTCCACCTCATTCATGCATCTCCCCCATCCTACACTCCCTGCCTCTTCATCTCACTCTTGCGAGTGTTTTTCATCCCTTCTTCCCTTTGCTACTATTTTCCTGTCTCTGTCTTCCTCCTTCTTTCTCCTTTTCCTGTCTGTCTCTCTCTTTCTTTAGGTTCAAAGTCTAATTGGGGAAAATGTCACTTACCCATGATATGCTTACATTTACATTGTAAAGATATGCGTGGTAATGACTTGATGGTAAAGGCATGCATGGTAAAGGCATATGGGTGGTAATGGACGTGTGATAAAGGCATGTGTGGTAATGGCATGCATGCTTCCGTCATTTGATGCAAACATTTACTGTTGTAAAGCGCTCTGATACTATATAAAACTCTCAAATAAATAAATAAAATACATCCTAATAAATACTTATTGTAGGATCACATGCACATACTCTGTAATGTCACCAAATTATAATATAGAAAGGAAGGCGTCGCTCGGAGCCTGCAGATGGAAAGCTGTTTCTGACTAGAGTGTGTGCTGGGGAGGAGGCGGGGGTGCTCAGGTGCTCTTTTGTGCTCTGTACCGAAAGCACAGACGCACTTAGGCACTTATCTGTGCGAATCCCCAGAAACATTCAGGCTGGAACATACTCGTCGTTCTTTGTCCTCTCTCAGGCTAGGAGCCTTCCTCATTATCAGCCCCTTACACAGAAGAGCCCAGACCCCAATAACCAACCAAGAGCATCCACCTTCTCCACCTGAGACCAGTGTCTGACGCAGACACGTCCGTCTTCAGGACCAAGTCAGGAAGGTCCCAGGTGATGCTTCTCTTCCTGTTCTCTACGTCTCTTCAGTTTTGAGATGTGGGCAATTCAGGCCCATTAATGATGATGAGTTTTAAACTCATTCCACTGGGTTTTTACTCTGCCTGTAAAGTGAAATGGCATTAGAAGATACACAAAATGAGTGGGTTTTTAGGCGCTAGGGGCCAGATGTACGAGCATGACAATTTGAGAGTCGCAAATTGCCATGTACAACAGTGTCTGAGACACTGTTTGCGATTCCCAATGGGGTCGCAAATTGCATGCCTCATCAATATTCATGAGGCACTCGCAATTTGCGACCCCATTGGGAATGGCTGGTCCTCCCAGGGATGATGGCCTGCTGGGCTCAGCAGACCTCCATGTCTGGGACTGCTTTTAAATAAAGCAGTGTTTTTTTTTTTGTTTTTTTAAATCCTTCACTATTTCCCGCGAACATAGCTGTGGACTTTCATGCTTGAACATCAATTCGGGTTTTGTGGGAGTTGCTGTTGTTGCTGGCTTGTCCACTTGCATTCCTTTTACAGCACTTGATACCTCTTTCCAGTACCTAATTCATTGTTTTGTTTTTAAAAAGTGCCTGAGACCAAATAGTTTCTTAGGATCCTGCCACCGGCACTACAGAACTCCGAGGCAGTCGAGTTTCGAGTCCACCTCATTCATGCATCTCCCCCATCCTACACTCCCTGCCTCTTCATCTCACTCTTGCGAGTGTTTTTCATCCCTTCTTCCCTTTGCTACTATTTTCCTGTCTCTGTCTTCCTCCTTCTTTCTCCTTTTCCTGTCTGTCTCTCTCTTTCTTTAGGTTCAAAGTCTAATTGGGGAAAATGTCACTTACCCATGATATGCTTACATTTACATTGTAAAGATATGCGTGGTAATGACTTGATGGTAAAGGCATGCATGGTAAAGGCATATGGGTGGTAATGGACGTGTGATAAAGGCATGTGTGGTAATGGCATGCATGCTTCCGTCATTTGATGCAAACATTTACTGTTGTAAAGCGCTCTGATACTATATAAAACTCTCAAATAAATAAATAAAATACATCCTAATAAATACTTATTGTAGGATCACATGCACATACTCTGTAATGTCACCAAATTATAATATAGAAAGGAAGGCGTCGCTCGGAGCCTGCAGATGGAAAGCTGTTTCTGACTAGAGTGTGTGCTGGGGAGGAGGCGGGGGTGCTCAGGTGCTCTTTTGTGCTCTGTACCGAAAGCACAGACGCACTCAGGCACTTATCTGTGCGAATCCCCAGAAACATTCAGGCTGGAACATACTCGTCGTTCTTTGTCCTCTCTCAGGCTAGGAGCCTTCCTCATTATCAGCCCCTTACACAGAAGAGCCCAGACCCCAATAACCAACCAAGAGCATCCACCTTCTCCACCTGAGACCAGTGTCTGACGCAGACACGTCCGTCTTCAGGACCAAGTCAGGAAGGTCCCAGGTGATGCTTCTCTTCCTGTTCTCTACGTCTCTTCAGTTTTGAGATGTGGGCAATTCAGGCCCATTAATGATGATGAGTTTTAAACTCATTCCACTGGGTTTTTACTCTGCCTGTAAAGTGAAATGGCATTAGAAGATACACAAAATGAGTGGGTTTTTAGGCGCTAGGGGCCAGATGTACGAGCATGACAATTTGAGAGTCGCAAATTGCCATGTACAACAGTGTCTGAGACACTGTTTGCGATTCCCAATGGGGTCGCAAATTGCATGCCTCATCAATATTCATGAGGCACTCGCAATTTGCGACCCCATTGGGAATGGCTGGTCCTCCCAGGGATGGTGGCCTGCTGGGCTCAGCAGACCTCCATGTCTGGGACTGCCTTTAAATAAAGCAGTGTTTTTTTTTTTAATGCATCCCGTTTTCCTTAAAAGAAAACGGATTGCAGTTAAAAAAAAAAAAAAGAAACGTTTTCGTTTCATTTTTTAAGGGCAGGTAGTGGTCCCTGGGACCACTGCCTACCCCTAAAAAATATTTTGCCCTGTATTTGCAAAGGGGAAGGGGTCCCCTGGGGACCCCTTCCCATTTGCGAGTGCATTACCACCCTCTTGAAGAGGGTGATAAATTGCGAGTGTTTTGCGACCGCAATTGCAGTCGCAAAACATTCATACATAGGCTACATAGGCCTCAGACTCGCTAATAGGAAGGGACGCCCTTGGAACGCCCCTTCTTAATAGCGACGCGCAATTCCTATTTAGCGAGTCGCAAAAAAATTGTGACTCGCTAAATAGGGATTGTACATGCCCCTATTGGATTTTGCATGTGCAAATGGGTCGCAAACCTGTTTGCGCATGCAAAATAAGGTCGTACATCTGGCCCCAAGGTACAAGTGACCTAAGTAGGCCTGAATATTTTGTGATGTAGTTCATACCAGCACACTTTATTATAATCTCTACTTATCTTACCAGCTGCTAAAACACGCAGAAACCTGTGCACAACTCCTGATTCCAAATTATAATAAGTGACCACGAGCAGAAAACAACAGGTTTGCATCGCAAACATTGGTGGCCTTATTTACAAGGCCATTGAGCCAACGGTGCAACACTTTTTTTGACGCACTGGCAGGGCAGGGTGCCTGCCTATATTACTATATCACTATGTGACTTTTCATGGCCTTGTAAATATGGGCCCCTTTCACACATTACTCTGCGTGAAAGGGGCATTCCATAGGTGTTGCTGTGGGTGTTCCCACACAACATCCATGGAACCTGACACATACCCAAATTTACAACGTTTTGTAAAGCTGGTAATGAGTCAGAATCCTACACCTCCCCAGGTGAGGCGTAGCAATGGCGCAACAAGGAGAAATACTTGTATTTCACCTCGTGCTGCAGTCTACAGTACGCATAGAAAGAGGAAAATGCCATCAATCATTGTTTTTGTTCAGGAAGGTGTCACTTCCTGCACAAAAATAATCATCCCCGAAACGCAGGCACCCTTGCAAGATGACGCAAGGGTGCCTGTGCTGGCACATTGCTGCCCATTGTGCGCCAGTGCAGGGGAAAGCACATGAATGCGTCGTATTGTTGTTAATACGACGCATCCCTGTGCTTTTAAAATGATACAACTCGGTGCAGCAAAATGACTTGTGGCGCCACGCTGCATCATTTTTTTGTAAATGAGGCCCTCAGTTCGGTGATCAAGTGTTCATCCATGGCTTTTGAAGGATCACCGTTCTGTTCACAAAAAAATATGCTATAGTAACTGCCACTGGAGGAGAACAGATCACCACGAACAACATCTCATTGCTCAAGAAGTTTCGAAGTTGAAGCTTTGAAGTTTTGTAAGCTTTAAAAATTGTGCTTGGTTGGAATCGTATGACCAAAAGGTGAAATCTTTGGGCGAAATGGGTAGAGAGGGGCTCTTATTGTGCCACTTGTAGCTGTGTGTGAGCAAATAGTGGAGCAAAGAGTAGTGAGAGACAGAGCGCGTTACTCACGCCTAAACAGTGACGGTTTGCACTACTGCGCTCAGGAATCTTGAATGGCTCAGACACTTTCTCACATTTACTTTGCCCAATTTGAACATTACACAATAACCCATTGTTGCCCCGACAGTTTGGTGAGTGAGTGGCCCCCTTTTGTTCGCATTGGCATGCTCTGAATATGTTATGTGCTGATGATGACCTTCCAATTGTCCATATGAGGCCGAAACGCTATCGACATGCATATAGTCAGATTAAGAATTGCTAACATTATATTAAATATTTGACTGATGTATTCCAATGTTTGGATGCCATTCTACTTGTTATTTCTTGATCATATGTACATCCTTGTGGAAAGACATTTTCTCACGTTTCTTCACATCTTCACTGTGTGATCTTAAATGCGCACACATCAACCGATGATATAGGACAGACGTGTATTAAGATATCATTGTGAGTAAATCCTTTAGCAATAAGAACAACTAGGCTCCACCATCGGTATTACAATAGTTGAACTTTTGGTAATTGACTACCAACTACAAATATTTGTGTAAATGAGTCCATATTGAAACTCTGTGTTTGTTTACATTGAATATATTTTATATATTTGGTGTCATTATAAATGGTTTGGTGGTTGTGGAATGCAAGTGTAGTTTATGTAGAAAGTGTTTTGTGCATGATGGGGAGTGGCTTGCTCTTATTATGTCAGTGCAATCGAGTAGCTGTACTTAGTCTTAGAGTGGAGCGAAGGATGTTAAGAGATATGCGCATGTGACTGTGCCTCCCTCCTTTACATTGCAGATTTGGTTGTGGTTCTAGGGTGGGTATGGTCCTGAGACATAAGTTGTGCCTACCATACTTGAGTGGGTGATTGGTCTTGGCTCTTGGATGGCTAGGATCCTGAATCATCTGTTGGAGAAGAGCTTGGTCTTCAGCATCTTCCTGAATTGCAGGTGCTGTTGGATGTTTCCTGTTCTTCCTGGGAGGCAGATCAATAGTTGTGCTGCCTGTAGGGAGTAATCTGTGATTTCTTATAGAGTGGGATGGCCAGCAGCAGTGCTGCTCTAGAGCGAAAGGTTCAATTCTGCAGGTACCTTTGATGTTTTGCTTGAATGAAGAAAGTCCCAGTGCCATAGATGGCCCTACGGCCCATCAGAGTGCCTTGGGTGAGTACTGCGTCACTATGGGTAAACAGTGATTCAAAGTGCCTGATCTATTCTAAGGCCTTGGGCACTCAGGAGCCCAGGCCGGAAACTCAGAGGGGGAGACCATGGGGTAAGACCACAGTGATCATTGAATTGCCATATTTACTGTGATGGAAGGGCTGTCTCCAAGCACGAGCCTCTCCATTATCAGCCCAGACGCTGCCCACAGGGCAAGTGCAGGTGAGACACCTGTCAACTGGACTGTGCGAGAGTTGCGGTGTGATCAAGGCGGGAAACAACCTTTACAACGCAGTCATTACATCGCACTACATTTACAACGCAGTCATTACATCGCAACATCCTTTACAACGCATTTCACTACAACGCATCCATTACATTGCATGTCACTACAATGCATGACACTACATCGCATGTCACTACAACGCAGGCATTACATTGCATGTCATTACAACGCATACCATTACAACGCATAGTACCCTACACTATCCAACACTTACCCTACTGTTGCACCCCCTGGAGTTAGAATAGTAATTTTTACCCCTACACTATCCAACACTTTCCTTAAATGCAATGTAATGGTATGCGTTGTAAAGGTATAATGCGATGTAATGGAATGCGTTGTAAGTGTAGTTTTAAAAAATTCATTGTAGTGATATGCGATGTAAATGTATGCGTTGTAAAGGATGCTGCGATGTAAAAACTGCGTTGTAAAGGCATGCGTTGTAAATGTATGCGTTGTAACGTCATACATTCGATCAAAGCTCCCTCTGCCATCTAGCGCCTCTGTTGTGCTTTACCTGCTACTATTTTGACCAACTGAAAATGACAGTCCCTCATTGGCAGTCTCTAGTGCAATTTGGGATTCATTTAATTTCTAGAATCTTCATTAGTCTGATTCCACATTCCTCGTCCCACTCCTTATGTAAATTAGGCTTCTTGGAAGGTTTTGGAAGCTTTATAAACTTCAGGATGTTGGGTATTCTACTAAGGGGGTGTGTCCCTGGGCACAGAGAAGAAATAGAAGAAAGATGTCTGGAGAGAGCCGACGGCTGGGAAGCGGTGCCCCCACCCTGCACATAGTAAGGAGTGGGGCGAGGAATGTTGGGTGAGGAGGCCATGTCTGCTGGTATTTTTCTGCTGGGCCAGGTGCACGCAGGCACTCACGCAGGCAGACACCAGGGAGGCAGTGTTAAACACAAATAATAAAGTGGTGGAGAAGGCTAACAACAATCTGTCAGCGTCAATATGTTGTGCTCTGCTCCCCAGTTTCACGAAGGGTCAGCCCGGGGCGGAAGTAGGCCGCCGAGCATTGATATATACTTTCTGACGACCCGTAATCCGAGGCACCCATTGGTGGACAGCCGCAGAGGCCATGTTCTGGGTCTCTGCTTCTCCCGCCAGGCAGCATTAATATTTGTTGACAAACCACAGGGAGAAGAAAAATGCATTTTGTTAACAAAACAGTAGCCCTTCTGTCATCAGATCCGGCCTCCAGCCAGTGCCCATTCTGTTAGCAAATATTGGACTTGGCTATTCTCGCTACAATATGGTTCAGCATGAGGGGGTGGGAGCGGCACCTGGACTCAAGAAAACATGCCGCAGCCACCACGCCAGGCATGTCACACCGGAGGCACGCGGTGCCAGGGCAGCCTGGGCATTGCCTTGTTACTTCAGAGTTTCAGCTCAGAAGTGACACTGTGGTGTTGCGTAAGATGTCATGCACCTGCTAGTGCTAGCCTAGCACCTATTTTACACCACCATGGAAGAGATAGTTGTTTGACAACATGAGCATTCTGGGAGTTGTAGTTCACTGGCTAAGCCAATTGGATGGGCAAACCTGAAAAAAACCTATTTGTAAAAATAAAAGAAAGGCCAGGACTTGAACATGGGACACCAGGGGACAAGCAGCAAGTGCTAAACCTGCTCCTCTGTGGTAACACTCTTGGCTGTGAAGGGGGCAATACTAAGGTATCACAAACGACCGCACACAATATGTAGTGCCACATGTGCAGTGGCCCCCCCACAGAGCAAGGGCTCTCAGGTTTCCAAGTTCCATCCAGAAGAATCTCATCCAGTCCAGCTTTTTTCCTTGCACTTTGGGGTTTGTGAGTCTGTTGATTCATTACAAATGGATATATTTATTATTGCTTTCAGTATTAGCCATAACAACAGTCATTTAACAATACCAAAACTACACATTATAACAATAGAAACATCAATTGCAGACATTTACAGTACACACACAATCTTGGTATTGAAAATGAAATAAAAAAGGCAAAAACTGTGTCAAGAGTGAACTGAGACTCCATTATAAAACCAATAGTGCAACCCTCCCACCTTGACTGGTTGATGTTAGCTTGTGCCTCAAATACATTATTTCTACTACAGAATTACCAATATTCTAGCCTACTGGAACTTTTACAGCTATTATAATTGGTGCTGTACACGTAGGGCTTGACTCGTGTATATGCTGGTCTGGACTTATGAATGCTATATATTGTCCGTTTTCGAAAGCTCTGGTAGGGGGTGAAAAATGACAGGAGGCCATGTCAGATTGCATACTCCGACTATCTGAAGAGCTTGTGAAATCTGTGGCTTTTTTTTAGCCAAAATCATAGTGAGACTTTGTAGGATTAGTACATGACTGTAGGGTGTGAGAACAACTTACTTCCAGTCCTACACCTTGAATTATTCCTTAATTGCATTTTGGGACTTGTAGTCTTGGTTTAGTTCATTTGCCTCCATTCGGCTGCTACACCTGAAAACAATAGTTGTAATATGAAAGCCTGCAACTGAAAAGTATGTTTCCTCATGACTTGGAGTCAAACCGTCATCCTAGATAAATGTGCTGTAATAGACTCCTTATGGACCGATGTGTCAAAATGTTGTTGGGGGAGAACTGAGTCACCCCAGGGAGGGGTCGAGCTAACTCAGCAGACCATAAGGCATTGGCATATTTCGTCAGTGTCCCTTCAGAGCTCCCTATGAAACCTTTTAATTTTAAATGCATATCTTTTTTTTGTATGAATATTTCTTTATTATTGTTTGAACAACCATACAATAAATGATGGACATTGTACAATTTAGCAATGTACACTACCAACACAATACACATTTCACTGTATCTTCTTTCAAATGCATATCTTTAAAACATATTTCTGTAAAACGTGACGGATGCCCACATATTTTCAAAATGTTCTCAGGTGGAAAATGCCCTTCATGCCTGAGTTCTCCCGGGATTTCAAGCTCACTCTCTCGCGTGCAGATCAAGCGTGAATTTTCACCCCGCTAATTTGAACATTTACCAGCGTCCCCGGCACGCGCCATCTGGTCACCTTGCAGGGATGACGTGACCTGAGCAGATGTCTTCTGTTCTTTTCGTTCTTACAGACTGGCATGCTCTGAAGACCCGCTGCCCTTGGCTGTGTGCCTGGCATCCGAGCCATGCCCTCTTCCCACAGGGTGTCTTGCTAGCCTATCTCATCTACGTAGGTTTTTCAAGGGTTGACATGGGATTAGAAATTGACTTCCCAGAGTTGTCATTAGGGGTGTGTGAAGTTTAAAAGTAATATGTAATTCTCTCGAAAACTGTGATTGATTACTAAACATTCAGCCGGATGTATCAATATTAGGAATAGTGATGACCTAATTGCGATTTTCTGCGAATCGCAATTTGGTGTTCATTATTTCTAATGTATGAAACTCATAGAGTTTCATTTAGCGATTAGCGACTTAGCGACTCATGAATATTAATGTGGTAGTTCGCAATTTGTGACCCAATAGAAATCGCTAAAATCAGGGGGATGGTGGCCTGCTAGAGTCAGCAGACCACCATGTCTGCGACTGCTTTTAAAGAAAACAATCATTTTTTTTTTAATACAGCCTGCTTTCTTTAAAAGAAAACGGGTTGGGTTTAAAAAAGAAAAATGAAAAGTTTTCTTTTCATTTTTTAAGCGCAGACAGAGGTCCGTGGGACCACTGCCTGCTTTTAAAAACCTTTTTTACGAACATTCACAAAGGGGAAGGGGGTCCCCCGTTTGCGAATGGGTTGCCACATACTTGTAGTAGGTGGTAAAATGCGAATGTGTAGCCACCGCATTTCGGACGCTAAACATTCTTACACACCACTGTGATTCTGTATTAGGAAGGGACACCCTAAACACGCCCCTTCCTAATACCGAATCGATATGTATTCGCAATTCCAAACTGCGATTCGGTAACATGTTACCGAATCGCAATTTGGGAATAATACACACCAAAATGCATTTTTTCGGACGCAAACGGCCCGATTCTGTGAATCAGGCAGTTTGCGACTAGAAAAATGCTTGATACAGCCCATAGTTCGTGAAGTGATCTTTGTGTGTGCTTTCATGGTAAAATCTTGACTTTCATGCCATTTTTAATTGGTTTGTAGTTGTTGCTAGGAAAATGGTTTCAAAGTTAACTTGTAGGAAAAAGCAAAGCCTTTTCCAGTGCCAACTAGCAAACTTGAGGAAATATTGTCAGTTGCAGAGAAAGTCTATGCAGGGTGTAACTGTTGGAAAGGTGTGATGGTCTCACGGCTAGACTGCCGACCTTGGAGCTGGGAAACCAAGGTTCAAGCCTCGGGGTCGACTCCACATCCTGTGATTCTGGGCAAATCACTTAATCTCCCCGTGCCTACCAAAAAAAAAAAAAAAAATGAATGTGTCCTTGTGTAACGTAACTGGTGCTCATATAAAGCGCTCCAATACCTTCGGGTCGAGTTCGCGCTATATAAATCTGCTGGAAAAAAAAAAAGGTAGAAAGCTCCATGAGCTACAGGTAAGACAATAATGAGAATCTGCCTCCGACTTTGCTTGTGTAATAAAAACTTTGCACACACCTAGTTGTCAAGTGGCCTGTATCATCAAGGGCACCTTTGTAATGTCCTCACTTTAAACCAACTCACATCATGTTTGGATTGGTCCATTATAAGCAGGCCTTCCAAGTCCCAGAATGCAAAGTGCTGTTGGTTAAAATGCCCGGATTGGAAAAGGGTTTCTGATGTCATAGAACACCACGCGCCCTGAGGCTTCCTCACCAGGAGATTGACATCCGTGCACTCTGTGGTGATGGTAGTGACATGCCTGAAAGTTCAACCACACTCAACACTATTCAATGTCACCTTCATGACAGGTACTGTCAAGAGCTCACTTAACTTCCACCTTCCCCATCTTTGTTATTAACCGCTTCTCTACCTGTCTGACACCTTTATATGTGCCGAGACGTGGACGGATCCATTAATTGAGATTTGTTCTAACACCAGCGTCATTTCAACTATTTCGTGGAGTTGGAGGATCCCACTTTTAATATTTCTACTAATAATAACATTACATAGAAAGGTTGGATTCACAGTTTACACAGGACTGACAAAAGATTCTAAATAACGAATGAAAACGAGCTTGTATCCTTGTTCTCCTTAGATTTGGTGAATCTCTCTGCCAGTTTTGCCAGATTATGTCAGATAATGTTCCATTTGTGGCATTGAGAACTAGACACGCCAATCTAGATGTGACTCTAAAACTAGATTGAGAGCTGCAGGTGTGGCCTCCAGAACTCGAGACAATACTCCAAATGTGGCATTGAGAACCAGGAACGACTCTCCAGATGTGGAGTCCAGAGCTTGACAGGGTGCTCAGTTGACATCTCAAGAGCTGGACCCAAAACTCATGTCACCTCCAGAACTGGGAGAGAGTGCCCCAGGCGAGGCCTCAGAAACTGGACGCAATTCTCCAGAGGCGTCGTTGTGAACTGAGCACCATAGTGCAGATTGCCCTCCAGAACTTAACAGAGTGCTCCAGGTGAGGTCTCCAGAACTGGACGCAATACTCATGTTGTCCCATCGAGATCTGTACTCCATAGGGGTGGTGTGGCCTCCAGTACTATATAGGTGGGTGTGGACAGAGGGTTTCATCAAACTGCTTCTGTTTTTCCTTGGTTGATACCAGTGCTCATTGCCTGGCATATGTACAGTCTGGCTAGGGTCTGAGCCATGAACCGTCTAGGGCTTGCTTAAGTAGTGCTTGTTCTCCTTTGGGAGCTTTCTGGATCTTGAGAGGGGCTTGGGGCGCCAACTCCTGCTCAAACATCTGGCATCCTTTGGTTTGGCCTAGGAGGAGTAGGTCGAATCTGGGCCTTTGAAAGATTGTGTAGTTTCTGCTCGGGTTGCCAACCTCGATTGTTCTTCTACATCCTCCCTCCTTTGTGGAGCGCATTTGTTAGCAGTAGGCAGTATCTTAGTTTATGGCTGCTGATCACTTCATCAATTCCTGTCCTTTCCCTTTTACATTCTTTTACTGATTTGAAACCATCTCTGCCTTATTCATGTCGCCGAATGAATTACTGACTTTGCAGCTGTGGTCTTATGTTGTTTCTGGTTTGGTACATTTTTCCCCATTTCTCTTTTTTGATGTACACGCACAGATAATCATGCTGCCCTTATGGCCAGGCCGGTGCTGTGTGGCTTCCTATGTGTTTTAGTCCTTATCTCTCGTACCTTTCAAGTTCCTCACGCACGCCTACAAAGCCCTCTACGACCCAGGGCCTGCCTACCTCAACCATTGACTGAACTTCCACCAACCTGCTAGACACCTGCGCTCCTCTCCACTCGCCCGCGCACACCCCACCCCACCCCACATCCAACGCAGCGGTGGCCGCTCCTTCTCCTACATCGCTGTCAGGACCTGGAACGACCTTCCCCCCAGCTCTGCACAGCCCCCTCGCTGGCAGACTTCAGAAAGAGACTCCAGAGTGAGACCTGGCTCTTCGACGGAGACACAGTGCCGAGATACCCCTAGGGGTGACAGTGCTGCGCTCTACAAATGCTGTTTGATTGATTGATACCTTCAACTAACACTGCCTGTTGCTGCGTCCAATTACACAATAACCTCACCTTGATGGTCATTAGGCAGGAAATGAAACAGCTACTCATAGGCTCAAACAAAAACAGTAACCTTCCAACCACACACCCTACACAGTGCAGCTAGCTGTATGTGTAGGTAAGCGCCTTAGCGCCCCACAGAGAGATTTTAAGTGCTATGCAAATGCTACCAGACAATTTGTAGTAAGGAGCAGATGGAAGCCATTGCTGTTGGAGCCCTTAAAAGCCAGTTCATAGCATATTCGGGCTGGTGCAGTGCTTGAAATGGGCAGGTGCTATCAGGGACTCGGTACCTGCACTTCTTTAATCTGGATGGGACAGAACTGGCTCTTCTCAGCACTGCTCCAATGCTTTTAATGGGAGAGTACTGGCATTTCTCAATAGCAAACAGGTACTCCCCGCCAAAGAGCAGTAGCGGTCTGTGGTAGGAGTGCCGGCTGGGCGGTGACGTGGGGTGGGGGAGGGGCGTTTTATTTATTTAAATGTTTACTTACCTGTATTCGGCCGTAATCCGTGGTTTACTACCCCCACCCTGCCCCTCCCCCGCCCCACGTCACCGCCCGGCCGGGACTCCTACCACGGACCGCTACTGACAAAGAGTCCCTTCACTTCTATATTTCCATTTAAAATACCGGTTGGGCATATGCTCAAAGTTAGGTTACGTGAACTTTTTAAACCACCAAAAGTTCTTACGTTTTGAGTTGCATACCAAAATGGCGGGAAACCAGTTTGAGATCAGACGTAGGACAGAGAAGTTCATTCTTTTTAATTTTATCAATATTTAGGTAGCACTGCTGTGGTTGGGGGATATTTCCATGCGCTTGTTTGACTGTGACCAATTGTGACAATTTATTTTCTCAGTGTTTGCTCCCTCCGCCCATCCCGTATCCATGGGAACGCGGGGTGGGAGGAGCCCACGGGCTTTGTGCTTCGGGGCGCAGAGGGATCACTCGTCGGCGCTTTGACGTTTCAATGGGCCGCTGACAGGCGCACAAAGGAGCCGGGGCGGCCACGCAGAGGCACTCGCTGCCTCTCTGAAAAGGAGTCAATTTAGAGCTTTCGCCTGGCAGGAATTACCGTCTGGCGTGTTTATGGCGGAAAATTGAGCTGGGAAAAACATGCTGATGGGAAGTGCTGCGGTTCGTGCAAGGTTCACTGCAGTTCCTCATCGAGGCGAATGGCCCCAGAGGAGCCCCTGCTGTTTCGAACGTCACAACCATTGGTGGCTTCTCAGACAAAACAAGCTTTGAAAATGCAACATCTGGCGCTATATGTATGTAATATTAATTAGCGGGATGAGTGGGTGCCTTTTGTGTTGTTCGAAAAAAAAAACCCAATCTTGTTTTATCAATGCTCCCTCGGAAGTGTGCACCACGGCCTGTATTGGCGATGGTAGAGCTCCCCGTTCAGATACTGGCGCAATGAAAACTGAGAGGGGCTAATTTACAAGCCTCTTGTGCCACTTTTGCGTCATTTTTAACATGGGAAAAGTGACACAAAAGTGGCGCAAGGGGCTTGTAAATCTGCCCCAGAGTATTTCCAACGCCGCAGACAAAATGCCATTTTGCCTCTGAAGCACACACACGAACCACAAAAACGACAATTTCGTCCTTTTTCCTTTTATTTAGCGACGCAAGGGTGTGGGAAGCTGGATGTTTGTCAGTTTTGCATATTTTTTTAAAAATCTTGCCAAGTTAAAGTGCAAAACTAACTATAAAAAAAAAAAAGCTAGAGCGTGGACGTTCCCACTGAGGGTCCTGGGCTTGCGTTGTTCCCCATTCCCCGGTGCCAAAAGTCACACGGCATAACTTTCCGCACCGGGGAAAAGGAAGTGCCTCTTGTGAGCATGGCCACCGTTTGCCTTCTGTTGCTCAGGACTTGCCGCTGCGAACAGAAGCGCAGAAAGGACGCCATGGGCCCTGGTACAAACAAGGAAAATGGCCCCTTTGACTGCTGGTGGTGTAGTAAAATACGCAATTATTAAGGTTCAATTGGCCCCTTATGGCTCTGGGCCCTGGTGCTAATTAATGCACCTGCAGGGAGCAACAATGGCTGAAAAATGTTTTTGCCGCTGAATGTCTTGCATGTGGCCTAGCAGTGGCGTAACACAAAATGATGGGGACCCCCAGCAGAATATGAAGAGGGGCCCCTAAGTTTCCCATATCTCACAGTTATTAATTGGCCGTGAGCTGAATGGGGGCCCCCTGAAGAGTTTAGGTCCCCATTTGGGCAGGGGGCCCTGCCGTCCACCTGTAGGACAGTGGTGATGCGAAATTTCACCCTACGGGAAAATGTATTGCTGCAAAAATGTTTCTACATGAGCCAGTCTTCCTTGGGCAAAAATCACAAGTTATGTTCAAGTTAGGGGAAGGGATGAAAACTTCCCCCATTTTCCTTAATGAGAAATTCAGGCATTACTCGAGATCATGCCAGTGTAACAAAAAATTGAGATTTGTCTCTGACAAAGGTCCAATTTCTTAAAGTCTTTTTGGGACCCCACCACATCTTACCACCTGTGATTATATTATGTGATGAATATATTATCTTATATTATGTGATGAGATTATGCCATTGTAACAAAAATGTGAGATTTGTCCAATTTAATAAAGTCTTTTTGGGACCCCACCACATCTTGCCACCTGTGTCTGGGATCAAGGGCTGGCCAGACTTATGCTTCCAACAAAACAAAACTGCCTGGACAGGGGCAGCGGGGAAAGGCGGTTAGGAGCAAGAAGTGTGAGATGTCAGGATTTGGAATTACGGGAAATTGTGCTTCTTGGCCTACAAGAAGGGCAACAGACGAGTGTATGAAATGTTAGTTGATCTACACACCAAGCAACAGAAGACTTCATAAAACTTCTTGCAGTGAAGCCACCACAGTCTTCCATCTTCATTCTTCCAGCTAAGAGAGGTCGATAATGCATGTGTTGAGCATACAGTGACATACAAATATGCTTACAATTGCAAAGGCCCATGCTCTGGTACTCTCTTCAAGGGGAAACTTTTAGTGCAGCATTTACATTGTACTAATAAAAAGCAAAAAGTGACCAACAGTCTGTGGGAAATTCAAATTATGTGTACAGGTCTGTTACTTAATGACTTCCCTTTCTGAACCAGAGCCACGAAAACAGAGGATCTAACTTGCATAAAGGGTTAACATATGCTAGTAGGAAGTTACGTATAGTTTAGTTTGTCCCTCAGACCTGTATGGATTATTCACAAAAAATCCTTCGCAAGTAACTTACACCTTTTGGAAGGAACTGGCAAGTGGCAGATCCTGGTTTCCAAAGAGCCACTCGGAAAACTGTCTAGTACACAAATCTTGTGGTCATCCACTCAGTTTGAGCATTAGCTATTGTCCATTTCCTTGGTATGGGGTGTGTAGGGTCACTTTGAAGCAATTCTGTCTCTAAACAAATATAAACATCTGTTCCAGTCGTTGTAAGAGTAGCCAAGAGGTTGCTCCTACTTTGTCACAGCTTGGAGTGAGAGTTGGTCGAAGGATTCCAGCACACTGGCATCTCAGGGAGTGCTACTGAGTAGGGAATCCATCACTGAGTAGTTGTGTTAGTACTGTTGTTGGCAGCACTGGCAGGGGCAGTGGGTAGTGCGAGCTGTGGTAGCCTCCTGACGAGGGCCCTGGCACTTATTGTTTGACAAATTAAGCACTGCGCTGACATGCATACGAAATTCTGGAGCAGCCATTGTATAGATGGCCGACTTCACAAAGAACCTTATGCACGTGCCTGTAGCTTTGCAGACTAAATTATGTTCTATTCAGATCTCTCATTTATCTACTTTTGCAAATAAATCTATCATGGACAGGCCCGTTTATTACTGAGCATTGTTGTGTTATGTAAAGTGCATTTGCGTAGTTCATTCCCATCATTTGTATGGTCTCGAAGCGCTTGCAGCTTCTGGGTACCCTCTAAGGTCCTGGGATTCTTGCTGCTGGGAGTCAAGGTGATCTGTTGATATTATACGTAGTTGTGTTTCTAATTGTCTAGAAGTATCAAGTTGTCTGATGGTCGCTGAGGTTGGAGTAGACACATGTATTAATAGGTAAATGATTTTATTGGACAGGGACCGGCTAGATACTGTTATTGGTCTGTGTGATGCATTCATTCTTCTGTGGTGTACAGTTAAGGGTGCCTTATCAACTACTCTGACCATAACCAGGCGATGCCTCAGCTGCTTCCTAGTTTGGAGCGAGAACTGATCAAGGATCTTCCAGAGTGCGGGTGAGGAGGGAATCCATCGAAGATAGGCATATAACAGTCTGTGTCTGGCATCGGTGAGAAGATAATTGGCATTACATCAAGGATATCATGGGTCTTGGTGGTAGCCAGAAGGATCTTCTAGAGTGAATCCAAAACCATCTTCTAGGGTGATTCCAAAACCTCAATTTGCACCTTGCTTAGTGGGAAGTAATTACCTTTTATTTTCCTGCTCCAACATTCTGTGGATGCCAGATCCATTCCTTGCAGCAGGTCCCAACCCGATCTTCTGATTATATCTTCTTGTACTTTGTTTCTTTTATGTTTATGGTGATGAGGGCTTTTTTGATTCTCTAGATTCCTTGACGAGAAGTCTGGTTGGGGTTTGCCACTGTCTGTCCCGGAAAATCAAGGTACAACTGATGAGTTTTTTGGGGTGGAGTATGGCATTCAGGAAAGCATTATGTGGAGTCTATGGTGCTGTTGCACATGTCTGTGACTTGTTGTGCTGTGGACATGTGAGATGGTAATGGGCAAAAAGTTATTGTTCCTGGTCGAAAGTGGCACTTCTTTTTTTTTTCAGAGAAACCTGATAGTTGGAATTGTCTGGACGTGCTAGTGGCCATATTGCTCTCAGCTACGTGCGATAAAGCTTAATTATCCCTCTTTTAAAATGGGGACCTTGCAGAAACATCTCTCCCAGGACGAGGTGCAGGGATCATATAGCCCTTCCACCAAGGGTATTCAGGGTTGTCGTACAATTTGCTGCCCTAAACACCTTGCTTCAACCTGGATCACACCAAGCCCACTTTACCATCTGACTTTGAGTGCGTTGCTGCCCTTGGCTGAGCTGAAGAGGGATCCTACCCTGTTTCTGTGCTTCTCATCCGCATTGCACGAGATGCTGCAGTGACACTTCCAGAAGGCCGCGTTTGATCATTACTCACTCACTCGATGCTCTGCGTGATCCAGCATGAATAACAACGAAGAAATGTGGCGTTAATGTGGATATAATATCGAACAAATTTCCACTAGGGGCTTCAACAATTCATTAATGTTAAGTGCCATTATGCACCCGCTAAGTTTCCATTACACAAACGCTGACAGCGTGGGTTGACGCGCGCAGATCGCACAACTGAATCCAAAGAAAAACAAAAAGTGATGGATGGAATACATGTATTAATCTCAGCCACTGGTAATGACTTGGGCTGCATTCCAGGTCATTGTTTCTTTGCCCGCTATGCCACTCTAGACAGAGGCCAGCCATATGCAAATCAGAAGGGAACAAAGCTGTTCTTGCATTCTTTCCATTAGTTTGTTGTTTGTTTGTTGCAGTAAATATCCTAAGTCCGATAGGAATGACCAGACGTAGGTTCAGAGCTCCCTGTGCCATTGTTGTGCCTCACTGATGAGTCCTAAGTAGGCTGAAATCGGTCTGGGGTGATTGTGTACCTTTCTGAAGGGGACCAGGCATGGCAGTTCCTTTTAGAGCAGAACCAAGACTGATATACATATGGTTGGACTCTGTCTAGAGTGGCATAGTGGGTGAAGAAAATGGACTGGAATGCAGCCCGAGCAATCTCCAGCAGCTGAGATTCATTCAAGCATTCCTTCCATTACTTTGTTGTTTGCTGCTATAAATCAAAACCCTGTATCCCATAATGCTTTGCATGTGATGACACAATATTGAGTGTACAGAAATGTCCTGAAAGAAGAGGAATTCGTCAATGAGACGCCAAGCGTCCGAATCCGACTCTACCACTTTAAAAAGAAGGAAATGTGTAATTATTCATTTTGTCTAAAATTTTCTCGAAAGCCTAAAATATAAATTTCCAAATTTTAGCATTCCAAAACTCACATTCTACCATTCATAATGATGGTTACAGAGGGAAATAATAGACGACAGATTTCAGCATGCAAACATCTAGTAAATTTAGTGATTTAAACGTTGATTTGACAATTACACTGTTTTAATTAAAACTGTGACCGAGAATATGCTTCACCAGTAATTTTCAAAAAAGTATTTTGCCTGAGAATATAGAAGCACGCCCTCTATAGCCCGCCCACTTCAGGCATTGGCTCTCTTGCACTGTGAGTGATGCAATTTTCTCTGATCACGTGCACATCCCAGTATTCCAAACTCTACTTAAATGATTGGTAGATCACCGATATTTACTAGGTTTTACCTCCTACTGACAATACCCTGATTTAGCTCCTTTTTTCAGGTCTAGTGTTATCCAAGATTTTTTGATTTTACAAAAATGATAAATATATTTACTTACAGGGGCTTACCTCCAGTCCTCTTCATTCACTGGTCTGTTGTTATGCCATTCATTTTTTTGAACTCCATGCCCCACAGTATACATCATGGGGCAATGTGTCAGCCTAATTCAGCCATTGGCTGACTTCACTGCGAGTGACAGTATTCTCCTCTTTCACAAGAACCATATCTTCACACAAAGGAGTTCCCTTAAGTACAAGGGACAACTATGGCAAAGTGTCCTTTTCAGAACAAAACATGTTTGGTTTTAGCCAATGTTTTTACTTTGTATTGGTGAGGGCCCAACAGCTCCCACAACACAAATCATTTTTTAAAAATTGACAAAGCCTAGAGGCTGCCAGCTAATGCCAGCCCTATTTGCTTTGCCAATTCTTGTCTTTTTAGTATTCCTGAGCCGGACTTCACCAAACAAGTCAAAAGTGACATATCTGTTCGTTTGTCCCATGACACCTCTCCTGGCCATTCAGTGGCTACCTGAGTCTCTGCGCGTCAGGTAGCAATAGTCTCAATGACCCAGGGGCCTTACGTTGATGCCGTAGGACGAGACCAGGCCCCATGGCCAGCTGTGTCACCAGGCCAAAAAGACAGAGAATGGGCAGGTGCAGTGTGGTGTCAGGAAGTTTGCCTTTGCACTTCATAACTAGCCAAAGTAGCCAGGTCTGGGGTAGTGCTGGAACAGCCCTGTCTGCAATTATGCCATCCTGCTCTACACGCAAGTCAGATTTTTAAAGTAAGTTAAACTTAACATTTGCAACACAAGCTCTGTTGTGGGAAGGATTCGTATTTATGCTTGCACTAACTGGTGTGGTCAGTATTCTCTCTGCGTCAGATTATAGCAAACTAGGAGAACTTGGATTAGCAGTGTGGTATGCAGAATGCCAGATTTCAAATTTCCTTTCAAAATGAAGACAGTAGCATGATCATCTTCTTTAAATTCATTTTTTCAACACAATTAGCTTTACTTTTTGAGTGGTTTGTCATAAGGTACCACTTCCTGTGATGTCATTGGGGTCAGCAGTCATATGATGTTGCTTCCTGTGATATCATCAATTATATTAATCAGGAAACCAGACCATTGACAATGCTACCTAACATGTTTCTGTCCAAGGTTGGGGATGCTGTCATCCACCTAAAAAGATGTGCACTTCATTGCCTTGACTGGTGGGCAATACTTTACTGTTTAAAATGCTTCTTTCTTTTCATTTGTATCCTTTTTTTTTATTTTTTAGCCATTCATGTGTGTTTAAAGCATTCATTCAATTTACAGTAATCAAAGCCTATAGTTAATTTGTTTGTGCCATTAGGAACCATATTTCCCTAGGATGTGCATTAAAACTGAGGTTTTCTACACCTGTTCCAAGTACACCCGACTTTTTATAAAACACCCTTTACACAGTTAAAATTACATGCAATGTTTATTGTTTTTAATGTAAATATTTTATTACAGGCCTATGGTCTCTACATGTAGGTGAGAGCATGGTTTCTTTTTTCTTCCTTTTATTTTTGTGGCTTCTTTTTTTATTATTTTATGATTGCAGCATAACTGTTTCACCCACCTGCCAAGGCAAGGCCTGTTGACTTTGCCAGTGCTTGCTTTAATATTACGTTTGTCCAAATTTGTAAAGTCCAGCAGCTTGCAAATCTGTAAAGAACTTCTTTAAAACTTTGAAAATGTGTGCAGTGCAAATCTGCAAAGTTAGATAAAGGAGGCAGCTTCAGCAGCCCTCGGTGGCAGGAGGAAACCATTCCATTCCATGGGTGGGCACAACGATGCCAAACTTAATCCATAGATTTATACAGATGCCCCGTATAAAAAAAAAAGTACATTTCTAAACTTGCTCTGTGGATTTACACACTCCAAGTTGTCCTGAGGGATCTTCTACAAAGTGGTTCAAATACCTGAGTTCTGGAAGGATAAATTATGTTCCCCTGAATAAAAAATAAATCTAAGGCAGCTTTGGCGAAGAACGCCCGCCGGTGCTTTAGGCGGCGACCATGATGGAAGTCTGACGAGAGGCAGGTTGAGCTCATGTGGCTCCTGTTGATAAAGGGGGATTATCTCTCGGCAGAGCCTCTGCTAAAAATAATCCAGAAATAATGAAAGTCGAGTCCCTTCCTTCAGGGGGTGCTCGGACGACAGTATCTGCTGCTCTTGAGTTATTATCGCCTTTTAGATTGTGTGTCCTTTGCACACCTGGTGACAGATTTCCAGGCCAGCGGGGCTGGTCTTAAGCGAGAAACTTTCCCTCTGCAGCCAGTTGTCCAAGGGGAGGTAGAGCAACCATATATGATGTCCCTGGCGCTCCCCCTCGCAACACATATATTATGTATATTCGGGGGGCCAATTAATGGTAATGTGAGCTACCCTGGGTTTGCGCGATGTCACTGAAGGGAACAGACGCAGAACATGCTTTAAGACCTCGCTGTACTTTCTGTAGTTCCAACTCTTTGCTCTTAAACTCATTCCTCAGCAGCAAATAGAAGGCTGTTGATGGGCTACGCTTGGAGCAACCTGTGCTTGTTTGTTAGGTCTGGGGATTTGCAGTACATTTGTCAATCAGACCTATTACTAATAATATACACAGAATGGGCTCTGGGTGTGCCCCTTTTAACCAACTTTCTCGCCATTGGCTTGGGACTTTGTTGCTCACATCATGGCTCAGCTCAGAGGCGTGAGTATTCATCTCTCACCTGGTGGTATTGGCTGCTTCGATGGATCCTTCCATCTCCACTCCTTAGCTTGCATTGAACTGCATGAGAGAGTACTTTACAATTATAGCCTTCTCTCTCCGCTTCTGCGGATTCCCTCTTGAGTATCTCTCTCTACTGTGCTAGGGCTGCATGCGTTAGCTCATTATATCTCTTGGCTTTGCTAGTGCTTGTTCTCCTTCACTCCAGTCACCCAAGATGAATAAAGGAATGCAAAATAAGCCATATGTGCTTGTAAATTCTGATATCCTGATTCAGCACAGCAGAATCTTCGGATATTAACGAATACAGATGCAGCTGAAAATGTGCGAGAATGGAAAATGTTCTGCAGTAACTCAGCATGGGAAGATATTTTTCCTGTGAAGAAAAAATAAAGATGTTTCCTGTAAAAAGGCACACACTCACAGTATCGTCCCTGTGACAAACCTCAAGAGTAAGCGAGGAGAAGTAGGCAAAGAGACTTAAATTTGCAAAGACCTACAACCGTAACCCTGGGTATTTTTGTAAGTTCTCAGAAAATCAGAAACCTACACAAGACATAGTTGTATGTCTGCGATTCACAGGATTTCCACTGTTCAAAATGTTGGTGAATTGGGTCCTGTGTGTAACGTGACTACGTGAGGGTCACTGGCTTGAATCCTAGTAGTGGAGGCTCAATCATTCACTGATAGAGCTAAAATGAGTCATGACGAGTTAGCTGATCAAACATATTTCACCTCCAAGAGACAATTAAGCATGTGATGTCTGATGTATGCAGTATTGTATGTTATTCAACTTGATGCCAATATCAATTTAGTCGACTTCTTAAAAGTAGGGTTAGGCAATGTAAACAAGATAAATGAATAGCAACAATAGAATTAAGATTTGAGAGTCCTGTCCAGGTAAGTCAAATGTACATGCTTGCAGTGGAAACGTTACTCAGGAGTTTCGTATACAATGACACTACATCCATAGCCCCAAGAAGGCTCACCTGTAAGCAGCTTTGAACTCACTCCGCGCTTACAGTTTTGTTTTCCGAATATCAACATATTGCCTGTGTGTGGTGAGATACTTGTGGGAGTACTTTTGCTTGTTTAAATAATGATAATTTTTTGTAGCTTTAATTTGTGGCTATGTGAATTCTGTGTTTTGGTGTGGTGTGTTATTGATTATTAAGGGTGAGCACATTTAAAAAAAAAAAAATTCAACTGCTTTTTAACGGATACATTTCTGTGTTTTTGAAAGTTCATCCGGGGCTTTAAGTGGGCCGGGTCCTGTCGGTGCTCAGCTCCGGCAGTTCTAAAAAGCAGGTGCTGTGACAGGTCCCTATCTGGCTCTCCATTTTTGCCCTCACCATCAGGGTGAAAAACACAAATCTTAACTCTGCAGCAGTGCCCCCCCTTCACTGCCTTTGAGGTAACTTCAAAGAGACTCGTTATAGTTCTTTCACAGTCTCACCATTTTAGAACTGAAGCATTTTCAATATTCTATACAACGAAGCCATGGTTGTTGCTTATTCATCTTACACAACTAACAACCATTGGCAAAGCCAATAGCCCTGACTTGTTGTAGGTGAAATGTTACTTGTTGTATTACATATCTAGATGCAATGACCGAAGCCGCAAAATACCAGTCGGGCGGCACCCTATGCTAAGCACAGACTTTTAGCTTGTGTGTTTTTAAGCCACGCTCTTAACAGCCGCAGTCCGTGCCGGTAACAGCGGTGGGGCCGGGTAAGGGGAGATTTCGAGGGACGAAGCCGAGGGAAAATTAAATAAATAATTAATTTTCCCTCCGCATCGTCCCTCGAAATCCCCCCTTACCCGGCCCCACCGCTGTTACCTGCACGGAACGCAGCTGGCTCTTAATTGCATCGGCCACTCCCCTTTGAGAGACCACCTAGTTTTTTCATTTCACTTAAAGCCCTGAGTTTATCTATTTTGAAATTGTTACATCATCACCTTACTGCAATCTTAACTCCAAATTAAAACGTGTTCTATTCATTTAATTTCCTTATTTTTGTGGTTTGTCCATGAAGCTCACTTCGTACAAATGTGGGTTAATAATTAATTTTCGAAAGTGCGTTTATTTCTTCAATTGCACTTTAGTTGGCTCCAACATACATTGATCGGTACAAATTCACTTTCATGCGGCTAAATGTATGCATTTGGTGGAAGGAATGTTCATTTTTAGGAGAAAATATACACTTGTAAGTTTGAGTGAAAATTCGCTAGTACAAATATAAAAAAAGTATTTGACCTCAGTTGCGTGATTTCAGGATAGTTAACGAAGTTCATGGCGTTCTGGCTTAATAAGCTTATGCACATGTCAGTAAGGTCAAATACTATTCACAAATACATTTCCAATGACGTGGCAGACAAGAGTATGTTATGTTTGCTAATAATAACTGAATATGACTTATTTCAGTCTTTTCTTCAAACAGACCTCCCTTGAGTTCCTTTTTCTCGAAACTTTGTCACCATTTTGTATGGACACCCTTCATCCAAATGGAGTGCATGTTCGCGCCGAATTTGACATGAACAGTAGTGAACTATTTCACTTTTTATTTGTTCCAAAGAAGAGCCCGACAAAGTGACTTAAAAAAATCTGACAGATTATGACGTTTGTACCATATATTCACTGAACTTTATGAGTAGAGGCACAAGAGGTTACCCAAGAACTGGAGTACTTTGACCAAAAATTACCACAATTTACACAAAGCATTTGTTTTCGAATTCCCTGCGGGTAGTGCAATTTAACCTTAACTCTATTGGTACTACTCAGACAAACAAGTACACGTGTTCGCAAATGTGCTCTGTGACCACGCCCTTTGCTTGACACTGCACGTGATCTTCAGTCATAGCTCTGTACCTCGCTCTCATCCCAGCTGAATCAACAGGGCATGGGCTTTTCACAGCAGTTTTTGTGTTTTTAGCAGGTTTGCCATAAGAGGCCAAAGTTGTGAGAAATTCAAAAAGTGCTTTTCGATAGCTGCATGCGGTACCAGTGTGTAGTGGTAGAAAGAAGTACTGCGGTTGACCATGTTCTTTGGACAAGTCTTGTCCTTGTTGAAGTGGCGTAACGGTCAGAGCTGCCAACTTTGGAACTGGAGAACCAGGTTCGAGTCTCAGGGTCGGCCCAACATCCTGTGATTCTGGGCAAATCACTTAATCTCCCTGTGCCTACCAAAAATAAAAATGAATGTATCCTTGTGTAATGTAGCTGGTGCTCATGTAAAGCGCTCCGATACCTTCGGGTCGAGTTCGCGCTATATAAAACTGCACAAAAAATTAAAAAAAGATTGTACTGCTACTTTACCATCACCTTTTGGAGACTGTAGGGGGCCTGGCCCAGCTGACAGCTGGGTTCGTGCCTTCTTCCCAAGGGTGAACAAGGCATATTGGACCCTTTATCATAATTACCCAAAAAAGGCCCCACAAAACTGAAAGGAGCCAGGAACAATGTGGCTGAAAAATGAGTTTTAATATGGGTTCAAAGTATGCCTCAGTGTTCATGTAGCCTGAAGCCACAGGCCAAGGTCGAAAAGAGCACCGGGATCTGAACAAATGCTTCTATTAGTATATTTGGCAAAAAATGTGAAACACTTTGGCTCTATTTTCTGTAATAAGACGCATAACACAAGCTTGCCGGCCATTGTTAGCCACATTGATATTTTCTAGGTGTAGAGGGGTTGCAGGGTCTTGACGTCTCATTGGAGGTTTATCAATCTTAGTCAGAGATTACTGAATATTGGTACTACATTCATCCATATAAAGTGGCACCTTTATCTTTGCTAACCCTTTGAAATTCACTAAAAAGCATTTGGTAGAGATATGTTAAGCTCACAAACCGTTAATCATCCCAAAATTCACAAAGTATCATAGTTACCTTGATTCCCACCTCCGTGGTCCACTACAGCCATCCAGTATCTACATGTCGATCCACTTATTGGGGACAAGGACTAACTAGCCAATATGTCGCGTGTAATGCTTGTACACAGGTCCCAGATCTTAACCCTTATGGTGGTCCATAAGGCAGAGGTAGCCTGAACGTATCCCCACATTTCCCTTGTAGCGCACCGCCTACACTGACTTCCCTGGGATCAAGGATTCACTTAAAGTTTATCGTGCATTCAAGGCCATTCCGTTGAGTTCACCCAACTAGTTAACTCAGACACTTACTATTTCTGGTGCATCTTGGTCGACCAGCTTCCTTGCTATTCTTGAGGCGGTGGTACTCTAGTATAAAAAAGTTCAACCCTGTACAACCACTCTCACTGTGGTCTTGTTAATCCAGTATGGAGTACACGCGCTGATTCTCTGCACATTAAATCCTTTTCCACTTCCTTCCTGAGGACATGAAAACATAATTCTTTATTTCTGTCTTTGTAAGTTGATCACCTTTTATTTTAATGTGAGCGCAAGCATTTTATTGGCTTCAAAATAAGTTTATATTGTACTTTTCTGCTGCCTACTCAATTGCGTTTGGATATATGTGCTGTAGAACAATGCATTTTCCAATTGATTATGGAGTGTGGTTGACAGCAGCCATGTTTGTTTGAATCCTTTTGTTTTTTTTTGTTTTGGCATTTGCTCTCTTTAGTAACTCAGGAATGGTTGGTGTATGGCTGTTTGCCGCCCTAGAAAAGGACTAGGCCTGGGTGGAACTCGTGGAGTTTCATTCCGCGGAGTAACAAAAAGAAATTCTGCTACGGGCAGAAATAGGCTCATCGCACTGCTCGCGCTGTGATTTACCGTTGGTAGCTCATTCTGAGCTAAAAAATACGTGTGAACGGCAGCATGTGGCGCACCACAGGGCGCAGCTTCTCGAGTTGGTTTTGCTGCCCCTCATGTAGATTTTCTACTTGAGAGGCAGCTTTCGGACGGCGAACGGTCACAACCATGCGTGTTGGAGAAATCTCGCTGGGTGCCCTCCTAGCGACTGAAAATTGCGCTAGGGGATGCCAAATCTCGCTTGCTTTCTCCAACTTACCGGCTTGCGAGAAAAAAATCTGCCACGCAGCGGTTGGTGGAATTTGGCCCGAACTGTGCGTTACATGTGAAAACTCCACCACTTCCGCCGACGGAGCGGAATATATATCGCCCAGCCCTAACTAAGTCACAGTTTTCTGCCTTGTATTGGAGTTGCTGGTCATAGGGCACCATAGACGGTTACATATGCTACTCTATGTATTCATATATGGATAGAGTAGCATATGTAATGTCTCTGATATATATCTAGATTCCAGCATTTATATAGTGCTTACTACCCTTATGTGGGGCGCTGAAGCATTTGCTTACATCAGTAGTACCCTACTCTGTGTAGGGTGGGTGGTTGGGAGGATGTTGTCTTTGTTTTGATCCTATGTGGGAAGTATTTCCATGTCGAGCATAATCACCTCCGAAGAGCGGTTATTGTGTTGTGTTAAGGGACGCAGCACATAGCAGTATGTTGGACGATGAAGTCTGAAACAGAGATGCGCAGTTTTATAGCGTAGCAGTATGTTGGACGATGAAGTCTGAAAGAGAGATGCGCGGTTTTATAGTTTTCAGGATGCTGGTAGCTTTGAACAGCTCTGAAGGTACCTTGAAGGTATTTCGTATGATAGAGTTTGCTTTGCTGGTTGCTGCTCTGCGTTTTCCAATCTGAGATGTTGTGTGTAGTTGTGAGACTGAGCTGGCATAGATGGAGGGAGACATTTGTTTATTATCATCCCATATCTGAGTGTCTATGTGAGATGTATAGAAGGGGTCAGCTTGTAAAGATATTTGGGACCTGCAATGAATGGACTACACTAAATTCCTCAAAATTGTCAAGCAATGTGCGACAGATCTCTTCAGTTATTCCATGCGTGAACATTTGGTGATGTTTGGCTGTACAGTGCTGGACAACCCTCATAGCAGATATTTCGTATGTGAATTCAATAAGTGTGAGTTATAAGTTGTTGCTTACTGCTGTATATTATGGGTTTAGTATTATTGTGGCCATAATTCTTATACATGGAAGTACTTAACTATATGATGCCACTATATAGAGAACGTGTAGGGAACATAGAAACATCATGGGTGCAGGGCCCCCACCAGCAATATTAGAGAACAATGTAACAGAGATATGTGCATATATATGTATTTATATATTATAATCCACACCTGTTCCTCTGCTGCCTTGCTCTAGAATGTCTGGCCCCTTACTGTCCAGTCCTTGAGGCAAGAAGTGGTGTCCAGTGTCCTGGCGGTAGACCTGGATACTCTGCTGCAGGGTCCTAGTGCCTCCTCATGTGACTGCCCATGTCTTTTGCATCTCCCGGGGGGGGGGGCGGGGCCTGCATTCATGCCTCACCCGGGGTGCCTCCTCATGTGCCTGCCCCTCTCTTGTGCGTCTCCCGGGGGGGGGGCATGCATTCATGCCTCACCTGGGGTGCCTCCTCATGTGCCTGCCTTGTCTTGTGCATCTCCCAGGGGGGCATGCATTCATGCCTCTCCCGGGGTGCCTCCTCATGTGCCTGCCCTTCTCTTGTGCGTCGCCCGGGCGGGGGGGGGGGCATGCATTCATGCCTCACCCGGGGCACCTCCTCGTGTGCCTGCCCTTCCCTTGTGCGTCTCCCGGGGGGCCAGGCATTCATGCCTCACCCGAGGTGCCTCCGCGTGTGCCTGCACCTTTCTTGTGCATCTCCCGGGGGGCATGCATTCATGCCTCACCCGGGCTGCCTCCTCACGTGCCTGTCCTTCTCTTGTGTGTCTCCCGGGGGGAGGCATGCAGTCATGCCTCACCCGAGGTGCCTCCTCGTGTGCCACTGCCTTCCCGTGTCTTGTGCATCTCCCGAGTGACATGCATTGATTCCTCCCCTGGCCTGCCCATACCCCTTCATCGCTCTCAGTTACTGCTCCATCCTTCACCGCAGGCCTCATGAATGATGAAAATATGCTGATGTTCGCCCCACTTCGCCTGCTGTTCCTTGCCGCGCCACGGACTTCCTGTTTCTTCGCGCGCTCCACTGTATCCGCTGATTGTTGACCCTCCAGCATCTCCCCAGATCATTTCTCCGTTGGTTTCCTCACTCTTCCTTTCCGACTCCACTTCCGCTTCCTCTGTCTGCGGATGCCTCCCAGTCTAACCTCGTCTGACGCACGGTGTGTATTGTTTAACCAATTTGGAGGGTTCTATTTTAGATCCCGTAAACGTGTGGTGAAACGCTTAGGTAACATAATGAATGAATACACATCCATACATTACAAAAGGGAGAGTTAACATCCTTCTCAGTGCCCAGCAGTAGAACACTTGCCCTGGCACGCGCTGCCAGCTGCACGTGCAGAGCGTTTTCAGAACTTTAGACCTTAACTTCAAATTTCGTGTAATATATATATATATATATATATATATATATATATATATATATATATATATATATATATATATATATTATCTACTGGCGGTCGCCAGTAGATAGTTATAGTTAGGACCTATTTTCCATAGGAAATCCGCAACATTCTATTTGAAATAACTCTTGCGTCGGTCGACGAATCTTCGCGAAATTTTCAAACTTTATGGCCCGCTCCGGTCTGCTCCTACTCTGAAAGTTTCGGGGTGATTCGTCAAGCGGGGGCCGAGAAAAAAGGGGGGTCCCAAAACGTGTTTTCCCCATTCATTTTCCCATAGGAAACTTTAGCCACGGCTACAGCCCGAACTGCTGAACGGAATTACACCAAATTTGGCAAAGAGGTAGTTCTTGGTTCAGAAAGAACCCTTTTTGTTAAATGGTGTAAATCCGTTCAGTAGTTCCTGAGAAAATCAAAAGGAAAATCACATATATATCTAGGGTGACCAACTGGCATCGGTGCAAATTCAGGACAGTGAGTGCAAAAATTCAGGACAAAGGGTGAAAATTCAGGACAGAAATTCAGGACAGAAGGTCAGAATTCAGGACAAAAATTCGGGACAAAAGGTACGTTTTGCAAACACATCGGAGGAGGTCGCGCAATAGTGCATAAGTAAATAGACAACCAACACAAGCACAAGTCAAAATAAGTTTATATTAGGTTGAGAGAACCTTGCACTGCATCTGTTGTGTATGGGAGTGAAACCTTAACACCTGCGTTTGCATATTCAAAAAAAAAAAAAAAAGTGAAGAAAAAGATCA
The DNA here is from genome assembly GCA_963921515.1 of Calotriton arnoldi. Taxonomy (NCBI): domain Eukaryota; kingdom Metazoa; phylum Chordata; class Amphibia; order Caudata; family Salamandridae; genus Calotriton; species Calotriton arnoldi. Next base: position 2,283,247 of record CAWUFW010000861.1, read on the forward strand.
AAGCTAAAAGGCTTCTCAGATCTTACATGCCCCCTCGCCCCCCACTGGAAAAAACCACCCGATCCGAAATGCTGTCACTGGGCAGAGAGGCCCATTATAATTCTGTATGTGATAATTAGGCCGACATACAGAAATGATAATGGGCCTGATGGCAGTCTGTGCGAGGTCGGGGAGGGTCTGCTGCAGGCCACAGATCACAGCAGGAGCGTGAGCTGCCCCTGCAGTGAGAGTTACAGGACTCTCAGGCTGCTTGCAGTGGGACAGCTCACGCCAATGTTTGAAATTACGGACAAAAGGCGTCCGTGGAAGAAACCCTTACGGACAACGGACAAAAGGCCCAAATTACGGTCAGTCCGTGAAATTTACGGACGGTTGGTCACCCTATATATATCTATGGCCGCGTCGGATTCGCGCACCCTGAGCGCACCCTGCGTGCACAGTCCCGATCACGAGCTGCATGCTAATTGGCTGTCAACATTCCAAATCAGAAAGTGTTGGCAGTCATTTTATGCCTCGGTAGAACCGAGGCACAGAAACAAGTGCGCAAAACGCACAAAGGGGGCAGGGTAGAAACACCCTGACCCCCTAGGTCTGCTCAGGGGTCCCACAAGGACCCCTGGGCAAAAAAAGCATAAAAAAAAAAAAAAAAAAAAAAACGGTCGTGCCGCAGGCTCCGCCCCCTTCCTTTACCACTCTGCAAACACGCCCCCTGGCGCGTTTGCAGAGGAAAACAATTCCCCTTGAATACTGGGGGTCCCTGGGGGCCAACTAGCCCACCAGGAACCTCCAGTATGCGCCAGGGGGCTGCGTTACAGAGAGGTGTACAGAGGCCACGCCCCTTTTTAAACCTCTCTGCAACGCAGCTCTGTGGCGCTTTTTGGAGGTACATGGTGGGCTAGTTGGACTCCAGGGACCCTCAGGATTCAAGGGGACTTAATTCCCCAACTTAAAACACGCCACGGGGCGCGTTTGCAAAGTGGTGAAGGGAGGGGCGGGGCTTCAGGTGACATGTGTGCAAACAGGCCCCGTTGCGCGTTTTAAGATGGGGAATTAAATCCCCTTCAATCCTGAGGGTCCCTGAGGGCCAACTAGCCCACCAGGTACGTCCAGAAAGCGCCACAGAGCTGCGTTGCAGAGAGGTGCAAAAAGGGCGTGGCCTCTGAACACCTCTCTGCAACGCAGCTCTCTGGCGCATACTGGAGGTATCTGGTGGGCTACTTGGCCCCTAGGGACCCTCGGGATTGAGGAGGATTTAATTCCCCATCTTAAAACGCGCCACGGGGCCTGTTTGCAGACATGTCACCTGAAGCCCCGCCCCCTCCCTTCACCACTGTGCAAATATTCCTCTAAAATCAGCCGAACTACGAATTCCGATTTACTCACCTGTTATCAGGAGAGAACCCAGTGCTGCATCTTTTAGCCCAGCACTGACCCTGAAAAGTAATTCTAACCGTATTTACCAGTAACTTGTATTTCCTTCCATAGGAATCCATTGTCTGGTTTTCAGCAGAAAAGTTTCAGTGTCGATTTTCACAAACTACAAATATTCCTTAAAAATCGCCTGTATGACTTAAACGCATTATTTCAACTGTTTACAGGAGATGCACCAGTGCTGGATCCGGATCCACCACTGAGTAAGAAAAAGTAACGATAACACTACTTACCTGCTAAGTGAATTTCCTCCCATAGGATAACATTGGTGATTCTATGTGAAAAAGTTTCTAAGTGTCAACTTTTTAAAATACAATAATATTCCTTAAAACTCACTACTGTAACCAAAACGCTTTTACTCAACTGTTTACAGGAGATCTCCAAGGACTGAATCTAGGATCCAGTCCTGTGGTTAGAAAAGTAATCCATAAAGTAACTAATTGCATTTAACTAGAAATTCAGATTGAGCTCAATGTTGCATTGTGCTTGAAATTGTGTTGCCCATTGCAACAACTGTAACTACTGTACTTAAAAGTCTATTGCCTATTTGCAAAGTATTTAAACTAAAGTAATTCATTCTGAGAAAGTATATTTTGTAATGTAATGTATAATGTAATTATAATGTAATTTAAAAAATAAAATATCTAAAAATAAATAGTTTAAAAAAATGTAGTAAATCAGTATCAAAAAAATAAATATAACAATTAATACATTTAAAAATTGTCATTTACAAAACCTTTGAAATTCACTGAAAAAAACCACAGGTTTCAGACATGTTATAGTTAGGAATTAGCATTTAAAAAACCTTTGAAATTCACTGAAAAAACCATAGGTTTCAGGCACGTTATAGTTAGAAATTAGCATTTAAAAAACCTTACAAATTCACTGAAAAAACCATAGGTTTTAGGGACAGTTATAGTTAGTTGGACATTGCACTCGTACAAAACCCGTGAAATTCCCCGTTATAGTTAGTTCAGGTAACTATAACTCGCGCCCCATAATGCACTGCTGATGACGTCACATATTACATCACTCATGACATGGTCAGTGACATCACTGATGACATCACTGATGACATCTCAAATGACATCACTGATGACATCACTGATGACATCATCCATGTGATAATTTGATGCATCTTCTCACACCCTAATATAACTTTTGATACACCCACTGTAAATTACAGACTGCCATTGTCAAAACCATAGACACTCCAACACCAATTACTATATACACACTCACTGATTCTTAGGTCTACACACACACATCTACTCACTCACCCGTACAGTCACTCATACTTATAGTCACTCAGTACAGGACTATTATATGCACTCATACACCTATATAAACACTCACACACCGACACTCATCCATAGAGGTACTCACACACCTAGTCAGTCATGCAAAAAATTAAGCACACACCCATTTACTCACCTATACAGTTATACACACACCAGCTCACTTACTCATACAAATACTAGCACATTCTTACGCTCTTATACAATCTCTGATACAAGCACACACTCATCCATACAGTCACTCTCACAATCACACACTCTCGCTTATAGCTATTTATATACTCCAACACACATATATACTGCCTTTCACATATGTAGTTACTCACACATGTACCACTGGGACATACATTCACTCACTAACACACTCTTACACACACTTACCCACCCATACAGTCTATCACAGATGCACTCTTGAAACCATCCACCCAGTGAATCACCCACTCACACATCTATGCACAGAGTCGCACACACCCCACCCACACAAACACTCAGGCACCCATACAGCTACTCAGACAACCAATCAATAACTCATATAGACACTCATGTAGCTATTCACAAACCCATGCAGCCACTTACACAGCAACAGACAGACGGATACAGACATTCACCCAGTTTAGTCACTAACCCATGCATTCAGTAAGATACGTTTAATCACTCACTTATAGAGTTAGTCACGCACCTACTAAATCATCCATTCAGACACTTATACACCCACTCATTCTTCAATACGCCTTTCCCTATATATATTAAACATATTTAAACTTTACAGAAACACACAGTCACTGGATGATGTCATCAGTGATGTCATTTGAGATGTCATCAGTGATGTCATCAGTGATGTCACTGACCATGTCATGAGTGATGTAATATGTGACGTCATCAGCAGTGCATTGCGGGGGCGCGAGTTATAGTTACCTGAACTAACTATAACGGGGGAATTTCACGGGTTTTGTACGAGTGCAATGTCCAACTAACTATAACTGTCCCTAAAACCTATGGTTTTTTCAGTGAATATATATATATATATATATATCTCTGTTTGATCTGGAAGCAAGTCACTACACGTCTGTGTAGAGATACCTCTCATGATTTCGAAGCTGACTTTTTTGCCAATGAGATGTGCTCTATCTGCAGAGAACTGTCCTCCCCTCAATTCACTGCCCGTGCATAGCGCACTCAGTTATATTATGGTATTGCGCGTGCAAAGCGCCGAGTACTATATTGGTATGCATCGTAGCGCATTCTACATCCTCTCGTGCAGATCCGGGAAGCCCATCAATTGAACTGGACGAAGCATTCTTTGGCCGTGTCTGTTGTTGTGCTGGTGTTTGGTTGTGTGGTTAGTAGAGCGTTTGTTCAGTCTTAAGTTTCGAAAAGGTTTGTGTGAGTTAGTTTAGCAGTACAAGTCTGAACCAGGGAGATCGTTGCTGTGTTTCTTGTGTATGGGTGGGTCCGCCAAAGCACTTCTGCTATTTTTGGGGTACAAATAGAAATATATTCAATTTTTCTGCATCGCGTCTTACAAAAATATCCAGAGTACTGTAATAATTCTGCTCATGGACATGTACGCTGTTGCACACAGCTTACTAACTGGCTGCCACAAGGTTGCGACGCATTTATAGAAAGTTTGATCAACACTGTCCTTGCTGGGCTAGTGCTCTCGATACCAGGTCCTATTGGTAGCCAAACCAAATGGTATTCACTTTTATCGTCTTTCGAAGGATTAAATGCTGAGCCTCCCTTACAGAATTACAACCATGAATGTTGATTCACCAAAAAGCCCTGGGTAGTGAAAGTGACCACACGCACTCTTTTTGAACTCAATGACATCACGGGAAGCGACTTCATATGATCTTTGACCCTGAATCTCAGAAAATGATCACACAAGACCTTGATGCTAATGACATCCTAATAATTGATGTCACCGACGCTTAGTGTATACTGCAAAGAGCAAAAGTATTGCTAAATCATAGGGAGCGACACAAGAAACATTTTAAGAAAGCAATAGTGGTCACACCTACTATTACTAATTTGCAGGGACTATGCATCGCATATGGACTTTGCTGTTGACTTGGTTTACTCCTTTTCTTCGTTAATTGGTTTTGACTTATCATTGCTTGCAAGGAACTATCACACCTGGAGAGCTCAGAAGTGATGGTTCTGTTAAAAACATTGGTCCTCATTAAAATAGTGGGGAGTCCGCCACCAACAGGCCGTCGGTGGCGGTCCACCCGCCATCCACGGCATTGGTCCAACCGCTGCATTACAATGCAGCCGGTCGGTCTACAGAGGTCGGGGGTAGGACCGCCACCTCCAACAGGATCAAAGATCTAATCAGGATGGCGGTCGGATTCCTAACCCCACAATGGAGGCGCTGCCTCCGCAGGCATTGCCGCAGGGATTAGGCTAGCCCTTTTCGACTGCCTGTTCATGGCGGTCCCACCGCCATGAAAAGGCAGACGGAAAGGGATTTTGAGGGCCCCATGCAGAGCCCCCGTCCCCCATAGGCCACTTCTAAGAGGCCTGGGGGGCACATGTAGTGCCCCCTCACACATCCGTGTGCCAGGCACCACATGGTGCCTGGCACACAGTGCATGGATGTGCACAAAGTGCCTTTTTCAACTGTGGCTTGTGTTGCGGCCCTTGTCCTGGGCCGCAACACAAGCCGCAGTAAAAGTAGAAAAGAGCACTTTATGACCATCAGCATGGCGGTCCTATCATAATCGGGCTGGTGGGACTGCCAACTCATTGTTGGACGGTCATCTTCCCGATATGATGGCGGTCCCGCCGACCTCCATCGTAATGAGGGCATAGTTTCTCACAAGTTCATAATAAAGGATTGTGCCAATAATTAAAAAAAAAAATTATTTTTTAATTTGTTGAATTTTAGTTTGTATTATAACGAATGCACCCTCAACTTCTGAATTTATTTATTTTCATTTTATAGTGTAATCTTCCAGTGGGCTCTGCAGAAAGTAAACAGTGTTCATAGAACACTGTTTGCTTTCTAAGCTTGCTGCTGATTTTGCCGCCTCTGAGACCAGTGTCACAAAAGCAGTGTTATGGGTTGCAAGTGACGAGCCAGGGGTCTCAGCTGTGACTCACAGGTTTGACACATTTCTGCAACAAGTGCATGTGTCCACTGAGCTACCTTACTTATTACTCAGGAAAGCACATTTGCATAGTTGCATTTTTAAAGGAAAGAAGACACCGATAAGGTTTTTGTGTGTTAAAATTAGGGTGGGCGTAACTCGCATAATTCAGTGCAGTGGAATTACGCGGAATGAACTCAGAATTTTCCGAGACTTTGATTGAATTACATGAAAAGAGTAATTCTGCATTAAGTACTAATTCTTAGCACAAAAATGCCCCCTCACATCCAAAATGGACAAGAGGATGTATTTTGCACTAAGAAATATTGCTAAGTGCAACAGAACACGCTCGCTAAATGTGCTCTTCAGGTAGTGTTTTCCTCCAATTTACAACCGGCATTTTGCGCTATTTTCTTAGCGCAAAATGCACCCTTGTGTTCAAAATGGACCAAAGGATGCATTTTGCACTAAGAAACAGTGCTAAATGCAGCAGAACATGAATAGCGAGCCCGAGCAACCACTCGTCTTCGCTAAATGTGCCCTCCCAGTAGGATTTTTCCCCCCAAAATTACTCTTAATTACACTTGCAAAAGTAATCGCATAATTATCGGTAATCAAGTATCAAAGAGTAACACAGAATTACCAAAATTACACAGATTACTCCAGCATAATCAAAGTTCTGCCCAGTCCTAGTATTAATGAATCTAGTGCTACCAAAATCATATATGAACACTGAACAAAGTATGAAAACAAAATGACAACTGAGGCACATTTAAGGCCTGCCAGATGTAATTCCCAATTACTTATCCTACACTTAGGAATTTGGGGAGTGATTTTAACACTGCAGGCACCGCTCTAGGAGCTAACATAGTGTGTCAGGTGAATGACTGAAATGTGAAGTAACACACCACACATTTTACCATTTCTTCACATTCACAGGTTAGATGTACACCCACTATGCGTGATGCATAGTGCCTACCACCTCTTGATGAAAGAAAATACTGGATGTATCGGTAGTTCCAGAGGGCAGAAATATTCCAAATTGTGGCATTTTGGGGGATAATTTGCGAGAATCAGTTTTTCAACTCTAATAACTGCACGTTTTGGCCGGCATTTCATCCAGACACTACTCCTCCTTTCAGCATGCCGTATCTGGGTGTAATATTCCTGACCTACGGAAATATGGCGAACAGAGGTCCTTTGAAGCATGCCCCACTTGGTGTTTGTTAACCACTATGATGGAAACATAGCTGTGAGGGGGCTCCATGCGCTTTGTGACATACTTCACGTCACATCACGAGCCCCAGAATGCAAAGTGTCTTTGCCTTAAAAGCCGTGAGTCACGCGTAGCGTGGGGGAAACTGGCAGCGCCGATGCCTTCCTTCACTCTCAGTGACAGATGTCAGCAACAGAGTGATGCTAAGGGAGACGGCTTCCCCCTGAGTGATGCAGCTTGAGGAATGCACTTTACGGTGTCACAAATGTTGCCAGAGAGCCACACACCAGTGGGTGTGGGTGAAGGACACGTTGCGGCCCTTGCTAATACAAGGCAGTATTCCGAGCCTGTAATTGTATTTATATAGCGCTTACTACATCTGACGCGGCGTCGAAGCGCTTTTCAGCAAGTAGCACACTACTCCGGAACCCAAAAAGGATTAGTGGTGAGTTCGTATAGGGAAATATGACATTTCTTGCACGTGGACATGTGAGTCTGTTATTTGGGTTGAAAAGGATAGTGAAGGGATAGAAGAGGGAGGGGTTTGCATTTATATAGCGCTTGGGACCCCTGATAAGGCATCAAAGCACACACACACAAACTCTCTCTCCCTCTCTTATCCTGCCTTGGTATTGAATACACAGCCTCAAACCCCAACTCCCAGAAAAAGAGAGAGGTTGACAGTTCCTACAGAATACAACAAGCATTGGCAAACAAGTACATCTGGACTGAAATGCTCTATTACTTACCGGTAATCTTCATTACTCCGGGTCCCGTTGTCCTCGTCCCATTCCTACACTTTGTAAGGAATGAGACGAGGACAGGAGGGACCTGGGGGTAATGTGCTAACACATACGACTGGAATAGTCAGGCAGATGAAAAGTAGTCCCTCGTACAGGTCATGTGAGCTCTTAAGTGGTGGCGGAAGGATACAGCCAGTAGCATAAAAATAGTTTAATACTTCACTGGACTTAGCTGAAAAGTGTTTGACGAAGTCGCAAACCAATGGCTGAAAGAGGCTGGTAAAGAAAGCCAATGGTTGAAAGGAGTGCACTTTATGTGCATTGTAAGCAATATGTCTGTTTGACAGCTATGCAGTCAAAAACTTAACCTAAAATCAAGCACATCAGCCCCTAAAACACAATGGTTTCCTGACACCGGAGAGCTGCCCTCCTCGTGTGTGCAGCGCAGTGACCTGGGGACACGGGCGCTGGCTGAGCCTGTGAACCATGCCAGCCCCCATTCTGTAACCAGAAATAGGCAGGGGTTTTCAGGTTCCAAAACTACAAATAGGCATTATAATGACATCACTGGAAGTGACAGTGCATGACCTTTTATATCACAGGAAATGACATGACCTGTGAAGCAGACTAGGTCAAAGGACATGTGGTTAGTGGTCCAGCTCACACCATGAGAAGCTACATAAATGAGTGAGGGCTGGGCTCTGTGGCCAGCGTTACCCTCAAGAGCATCCTCTATCAGCAAACATTGTGGCTCAGTGGTGAGATGGGAAGCGCGCACATCACACTGCAGCTTGGCTCTGCTCTTCTTGAGACCTGCTGGTAACTCTCTTCCTGCTCAGGGAGCAGGCTTACATCTCTTAACAGGTTCAATCCGCAGCTCCCCCAGGAGCAGTCGCGTGGCTTGAAGGGCTAAGGCTGTGGTCTTACATGAAAAGGAGTAACATGCCTCCTACATCAGTAGGGTTGGCAAGTGAGCGAGGGCATGAGTGTGCACACATACACCCAGAGGCTTCTTGGAGCTAGTACCTTCCACCCCATGAGGTATGAAAGAAATGTAGACTAACAAAGGAGAAGGGCCTGGAGGGCTGTCAGTGTGGCGGAGGAGGCTGGCAGACATGTTCTAGGGCAGTAGAGCAGCTCGGCTCTCACTGAACTGGAACTTGTCCCCAGGTCCTGGTGCACACGGACAGACCGGTATGGCAGGTCTGTAGCAGAGTGGATGTAGGGTTCAAGGAGCGCCAGCACTCCCTGCCTGTGTACAGTAGCGCCAGGAAGCGCAAGCTCAGCTCCTGCCTATACTGAGTAGCACTGAGCCTGAATGCATGCTGCTTGCTTTTGTCAAGTGTATTAGTTTTTAGGATATTTTGGATATTTGTGATTTTTATACTTTGTTTCAGTCACTGGTTTAAGACAATTTTTATTCTACCGTGTATCTTTTATGATGTATGTTTTGTTGTTCAGAGCTTCAAAGCCTTGAACTTTATCAAACTTCTAATATTTATTAATTTTGGAGTTTTATAAAGAGTTGTGTGCTCCTTACTGTTACTTCGGAGAGCTGAAGCTATGGTGAAAAGGTGCATTGAGCGAGATGGGGGGAGTTAGTCTCTGATCGGGTGTTTTGTGACCCACGTAGGATGTTTTCCGCCTCTACCCCTATTCTCCATGAAGTTCAATCATAAGCAAGTTTCAGGCTTGGTTCTCAGATGCTTCCTGGACCACAGTTAGTTTGGTTGGGATCTCGGGTCTGGATTCAAGGCACTCAACAGTCTTATCCTCCCAATGTTCTGCCTCCATGGTTGAGCCTGTTGAGGGTTTGCTGGTGGATTAAGTGTGTAGCTACTTAGGGCATGATTACAAGTTTCGGCGGTGCGGGAGCAGGCAGCATGCCACCGCCATGCTCCCGCACTGCCAAAACTCACCGACTCCCGCCTGATTACAAGTATTTTTTTGGTCTGGCGGGCATGCGGTGTGGCGGTCCAGTGGCGGTGCAGTTTAAAGGCTCATAGTGAGCGTTAAACTGCACCACTGCAGGACCGCCAGTGCACGTTCCTGCACAGGAAGGAATGCACCTTGTCGTGCATTCCTTCCTATGCAGGAACTGGGGGTGCACAACATGTGGCCCTGTGCATGCACCCAGTGCACAGGGTCAAGATGGGGCCCTGTAGAGCCCCCTTTCTTTCATCTCGGCAAGCAGTTTCAAGAAGGAAGAACCTCCATGAGACCGCTGGTGGTGAGGAAAGCTGTAATATGGTTGGCGATGCCTCAGGGCACCACCAGGCATATTGTGGCCCTCAGACAACCGTGCAATCACTGGCAGTTGCAGCGCGGTCCGACCGCCCTAGTCATAATAGGGTGGTCGGACCGCCGGTTTGTCGGTGGCTGGACTGCCACTACCGCGCCACCTTGAGACTGGCGGTCCGTGGACCGCCAGACTGATAATCAGGCCCTTAGTGTAGATTGCTTGTTGCGGATTATTAGGGTGCCAAGTTGTGAACGTATTGTGAGCCTTTGTCCTTTGTGCAGAAGAGCGTGAATGTGATACTTTTATCCAGCGGAGTGAATTTTGGACTGGTTTAATGTGGTCTTGTTTGGCAAGATTCAAGCTTATTATTTGTAGGCTTTGCAGTCTATAGATTGGTTCCTTCAGAAGACCTGTGTCGATTACATTGCAGTAGTCGAGGTGAGCTCTGGTGAGATTGGCCCTGTGGTTCATTTAGCGTATTGAGTGTATAAATAAAAAAAAAAGGTAGGGACATTACCTGGCGAGTTTGGGGACCTTTGAGAATTTCTAACATTTAATTGCCACTATGTGAATAGATCAAGTACAACAAAAGTGTGCCCGCGTGCTAATCTGAGACCCTTCCTCTACCGAAGAATAGTTTGCCAACATTGGGGTGGCACATTTTAGTCGTCCTTTGATAAAATGCTTTTTACATTTCTTTGAGGTATCTGGGTCACAAATGTAAAAAGTAATTCACTTACAGTCCAAGAATTAGCAATAATTTTAGAATATTACTGCACACAAGTTCAACAGCTTTTTGGGATGTAGTTAGTAAAAGTGTTGACAGATGTCTCGAGTTCTTTTTTTATGAAAATGACTACGTTTGTAATCTTCGTAGATAAATCTGGGAAAGGGTAACTGAACGTATCTGGTTTACATAACTGAAAGTAATTATTTTTGCATTTTTGGAGTAATAAAATTACTTTGCTTGAATTAATTTGTACGATTGGAATGACCAACTTTGATCTATAAACAGAGGCTCAGATTTTGTGTTACCATTTTAGTGGCACACACCAAAGCCGAGGGTGGCACAGTGTGTCGCCATGAGCGCGCGCATAATGTGGTGCCGCGGCTGGCAGCCGCCGCCTTGTTTATATCCACCACATTAAAATTCTGTTAATAAAGCTGCAGGAGGTGTCTGTGCTCTCCCGGGTGGGTGTTCCACTGCCAGGCTGTAATTAGGCACGTAACGGATAAGGAGCTAAAATTACACTGCTGTGCAACGGTTTCCTGCCACTACCAGGAAGGAGAAGTAGGGCCAATCTTTGGTCACAGGCATTCAGAAATAGAAAATGGATTGCTTGAGTTAGAGCTATGGCATGACCTCCAACGACAGGACAACCACACACAAATCAATGCAATTGTCATGCAGCTTCTTTTATTCAGTTCTAATTCAGCTGTAAGGCTACCTGCCACAGTTGCCTTACTGTGTCACTGCAAGTAGCCACAAGATGGTGCCAGGTTGTAACAAAACAATGGATTTAACCAAGATCTCTTGACTGGGGGGGTCAATGTTTGATTCATTCAGCATTCCGTCCATCATTTGTTGCCACAACACTTTTCGCCCTAAGTGGGATGGATATGCCCAGACTTGGGTCCCTTGCTTGCTGTGCCACTGGATTCATGCTAGTCTGGCTGATGAGGGGTGTTACCCTGAAACCGGTCCCAGGATGCTTGTTTCCGGTCCTGGGAGGACCAGGCTTGGCAGTTCGGGCTGGACTGTTCCCATGTGGAACAGGGTCAAGACTGATTTGCATATGGCTGGGTCCAAACTGGGCTAGCGAAGTGAGATAAAGAACAATGGATTTAACCCAGAAATATTGACTGGCGGTGAATGTTTGATTAATTCAGCATTTTGCCCATCATTTGTTGCCGCAGCACTTTTTGCACTAAGTTGGCAGGGTATGCCCAGACGTGGGTTCCTTGCTCACTTTGCCACTGGATTCAACTAGTCTGGCTGATGAGTGGTTTTACTCTGAACCCGATCCCAGGATGCTTGTTTCCGGTCATGGGAGGACCCCGCTTGGCAGTTCGGGCTGGACTGTCCCCATGAGTAACAGATTCAAGATTGATTTGCATATGGCTGGGTCCAAACTGGGGTGGCGTAGTGAGCAAAAGAACAATGGATTTAACCCAGATCTATTGACTGAGGGTGAATGTTTGATTCATTCAGCATTCTGTCCATCATTTGTTGACGCAGCACAGGTTGCAACAAATGGCATCAAAAATTACTAATGCTTGGTGAGGTGTAGTGGTCAAGCGGCAACACATCGTTTATCTTGAGGTGGTGAATGTCTCTGCTCCTGAGGTGATAGCCAGACCCAAGCACTGCTAAACTGAGCTTATTCCAGATCCAAACGAACTAGAGGCCCGAGAGGAAAGAGCTTCCCACTTCTCTGACCCCGAAGATGTAGCAAATTGAGACACAGCATAAGTCCCTGTTATACTTGTGCTCCGCTGTCCCACTCAGGACTTGGGCCCCTGTGAGGGCCGGTGTTGCTTTGGATCCAAACACAACATTACATCTTCCCTCTGACCTAACCAAAGATGCATCCAGAATGCAAGGTAGACTCCACTGGGGCAGAGTTTCTACTTGATCTGAATTAAATATGTTTCATTACTTGCACACAACACAGACTTCAATTATACAGGTGTTCCCTTTCACCTAAACAAAGGTCTATGCAGGCTTGTTTGACAACATAGACCCCATTTGTACAGGTGCCCCCTTTGAACCAAGGTCAGATGCATCCAGTTCTGATATCACAGATATTCTCTTTGACTAAAGAATGTGTGTACAAACCCTAGCACATTACAAGCGGCATTGGTACAGGGGTTCCCTTTTGCCCAAAGATGCAGCCAGACCCAAACAAAACATAGGCCCCAATGGTGCAGGTGTTCCGTTTGACCCAAATAAAGGTGTATCCAGTCTCATCCACAAATAGTGGCCAGTGGTAGAGGTGTTTTCATTGAGCTGCATAAAGATGTATCCAAACCCAAGCGTAGCATAGTACCCTATGTAGTTGTCATTGAGCCTGATTAAAATACACTGAGGCATAACGAGGCAAGTGTGGCCTCAGACACTGACACAAACTGTCAAGGTCAAACCCAGACTCGTGCTAACCCTCTTTTTTGCAACCCTTGGTGGATATGTTCATTTGACATAAAGACTGATTATACATTTCCAATCTACACCCCTCTGCTACCCAGGCCTGGGTCCTGTTCACGCCCTAGCACTAGGACCCGCAAAACTCAGTTCTGCGTTAATCTGACAATCCAAAATTGAGTTCCAACTCCATTTGCCTAGGCTGTGACGAGTGTAAATATCTACTCATCAAGGGCAAGTTTTATGTTGGGAGTTATTTGTGAAAATGGTTCACAAGAAGAATTGACTTTTTCGCCCACTTGGTGCTCCAGTAGGTTTGACTCGCCGAGCCTTGGGACAACAGTGTGCCCCTAGCACGGTGGGATGTTGTATCCTCTTTAGTGATTGGTGGACGCTCTGTGTCTGAGCATATCATTGGTGTGGCTCATGCTCTGGTAGAAGGGACAGGACCACACAATCAGAACATCAAGAGTGGGTAAGCAGCACATTCATGAGATTAAGCCTCATGGTGGGTTCATGTCATAGATGTTTGGAGTAGGAGGCAATTGAACTACCCAAAATCGAGATTTTGAATCTGCTCGATTAAGGCCAGGAACAAAAAATCCAGGTGAGGGACCTCATTGGAGAGCCAAGACCAGGGCTGAATAAATGGCTGATTGCTCATGCTCTTTCTGAATTCTGAATGGCCAAATGCGAATTAGTGGCTGCTTGTTGTTGGAATTCTGAAGGAGCAGCTCGTTGGTTGTCCAGACTTGTTCTCTTGCTCCTAATAGATGTGAATGACTTAACTTTCCGTGTGTTCGGATTCTGAAGTTCGGAATTCGCTTGCTTTTGCCTGGCAATTTTAAATGTCCAGTTTTTATGCAGGAATTGATACTGAAGAGGTACTTTCCCAAAACGCTACAAATTTGATTATCGAGTATTAGCTGCTATAAGTAGGCGTCTCCCTGTACACAGTTTGACTCTCTCTCAGCTCTAAATACATTACAAAGTTAGTAAACTGTACAAAATCTCCAAATTTCTTTATAGGCTAGTGCACCTCTCGGAAGGAGCCTTGGGTGCCGACAACGTGATGGTAGGAAAGCCTCACCGAGAATTGCAGTGTATTTATGTGTTTTATTAACCATATAATTGTATTAGATTTACAATCAGAAAAATAAGTGTAATTCACTCATTAAGTCAAATTTAACGAAATTATAGCACCATGTTGATACTTAAAACAAAGCCCCTCTGCAGGGACAGGAGGGATGTCCGACCTAGTCTCTGCTAGCTGAAGTCTGTGGGATGTCGATGCCCCAAAGGAACAGTCTTCCCACATAGGAGACATGCCATAGCCTCAAGATTGCAGTGACAGTGACAGTCGAATAAATATGCTCAGGGCTCTCAGCCGTGTTTTGGAAGTGAACTGGTGAAGGCTCTACAACAGAAATGATAGTAATGGGTCCCAAATTGTTTCAAACGACCCCTGTGAGTCCATTAAGGCAGCACACAGCGGCTCCAGCGCTGGAATATTCCATAATCTTAAATACCAGGACATGATAGGTGGGGTTTCTGTTTTTTTTCTTCTAAATTGCCATCTAAATTGTCTTGGCAGCTCCCAACTCCATATTATCACAGGGTTATTGGAGGGATGTTTGCTTGCAGCAGGCACTCTAGCATCGTTTTCAAGCCCGCTGAAATTATTTTTTTTTTTTTCAGTTTTATATAGCGCAAACTCGACCCGAAGTTATTGGAGCTCTTTATATGTGCACCAGTTGCGTTACACAGGGATACATTCATTTTTTGCGTAGGCACGGGGAGATTAAGCGATTTGCCCAGAATCACAGGATGTTGAGCCAACCCCAAGACTCGAACCTGGTCCCGGAGTTCCAAAGTCAGCAGCTCTGACCATTACACCACATCCTCTCGGCTCAATAGGCCTTGACTCGCAGGCAGATCCGCCAAATATGCTTAAAATCTCCCTGTAAGCCCCCTCCCCCCCAACAACAAAGTGTGCTTGCATCGCGGCTCAATTTCATACATTTGGTGTGGTAAAGATACCAATCATATACCAGTTTATAATGTGCTTCTCTACCTGCTATGCTATGGGAATTCCTGCATATGTCCACGCCAGAGGATGCTCTATTTGTAATCCGCTATATTAATCCCCATAAGCCTGGACCAGCATGACCTGAATGGCTATGGCTGTGTGGTGGCTGCTCGTACAAGGATGTCCTATAGTGTAGAAATTCGACCTTTTCTCTCTCTGGCTGATTTCACAAATTTTTCGGGTGGGGTAGGTCCCTTATAGCCCCAGTTTGTATAATTAGATGTAGTATCCAGTGTCTCAGCTGTGTATAGTGGAATCGCATGCTTTCATCTAGAGAACATATTTACTAGTTTAAAACGATAATATTTGAACAAATTAGAGATGATTAGACTATCTACCACCTTTCAGCGATACAAATTCTCTGGTTGTAGGGCAACTATACATACAAGCGGTAGACCCAATAATCCTCAGAATCTGGGCTTAAGTTTTATATAGATCATGTGATGATTCTGTCTGGAAATAATTCTGTACAGTGGATCACTGCAGCAAAAGAGGCTAAATATTGCATAACACATTTCTTAGTCTGCTCGAAATAGAGCTTTCTTGTCTGCTGTATTTCACTGTTATTGATTTTATGTTATGTTTTGTGTAATGTTGCAGTACCTGTAAGCTACTCGTGACATTTGGAGCAATATGAGAAATCACATTCAAATACATTTGTTTTTCCAATGAGATAGCTCCATCGATTAATGCCCAAGCCGCTGAAATCTGTGTGTAATGACCAGGTTGATGCAGTACTCAGGTTGATATGGGGCAGGAGCTTCGCTAGCAATAGTCCAGCGGGTGCAGTGGCTCCGCGCCTACATGTGTTACAGGCCTAAAGCACCCTCATAATTGTGTTTCTTTTTACTACCAAACCAAGGGAGGGGGGCGGGGGGCGTTTTTTCTTGTTTTCAATAGGGCCCATTGAAACATTTCTATTCCGCTGATGTAGTTGTCGATGTGACCGTGCCGAAGTGAGGGAGTGCACTTTAGCGAAGCCACAAGATTGTTGAATAAAGAGTCTTAGGGAAAAATAAGTTATTAATATCCTTGTGTGTAATTTGTTCTTTACAAAAAGTGAGAGGTCCGAAGTACTGCTGGTAGAACTTAAGCGCTCTTTCTTGCCACTGACATCCAGTATTCCCTTCCCGCTCTTTCCCCAGTCCCAGGCACGCACAGGACGTCTTGTTGCGTAGACTTTGAATGGGTTTGGCAGCCATGACGTGGGCGCGTGCTCCAGGGGCGGCAGCGGAGGGATTTCGTACGTTGCGGCCTTATTCGAGGCCATTAGCGTCTCTTGTCATCTTTTATGAAGGGCTCGCATGGGCTTCTGTTGCTAAACCTCTGCTACGCCGTTCTCCATGCCCCTCCACATGACATCCAGCGGCAGTGGCGTGTCCAGTCCCACCGGAGGGGAGCCCCAGGCGGGGTTAACAAATCTTGGACATGGCTGTCTGTCAATATATGTTCACAGACAATGTGCTGACTTCCCTATTTTCGTGTAATAGTCTCACATTGGCTGTTTGAGTTTCTGCAGCATAAAATCTTTCACAATTGATAGGGGCTCTTGTTGGCTATGATGTCACAAAGTGTTAAATCGATGATGGGTCGTGTGCCATCAAAACAGTATCCTTGGGTCTCTGGAGCCATAGTGTGTTGCGTTTATCATGTGTTGTTATGGCCCTGTGCCTTGTTGATGTGACAAGTATTTTGGCATTGCCAATCACATATCATCTAACTTCTAGTGCGCTATTAATGTCACAGGCGGTTAAGCCCTTAGTGCCTAAATGTCAAGTCTCTCTGTCCTTGGTGAGTTATCTGCCACAAGTCCATCGCTTTCTGATGCATCATTGATGTTCTAATTTTTTTGTCACCTAGATGCCATTTAAGACTAAATAGGAGACTCCCTAGTGTGTTATTCATATGTGACAAGAGTTTGGGTCCCTGGTGTGCCACGTGTCACAAATCGTTTCGCTATCTAGTGCTTCTTCAGAGTTACAAATCATGCGGTCTGTGGTGCATTATCAAAATAATTCAAATCGTAAATTTAGGGGTCAGTAGGGATTCATCAATTTAACAATACGTTGGAGGCCTTGTGTGTCACAGAAGTCACAAATAAGTGGGTCCCTAGAGTTTTTTTAGTGCAGCAAATCTTCTGATTAATTGTAGGTGACACAAATTGTTACATAGTTGGTTCCCCTTGCACCAAATCTTGAGTCAGAAATTATTGGATCTCTGAAGCACTAGCAATGCCACTCAACTTTGCATCTCATGCATCTTCTTGTCACAAATTCCTGGATCTTTCAGGTGATGTAAAAGTCACAAATCCACTTCCTCCGGACTGCGGATAATACAAACGTATTATCTTTATGCAGCTTATCTTCCCTCTACGCGCCTACACAGGGCTGGCCTTCGCTCCGACTCTGCCTGTCCACGGTTTGCGGATAACCCAGCAGACTTCTTCCATATGTTATGGTCCTGTGCAAAGATACAACTCTAATGCACCGCAGTGACTAGAGACCTTGCTGAGGTGCTGGGGTGGATAGTCCCCCTCTCTTCACTTTTGATCCTCCTTGGGATATTTGAGGGTACGGGTGGCACTAGGGCTGAAAGGGCCTTTCTAGGTACGGCCCTCCTCGTTGCAAAGCGTGATGTTGTGGCGAAATGGCTGAGTCCCTCCCCTCTTTCACAATGGCGGCTCAGGGTGGACTGGTGTGCCCAACAGGAACGGGTGGTATTTGAGGCGAGGGGCTGCCCCCGAAAGCATGAACGGGTGTGAGGGAAGTGGCTGAATTCTGACCCAATGTATTTATGTTGACGTCTGGGGCAGCAATCATTATCTATATATTTATGTTCTGGGTTTTCCATGGTCACTATATGGGCTTGTTATACAATGTGCTGCATCTGTGCCATGTCCACTGTTGGCCACCTTGTGGCCGTAAAAGCTTAATAAAAGTTGTTGATCAAAAAAAAAGTCTCAGATCCTTGATTTCACAGTATACGTCGGTGTCACAAATCATGCTTTCACAAATTCTTATTCCCCTCAAGCGTTGCCAGGGTCACAAGTCCTGGTGCACATGCGTGTCACAAATCATGACACAAATTCTTCGGTATCTTTGTGTTATTAATATAATAAATTGAGGTGTCACTGCGAATTTGTTCTCAATATCACAAATCCATAGTCCACTGGTGTCTTGTGTGTCACTAGTCATTGGGTCCATTGTAGCTCATCAGCACAAACACTTAAGTCACTGATGAGCTGTGATTTTCATTACTCGTTGTTGCTTCACCATCTGTCAAAAATCATTGCGCATCAAATGGTTTTATAGTATTTGGCCTGAGCTGCAACATTAAGGTCATAAATTGTAGATTTTGTAGAGCAGCAACGGTGTCACAAATAGTAGAGTTCCTGGTGTAGTGTCAATGCCATATATTTGTTGCTGCTCTGGCGCGTCAACAATATCACAGATTCTTAGGTCTTGCTGCATGGTGGACATCACAGATTCTTGGGTCTATGGTGGATTGTGTATGTCACAAGTTCTTGGATTTAAGGTGCAATTTTTGCATATACGGGAACAATACAAATTATGCGGTCCCTTGTGACCAGTCGGTATCACAGATCCTTTGGTCACTACCACGTTGCCTGTCATAAATCATTAGGCCTTTGGTGCTTAGTCCCTATCACAGATTTCTATCTCCGTTCATGGTGCAGAACCTGCTGTAGGTTCATTCCTTGCTTCCTTATCGACATGGCCTTCAAAGGGTGATAGGATCACTCGGATGTCTAGTAAAGAGTCGTCTCTGCAACCTTGGACCATCGCCTCATTTCATAGCTGCATCCCAACAGTTGTGGGTCAATAAAGGCTTTTGATCAATATCTTTGAGAGGTTTCTGGGGACCTCAATAAACCAGACAGGTGCCATGGTAGCTAGGACCAGGTGTACTGCAGGCTACAGTGGTAACTTCTACAACAACGACTGGCCTTTCCCAGTGAATAAACTCTCCCACTGCAGAGCAATGTTCTCCTCCCAATATGCCCCTTGCAGAAGTTCAGAGAAAAATCTCATACCTGCACCTCACAGCGCTATGTTCATGCAGGACACAAAAGGTGCTACTTTGTGAAAAGAACCCTGTTTTGGGTTGAACTGGTACCTCACTTTGAGACTTTCGCAAAGCCTTGGCTCCAAGTTTTGAAAGGCATCCTCAGTCCATGGGCATAACCACCATGCTTGCAGCATCGCTCGTGTTATGTTATGTTATGCCAGTAGTTGTGCTCACCTATGCCAGTGTCTGACGCCAACTCCTGAAGCTAGCCTCGAATCCTTGGGTGCAACCATGAACCTCAGTGACACAGACCAAGCAGCAAAAAAGTCCGTTTTTATATAGCGCAGCTACTCACCCTTACGGGTCTCAAGGCGCTGGGGGCCGGAGTGGAAATTAAGTGAGCTATTGCCCAGAGTCACATGGTGCTGAGCTGAGATGCCGCCGGAGCCAGGGATCGAACCATGAACCCTGTGCTCCGAAGTCAGCTGCCCTGGCTGCTGCACCACACCAAACATGTAGCCAAACAAGCAGCCAAACATGGATACCAAATCCAATGCTTAATTTGAACCAGTGGTTTCCAGTTCTCGGCGCCAGCACTTAATTGCCAACACCGGCACTTATGACACTGTAGCAGAAGGTGGCGCTGTTTATTGAAATTAGAGATGAAGACATCAACAGCTTTTTATTAATTCAAAATACATTAAAAATGACTAGCATCTGCTGCCCAAGCCATTGTTATAGATTTGGGGCCTGAAATAGTCTGAATTGTCATACCTGTAGGGGGTTATGGTAAGTGTTTGTGTTGGGTCTGTCACTGGCGGCGATGACAGGAGCAATGGGCGGTGCAAGCTGCAGCGGCCTCCTGACGAGGGCCCTGGCTCTTATGTTTGTACAAATTAAGCGCTGCTACCGACCACAGATCAGGAGAAGTTTCAGAACAGGGTCTTCTGGACGCAAGAATAGACAAGCACCTATGACAAGAAAAAACATTCAGCTGTAAATTGGGAGAACAGAGAGTATTGGATCTGCATATGATCCAGAAAACCTGAGCATTTTAAGAAAATGAGTCGGGATCAGCTGCCCTGGTGTGTCTCAGACTTTTAATGTGCCAAGCAGGCGGCACCAGGCTTCTCTCAAAGTCTCATTTCCGAAATTTACTTAAGTACCACTAAGAGATTGTTATTTCTGTTTAACTGAGACTGCGAACATGGTTTTATGACTTAATGGGCTAATTTCAGTGAAAGAGGATATTTTATTATATGTTGTTCTTTCTGAAGCCAGATAATTCTTAAACAAATAAAGGCAGAATACGGCAGTGGGTTGCCAGGCACCCAGTCTGCCCATCACCAGCCAGTTGTTAATGCCTCAGGAACTACTCAGTCTCTGGCTTTACTCTCTTTGCTCCTTTGCCTTCTGTTGGTGCAGGTCCCTTTGCACCCGGGGCAATTACCAATGCTTTGTTTGCAAAAAAAAAAGAAAAAATTGTAAGTGCACGGGCTCAAAGTTTGTCTTAGGACCTCGTTGCTGGCCCTGCAGGATGCAAGGGTTACTGAATAACAAAGCTGCATAATCTTGATCCCACCTCATGCCTCTTTCTTCCACCAACCTAAAAGTGTTTAATGACTTCCCACCATTATGCCTCACAAGCCATCTCTAACCGTGTGCTTTCCGGTTCTGTACCCAGACTGTGCATTCTGGTACTTCTTTTCAATTCCTTCAGAAATTTGGGACTGCAAGGACCAGAATGCAAAGGAAAGAAAACTGACATAGAAGAGCTGCTCACGAGTGGAACAAGGATATTTGAGGGTGGTGCCCTCCTGTACCTGATGCTTCCATGTACATCACTTCATTGCTCCAGTTATGTGTGCCTTATAAGAATACGTACACTTGGTCACCCCCATTTTAGGGGGACAGAAAGGTTTTTGTCTCGTGCACCTTGTTTACCTCCTGAATCCCTTCAATTGAGTTTCTATAATTGCTCTGCCTCTTAACAGTGTTTGCCTGTCTTCCTGTAATGGCTTACATCACAGGGCTTCTCTCTACCTTCTGCTTTGCAGTACTGTTGGCAAGTTGAGATCAGCCCTTTGCTGAATGCCCTCCTGTTTAGTTAGCTTCTGCAGACCTGCTCCCCAATTCATCCTGGTTTGTTACCCAGGAATATTATTGCCTTGGATGTGAGTGGCAAGTGGATTGGAGAGATATATGGCAGGTTCCACCACTTTGCAAATTGCACCAATTCAACTCCTTAGTTGTGCTCAGGAGTGGATAGTTGGAGGAAGCCTATTGCATCCCTATATGTCGGAAGAAGAGTAGTCAGAAGTTTCATTGAGACCTATGCTGCTTTGGGATGTCTATGGAGAGGCAGATCGGTGTAACAGTAAGGTGGTTGAAGACTACTGCCTTAAGGACTTACTGCAGTAGACCACAAGAGGGCAGCATATTGCAAGAAAGGGTAACAGATAGGCAGACTTTACGCCTGACGGAATGTGGTGCTTGTGGGCTCCACTGTTGGGAAGAAACACAGGGGCATATTCTCAAGAACGTGTGATAACTACCGCAAATCCAGCTTAACGCAACACTTCACATCGCAGTCCATCGCGGGAAAATAACGCAGTGTTAACGTGGCATTCCCAACACGGCGGTACCATGCGATAGTCACACGATAACGCGTCAAATGAACGCATTAAAATCAACGCGACGCCGCAAAAACACGAAACTCCAACGCGAAAATAGTAGCGATGACGCCAATCGCGATACAAAAATCTGCGAAAACCAGCCACAGGCCTGCAATTCCCACGCGTCATGCGGGAAAATGCACTATAAAAGTAGAAAAAAACATACAAACAAAAGCCAAACAACAGCGAAGCACAATGGAGGCATCCGGAGCAAGTACAGAGGACAACCAGAACCCCACAAGCCCCCGGAGGACCAGCCTGGGACCTCGGGGTCAGGGAAGGGCAAGGACAAGACGAGTAGGAAGAAGCGGTTCAGTCCGCAGGAAAACAGGATCCTGATAACGGAGGTGATAGAACACCATCAAACACTGTTCGTCACCTCCACTGTGTCACTGGCCAATAAAAATGGAATATGGCAGACCATCGTGGACAAGGTGAATGCAGTCGGAGTGCTGAGGAGGACAATGGACGAGGTCAAGAGGTGCTGGAATGATGTGAAGCGCAAAACCAAGCTGAAACTCGCAAACAACCGGAAGGCAGCAATGCAGACTGTAGGTGGGAGTCCAGCGCCACAGGAGGAGCTGGACAAGATGGAGGAAATGGTGTCCACAGTCATCCGTGGGGACACA
Source organism: Calotriton arnoldi (assembly GCA_963921515.1). Lineage (NCBI taxonomy): Eukaryota > Metazoa > Chordata > Amphibia > Caudata > Salamandridae > Calotriton > Calotriton arnoldi. The sequence continues at coordinate 2,305,830 of CAWUFW010000861.1, forward strand.
GTGGCAGGAGTTGGGGAACCGGACACTGCTCAACATGACCAGACACAACAGCAACAGTGTGAGTAACGACCAGGGACTGGGGGGACGGGGGGAGATGGGCACAATGGCACACATGCACAATTAAGCATAGCACATCTGCGGACAAACCATGCCCCAGACCCCCAACTCCCACCAAGAGACCAATGCACACAGGTATGCAACATCTCAGCACCGCATAAGCACAGAAGCCCGAGGCACACCGCATGTAAGGGATAAGGAGCAGCTACATCAGAGCTGCAGGGGCAACTCCCCCAAAATGCGGCACACACACATAACATGCAGAGCACATCAACATTGACAACGATGTGGTACAAACCGCAACACGTCCACAACAGAACAGAGGACACAACTGGTGCCGCATGTGCGTAGAAACTGGCCAATCACATTTGGCATTACAGGGAAATGTTAGTTGACAATGTACAAGTACAAACACACATCCGTGATGTAGTCGGAATGTCCACTGTCCCGCATCAAATAGGCAGCTCCCTCCAAACAGTCACAATGTACATTGTCATGCAGTCTGAATGTAAACATGTACAATGCATAAAACATACATGTGAATACAATGTGAAACTGCATCTCACCTTCACATTGCAGGGGGGAAATCCAACACCTCCTGCGGAGCAGTCCGAACCTCTCTACTCTGATGACGAAGAGGACCACCACACCTTCGACTCCGACGCCCTCCAACAGCTCGTGGACAGCCTCCGCAGCCCACTTCCAGGAGCAGGGCAGCCCAGCTGCCACGAGGAGAACCCACCCCCTGCACAGAACACACAGCAGGCAGCACCCACCACCACGGCTGCCTCCCAGGACCCCCACGACAAACACATGGCCTTCCAACGCCATGTGTTGGGGTGCCAGGAGAAGCTGGCTGAACAGGTGCAGGTGAGGTTCGACCGCATGGCAGCCAAACTAGACGCCATACGTGGGTATCTGAGTCCCATCAGGGACCACTCACAGTCCCTAACGGACACCCACTGTCCGCTCCATGCTCTCCAACGGACCATGGCTGACATCGCTAGAGTCCTGACTCTGCGACAAAAACGACTGTCTAGCCAGAGTGCCTCCAGCGATCTCGCCCGGGAGTTGGGAAACATGCGGAGGATCATGGAGAACATGGAGCGGACGCAGGCGGAAAGTGCGGGTGCCACGGCTGCACACCAGCGAGAGGTAGCTGGGTCCCTCAATGCCCTAAAGACCCTCCTCATGGCATTGCTGCCACAAGGCCTGGCACTGATGCATGCTGCTGCTACCACCCCATCCACATCTCCGGCCCCTGATGTGTCAGTGCCACACAGTGCGGCAGACATTCCACCTCCGGCCCCTGAGGTGTCACTGCCACACAGTGCTGGAGACAGAACACCACCACCCACATGTGAGGCACATGCAACAGCAGAGGGACGAAGATGCGGATGAATCTGCCTTCGTGGTCAGAAGGACGCAGTAGCATTCTTCTCTGCCATGTGGCCTGTTTCTGCTTGGTTCTGCCCTCTGCATCATCACCTTCCACTGTCCCCCGATGCACTCAGCGACACTCACCTTGGACCTCGACATGGACTGCCAAATTCTGTTTGGTCACCAATGACACAACTATCAGACTGCGGACTGAACTCCTCCTCTCCTGATGTACCTGTCATTCCCTGAAGGACTCTGGCTGGCCCTCCACGGGCCAACAATGTAAAGTGGGGTCGCATGGCCTTGTACTGCTCCAGCTGCAACACTCCACTGAATGTGCAATAAACATTCATATTCACACAGATGTGTCATGTCTATGATCTTTCAAGTGTGGAAGTATGGATGAATGTAGGGTCAGTGATTCCCCCTTACGCCCATGTTGCTCATGTTGTGGGACTTTTGTCACAGGGTGACAGATTGCTGATTGCGGTCCGGGTGGCGCCGACACTACAACAGAGACACATCCATTAGTCACTTCCTTGTCCAGGCCAGGACGGAACCACGCCCCGAGCTCCGGGGTCATTGTTCACACCCTTACCATGGACTGGCATACGCCAGGACAGCCCACTCCGCTTACGCACACAGGGGGGGACGACAACGCCACATGTCCCAGGTCTTCACTGTAGGGATCTGCAGCTCACAGGTCTAGTTGTCAGCATGCCACAGCCACTCCCTCATGGCTGGTGTACACCCACACCACACCCATCCAGCACAGGCATCACAGGACATGTGACCCTGCCAATAAAAAGGGCCTGGCGCACGTGCTGGACGCCATTTCCACTCTCTAACTGGGTGTCTCCGTGTAGTTCTCATGTATGCATGAGGGCCTATGGCCCTGCCACCTCACATTGCCCAGTGCCGGGGGTGACCTGATGGCATCCGCACCACGGAACTCAATCATTAAGGGTCCATGGCTAGCGGTGCACAGACTTGGTGGCACCGGATACACTGCGGCAGGCACAGGCACACCGCCACAGGACGGTGTCTTGCGGTGCAGTGAGATAGGGGCACCCAAAGTGCTGAGCGGGTGTGCAGCCTGCGATGATGCACCATCCTGGCGGTCCGGACTGGCAAGGATCAGTGTGAGCCCTACTGGACCGCAGTGTAGGCCTGAGCCAGCGGGCAGTGCGGGCCTCCCGCCACGTGGCGTTGCCTCGCGGTTCACAGAGGTAGTGGCACCTCAAGCGCTGAGCGGGTGTGCAGCCTGCGATGATGCCGTGTGCACTGATGTGGTCTCTGCCATTGCGAAATCAAGACCCAGAGTCAGGTGTGTGACCTGGTGGCCCGCGGTGAGGGGCTGCATGATGTGGAGGGTGCCATGGTCGCAGGCCCCGGGCTTGGAGATCCTACCGGAACGTGGTGGCCCTCTTGGAGACACGCCGGTGGCTGAAGGTGAGCAGTGAGGCCTGGTTGCGCAGGGGCGGGCAATCACCGCTGGGCGGCAGGAGGGGCTGGGGTGCAGCAGCCTGTGTGTGCAGGGGTGGGCAAGCGATGTTGGCGTGTGCAACTGTATGGACTCTGCCATTCATGTCTCTGGACACTGTTTCAGATAAGGGACCTGGGGGACTGCAGTGTATGCCAGCACGTGGTTGGAGACACACCGGTGGCAGCAGGTGAGCAGTGAGGCCTAGGTCCGCAGTGTCGGCACTCTCTCACCCTCTCTTTCTCTCTCCTCTCTCTCTCTTTCTCTCTCCCTCTCTCCCTCTCTCGCTCTCTCTCTCTGTACTTTGATGGGCGCATGGCACACCTTCTTATCCAGATTTCTGTTTTGCAGGCTGTGACTTACAGAATGTCCTGAGAAGATCCGCCATGCCTCTTCAGAATTGTTGTTTTTGGTTTATTCTGTAATAAACGTATTATTTGGATATTATGATATGGATGTATGATTTCACTTTTTCTGACCACACATGTATGTTAGGTGTTGTGATTGTGCGACTTCTGGCGATTTGTTTGGTTCGTGGTTTCGTGGAGTTGATGTGCAATATCTTTGTCCAAAGGGGGTGGGTTTGTGGGGGGTGCCCGGGGTGGGGCCCGGGGGTGGTGGTGGGGGTGGTAGGGTCCTGGGGGTGGTGGCGGTGGGTGTTGTTGGCCTATTGGGGCTCTGGGCTGTATGATCGGTTGCTCCAGGGCATCTGTTGTTCTTCATGTGTGGCTATGGGCTGTGCTCCCTTGTCTGGTGCCGGTTGTCGTCCGACTTTACACCAGGTAAGAGCAGGTGTTAATTTCCTGCTGCTAACGCGCCTTATCGCATGTTTTGTGATCTTATCGCCGATGTGGCTGGTCGTTGGGAATGTTGTGGAGTGGTGTTGTCACGGATTTTTGCACGGGAACGCCTACTCTGCATATCATTAGCGTTAGTTGCCGGGGTAATCTGTGGCAATGTTTTTTGCGACTGCTTTCGCAGGTAAATTGGTGTTATGGGCTGTTGTCGCCAGCTTGTGAATGAGGTGATGAATTTATTGCGACTTTGGCTGCGATAAAGTGCCGATAACTCGGCGATAGATCCTTGAGAATATGGCCCACAGTGTGAGGGAGCATTGACTGAGGGATTATCACCTGGTCCCCCAAGCTCTCAAATTCCCATGTCCATGCAGGAGTACACTCCACAGTTCTGGTTTTGGTTGGCACTGTGGGGCTTGTAATCCGGGTTTTATTCTGGGATGGACATCATTACAACACTGGGAAACTTGAGATCCCTGTAGATCCATGTTATAGAATTTCTCTGGATTTGGTTGTAATTTGCTTCCGCATATCAGAAATTGGTACATGCAAAAGTGTATAGCATAAGTTCAGTTACGCTTTGCAACTTTTTTTGTCCACGGGAAAATATTTTTATTGATGACAAATCCCTTTCCCGGACTGACCCTCTCACCATCCTAGGTATGTTGCTTCTCATTCTTACTCGGGGAACAGATTTACTCTGGCACCTAACATTAGTAACTCCTGCACCGCTTCCAGGGTGGAAAAGTGCCAAGAAAAAGAGAGAATTCTTTTAAAATACAGACAAAGATTGTCAACCTGCTCCATGGTATTGTGGTCATTGCTTCCACTCCTTTGCTTTTAAACTAAAATCACTGCTTTCTAACTGGGCTAATTCGCTCAGTGACTCCAAATTAAGACTACAACACCCAAAATGCATTGTGCTGTCCCATGGAAACCCAACACTGGAAACAGTATCAGAGATGACACGTAGTGAGATAAAGCGGACTTCCAAAGCACCCCTGCTATGAAACACCCACTCCTCGCCCATTACATTTTCTTTAATCTAATGTTACAACAGGAAGAGGTAACATTATGTGGGAGTACATAGATTGAACTCCAAAACCATGCTATAGGCATGTATAGGTTCCATTTACATGCTCAGATGACTTGGTGAATCCAACTCTCACTGTGTTGTGTTGATTTGTGTTTTATTTATTGATGACGAGACAGTGGGTGGCGCTTTCCTGAATGCACCTCATGTATTATCTATCCTAGCTTTTAATACATCTGAAGATCTCAAGTCATTCAGATAAACATTATATGATAAGAGGACTAGTTTAGCGCCTACATATGATTTAGTGAGCTACGCATTCATAACATTTTCATGCGATTTGAGAAAAAGGGCCTCAGATTAATTATGAAAATGGCTCGGAAGGACACCGGGGCTTCCAGCTCTGCAGGCACAAAGAAAGTGTACTGCTCTATATTCAACATGCTCCATAAATACAGCATTCTTCTCCCAGCGGGGCAGAGCGGTCCACAGGAAGGAAGAGGCTCAAACACTTTGAATAAATGAGATGGTGGCGGCTGCTAGGAAGAGCAAGGATACCGGATAGATCCTTAAAGCTTAAAGGAGCTGGGGATGTTGGCAGGGAGCACAAAAGGGAAGTGCGGCTACAATGTTTGTGCTCGATTTATATTAAGCAATGGGTGCCAGATGAACTCTCAAAATGGCGGTAGACCTGCATGTGTTAAAACCATGGCTGCAGAAAGTACTTATTGGGAGTGAGGAGTGCAGCACAGACCACTTACCACTTATATTGTGTGAAAAGGGCTGCTTTATTGAAACAGGTGCACATCACAAACTTTACCTGGGCAATCCGCCTTACAAAACTAAACCCTCGCTATACATCAGATGAACTATCCTATATCCTTCCCCTACCGTCCCACCCACATACCCCACCCCACAACCAGCTTTGTAGTGCATTTCAACATATTGCAACTAACTTTTTCCTACAGCATTTGACTGCATGTATTAACCTCTAAGCAACTTCCTATACTTAACCTTGAACTTCCTACCTACCCTCCTTTTCCACTTGGTTCGCCCAACTGGCTACGCCAACTAAACTTCTGTAAACTCATGCAAAACCTTCCAGGCCACCGGCAAGCATCTGTAGCAAGCAACACATGTGCAATAATGACCTTCCTTGCGCACCTGTCTCAACAACAAGGCCATAAAACTGGAACAAGAAAACCCAGAAAAGCTAACGTTTTGGGGGCGGGCGGGAGGGGCAAAAATATAACCACTATGACTCCCTGCTACCAGTCATCAGGTCACATGTAACTAAAATGGTGGCATGGAGCCCAAAAACAGCCCTTTATAACTGTTGGGCTATTGTGGGCTCTAAAATAGCCCAAATACAAGATGGCAGTCCTGGACTGCACCATCCTCCCCATCTCCCCGGAAGGCAGACCTCCCTGTAGTTGGCTGCCCCCCAAGGCCTCCTTGGGAGGGAAGGACGCAGCACAGACCACTGACCACTTATATTGTGTGCAAAAGGCTACTTTATTGAAACAGGTGCACATCACAAACTTTACGTGGGCAGTCCGCCTTACAAAACTAAAACCTCGCTATACATCAAATGAATTTTCCAATATCCTACCCCCACCCCTACCGTCCCACCCACATACCCCACTATGCAACTATATCATTCATATTGTAGTGCATTTCAATATTTTACAACTTTATCTTTCCCCTACAGCCTACGACGGCATGTATTAACCTCTAAGCAACCAAACTTCTTATACTTAACCTTGAACTTCCTGCTTATCCTTCCTTTCCAAATGGTTCACTAATGGCAATGCCAATCAAACTTATGTAAACTCATGCAAAACTTTCCAGGGCACCGCCACCAAGAAAAAGGCTGCCTGTTGGGTTTTTCTGCAGACCCCACCACCCTTAGCTGCTCCCATTAGACTGCCCTCTCTACCTATTAATATTCAGGGTCCTTGCCAACACCTCTCTCAGCTCCAACAGGTACAATTCCATGCCTACCCACGAGAGATGCACACCATCAACTCTGAAGAATTTCTTGTTGTCATACTTTATATCTGCGTTACAAATGTGCCCGAAACCAATGTCCCTACAAAACGGACTAATTTCCCTGTTTACTTTCCTGCATGACCTATCAATCGCTGAGGGCTAGCTGGCCCCCCTTTAATTCCTGTGTCCAGATAACAAAGCAACCAGCCCACCTGGCCTTGATCTGCAATAACTCCTGCTTCATAACTCTTAACAAAACCACACCTTTTTTATGCACAAGACTGTGTCCCCCCAAATGGATATCCAAAAAGTCCTGGCATCTTCCCCCAGCAATATGCCGTTCAAACACTGCATCAAATCACGCCATCTCATACCTCCTTTACCCCACAGCGTAACTCTAAACAAACGCCGGTCAAAGGCCAAATTCGCTCCATAATCCTTCTGCGCTGCTTTCGTGCTCCACCTACTTGATGAACGAGTGGCCACCACCCAAATGGCCATGTCCTCCGCTGCCGGGCCAGCAACATAACCTGAAACAGAAAATATCAGTCAGTATTCACACAACATGCTCTTCAGCTCCTCCCTATGCCCCAGTAACACGCAAGCAGCACTGAAAGCAGTCCGATGACCAGCGCCCCTAGCACATAATGCCTCAAGTTCCCATTCTCTATTACCAGCCTCAGTCGCAGCGCCAATGTGGAAAGAATGTGTAGCATACTCCGCGGGGGCCCTAATGCCGTTATCGCTTTGCGCAAATCTGATAGAAGTTGAAAAGCCGTAACCTTTGCCCCAGACTATTGCCTAAAAACATTGTCGCTGATCGCTACGCAGTGTGCTGCCCAATTGTCACCCCATGCCACTGGAAATTGACTAGGTGACGGTAAAGCCTGTAGAACCACACTCCTTCCCTGGGATCTCTGGTCAGTCTTGGAGCTACGGAGCCATATCTGCAACCTTTTCTCCCTTCTCGTGATATCCTCCCATAGCACTTTGCCTCGGCTCTTGCAAGCCAACAATTCTGACACAAGAAACGTGCCAAAAAACATCCATGACCTCAGCGTGGAATACAAATAGACCTCTTCATCCCCCCGGCAAACCATGGGCAATTGCCGCGCTACCACACTACACAACTGCCACGACAGGGGCTTCCTAAGTCTCCCCAAGCCTCCTTGCTCCTTCGCCCAACCATCAAGCATCCTCTGTGATAATTCCCCAGCTGACAGGGCGTAACCCCACAACAATTTCCCCATAAAATCGATACCCGCAAGTTTTCCTGCAATAGTCACGCACAACAGGCCCTTCTCCGCCAAGTCCAATATAAACTGAATCATGCCCTCTGTCCTACCCCACCCTGCTCCCCTGAGGCCAAAAATTCTGCCCAGCCTGACCATATGCTCTCTGTGTCGACTCAGCCAGAGACCATACCACCAGTTGGACTATCCTGCGCTTCCTATGGACCACAACTCCTCCGGCATGGGAGTCATGTATCTGTCCGCTTCCTTAGCCATCTCATAGAATCTCTCCCAGTGTGAACGAGACAAAGCATCCACAATGATATTGTCCACACCCGGAACATGCCTCGCCCAGTACAAGATGTCATGGCGCAGGCAACCGAGCACAAAAACACGCAACAGTTTCAACACCTTCGCATCTCTCGCAGACTGTCTATTCACGACCTGGACCACACACATGTTGTCCAGCCTGAACAGCACCCTCTGGCGCACCAACTCCGCTCCCCACAATGTGACAGCCAAAGCCAAAGGAAAGGGTTCACAATGCTTCTGCTGCGTCCACTGCACCGGACCTTCTTCCGCGCACCATCGCCCGTGCCTATAGAAGCCAAAACACACACCTCCTGCCACAACAGTGAATATCTGCACATCCCAATCCAGATCATCCTGCCTGGCCAACAAAATCCCATTTAAGGAATTCAAGAAAAAACACCACATCCTGAGATCTTCTTTGATCTCCGCTCATGTGATAATGTGGTAACGAGAAACTCAAAAGAGCAAAACCCAGCCTCCTACAAAATTTTCTCCCTGCCCTGACTACCCTGCATGCAAAGTTTAGGTGCCCTAGCAACACTTGAATCTCCCTCACTTTCGCTCCCACCAGCATGCCAGCCATCAATGCTTGCATCGCCTCCTTTTTGTCCGGCGGTAATCTCGCCTCCATTCTTTGAGAATCTATTTCAATCCCCTGGAAAGACAACACCGTACTCGGGCCACGGTTTTCTCAGGTGCTAAAGGAACACCCAGGTCACCAGGAGCTCTTGAAAACTTGCCAGCATATGCTGCCAGTCCGCCGAACTGGGTTCCCCCATGAAAAAGAAATCATCCAAGTAATGTGTCACCAGCTTATGACCCGTATGCCATGTGAAGAGCCACTGCAGGAACGAACTGAGACACTCAAACAATGCACATGATACTGAGTATCCCATCGTCAGTGCCTTGTCCACGTACCACCGCCCTTCAAATTGCATGCCCAATAGTTGAAAATCATCCGGATGTACCGGAAGCAGCTGAAAAGCTGATTTAACATCACACTTTGCCATCTGTGCTCCTGGGCCCGTCGTCACCATCAGTGACATGGCCACGTCCACTGAGGAATATGACACCGATGCCATGTCCTCCGAAATGAAATCATTAACCGACCCACCTTCTGGCCAAGATAAATGCTGAATCAACCGAAACTGCCCTTGTTCCTTCTTGGGGCACCACACAAATTGGTGACTCAATCAAAGCCTCCATTGTTCAGTCGTCAAAGGGGCCCACCATCCTGCCTTCCAAGACCTCCTTGTACAGCTTGTCCTGCACTGCCTGTCTGTGTTCCTTGGCAGACCAAATATTGTCTGTCCATCTCCGCACCCGGGGGCCAAACCCCATTGGAAACCATACTGCAATACTCTTGCTTCCTCTGACTGTAAAAACCCAGCCGGTACTCCAGACTGTCCACTTTAACCGGAGTACGAGCCTTTTGCACCAGATCCCTGTGCTCCCCTTCCCCCTCTGTTGCCAAATGACTGCTGCTGCTGGTGTGTCTCCTGACCTCTAGCATATAGCTGCCACTGTCCAGAATTCTGTCACTGGTACCTGCCTGCGGCCCCAAAGCAATGAATGAATGCATGCCTGCATGTGCACTTGGAGCACTCATGCAGAAACTTGCAGCGGTGTAGGAGCTTGAACATCTCCACATATCCTCTATTCCAAATTTTTTCTCTTTTAGCCAACATCAAACGCACCCCAAGGGCTTCTTCATGCCCATATAGGGCAGCCACTTAATCTTTAGCTTTTTGCCTTCCAGCACCTCTTTTTTGTCACCTTTATCATCTTTGCTCTCCCAATTGTCTGCCTTGACTCTGCTACCCCCCAACCCATTGTTGCCATTCCTTGCTCACTCTTCGCACTGTCTGTTGACTTGTCCATACCCACCCCAATGTCAGCCAAGCACCTACCCTTACGCAGCCACTCACCTGCGCCTTCACCCCCGTGTCCACACTCATGCACACCATTACCGGACCCACACTGGCATACTGGCTCTTACCTCCGTCCAAGATCGGTGACCATACAGATGCTTGCCGCCTCACCAGTGGCCTCTGCATTCCCAACACCAAACTCTGCTGAGCCTCATTTTCCTGCAACACATTAGACAGTACCACATTAGCAGGACACCCCCTCCTGTATGCCAATGCATGCCTCCGCAGGCTCCTTGCCGTCCCGCACCTTGCCTTCTTCAAGACACTCTTCATCATAATCCACCAGCGTCATACTCATAGGGTCTTCCGCCTTGGCCCAACTCGGGCCTGCACTCACTCCCTGTCGTGGTAATGTTGCTCTCATTGGGGTCGTGGGCCAACACGCGTCCATGGGGGCTGTAACACCCCCACCATACTGCTCTGCCAACACCACCTGTCTGTTCGTCGTGCCGTGATAGCCGGAGACTAGCTGGGGCCTTCCCGCCGGTGGAGCCGATAAGGTCGCTCCGGACCGTCTTCTGCTGGCTGCAGAGGGGTCCCCCGACGACGTCTTGGTCCAGCAATCCCTTCACCCCTGTGCACATGAGCCGCACCAGGCTCTTCCGAGTCCGGAAACCTCTGATGCTCTTCTACCTGGAAAAAAGATTAAAGGACTGGTGTACTGGCACCCTGCACCCTCCTATCCCGGACCCTGTCCCCTCAGGGACCCAGGACCAACTATCCTGTTCCGCACCTATGCCAACACCCCCCTCCGCATACCACTCCACTTCCGCCTCCCCAACGCCACCTGACCCTCCTCGTCACTAGATATCCCAGCCATCTGCTCCTCTAGCCCACCCTCATCCTCTTGCTCGCTCCACTCCAACATGGTTGCCAGAAAAGCTGTTGTGGGCCAGAGGGGCCCTCACCACCTTTACCCCCTGCCCACTATGATCATTCCCCGCCTGCCGGTGCCAAGCACTCTGCTGCTCGCTTCCCCCCCTCATCCTCCCCTCCCCAAGGACCAATGCCACTCAGCATGCACGCAACTCCTGTGGGGCCCTCTGAAGCCAGTCCCACTTCCCAAACCATGATCCATGCCTATGATCTGTGGGAAACTCTGCCCACTCCACTACTTCTGCCTCTTGCAAGGGCCCCATATCCTCGGGACCCTCTGCATGTATGTCTGAGACCCCCCCCCCCTCCTGCTCTCTGCAGTCTCCCTGCAATCAGTAGGATGGGTGAACTCAGACCTCCTCAACCCCATTCAACCCTAAAAAGCAGTCCCTAGGGAGTGGAATATTGTTTTGTGTATACACATTCTTGATTTGCTGCTGCTGAGAAATGATGCTGTTTGATACTCTACAGAACCCGATGTACTAATATTTCATGACCTCTTCAGAACTTGATTTTTTACATAACACTTAATACGTCACTTCTGGTGTTTCCAAACACCTCAAATATAAGATGTTACTATTATTCCATTTAAGGGTATTCAGACAATGGTGCTGCAAAAGGAATCGTTTGACTCTCTTTTCTTGTTTTAAAAAATATATATATTTTTGAGGTACTATTCTCAGTTCCTAAATACTCTCATAGTCAGGTTCAGTGGCTGAAATAAATGAACGAAGGATTTTCTTTGAGAGCTATAACCAGCCATGGGCAATCTACAGCTCACGCCCGGAAACTGGGGAGACACCACAGTTCTTGGTAGAGACAACCACCCGCTCCCTGCACGTTGCGCCCAAGAGGACAGGAACAAGCTTGAAGGAGACGCCTCAGTGAATCCAGCATCTGAGAGGACAGCACAGTGCCTGAAGGAGGCTCCTCTGCCCAGCCCATGACTCGGTGGCCTCCATGTAGAACTACATCAGCCATACTCTACACTGGTTTCATAAGGTGGGCTACATTTGGAGGAGGGGATGTCTTAGAGTACGCACCCTCTGCAGCTCACAGCGTATAAACCAAAAGTTTAAGTTGATGCAGAAACAATGACTTACACCTGTGAGACTCCTTTTAAGTCAATGAGACCTTTGAAGATGGCCAAGAGCTGGACTGTGCTTCTAAGGATGAGACGTACATACTAGGAAAGATATTTGAAATCTTTGTGAGGTGATCACTGGGATGGTGAGGTCTCTGTTTTTACGAATGAAGGGTCACAATGCCACATGGCACACCATGCAGGAGCGCGGCTGCAATCGGCCTTCCCCAGGGCACCAGACACTCGCAGCATGTATGAACCCTGCTATTAAAACTAAGGGTGGACATATTTCCGTCAGACCAGAACCCAACACACCTGACAGAGAAAGTCAGATCTATATGGTCATTAAAACCAATTATCCCAAACATTGGTAGCAGCCTAGAATCACACAGGCATGAATATGTCTGCCACTTGGCACTGCTCATAGGACAGAAGTCCACTGTTTTAAATCTGTGGCTCTAGCAGCAGCTATAAGCCAGAACTGTAATGTGAAAGAACCTGAGGGCTTCAGACACTGGTTGCAGGTCTGAACTATTAAAGAAGAGAGTCCGTCACTGGAAGATTGCACACGACCCCGCTGTCAATACAGATATGGCCCGCAGGGCTAGCAAGCGACCACCGCCACACCTGGCTTTCCTTTTGGTACCCTATCAAAGTCCTTGCTACTGCAATTCTCAGGGGTCAAGAACTCGTGGCCACACCTAGAACAGAAACTTAACAGGCTTCTAAGAACCTTGTTTACCTTCTGCACTTTCCACTATTTGCCCTTTTCCAAGCCCCTCAGCAGCTGATAGGAAGTTGTTGAAGAGCTAAGGATGGGACATATGAAGTCATCACGTGTCAAAAGGTGTGTGATTTCAGTTCTGCTACTGCCAACATTATGATGACTCGATGTCCAGGTCAAAAGATGGTCCGAACGCTGGTAGCAGGTCAGAAATTGAGGGTACCAGATCCTTTTTGTAGGTTAGAATTCCACTGTTATTAAAATTAATTCGCCCTAGACACAAGCTGCAGGACAGAACTCGACCGTCATTAATACTGAGGGCTCACAGTGTACAGTGGCAGCAGGCCAGAAAAACGCTATCATCAAAACTGAGAGCCTCAGTGGAGGCAGCAAGCCAGAGCTCTATTTCCAAACTACACCTAGGGTAAAAAAGTTATTCCTTGCTAGAAGGAATGCTGGTACCCTGTCACTCTGAAGTACACCACTGGCTGGCGTCGATGTTTGTTTGCAGGCAGAGGCAACCAGTGCTTAATTAGTGCCAATGGTTGATGGTGATCACACCGTACACACATTTTTTGCTAACCAGGACATATTTTTCATTATCAGACTTTAACCCAGAGTAATTGATGGAAAGCCAGAAAAAGGAAGAGTGTTAAGGGGGAAAATAGAAAAACAATGACAACTGAAGAATTCATGAATGAAAACGAACCTGCAATAGTGAGGTAAAAAGAGAGGTAAGGTGATGAAAGAAAGAGGCAAGAGAAGGAATCAAGACTTGGTAGCCTTGGTGTTTGGCAACCCTAGCATTGAACAGCATTACTGGGATGGGGGGTGGTGGTCTCCTAAGAAAATCTCTGGGCTCCTCCCTTATGTTTTTTAGGTCGACCCTGGGCAGCGCATGTGCTGCTCTGCGAGGCATGCTGTATTCGAATATGGAGTTGAAGTTCCGCCCACTCCCCGCCCATATTTGTCATTGGCTTGTGTCATTGTCCTTTGTAAATGCTGGCTTCTGATTCGTTAATAGGCAGCCGCGGTCCTTGCAGGTAACAGCGGTGGGGCCAGGTAAGGGGGTATTTCGAGGGACGATGCCGAGGGAAAATTAATTATTTATTTCATTTTCCCTCTGCATTGTCCCTCGAAATCCCCCCTTAAGCGGCCCCACCGCTGTTACCTGCTCGAACGGCGGCTATTAATAGGCTTGTTAGTCCCTACTTAGTACCACCTTGTTTTCATTTGTAACCACCCATGAGGGCTGGCCCTTTTACTTCTATTGTTACACATGTCTTATTTAGGCTGTAAGCACTATTTTCTTTAATGAGTTTCTCCTACTGCAGGCACAACATGCTTTCCTGCAACATTCAGCGCGCAATGCGGGCTTTCACTTTCCAAGCACCCCGGGACAATGGCGGCAGCTTCTTTGAAATAAAATAGGTCTCGCATTTACAAGAGTTTGAGATATTGGCATTGTAAATGACAATGTCTTTTATTTATGTTAATTAACAAAACAGATAAATAAAAGGCATTGTCATTTACAACGCCAATAGCTTAAACTCTCGCAAATGCGAGATCTATTGCACTGCAGATACTCGTTATATATTAGGTGCTGGGGCCAGCGTCCCACATGCTGCAATGACAGCTTTGCCGCAGCATGCATAAAAGCAGAATTGCGTTGTGTGCCAAGCTTTGCATCCTGGCGGGGAGGGGAGGTCTCAAAGTGGGAGATGAATGCGCTCTCCCAGAGAGCTTCGTAGTGATTTCTCTGCACAAGAGTTAGTTTTGAGGACAAGGTTCAATGGCAGTTGCATTATTCTTGCAAGATTTCCCTTATTTTTAAAACCCACACAAAGGCTCATTGTGCTGACTCTTTTTGTCCTAGGGCAAAACACAAGGGCAAACTGTACGCTCTGCCGTCGCTCCCTCCGTCTCCAGCCACCCTCCCCGTGCCCTCCGAGTTCACAGGACGTTCTGTATCCGTACTCGGCGCGCGCTGACGGCTGCATTCCTCCTCCCAGCCAGCGTCGCCTACAAGACGCGCTTGTATCGAGTCGCCGCAGGGCGCGTGGTCACCTGACCGGTGCGTGGTTTACACCTTCGCGAACAGGGTTGACATTGAGCGGGCGGACGAGTTGGTTGCTCGTGACTTTGTCTAAATCTGATTTTGCACCCAGCGCTTTCCTATCCGAGGGAGCTTGAACTTGCAAGAATGCGCGTTTTGTTTTTGTTTTTCAGGAGTATTTTTCACAATTGTGCGCTGTCACAACAAAACGTAGGATCATTGTTACGGCTACAGAAGCTACCTTCCGTGTGTTTAGGACATGGGACGCTGCTTGGGTTTTCCGTAGAGTTGCCACATGGTCGTGTTTTTTCACCGGCCTGGTCTTTATTTTTAAGTAGGTATATTGGGAAGCGCAGCGACTTGCAGTATTTTTAACCTTCTGAAACATAAACCTAGAATAGCAAACAGATAAAGATTGTTAACCCATTAATAAAATGTACATAAGCAAAATGTAAGACTGAACATTTTAAAACGTTCTGTACATATTAATGAATGTTAATGAATTTGAAATTGGAGGCAAAAAATTAAGTTAGTGTCCTCAGCTTGATTTGTGGGAACAGTGCAAATGCATCAAGTACAATATTGCATGGGCAATGGATTGCCTCCGTTGAATTTAGGAAAGCCCCAGCCTTCCAATTAGAATGATACTGTATTTTTGTGTATTGAGGTTCAGAAAATGGGAATTGTTTAAGCCGGGCTCCCCAGCGTCCAGTAATGACTCAGTGGGGATCCCCAGATTACAATAATGATTTAGTGGGGGTCCCGGATTACAGTGGGGTTCCACAGAAGTCAAAAGGTTAAGAACCACTGATCTAGATCGTTTCAGAATGATTAACAGATGTATAATTGCCATGTTATAGCAAAATCCTACAAATTCTACACAAATTCTTTTTCACCTACCGGCACATTGGCTCTTCCACAATAGCGAAACATAAACACATGGCTCGTATATTTTTGTCTAGAGAAGATGTTAACCCTAGTCCAGTAGCGGCCGGTGGTGGGAGTGCTGCCGGGCGGTGACACGGGGCGGGGGAGGGGCAGGGTGGGGGGTAGTAAACTACGGATTTCGGCCGCACTGAGGTAAGTGAACAAAAAAATAAATAAAACGAATGTCGTTGCGCGCGCTGCATCGCATTTGGCAATGCAGCGCGCGCAACGAAATTCGTTTTTTTTTTTTTTTGTTCACTTACCTCAGTGCGGCCGAAATCCGTAGTTTACTACCCCCCACCCTGCCCCTCCCCCGCCCCGCGTCACCGCCCGGCAGCACTCCCACCACGGGCCGCTACTGCCCTAGTCCTGAGACAGTGGCCAGCACAAAACCTACCACCTCTCTCTGGTCCCACCCCTACTTAGCTGTTTAGGCAGTGACTTGACCCGCCCCATCACCAGGCGCTGCTCTTCCACAGCCTCTCACGCTCTCTCACACAAATTATAAAGATTGTCAGGTTTGGTAAAATGTTCCGATTTGCATTTTTTAAACCTTTTTGTGGACCTGGTGTTGCCAATGACATCCATTGAAGCCCCCTCTTTTCTCTTTGGACTTTACTCCGTGTGATGAGCGGAGGTGGACAGAGCTAAAACCTTCACCTGCAAAGTCAGGAGAATTTGGAGACTTTGCCTCAGTGTAACTAGGTGACGTTTTTCGACTTCGCCGAGGGCTGCTGAGCTGGACTGTTCTACATCCAAGAGACCTGAGAAGTATAGATGAGGGGCTGGGGCTGTGGCAAGGGGTACTAAGCGTAATAACCAATTAACCATTGCATTTAACCACTAACTTTGGATTCTGGAGTAACATTTTACTCACTATAAAGTGCCTTAATGGCTCATCAGTTGTAGTAAGTACTATAGGAAGGCAATTGCAATACAACTGGAGCTAAGGGACGGTGCGCTGGAGGGTGGACTTCACCCACAGTAGCTCAGCAGGGAGGCTTTATGGGGCAGGTAGATGATGTGCAGGGAGCAATATAGTGGGCGTGGGCTGGGCAAAGGGATGTGTTCTGGTGGAAACATAGACAGGGATGGCTGCCAAGCAGTGCCAGTATACTCATTATCCTTCATAGACCATCACTGCTGAAAAAGGCCTCTGAAAGCCCCCTTTTTTAAATTAAACATCCCAAGTTCGTACTTTACAAAAAAAAAATGTGAAGTGGCAAGTCAACCAACTTTGGAACTTCGCAGATAGAAGTCTGCTTGTCCGATGTCATTAGCAAAACCAGGCACACAAAAGGGTCATCACAATACAGCCACTGGAATGCAATGAAAAAACGTAAAATATATTTGATATTAAGTTCAAAGAGTGGATGGGTAAAGGAGAGCGTTTCTGTGTGTCTGTGTATGGAGCTTGCAATGTGTATGAAGCTTGCAGTTCCTCTTCTCAGGAAGCCTGTGCTGATGCTGCCTGTGATGTGCCTGCAGTTTATGTAAGATGAATTGTTGTGTTTGGGTTTGGGCAGTGTCATCTTAATATTGTGGAACCCACAGATTTAATTGGAATGTGGGCTTGCCTTGGTTCCAAGCAGGACACGTGGAGAACGAGCTGCCCGGTTGTAAGGTCTGTGGATTTGATGCTGTCTCATTTCCAATAAATGACCGTCCCACATCAACACCTTGCCTGCATCTGTGTCGGCACCATTATATCACAAATTCAGTGTGCTCTTTGAGACAAAGTAAACATACATTGTTGCCCTGGCTGTACCTGTTTCATGTGTGAAAGAAGCTTGGGTGGATGCAGCGTATGGGCAGATGGACAGATGGCTTCTATGCTGTGACGGTTTTGTGTGCAAGAAAGGAAGTTTGTACTGTTGTTATCAGCGCTGTATCTGAGCTCTGTCTTTATGTTATGCAGATTCGTAGAGCGTTCTATCACCTGGGAGAGTATCCTGGCACTGAGCAGGTCAGTCTAGCCACACCTAGAGTCTAGTGGGAGTACTCGGAAATCCAGGTCTTCCGCTGATTGTGGAATTCAAGAAGTGAGGAGGAGGCTCTTATGTGTAGCAGCATATAGTTCCACATTTTAGGAGCGATGTAGGAGAAGGCTCGACTGCGGATCTGGTTTTTCGTATGCACGGGATGTGTGCAAGTAGGAGACCAGACGAGCGGAGGAGTCTGGAAGGTTTGTGAAAGGAGATGCGATTGGTGAGGTATGCCGGTTCAGTGTTATGTAGTGTCTTGAAAGTGTGGGTAAGGAGTTTGAATTGTACTTCTTTGTGTATGGGAGCCACTGGAGCTTCTTCGGGTGTGGTGTAATGTGAGTGTGATGTGGGAGGTTGAGAGTGATTCTGGCTGCTGAGTTCTTAGTGGTCTGCAGCCTTCTGATGAGTTTTTTGTTGATCCGAGCATACAGGGTGTTCCCATAGACCAGCTTGCTCATGATGAGGGCATGCGTGACAGTTTTCCAGGTGCTGATTGGGAGCCATTTGAAAACTTGCATCACTGCTGGCCGTACTGTACTTGTTGCGTGTGGAAGAGAATTCTGGATTTGCTGTACCTCTCCTTTGTGTAGGCTTCGTTATAGCAGTTCTGTGTGAGTGAAACTAACAATACTATTGTTGCGTCTGTTCTGTCTGTTAATGAAGGCTTTGCCGTTGGTGCTAATGGCAGTGAAGGAATCTTGCAATGTTGCTGCTGTACTGGGTCTCTTTTGAGTGCCTGTGATGGCTCCGCTAGTGCTGTCATGCAATATCTCTTCTGTGTAGGTTGGTGCCGCTTACAAACCTGAGGGCTTTGCGGTACCTGTTCTGTGTGCTAGAAGATTGCTCTGCTGCTGTTATGCTGTTCTATATGTTTTATACTTGTTCTGTGGGAGACGGAAGCTTGCATGTGGCTTTTACAATGTTGCTGCTGTCGTGGACCTTTTCTTGGTGAGTCTGTGAAGCTTGAACGCCATCTGTTGCTTAGATGTACCTCTTCTGCTTGCTAGAGAAGCTTCTGCTGCCGCTTCGTCTGCTGTGTGAGGATCAGTGAAGCCTGCACTTCTGCTGCCCACACGATGCCTTTTGCATGTGTATGAGGGAGGCTTTACAAAAGGGGATGATGGATGGAACGCTTGAGCCAATCAAACACTCACCCCCAGTCAAGTGATCTGGGTTTAATCCATCATCATTCTTTAGCTCACTCCACCACCCCAGTTCAGACATGGCCATATGCAAATCAGTCTGACCCTGTGCCTCATGGGAACAGTCCAGCCCGAACTGCCAAGCCATGTCTTCCCTGGACCGGAAACAAGCATCCTAGGACCGGTTTCTGGCATTCCAGCCGTCATCAGCCAGGCTTGCTTGAATCCAGTGGCAAAGTGAGCAAGGGACCCACGTCTGGGCATACCCCCGCCAACTTAGGGCGAACAAAGCGATACAAAAGGGGATGATGGATGGAACGCTTGAGCCAATCAAACACTCACCCCCAGTCAAGTGATCTGGGTTTAATCCATCATCATTCTTTAGCTCACTCCACCACCCCAGTTCAGACATGGCCATATGCAAATCAGTCTGACCCTGTGCCTCATGGGAACAGTCCAGCCCGAACTGCCAAGCCATGTCTTCCCTGGACCGGAAACAGGCATCCTAGGACCGGTTTCTGGCATTCCAGCCGTCATCAGCCAGGCTTGCTTGAATCCAGTGGCAAAGTGAGCAAGGGACCCACGTCTGGGCATACCCCCGCCAACTTAGGGCGAACAAAGCGATACAAAAGGGGATGATGGATGGAACGCTTGAGCCAATCAAACACTCACCCCCAGTCAAGTGATCTGGGTTTAATCCATCATCATTCTTTAGCTCACTCCACCACCCCAGTTCAGACATGGCCATATGCAAATCAGTCTGACCCTGTGCCTCATGGGAACAGTCCAGCCCGAACTGCGAAGCCATGTCTTCCCTGGACCGGAAACAAGCATCCTAGGACCGGTTTCTGGCATTCCAGCCGTCATCAGCCAGGCTTGCTTGAATCCAGTGGCAAAGTGAGCAAGGGACCCACGTCTGGGCATACCCCCGCCAACTTAGGGCGAACAAAGCGATACAAAAGGGGATGATGGATGGAACGCTTGAGCCAATCAAACACTCACCCCCAGTCAAGTGATCTGGGTTTAATCCATCATCATTCTTTAGCTCACTCCACCACCCCAGTTCAGACATGGCCATATGCAAATCAGTCTGACCCTGTGCCTCATGGGAACAGTCCAGCCCGAACTGCCAAGCCATGTCTTCCCTGGACCGGAAACAGGGAGGCTTGCACAGCTGGTGGTTAGGTACTTTTTAGTTGTCTGTCTTGGTATATGTATGGTGCTGCCAATCGAGTACAATCTTGTGTGTTTGTGGGCAGATCCTCTGCTGCCTATGCTATACCTCTGTGTATGAATGAAGCTTGCACATCTACTCGTGCTGTGCCTGTGGTGTGTATGAATGTTTGTGAGTTTGCACGTGACTGCTTGTGCTGTACCTGTTCTGTGTACGTTAACTTTGTACTAAGTGCTTTGTGTGAGATGAAACTTTGCACCACTGCTTTGCTCTCATTATTTGTGTGTGATTGATATGTGCACTGCTGCCGATGATGCACCTGATATGTGTGTGAGAGAGGCTTGCAACATATATCTGTGCTGCGCCTGCATTAAGCGTGGTGGATGCCTGCTCTGTAGCTCCTTTGTATGATAGGGAAGTAGGTGTTCACCTACTCCTCTCATCGGTCCATTCATAAAGGTTTTCAGTGGTACATATCACAAAATGATTGTCAGTGTCTTTCGGTGTGTGTGATTGTTGTGTTGCACATCTCTGTGACTGCCTGTCTGTGAGTGTTTGTTCACAGGTGTTTGTTTGGGTCTGTATGTCTATGCATGTCTGCCACTGTGTGTATGTCAGAGGCAATGTGTGGAAACTGGCAGTGTGCTTAGTGAGATCTCATTGGCAATGTGTGTTTGTTTCCCTGTGGTACCGAAGGAATTGGCAATGGATGTTTACTGGGGCCTTTTGTAATAGAGCGTGTGATTAGGAGTTTTTTAAAAGCTAGGGAGTGCTTAGTGTTAGGGGCGTTTCATGGTGACATTTCGGCATGAGGGCTCTTCCTTCGTGCTGGCTCGGAATTTATGCACCTTTCTTGCATACGACGTACAGAATGTGCTGAAATTGGATTTATTATGTGATGATATGAGGCTATTATGTGCTCACACTGGGTCTGCTCTGTGCTGCATGAAGCGATATCCACAGCTGACAATGCTAGCAATATTGGACCGATGCTTCAGCCTTATACGTGGTAATGGTATTGGACAGTATGCTTCAGCCTTATACCTGTTAATGGTAATGGACACGATGCTTCAGCCTTATACGTGTTAATGGTATTGGACACGATGCTTCAGCCTTATACATGTTAATGGTATTGGACACGATGCTTCAGCCCTATACCTGTTATTCGTATTGGACACAATGCTTCAACCTTATATGTGTAATTGTATTTGACATGATGCTTCAGCCTTATACGTGTTAATGATATTGGACACGATGCTTCACCTTATACGTGTTAATGGTATTGGACACAATGCTTCAGCCTTATACATGTTAATGGTATTGGACACGATGCGTCAGCCTTATACCTGTTAATGGTACTGGATAGTATGCTTCGGACTTATACGTGTTAATGGTATTGGGCACGATGCTTCAGCCTTTTACGTGTTAATGATATTGGGCACGATGCTTCAGCCTTATTGGTGTTAATGGTATTAGACACGATGCTTCCGCCTTATGCGTGTTTATGGTATTGGACACGATGCTTCTGCCTTATACGTGTTAATGGTATTGGACCTGATGCTTCTGCCTTATACGTGTTAATGGTATTGGACACGATTCTTCAGCCTTATACGTGTTAATGGTATTGAACACGATGCTTCAGTCTTATACATGTTAATGGTATTGGACACGATGCTGAAGCCTTTTACATGTTAATGGTATTGGGCATGATGCTTCAGCCTTATAGGTGTTAATGGTATTAGACACGATGCTTCCGCCTTATGCGTGTTAATGGTATTGGACACTATGCTTCTGCCTTATACGTGTTAATGATATTGGACACGATGCGTCAGCCTTATACGTGTTAATGATATTGGACACGATGCGTCAGCCTTATACCTGTTAATGGTACTGGACAGTATGCTTCGGACTTATACGTGTTAATGGTATTGGACACAATGCTTCCGCCTTATACGTGTTAATGGTATTGGGCACGATGCTTCTGCCTTATACGTGTTAATGGTATTGGAAACAATGCTTCTGCCTTATACGTGTTAATGGTATTGGACACAATGCTTCAGCCTTATACGTGTTAATGGTATTGGGCACGATGCTTCAGCCTTATACATGTTAATGGTATTGGACACAATGCTTCAGCCTTTTACGTGTTAATGATATTTGGCACGATGCTTCAGCCTTATTGGTGTTAATGGTATTAGACACGATGCTTCCGCCTTATGCGTGTTTATGGTATTGGACACGATGCTTCTGCCTTATACGTGTTAATGATATTGGACACGATTCTTCAGCCTTATACGTGTTAATGGTATTGGACACGATGCTTCAGCCTTGTACCTGTTAATAGTATTGGACAGCATGCTACAGCCTTATACGTGTTAATGGTATTGGACACAATGCTTCAGCCTTATACGTGTTAATGATATTGGACACAATGTTTCAGCCTTATACGTGTTAATGGTATTGGACACGATGCTTCAGCCTTATACTTGTTAATAGTATTGGACACGCTGCTTCCTCCTTATACGTGTTAATGGTATTGGACACGATGCTTCAGCCTTATACGTGTTAATGGTATTGGGCACGATGCTTCCACCTTATACGTGCTAATGATATTGGACACGATGCTTCAGCCTTATACGTGTTAATGGTATTGGGCACGATGCTTCAGCCTTATACATGTCAATGGTATTAGGCACGATGCTTCAGTCTTATACATGTTAATGGTATTGGACACGATGCTGAAGCCTTTTACATGTTAATGGTATTGGGCACGATGCTTCAGCCTTATAGGTGTTAATGGTATTAGACACGATGCTTCCGCCTTATGCGTGTTAATGGTATTGGACACGATGCTTCTGCCTTGGTATTGGACACGATGCTTCAGCCTTATATGTGTTAATGGTATTGGACACGATGCTTCAGCCTTATACCTGTTAATGGTATTGGACATTATGCTACAGCCTTGTACGTGTTAATGATATTGGACACGATGCTTCAGCCTTATACGTGTTAATGGTATTGGACACAATGCTTCAGCCTTATACGTGTTAATGGTATTGGACACGCTTCAGCCTCATGCGGCCTTATACGTGTTGATGATATTTGATACGATGCTTCAGCCTTATACCTGTTAATGGTATTGGGCAGTATACTTCAGCCTTTTACGTGTCAATGGTATTGGACACAATGCTGCAGCCTTATACGTGTTAATGATATTGGGCACCATGCTTGTGCCTTATACTTGTTAATGGTATTGGAAACTATGCTTCTGCCTTAGACGTGTTAATGGTATTGGATACGATGCTTCAGCCTTATACGTGTTAATGGTATTGGGCACGTTGCCTCAGCCTTATACGTGTTAATGGTATTGGGCAAGATGCTTCAGCCTCATACGTGTTAATGATATTGGGCACGATGCTTCAGCCTTATACGTGTTAATGGTATTGGGCACAATGCTTCAGTCTTATACGTGGTAATGGTATTGGACACTATGCTTCAGCCTTATACATGTTAATGGTATTGGAGACGATGCTTCAGCCTTTTACGTGTTAATGGAATTGGGCACAATGCTTCAGCCTTATAGGTGTTAATGGTATTGGACACGATGCTTCTGCCTTATACGTGTTAATGGTATTGGACACAATGCTTCTGCCGTATACGTGTTAATGGTATTGGACACGATGCTTCAGCCTTATACGTGTTAATGGTATTGGACACGATGCTTCCGCCTTATACGTGTTAATGGTATTGGGCACAATGCTTCAGCCTTATACGTGTTAATGATATTGTACACAATGCTTCAGCCTTATACGTGTTAATGGTATTGGGCACGATGCTTCAGCCTTATACGTGTTAATGGTATTGGGCACGATGCTTCAGCCTTATACGTGTCAATGGTATTGGGCACAATGCTTCAGCCTTATACGTGTTAATGGTATTGGGCACCATGCTTCCACCTTATACGTGTTAATGGTATTGGGCACGATGCTTCAGCCTTATACATGTTAATGGTATTGGACACCATGCTTCAGCCTTATGCGTGTTAATGGTATTGGACACCATGCTTCCACCTTATACGTGTTAATGGTATTGGAGACCATGCTTCAGCCTTATACGTGTTAATGGTATTGGGCACGATGCTTCAGCCTTATACGTGTTAATGGTATTGGGCACCATGCTTGCACCTTATACATGTTGATGGTATTGGACACGATGCTTCAGCCTTATACGTGTTAATGGTATTGGACACCATGCTTCAGCCTTATACGTGTTAATGGTATTGGGCAGTATACTTCAGCCTTTTACGTGTCAATGGTATTGGACACAATGCTGCAGCCTTATACGTGTTAATGATATTGGGCACCATGCTTGTGCCTTATACTTGTTAATGGTATTGGAAACTATGCTTCTGCCTTAGACGTGTTAATGGTATTGGATACGATGCTTCAGCCTTATACGTGTTAATGGTATTGGGCACGTTGCCTCAGCCTTATACGTGTTAATGGTATTGGGCAAGATGCTTCAGCCTCATACGTGTTAATGATATTGGGCACGATGCTTCAGCCTTATACGTGTTAATGGTATTGGGCACAATGCTTCAGTCTTATACGTGGTAATGGTATTGGACACTATGCTTCAGCCTTATACATGTTAATGGTATTGGAGACGATGCTTCAGCCTTTTACGTGTTAATGGAATTGGGCACAATGCTTCAGCCTTATAGGTGTTAATGGTATTGGACACGATGCTTCTGCCTTATACGTGTTAATGGTATTGGACACAATGCTTCTGCCGTATACGTGTTAATGGTATTGGACACGATGCTTCAGCCTTATACGTGTTAATGGTATTGGACACGATGCTTCCGCCTTATACGTGTTAATGATATTGTACACAATGCTTCAGCCTTATACGTGTTAATGGTATTGGAGACCATGCTTCAGCCTTATACGTGTTAATGGTATTGGGCACGATGCTTCAGCCTTATACGTGTTAATGGTATTGGGCACCATGCTTGCACCTTATACATGTTGATGGTATTGGACACGATGCTTCAGCCTTATACGTGTTAATGGTATTGGGCACGATGCTTCAGCCTTATACGTGTTAATGGTATTGGGCACCATGCTTCCGCCTTATACGTGTTAATGGTATTGGGCACGATGCTTCAGCCTTATACGTGTTAATGGTATTGGGCACGATGCTTCAGCCTTATACATGTTAATGGTATTGGACACCATGCTTCAGCCTTATGCGTGTTAATGGTATTGGACACCATGCTTCCACCTTATACGTGTTAATGGTATTGGACACCATGCTTCAGCCTTATACGTGTTAATGGTATTGGGCACGATGCTTCAGCCTTATACGTGTTAATGGTATTGGGCACCATGCTTGCACCTTATACATGTTAATGGTATTGGACACGATGCTTCAGCCTTATACGTGTTAATGGTATTGGACACCATGCTTCCACCTTATACGTGTTAATGGTATTGGACACCATGCTTCAGCCTTATACATGTTAATGGTATTGGGCACGATGCTTCAGCCTTATACGTGTTAATGGTATTGGGCACCATGCTTCCGCCTTATACGTGTTAATGGTATTGGGCACGATGCTTCAGCCTTATACGTGTTAATGGTATTGGACACCATGCTTGCACCTTATACATGTTAATGGTATTGGACACGATGCTTCAGCCTTATACGTGTTAATGGTATTGGGCACCATGCTTCCGCCTTATACGTGTTAATGGTATTGGGCACGATGCTTCAGCATTATACATGTTAATGGTATTGGGCACGATGCTTCAGCCTTATACGTGTTAATGGTATTGGGCACCATGCTTCCGCCTTATACGTGTTAATGGTATTGGACACCATGCTTGCACCTTATACATGTTAATGGTATTGGACACGATGCTTCAGCCTTATACGTGTTAATGGTATTGGGCACGATGCTTCAGCCTTATACGTGTTAATGGTATTGGGCAAGATGCTTCAGCCTCATACGTGTTAATGATATTGGGCACGATGCTTCAGCCTTATACGTGTTAATGGTATTGGGCACAATGCTTCAGTCTTATACGTGGTAATGGTATTGGACACTATGCTTCAGCCTTATACATGTTAATGGTATTGGAGACGATGCTTCAGCCTTTTACGTGTTAATGGAATTGGGCACAATGCTTCAGCCTTATAGGTGTTAATGGTATTGGACACGATGCTTCTGCCTTATACGTGTTAATGGTATTGGACACAATGCTTCTGCCGTATACGTGTTAATGGTATTGGACACGATGCTTCAGCCTTATACGTGTTAATGGTATTGGACACGATGCTTCCGCCTTATACGTGTTAATGATATTGTACACAATGCTTCAGCCTTATACGTGTTAATGGTATTGGAGACCATGCTTCAGCCTTATACGTGTTAATGGTATTGGGCACGATGCTTCAGCCTTATACGTGTTAATGGTATTGGGCACCATGCTTGCACCTTATACATGTTGATGGTATTGGACACGATGCTTCAGCCTTATACGTGTTAATGGTATTGGGCACGATGCTTCAGCCTTATACGTGTTAATGGTATTGGGCACCATGCTTCCGCCTTATACGTGTTAATGGTATTGGGCACGATGCTTCAGCCTTATACGTGTTAATGGTATTGGGCACGATGCTTCAGCCTTATACATGTTAATGGTATTGGACACCATGCTTCAGCCTTATGCGTGTTAATGGTATTGGACACCATGCTTCCACCTTATACGTGTTAATGGTATTGGACACCATGCTTCAGCCTTATACGTGTTAATGGTATTGGGCACGATGCTTCAGCCTTATACGTGTTAATGGTATTGGGCACCATGCTTGCACCTTATACATGTTAATGGTATTGGACACGATGCTTCAGCCTTATACGTGTTAATGGTATTGGACACCATGCTTCCACCTTATACGTGTTAATGGTATTGGACACCATGCTTCAGCCTTATACATGTTAATGGTATTGGGCACGATGCTTCAGCCTTATACGTGTTAATGGTATTGGGCACCATGCTTCCGCCTTATACGTGTTAATGGTATTGGGCACGATGCTTCAGCCTTATACGTGTTAATGGTATTGGACACCATGCTTGCACCTTATACATGTTAATGGTATTGGACACGATGCTTCAGCCTTATACGTGTTAATGGTATTGGGCACCATGCTTCCGCCTTATACGTGTTAATGGTATTGGGCACGATGCTTCAGCATTATACATGTTAATGGTATTGGGCACGATGCTTCAGCCTTATACGTGTTAATGGTATTGGGCACCATGCTTCCGCCTTATACGTGTTAATGGTATTGGACACCATGCTTGCACCTTATACATGTTAATGGTATTGGACACGATGCTTCAGCCTTATACGTGTTAATGGTATTGGGCACGATGCTTCAGCCTTATACGTGTTAATGGTATTGGACACGATGCTTCAGCATTATACATGTTAATGGTATTGGGCCGGATGCTTCAGTCTCGGTCATCATTGTCATTGACTGCTGCAAGATCAATAATCCTATTAGCACATGAATACACCAGCTCTGTCAAATAATAAAAACATGGGATGATGATGATGATGATTATTGTAATTATTATTATTATTAATGGAGGATGTAGCCCAATGGCTGGAGTGGTCGACCTTGAAGCTGGGGAACCGGGTTCGAGTCTTGGCAGGGACGCTCAACATCCTGTGATTCTGGGCAAATCACTTAATATACCTCTGCCTAACAAAAAAAAAATGAATGTGTCCGTTTGTAATGCAACTGGTGCCATGTACAGCGTTCTGGTACCTGATACCTTCGGGTCGAGTTCGTGGGGTATAAATTTCCCCCCTCAAAAGATTATTGATAATATTATCTGTGTTATTATTGTCATTATTACTATTGTTATTATTAGTGGAAGTAGTAGATGTAGTAGCATTAGTATTATTTTATTTGTTATATTCAGAGATCCCTCTCTGTTGGGAATCCTCTTGATTTGCGATAAGGTGAATCTTTGTACCGCACTGAAGGGCAGCATTTAAAAAAAAACGTTTTAAAAGAAACTTTGGAAAATGGGCAGTTGTCCAATAATTGCCATAGGCTGAGAAGCGCAGCCCTCTGCATTGATACCGCTAGTTCTGGAATGTTCTCGAGATATTTTGTATAAAGGTTGAGCAGGTTGTTCTCGTTTTTCCATAATGGATCTAATGGAAGACGGCAACACCCTTGCTTTCGCCGGACAATAAGCTACTATAAGAAGGAAGGCTTAGACAGATATGGATAAATGCAAGATGGTGGCACTGCCTGGCCACGCCCCTTCTACATGTATATCTGATCCTGAATAGCAGCCCCATATAATAGGAAAGGACAAATCTTTGCAGTCTGCAGTTGGGTGACCACCTCTATCCTGGTCATTACTCAACACTATCTCCAGTCCTGGACTTTTGTGTGACAGCTTAATTCATTCTGGGTGTTGTAGTCTTGTTTTTGTTGAACTAATTAGTGGAACACAGCTGAATTTGCCAAATTTGTAGGTGAGAGATTTAGGACTACAGACAGTGTCCGTCATGACGTGAGAGATACGATAGTATACGATATCCCAGGTGACCACATTCTAACCGCCCCTCTTTCCAGTTTGTTGATGGTCATTGTAGCTATTAGCAATGGCCTCCAGTTCAATCTGTCATAGGTTGTGAGACCCAAGTGATTTACTGTTGGTATTTTTATGACCTTAAAGTAC
The DNA here is from genome assembly GCA_963921515.1 of Calotriton arnoldi. Taxonomy (NCBI): domain Eukaryota; kingdom Metazoa; phylum Chordata; class Amphibia; order Caudata; family Salamandridae; genus Calotriton; species Calotriton arnoldi. The sequence continues at coordinate 2,334,789 of CAWUFW010000861.1, forward strand.
CAGCAGAATTTTCTGATGCGCCTGATAAACCACATGATCTTACTTTTTTGTTTTGTTTACCATAAGACAGTTGCTGTTAAGTCCAATTCCAGGCGGTTCAGTAGTTGATAAAGTCCTATCGAGGTGCGACCAAGGAACAACGTATCCTCCGCATACAGATGCGAGGGGATGCGCATTGCCGCAATTTTCATTGGGACTCTGTTCATTCCTTTCGAAAGAGGAATCTGGAGGTTGGAAGGGAACAATCTGAACTCGGCTGAAAGCAATACGCACACATGTTTGACACCCCCATGTCTCCAGATTCTGTTGGTCAGAACGCTACTATTTCCCGCTTGAAGAGCAGTATGTATATTTGAGCACACTTTACCAGGGGTCTGCAGTGGTTAATTTGTGAAAAAATAAGTGCTGAGGCTGTTGTCAAGAGGCAGCTTGCACCAGCCCATTTCTCCTGTTAGCACCGCCTAAAACTGAACCAACTACTAACCATGAAAGTGGGAGAGCATGTGGTGTAATGGTCAGAGCTGCCGACTTTGTGCTGGGGAACCAAGTTCGAGTCTCGGTATCGGCTCAACATGCTGTGATTCTGGGCAAATCACTTAACCTCCCGGTGCCTACCATAAATAAATGTGCCCTTAACTGGTGCTCATGAAAAGCACCAGTGTTGATGATTAAGTGCCAGTGCTGAGCACCGGAAACCACTGGCTCAAATTAAGCACCGGGTGTCTGTAATTAGTCCTCCATATGGGGGTATTCCTTGTTTAGCTTTATCATATATCTTGAAAATCCTTTATCTCTGCTGAGTCAATTTGTCAAGTTTCTTGAACCATGAATTATGAAAACTGGCATGAGAATGTCAGGGTGCCTAAATGCTCACAGTAATGTTTCAGACCAGCAGCATTCCAAGACAGGGTAGTGTTAGTCAATGAGGACTGGGGGTACCACCAACTAGGCACCTATTTAGGGGGCTGTGAGCCATGGCATGTTCACTCTTTCTTCGAGGTTACCAGTGCCCTCTTTGGTGCATATCCCCATCCGTACCAGAGTACTCTCCATTGTAGCAAAATGCTCCACCTGTTCCTTGCCATATAATATTCCTCCTGGGGCCTGCCACATAATATTCCACCTATAGTTTGTTGCTGTTACCTTTGCTAAAAATTGTATAGCATCTAAACCTTAAATGGCTTGGCTAGTGTTGTGTAGACCCCCTAGATGACACTTCTGCTTATGGTCTTAGTGGTGTGTAATTAAAGGCCTCTGCATCTTGGCGCTCTCATGTTTTGTTTCAGTCCTAGGCATTCTCTGACTTACACATTACCAGTCATATAAATGTCCTCCCCAGACATTCCTTGTCCCTCAGATTTCATATTCTACATATTGCCTGTCCCATGAACTCTCTGTCCTACTCCTTCGTTGTCTATATACTCTTACACATTCCTATCCTACACCACTGCATCCTCTCACCTACGGTTTTTCCATGGTACACATTCTCTGTCCATAACTTACACACCGCCTGGACCCCGCGAGCCCAATGTGCAAACAGACAAGTTGTATACTGTGGTCGCAAAATCTGCTCTGACCTTTTGCGACATGCCTGTAATTTTGCAAGTCAAATAGCTCAAGTCGCGAAATTTCCAGTTGCAGGGGATCGCTAAACAATTTACCTACTGAATATTAATTAGTAAGGCCACTATCGGTGACTCCCTGCGGTTGGAACCATCCCTGTGTTTGCATTCCCAAACAGGTGCTGCTTTAATAAAACATCCCATTTGGGAACACGTCGGGAGAAACATGCAGTCATCCTCTGGACCGCTGCCTGCTCCCCCGAAACCCGACGCAATTCCTGAAGGAAAGTTGTCAAACAGGCACAGCTCCTCCTTTTAGAATGGATTACCACCTCGTTTGAGGAGTTGATGACTTATCCCTGGTTAGTGATCGCAGTTGCAGTCGCAAACCATTGATACATCTCATTGTCATTCACAGTTATGCGGCGATCCTTCCATGCCCATTTCTAATTGTGATTTGGGAATGAGTCAATAAACTCCTTTTGTGATTGGGAAAGAGCCTTCTGAAGGGCTTTAGTACATTGTGAAATGTCATTTTGTGGTCACAGAACTTGTGAGTTTACAAATTGCAGTGTTTGTGGTAGTAAAATCATTTTGTACATCTGGTCCCACTCTCCTTGTATTGTACTATTACCGTATACATTCCCTGTCCTATGCATTCTCTTTCCTAGCTTCCAGCTGCAGCTTCTCCGCTAGGTGGAGGAGCGTCGCCCCACAGGAACAATAAAATGACAGTAACACAATGTTATTATCATTTTATTTTTCCCGTACTGACCCTATTTTGTTTTGTTTTAGGTGTGAGGCGGGTCGGGGCAGGGCTGGGCTGTCAGCCATCAGGGGGAGGAGCGGTGGGCACTTTCTAAGTGCACATGACGGTTTGGCCGGTCGTCTTGGGCCGGCCAAACAGTCATGCGCATTTAGCAAGTTCTCCACTTGGCTGTATTGCAAGGACGGGTGGAGAACATGCCCAGGCTCCCAGTCCCTGTCTGAGCGCCGAACCAGGCCGCTGAGTCCAAACACGATGCTGCTGTCCTGCTGGTGACAGCAGCGTCGTGGTTAGCTAGGGGAGTCTAAGAGCATGTGTGCTTCCTGCTTCTGTGCATCGTCAACAGAAGGACGAAGGAGAGGTGGTGGCCGGCAGGTAAGTGAAATGTTCTTCCCTCCTCCCCCTGCCCCATCACAACTGCCCCATCACACTGTTCCTGTGTCCTACACTCTCCCTGCGCCTAGCTTGCAGAATCCATGGACTGCTCGCTCCCTGTCCTGCACATTCTCTGTCCTATACCTTTCTTGTTCTACATATTCCCTTCCTAATGCATTCTCTGACCTATTATTTCTCTCGTACACATTGTGTCCTATATAGTCCCTCCTGCAGATTCCCTATCCAATGCATTTTCAACATATTTCCTGTCCTACAAATTCCTTTCCATATACATTAGCTGCCTTACAATTTCCCAGTCCTAAGCAGTCGTTGTCCTACATATTCCCTGTCCTGCATATTTCATGTTCTACATATTCCCTGCCCTATGCATTTTCTGTCCTACACATTCTGTCCTATACAGCTATCCTACACATTCTGTCCTATACGTCTGTCTCCTACACATTCCTTACCCCATGCATTTTCTACCCTACATATTTCATGTCATACGGTTTCCCAGTTCTAGGCACTTCACTGTCCTACACATTTCCTGTCCTGCACATGTTTTGACCTTCTTTCTCCCACACAGTCGCGGCTGTCAAGCCTTTGACCTCACACAGCAGTCATTTTATTTCCTTTTTATGGGGGGGTGACTTACTTTTATTTCAGGCGGTAAAAGCTGGGATTAAAAACAAGAGGGGCGCAGGAGACTGCAGTGGGAAGGGAAGTGCGTCAATCTCTTGCAAAGCTTCAAGGAATGATGACTGCAGAAGGTGGGAGAGAAAAGGGCTCCATGAATCAGAGAAAAGACATCAAAGTGGGAATCTATTCATGGAGACACCCGGGGATGAAGACATGGGGATGGGGGCAGTGGTGAAGACTCCGGAAAGAGGGCGTGAAAAAAGAGGAGTAAAACTGACAGAGGAGAGCCTAAGTAGAACCAAAGAGAATTTGTTAGGGACCTAGGATTGACAAGTAGAGAAGTGGGGGATGTAAAGAAAAGCTTGAGAGTAAATTAACATACGTTTGATCTGTTTGCCTGTAAACTCCTATGAGTGAGATTTTGGGGTCTCACGCAAAGGACATGCCTGCTAGCCTCTATTACGGGGTGGCTTATTTAAAATAGCAATATGGTACCAGAATGTAATTGTCAAAATATTGTCTGACAAAAATATTGTGTCCAAAATATTGGCCTATTGGAGTCAATAAAATATAGTCTACACCTACTGCAGTGACATTTTTGTGAACAGCATTTAGTCTTTAATATTTTTGTCAGATGATATTCATGCAACGATATTCTAAAATGCATCCTAATATAGCATTAGCGCGCTGGGAGTCCTACTGACGCGTATATTTCATGAGGAAGTATCCCGGAAGCCATTATTACCTATGCATTATAGCTAGGAGCCACAAATGTCTTGGTAAATACCCACCACCAATGTTTGGCCAAAGTCTGGACAAATATTGGTGAAAGTATCTGGCACTGGCTGGCACGGGCACTCTGCCTGTGAAGGGATGATAGTCTGCCAGGCCTCCCATCCGCAAAGGGGTGATGGAGACGCTCTCTCTTTCAAAGTGAATCTTATGGTTGTAGGGGGGTCCACTCCTCCTTGGTGAATGATTATTAAATTACAAAATCTGATTAGTATCATATCTCCATTCTAAAGGATCTCAGTATTAAAGCAGCCTGCATGCTTAAACTCCATACCATATGTTGGGTCTTAATTCTCAGATAATGTATTATAAGGCTTGGGTCCCGGAGTCCATCAAGCAATCGGAGGACCGTGCTGTGCCAGTTGGCTCTTTCACATAGCAAAGAGAAATAGGGGAAGCGAAAGTAAACTAGAGGGAGAAATGGTTGTAGGACGAGGGAGCTATAAGTCTTGGGTGGGTGTGGCAGAAAGGTGCTTCCTTTTCCACCTGATGTGCACTTATGCATTCTAGTCTGAGTGTATCCACCAATCAAAGTCACTGGATTATTATAGTATGAGTCAGTTGCTACATCTGATTGGCTAGGGAACAAACAATGAATATTCAACAATTAATATTTGACTCCTTCACCCCACTTACCCTGCATTGGAATGCCCGCCACAACAGGCCGTGAAGATAATAGTATCTCAGATCTGCTGAGACCGCACAATTAAAAGCTCAACTGAATTAGATAGATGGATACCACATTACATGGATGCCGGTTATGGGTAGCAGCTGCTAGCCCTGGTTTGCCCTTCAGCACCCCTTGCTACTCCTGGTCTCAGGGGTCAACAAGGCATTCTTGTTTACACTCTGTGGTCTCCACCCTTTGCCCCTCCGGCTCCGCCACCAGCACATAGCAGACTTTTGAGATCTTGAGCAGCTATGGAAACCCAATGACGCCATCAAAGGTGAATGGGCGCTTCATGCCGGTGTCATTACCCATGGCATCTTGGTAAGGCGATGCCCATACTCGGGGAATTATCAGCAAATAAGGGAAGTGACCTCAACACAATTACAACAAAGGTTCATAGTCAGCTCTTTCTCTGGAAGATACAGAATGCTGAAATACTGCAAGAAATGCAACCAAAGAATTTACTTGGGTGAAGAACATGTGAAAATATCATTGATGCAGAAGATAAGAAATGTATTTGGAGGAAGAATTTTAAAACCTCCAAATCTGCCAGCATGGCCAAAATTATGTTCCACCACCCACCGGACATTGTTTGCTCCAAGGTGACTTCGCTAGCAAAATTGGTTGAACGTGCCAATCAGATACAGAGAGGCTTGTTGGAACAGACGGGTACGTCCAAAAAACTCCATGATGTGTTTAGATAAGATGAAATATCTGTAATAATAAGATATCACGTTCTGTGACATTACAGAGTACAAGGCTTCAGGCTGTTATTGGTAATCGCACTGCTGTGATGTCATAATTGTGCTAACAGAGCAGCTGTGAGGTCATGTCTGTCCTGATATTGGCTCTCATCAGCTGTGAAGATACCACGTTCTATCAATAAACCTGTGTCATAAAATGATAATGATATGCTGTGAGCTATATGAGTTTTATGTTTAACCCATGAAGGTAAAACTGATGTAGTGATTCCTAGATCTCCCTCTGATTTTCACTTCCACTTTTGTTTTTGGAAACATCACATCATTTTATGAGTGCTGGTTAGTTACTTTTAGCAGAGTCCACCCAGTGTAGAGAAAAACAGATCTCCACCTAATCCCATCACCGTCAACAACAGGCATCTTGAATATTGCTTTGTTTGATGGTGCCTGGTTGGGATTTGGTACCCATTGTCACATCATTCACCTGATGATAGCTACAATGTCTTGAGAAAGTGCTACACCCAGAGCATAATCCATCACCTGAATGTCCTTCCCCTGTGTCAGAGCATGAAGGAGGACATTACTCAGATTGAGCACTTCCTCCATAAATCAGAATTTATAATTTCCCCTAAATTCTAAATCAGACTTTATATCTCTTGAAGACATTTTAATATCAAAAGTGGGTCTAGTTTGTATGTCTATCACTACATCAATTTCCTATTATCTAAATTTTGAAGGTGTTTTTGTCCGTAAGGATTTAGGGATTTCCAGAAGGATAGATAATGTTGGAGTAGTTTTCAGACAGAAGAACCAATCCCCTGGTTGCAGAACCTCAGCAAGGTCGTCTTCTTTTCGCGCGAGATCTCCCAGAAGGCATGAAACTAGAAGCGTGTCCTGTCTCTGGAGTATTCATCTGCGCCCGCTCTGCAGAGAGCTGTACATAATTCAGAAATGCACCTAACTTTAGTGGCTTTCAGGATCCTGTACTCCATGCCCCTCCCTCCGCTCCTTCTGCCCCCCAAGGAGTCCATCAAAGCTTGCCTGGTTCCCTCTGATGTTCACCAAACCTTCTAACGAGTAACAGAAAAAAAAAAGACTGTCACTGGTGCAGAATGTGACTGGAATTAGAATTATTGCTGTTTCCAAGCCTTTTTGGAATTGTTCTTTTACCGTCTTCTGTGGCAGCTGGAGAGAGCATCATACAGGATTTTTTGGCTCAATATTTGCAGCGGCCCAAAAAGCAGGAAATGTATTCTGTGTCAAAAGGGGAAGGTAGGGCACTGGTTGCAACCAGAGACCTTGCATAGGATTGTTAAACCCTTCATCAAGCCTGTGGCTGTCTGACCCCAGCTTGTAAACACAAAGATCCTGGAACTGGAAAGCAGACAAGGGGATACCAAATATTATTATTGTTACAAGTCCCAAGCGGAGTCAGTGAACCACACTGGTCAGAACCACCAGATTGGGGTGAGCGGGTCATTAGTCTGTGATGAAGAGACCAGTCTTCCATGATCTCATTAACCCCAAGCCTGAAGTCACCATCCTGAGGGCTCTTTTCCCTTCCACGTGTAGGGACCGCTGACAGGAGCAAGCGATGGGGTACGCAATTATTGGTATTTGTGTTGACTTCCGGCTTATGATTAGTAGCTAGGATGAGATAATGGGTGTCTGGTGACAATGTACCTCACCAATGACCCCAATGTGTATCCCCGAGGGGGGTCTTTCTTTTTTAGGTCTTTACCTCAGACAGGGTTAGCTATTTCAGGCAGACCTACTGTTTCCAATGCAGCCCTTATACTTAGAGTGGCCATTGGGTCGGCCCCTTGCGCATGATTGGATGGCTTTGTTGCCTATCTCAGTTGTCTGCTCAGAGTCAATAGATTTCCTCCCTATTTTTGTGTTGTTCCGACTCAGGAGCATTTTGGCCTCACAGTATTCTAATTAGTTGAGGTGTATCCTTCCACTACTTACTTAAGGGGACTCTTTTTTAAATGTACAATTGAGCACTTAGGGGCCGATTCCGATCTCGGCCGGTAGTGCTCCGAATCGGATTCGGATTTACCGGATCCGATTCGGAGCCCTGTTTCCCGACCGAATCGTACGCGGGTCCGGCCGAGCGAGTACGATGCAAGCTCCCGCGAAATCGCCGACCGACTCGTACGCGGCTTCAACACGCTCCGACCGACTCGCACGGACACGACTCGCACCGCGCTATGGAGACGTTTCCCGGCCGGGTAAGTACGATGCGCGCCGCGAGCAGTCCGACCGACTCGCGCCGTCCGGCTCGAAAGAGCTGTCGGAGCCGGACTTTGGGGGTCTGCGTCGGACCCCCCTGTACGCTTAGGTGCGCGAGTCGCACACAGGGGGGACCCATGGGTCCCCCCTACCTGTGCATGTACGCCGCGATGCGCATGGACGCGTACCCGCTGTAGGGGGCGCCCTTGTTCGCCTCGCACCCATTGAGTCAATGGGAGCCCGCGTACGCGTTGTACGACCGGCTCCCATTGACTTCAATGGGAGTCTGACCGAATCGAGTCCGATAGCATGCGAATGCATCGTACTCGTCCGGTCGGACTGCTAGGGTCCGATTCGGTCGGAATTCTCTCCGGGTCCGGCTCGGTCGGAGAGATTTCCGGCCGGAATCGGAATCGGCCCCTTAATTGGAGATGATGTATTTGCTTGCTCTCTCCCACTTTATCTCCTCTCTTTTTACTCTTCCACACTGCTGCTCCTCGCCGTGCTCCCTGTGTGCATAGGCAGTCATCTTGGAATCGCTTTCCTTTAATAGCAAGCCCATCTCAAGATAGCCGATCATGGATGCGCTTTCGTCTTGAAGCATGCACAAATGTGCAACTGAAGAAAAGGATTGGCATGGCCAATAGCTCACCTTTTGGAGCCGAGACCTATTGATTTTGCCTATGCTTGTTATCTAAAGTGTCTGAAAAGCAAATTTTGTGCACACCCAAAAGTAGTAACGATTGACTATTCACAGCTCTTGGAGAAAACCCTCTTTACACTTGATGAGAACTTATTTCCAAATGGACTAAAAGTATTTTGCAAAGACAAGTGCACAAAGTCATGCAGCTTTTTCAAACTGTGTTTAGGAAAGTGTCACATATGCAAAGATACAACTAATGGGCAAAGAAATGTGAGGCAAATTAATGGCTGAATTGGTGTATGTCACTAACTCTACGCAGGGGTTCCATACGCAAATATTCTGCATACGGAGATACCCAACAGAGCAAGGCGATCAAGTAATTTGCAAACGTTGCGCCTTACAAAAGGTGTGCAATAACATGACATTGCAGACACTTTCCAGTCCTACGATTAGGAAAATGTGTGCAAGTCGTCAATGTAAGTGAATATCATGGGCTTGTTCTTACATTATGCAAAACCTGCTAACAATGTAAGTCAGCAAAAGGTTGCAGCACGGGCTTGTTCATAGGCCGAGCCTGTGCAACACTTAAGGCTGCTGGACACAGCTATGTTACCTGCCCCCGCAAATGATCACCGATTGCTTTGAAAGAGCCCTTCTTACAGCAAAGGGAGCATCAAAGGGGCAAAATATAATTTTACATTTGGCTCTGAATACCAGAGCAGTGCGCAGATGGGGTTTACCCTTGCTCTGAGTTATGACTTTTTTCCCTTGACAATTGTGATCAGCCCCTAAGGGTTAATTGTGTTGCTTCATGAAGACTCACATGAAAAACTAAATGCCTCGGTGAGCTCGCCGCTGACATCTGCTGTGATCTGCAGCTCACAAGTTCGAATCTCATAAAGGCCTGCACATTGAGTGCTATTAAATCGAGTAATATGGGCAGCTGTTGTTTACAGTGCATAGAAATGGCAGAATACGATAAGAAGAGCTATATCAAAACACGTTATTATAGGGAGAAGTGCCTACTCGCTAGAGGTGTCACTTTGAACCAGGTTCGAATCCCAGCCTCGGCTTAACATTGTGTGATTCTGGGCAAATCACTTTCGGCCTGTACCTAAAAAACTAAACAAGATGTGTAACGAAGCCTGTTTTTAATGCTCTTGGTCTAAGTTTGTGCTATAAAAACCTTGAAAAAATATTGAGTGAATAATTACTTAACAAGCTAGATGGCAAGTCAAACTCTAACCTTTGTCACCACAATCAAGCCTTGTTTTCAGGATAATCAGTGACTATGTAAGCTAGAGGTATCCACTGCAGGGCCGAGGGGTGTGGATCCATGCCAGGTTTTCAGGTTTTCAGGTTATCCCAGATACATTTACCTAAAGTGACTCTCAATAGAACTCATTTACAAGGCCGTTGGCTATCCAGAGAGCATTGCATTTATTTATAAAGTTTTGTATAGCGCGAACAAGACCCAGGTGGCTATCAGAGCGCTTCACAATATGGAGGGTCGGAAATAAGAAATAAGAAAGGGAAAAAAAAAACAAAGTCATTTGAGAATGCAGGCAGGAACAGTGACAGAGGGGGTATCAAAGACCATCACATTTGGATAATACAAAAGTGTGCTGGGAGAAGAACAAACATAACTTATAAGAGTATAACCGAACAAGTCTGGGCTTCACAAGTGTTAGTCTAAATTAGTAGTTAATCTGTGGTTTCAAGAGGAAAGAGTTTGCACATCTTGATGATCTACCCCCTCCTGATCATTCTAGATTTTGCTCTAGGTAATGGGTGGTATTGAAATGGAGGGCTTTGTGAGTCATGCAGGCAATCTTTAGCTGTATTCTTGCTTCAAATGGCAGCCAATTTAGGGATGGGGAAATGTGAGCATTTCTATTTGTACCCGTAATCAATCTGGCAGCGGCATTCAAGGAAGCCCTTAGTGGGGCCAGGGTATATTTGGGGAGGCCACAGAGCGTAGCACTGCCATAGTCTAGCCTCAACAAAAGAAGTGCCTGAACCACCTGCTAGAAGTCATCTTGTGGAAGGAATGGTTTGAGATTCCTAAGTATCCTCATCTGGTGGTTAGCACCCTTGCAAGCCTTACTAATATGATTCTTCATGTTCAGGTGCGTGTCTAGGGTGATTCCGAGAGATTTGGCTGAGTCAATAATGTGAGGAGAGCAGTTGAAGGCTGTGAGGTGTTTCATCCAGCGGTCCATCTTGGGGGTGTGATTAGGCGGAGATATGAGAAGGAATTCCGTTCTGGAGGTGTTGAGCAGGAGGTGGTTCTCAGTTAGCCAGTTTTGAGTAATCGTCAGGGTAGAATTGAGTGAAGTGTAGTCTTCAGAAGAGGTGATTTTCAGGTAAAGTTGCGTGTCATCCGCATACATGTGAAAAAGAGTGTTTGTGGCCTCCTGGTTCGACTTTGGACACCCCTGAGTCATATTTAGAATATCTGCATGTAAATGTATTTCATGCGCTTAACCTTACAGCGTGACATGGCAATGTCCTTCGAGTACCTGAGATGGACACCCCTAGAGAGATACGTTTTGTGGGCCAGGTCCTGAAGGGAACAACATGTGGTCATGTCATGGTTTAGTTGAAATAGGTTGCGGAGGGCGAGGGGACACATTATCTGGACATTGCCACGGAGCACGAGATGAGATTGGGTTATGACTTCCACCCCAGCAGTCAGCCAAGGCCTAGTGAGCCGGGTCTGCAGCTGGCCTATCAGCTGCTGCCGTGCTCCGTCAGTACTGCACATCCGGTGTCCTGCGCATGGTCAAGAAAGACTCGTGATTGGCGGTTCCTGATTCTGTTGTAATGACGGTAGCCACTCGCTATTCTCGGTCGCCAGGGCACAGATTGAGGGGACTGCTCAACCTGTCTTCACGCACACACTCTGCTGATCGTACTTTGGACACCTCCATCTGTAGGCGGCGGCAGTATTGTGTTGATGGTTCACGTACTGTCTGTCTGGAAACGTTGAGCTCAATTTTTAAATTTCATTCGCGTCCAATCGTGGTTTAAAAATACAAACAAATTGATCCATCTCGAGCAATTGTTCTTTCGGTCATAAATGAATTGTAAATGTGGTCTTTTTCTAATGCGAAGCAGTTTTATTTGCTATTATGTTACGCTTTGTGTTGCACTGTTGAGGGGCTTTGCGCCTAGATGCTAGCCTTCCTGGTACGTGCTTGCACTGGAGAAATTAATCAAATAAATTAAATATTCATCCATTACAGAGAGAAAAAGTTACTCTCATTAATAAACCGTTACATTTTATGTTACTTACTCTCCAGCAAGGCTTTTGGAATGTTTGTATGGTGTTAAAAACACGTTTTATTTCCTCAGAATTATTTTATATCAGGTGAGTAGAAACGTATTTTCATTACAAAGCACAGGCATTTAATTTGTTTTAAAAAAAACTCTTAGCAGCTTGTAATTTGCGTAATTAGGAAGGATTTTCATCAGGCCTCATCACCAGTACCTCGCCACCTTGTGGCGGTGTACTGCTAATGCTCCTGATTTATATCTATATATAATCAGTCAGAAGTGTGATAAAAGCGAGGGCCAGACTCCTGCCTTCCCGCCCTTCCTTATTATTATGTTGGGACCTTCACGAGTCCTTGTGGACATTTCTGGACTCGGAGAAGCTCTCTGAAACTCTGGCTGCAGATACCTGGCACCTGCGTGCGATTGCTGAGGAATACAGTGGAGATTAAGGGTGTTATTGAATTCATGTCATATCAGTGGTGGGGGTTTACCATCAACCCATGTCGTTACCACTGCATTCATAGACTCTAAGTTGGTGCTATTTATTTATTGTAAGAATACTGCTGGCAATTGTCTTCTGGTGCCACCGCAGACGGCCACTAGATGGTGCCACATTGCTCCAAATGGCCTCGTTGTCAGGTCAAAGGAGGCCCCCAAATAGCAACTTTGCATTTGGCCTTGAGCTCCGAAAATGGCACCAGGGCTGCTTGAAGAGTGCTCAAGTGTATTTTTTATGGTAAGAAGCTCCAGTGAAAGGTAACAATTTGGGGCAGTGGTTTGCCGGAAAAATGTTAAGAACACAACTTCAAAGAGAAGAAGGACTTCAGGGTGAGGGAAAGGTAGATGGGTGGGGAAGTGAAAGCAAGTGGAAGTCTGAGTGTAAATATGTCTGTCATTATCATCCAGGTAAGACCCTAGATTAACCTCTTCAGTAAGATAACTAAAGGCCTGATTAGGAAGTCGGGCGGTCAGATCACCGATAGGCCGTCGATATCGGTCCGACTGCCGACATCCCTTTGTGCCAGCCGCCGCATTACAACGCTGTCAGTCGGACCCTAATTTGTCGGAAGCAAGACCGCCAACTCTGCCAGACCCCGACGGGGAGACGTTCGGAGCAGTGACCTACAATGGCGGCGGTGCCGCGGCAGGCACCGCTGTCAGGATTACAACGTCCCTCTCCGGCAGCCTGTTCGTGGCCTGAACATTGCCATGAAAAGGTTGTCAGAAAGGGATATGGGGGCCCCAAACAAGGCCCCCGTCTGTCGAGGGCCACTGAAAAGTGGCCCAGGAGGCAAATGTAGTGCCCCCACTTACCTCTGTGTACCGTGTGCCATGCACAACATGGTGCATGGCACACAGTGAATAGACGTGCAGGAGGTCCTGCAGGGAGTCAGCATGTGCTGCGGCCCTTTACCATGGGCACAGCATGCCCCCAACAAGTTTGTGACCTCCAGCCCAGCAGTTGCATGATTATACGGCGGTCGGACCGCCCACATGTTTGTTGGCGGTCTCCTGACCGCATCAATAGCGGTCGGTGGTCCAACCGCCCGGCATCAAAATGATGCCCTGAGTGACGTAATCTACCCCGTGAGATATCAGTGTTCCACTTTATCAGTATTGGCCAAATCTAAGCAGAGCAGACTGCGCCTTCCATCCTTCCAAAGTCGAAAATCTGATTCCCCCTGAGTTACTTAAGAATAACAGCTATTAAGTGGCAAAGGGCAATGTTGTCTGTTAAGCTGAGCATGTTTGCAGTGTCAATGATAAACAACCAGTAATCACGGATACATTATTCAATTCCATTAGAAAAAAATGATCACAGTTGTAATTAACCTAAAATTTTCTAACAGGAGCGTGTGAAATCAGGGTGTTGTAAATGTTTTATGTGGGGTCACGAGTGTGGAATCTGGAATCAAATGCAATTCCAAACTCTCTAGAGTTTTCTTTCGTTGACTGGAAGTGACGAGTTCAAGCACCTCGTGGAAGGAGCCTGTTAGAGCAGGGACAAGTGCAATTAATTCAATATTTCCCTTTGTGTGACTGGCTTGCTCAGTTGAATCCTCACTGTTGATACATGCGGGGATCTGCAGGCCGCTTAGCCTGCCATCTTTCCGAGGTCGGTAAACTGCGCACCATTAAATTCAGTAATAGTGACGCCTGGCACTTATTGCGCTTAGAAACAGCAGGCGTGCAGCAAGAAGCGCTATAAAACATATACGTTATAATTATTTTTATTACTACTTTGTATTTGATGCATTATTTCCTGTGATGACATTTTTCATAGTTTGCCTGTAAAGTTTTGCAAATTTGAAATGCTTCACACTTTGTAAAATCACAAAAGTTTATCAACTTTACCTGCGGAGGAAAATTGAATTAAACCAAAAACATTCTTCAGAAGATTTTTCATTGGGTTAAGCATTTTACTAGTATTTATCATTTCCCCACTGATGACTCCCCACCGGGCCTCTGTGAAGAAGGTCCTCAGACAGCCCACTCTAAGGGCCATATGTACAAGCCCCTGTCGCCACCACAACATCACTTTTACGGACGTTGTGGTGGCGATAGGGGCTTAGCCTTATTTACAAGACAGCGTAAAGCCACTTAACGTGGCTAAACGCTGCCTTGTAAATAAGGTCCCCTTTAACGCTATGGTTAGAGTGAAAGGGGTGGGCAGTGGGTGTTGCGGTGGGCGTTCCACCGCAACACCCATTGATTTGACGCTGCCCCTGATGTACAAGGGCAGGGTGCATAGGAGGCAGCGCCAAAATTAAGACCAGGTAAAACCGGGTCTTAAGTTGGCGAAACAAGGAAAAATGCATTATTTCTCCTCGTTTTTGCTTTTTCCATGTGTGCTGCCTTGTGCTGCCTGGCGCTAGACTGCTAAGTGTAGCGCCATCGCAGGGGGAAATGTAAGGCTTCACCATATCGTTGTAAATATGGGCAGCCTTGCATTTCAGAAGTGGCAAAGTGAGGTGTTAAGCCATGACAGCTAATGCCTCACTCCGCCACTTCTATTATACATATCCCCCTAAGTTGGTATTTTCAGTAGAAGACGTTAGGTTGGCCGTTCATGATAGCACTAGCTCCAAATTCCCCGAGCCTGAGGAGCTACCAATTGATTTAATAGCGTGCAATCTGGAGCTTTGGCCCCTCTCCTCACTAATGTCTTTAATAACCTGGCCCCTTCAACGAGGTCCAGGTCCCTTTCTACAATTGTTCCAATATTTAAGAAGGGTAACAGGTCGGAGCCAAGATGCTACTGCCCTATTTCCCTGATTTATAGCATTACGATGTCATGTGTGTGTCCCTGAAAATTCAAGCTCAGGCAGCTGGATAAATAAATAAAATTATCACAGCTGTGTGGAGGGCAAGCACTTTTTTCTTGGAAGCACACAACTTCCATCCAATCAAAACATGTACTCCTGGCTCCCAACTTGTGGGCGGAGCTAAAGCTCCTCTCTTGGTGATAAGATAACTAGATAGTTTAGTGTTTTTCTCTGGCAGCGGTACAGATTGGAGGAGGGCAGTTCTTAACCTACATGGATTTTGAGATCTGGCGTGACAGTGCAACTGTCACCTGACCTTTTAACCCACACCAATATTATTCTACAGTTCTTTGCACCCACACAAAAACATACCTATTCCCAAGCTACCTAATTGTAATGCTTCACATTACCATACAACATTCTTTAAATCTAGACCTATTGGCATTGCCACGTTTGTTTTAAGTTGGCTGGGAATTCTAGGAGAAGCATGATAACTAAATGCCCTGTAGTATATTTTATGTAGTTTAATGGATTATGATAAGATTATTGTATTTATTATTTTATTGTGGTGTTTTATCTGCATTTATGTGTCCCTGTGGTATGCAAATAAAGACTTTTGACTGACTGACTTTTCACTTAAATCTTTTTTGTAAAATCATTTTCCCTCTAAAAGTGGGACGTTTATGTAATATTTGTCCAGGATTTGTATCCCTCAGTGTTTTTTAAATAATCTCATGCCTTGTTGACCTCTTGAACCTTGTGAAGATTAAAAACAATCTTGGCATTGTATATAGAGGAATACCAAGGGGTGCAATGCAAGCCCCTGTTCCGCAGCTCCTGTGGCACAACGGTATGGGGCGGGGGGTGTCCCTTTAAGGGCCCCATTCATCTAAGGCCTATGACTATCTGTGAGATTCAGGAGCCTCAGGGGCCCTCATCACATTCTGCAGGGAGGCCCCATCATTTTGAGTTAGCCACGTTGAGTATCTTAAGCTCTAGCATTCACGTTGTTAACAGCTCGTCCTCACTAACATTCACCTGAACTTTTAGAGCAAACTTCCAAGATATTGTCATGAACTGAGAATTTCCATTAAAATCTAAAATTTCTGAATTGGTTCGCTCTGTCTTACCGGAGATGCCGGTTCAGAAACCACAGAAAGAATAAATCATTTAATAAAAAACATAAAGCATCCAGTAAAAATAAAAAAAAAGTGAAATTTCTTTATGTAAGTATATATTTAGAACTGCACTGTACACATCTACAAATAAAATGAGGCAATGCAGAGGTGAGGGCTGACTTGTGTAATACATGCGGTTGTCACATGGGTTGCTCACATTTTTGACGTTTTGACACAGCCTGCGATTACAACTTTATTTCTATTATTTATGTGACAGTAATGGATCGAGGCAATCTCCTGAATAGTAATGTGTCTGTTTCCCAGGTTCGATTCAACAAATTCGCCAATTAAAAAGCAATTTAAAAGAAAATTTGCATTGGGAATAGATTTATAGAGTTGTTCTCATCGTACACTCTTCCATGGCAGTCTCTTAGCAATTTAGTAATGATTCAACTCTTAGGGCCAGATCTAGAGTTCGGAAGACGGACATTACGTCCTTCACCCTGACAGGCTACCGTATGCAGTGGCGTCACTAGACCTTTTGCCGCCAATGGTGGTCCCTGCGTTTGCCGCCCTGCGGCGGCTGCACGTAAGGGGGAAGGAGGGGGAGGTCGCCGCCCCCCTCCTTGCTACGCCACTGACTGTATGCCGTCATGCCGAATTTTAGAGATAAATGCTGGCACAGATTCTGTCAAGGTACAAAAAATATTGGTAGACAGCTGACGTTATTTGATTTTTCCTCTCATTTCCAGGTGGTGACATACACAACAAAAGTACCTCACACCGTACGTACGTAGGGTGGGAGGTGTAAAGCCCTTTCATCTGACGGTCCCTACTCTGTCAGGCCATCGGAAGAAGCTTTCCTGTGATGGACCCAATAGGGTCTCTGTTGACCGAAAGCTGACAGTCCTCCCGACTGCAAATAGGGCAGACAGACTGCCATAGTGGCGGACACGAGACTCCATCGCGTTTGCGACGGAGTACACTGTCCGCCAAACTCTAAATCCCCGACCCCTCCTTAGTAGTTTAAATTGATGGGAGCTCTTGGGTAATTTGCCTGTGTCTGTGAAAGAGTAATAGATGTAAAACAAAGTCCAAAGGTGATGTCAAGGTTCTAAGGAGTGATTAGAAAAGGAAGTGGGTAGAGGTCCTTAGGGAACTAATGATGGACGAGGAGGAGTTTGAAGATGGAACTCTCCAACAATTAATGAGCAATAAAAAACAGGGATTGGTATCTGGAGAGTGGCCGAATACCAAGGAAAAAATTGTACACTTTTCATACAGTTAATGTTACAATAATTCAAATGCACCATAGGTTGCAGGTATGTGCTGCAACTTATTAACTTATATAGACCTTCCATCCTGAGTGCTTAGAAACTTTATTAATTAATTGAAATTTTATAAAAAAAAATATAAAGCGTTATTAGAAAGAATAACGAATTTCTCAGCCAGAGGAGAGGAGACTATTTAAGTAATACAACTTACATGAATTGAGTTATGCTTTGGGGCTGATTAGTCATTAGCGGCTGGCTGAGGCTGCAAGTGGTTCGAAGATTTCCTGGGTGTTGCGTATTAATATGGTATCTTATGTAAAGTGTTTGCAAACTGCAGGTGTCTCATTGGTCAGGTGAAGTTAACATTTTCTGTGTTCCTCTTTCCAGGATGGCTCCCGACAGAAGCAGAAGAAAACCGTGTCCTTCAGCACAATGCACAATGACCGGAAAATCAACAGCACTGCTGCCTGCATCTCGTTCATGATGGAGGGATGTGAGATGAAGAAAGTCCGCTCCAATTCCAGGATGTACAACCGGTTCTTCCTGCTGGACCCAGACATGCGCTTCCTGAGGTGGGAGCCATCCAAAAAAGACTCCGAAAAGGCCAAAATAGAGATCAAGTCTATCCGGGAAGTGAGGCTGGGCAAGAAAACGCCAGTGCTCCGGAGCAATGGCTTGTCAGATCAATTCCCTGATGAATGCGCCTTTTCAATCATCTACGGGGAAAATTATGAATCTTTGGATTTGGTGGCCACCACGGCCGATGTTGTGAACACTTGGGTGATGGGTCTGAGGTACCTCGTGTCTTATGGGAAGCAGACTCTAGATGTCCCTGATGCTAACCAAGCCAGCCTTCGGACATCTTGGATTTGCTCACTGTTTGATATTGCAGACATGGAAAAGGAAGGGCATATATCAGTGGCGAGGGCTACCCAACTCATTAAAGGCTTAAATCCGGGTATGAAAACCTCAGCCATTGAACTGAAATTCAAAGAGGTGCAGAAGGTCAATGAAAAAGTTGGCAGTGACATCACATGTGACATATTTGTGGAAGCCTATTGCGAGCTCTGCACACGCCCGGAGATCTTCTTTCTCCTTGTGCAGTGCTCAAGCAACAAAGAATATCTGGACTTGAAGGACCTGATGATCTTCACTGAGGTTGAGCAAGGAATGGAAGGGGTGACGGAGGACATGTCCTCGGAGATCATCAATAAATATGAACCATCAAAAGAGGGTCGGGAGCGGGGTTACCTCACCATTGATGGGTTTACCCGTTACCTGCTCTCCTCGGAATGTTATATTTTTGATCCGCAGCACAAAAGGGTGTGTCAGGATATGACCCGCCCAATATCACACTACTACATTAATTCTGCCCACAATGCTTGCCTGTATGAGGATCACTTTTGGGGAACCTCTGATATCAGTGGCTACATTCATGCTCTAAAGATGGGCTGCCGTAGCATTGAGCTAGTGGTGTGGGATGGACCAGACAATGAACCTTTGATATTTATTGGACACTCTGTGTCGTCACAAGTCTCCTTCCGGAGTGTTATCAGTGTCATAAGCCAGTATGCTTTTGAAGCCTCTGAATACCCACTTCTCCTGTGTCTGGTGGTCCACTGTTCTGTGAAACAGCAGAAACTGATGGCCCAGTGTCTGAGAAAGAACCTTGGCGATAAACTGCACTTAGACCCTCCCAATCCAGAGGACACCTATCTTCCATCTCCAGAACGTCTCAAAGGTAAAATTCTAATCAAGGGCAAAAAACTACCTCCAGATTGTGTTGATTCTGAGGGAGATGTGACGGATGAAGATGAAGGGTTTGAGATCTACCGGAGGCTTAGCGAGGAGGAGAGACACCAATTTAACGGGGGCCTGCACAAGAGGCTGAGACTGTGCAAGGAGCTGTCAGACCTGATCAGCATATGCCAGTCGGTGCACTTTAGAGACTTTGCGACCTCAAAGAAGAGCCAAAAGTACTGGGAGATGTGCTCGTTTAATGAGGTGGTGGCCAGCAGGTTCGCCAATGAGTATCCTGAAGACTTTGTCAGCTACAACAAAAAGTTCTTGTCCCGGATCTACCCTAGCTCCATGAGAATTGATGCTAGCAATATGAACCCTCAGGACTATTGGAAGTGCGGGTGCCAGATCGTAGCCATGAACTATCAAACCCCAGGCTTGATGATGGACCTGAATGCAGGTTGGTTTCGCCAGAATGGGAATTGTGGATATGTCCTGAGACCATCGATCATGCGGGAGGAGGTCTCTTACTTCAGTGCAAATGCTAAGGACTCTTTACCTGGAGTCTCGGCTCAGCTTCTTCACATAAAGATTATTAGTGGTCAAAACTTGCCCAAGCCAAAGGGCTCGGGTGCCAAGGGGGACGTTGTAGAGCCATATGTGTATGTTGAGATCCATGGAATTCCGGCTGACTGTGCAGAACAAAGGACTAAGACCATCACTCAAAATGGGGGGAATCCAATATTTGATGAGACCTTTGAGTTCCAGATTAACTTACCTGAGTTGGCCGTGTTGCGTTTTGTGGTGCTAGATGACGACTACATCGGCGATGAGTTCATTGCTCAGTACACCATCCCTTTTGAATGCCTTCAGTCTGGGTACCGCCATGTGCCCTTGCAGTCCCTCACTGGTGATTTCCTCCAGAACACTACCCTCTTTGTTCATGTGGCCATAACCAACCGTCGAGGAGGGGGGCGGGTACACAAACGTGGTATCTCAGTGCGGAAGGGGAAGACGGTGCGGGAGTACACGTCCACCAAGACCACTGGCATCAAAGCCATTGATGAGGTGTTCAGGACAGCAACGCAGCCATTGAGGGAGGCCACGGATCTCCGAGAGAACTTGCAGGTATGAGTTGCTCTTGCATTCATTGATAAAAGTTTTGTTGTATTCTATTTGGGTGTTCTAAGTGCCTCCTTGCTCTAGGTACCACTCTTGAGGCAGGCATTTTTTTGCCAGACTACGCCTCCTCTGAAGAGGATCTGTAACATATTAGGGCCTTATTACGATTTGTCCACAAATACTAATTCATGTGCAAACTCCAGTTGTACTCAAATTCGAATTATAATTGATGCATTAATTTACTCCTTTACGAGTGTTTACCCGCACATATTTTCAGCAAGTAGAACCTGGCATAAGCATGTGGACAGACTGCATAAATTATGAGTTTGCATAGCTCCGAAAGAAATGAATCATACGCAACTAGTGCAATTATGCCCCATTTGGAGATCCAAAACCATGGACGATGTTTCACCAAAAATGCTCGAGGTAGTGGAAGTGACATCACAAACCCTTGACCTTAATGAGATTGCAGAAAGTGACATTATGTGACTTTGAATGGAGCCCATAGCACTGAGTCAAATCTGCTCTCTATGTTAGACAATTTAAGAAATGGCCTGGATAACAGTCAGATTAATGACCTAATCTTACTGGCCCCGTCAGCAGCATTCAACATGGTCGATCATAGCATCTTGAGTAACCGTCTTGATGCCAGCGGCATTGAGGAATCCGCCGTGAAATCGGTCAGCTAATTCCTGGTAAAGCAAACCCAGACCATTACGTTTGGCCCTTTAACTGGGCAGCAAGTCTTAATAACTTCCAGAATGCCTCAGGGATCCTCATTATCCCCATAACCATTTAAAGTATACATGATTCCTTTGGCCAGGATGTTAGTAAAGCGATAGTTAAGAACTTATATGTATGTGGATGACACTCAGAAGTGTCTTTAGACAACCAACTTTGATCTCAGTTGGAGTTCCAATAGACCTTACGATTAATCTGGAACTGGAGGGGGAGAAATAAATTGAAGGTGAATGAAGACAAGACTGAGGTTCTGGTGATAAATGATCGTAAGTGATCCATGACTGGATGTTCATTGGCCCCCAGAAATGGAGAAAAAAAACATGCAATCAGAAAAAGTTAATGGTGGTTGTGCTCGATGTGCAGTTAACCCGATCAGCTCAGCTCAGAGCAGTGATATCTTCCTGTGCAAACTACATGAAAATGTCACAGAGCATTTCCCCCCTTCTTTCTATGGACTGTAAATTACAGCCAGCCAGAATCCTTTTCGGGGTTTGTTTGGTTTACTGCACCTCTCTGTACCTGGAGTTACCAGCAAGTCTACTGTAAAAACTCCAAGTTATTCAGAACACTGCTGCACACATGATTTTGGGCAGCACTCGACACTCTGTGGTATTGTGAAAGGCAGCGAGTCTTCTAAGACCCTCAATGCTGCCCGGTGCAGGGTTCCACCTCTAATTCACTTTGGGTTCGCTATCAAAATAATGAGGCAAGCGTTGGAAACTGGAAGACAAGAAAAAGGTTTATTTCTCATGAGGAGATCACGTCAACTGCAGACACCGGGATGTCTGAGGGAGGTGTTCTGCTGATAACTCCTTTGGCTCTTCCTTTTATACAGGTTTGACACAATGCATTGGTTTCATCAACATGGTTACACAAGCTTGGGGTCCCCGCCCCGGGCAGGTTGTCACACAAGCCCAACAGTAATTCTCTTCCCACCCAGGTCAAACAGACAATCTTATCTTGCAGCTGGACCTTGCTTCAGGGTCTAAAACATGTGAGACCGGCCAGATCTAAGAGTCCGTTCTGTTGATAAAAACAGGTCCCATTGTTGGTAACAACAAGTCTTGCTGTTTGCAGTGCAATAAATCATGTTGCAAGAGTCTTTTCGGTGTTTGGAACCTGTTTGTGTAACTAGGTGCAGTGAGGGGTAGAGTGTCCAAAGTTTTGCCTGAAAACAGAGATGAGAGGAAAAATGAGTTTGTGGCAGCAAGTGGCGCTGAGGTTTGTTGCGGCAAATAGAGTTTATAGCCCCCAGCACACGTACCAGGTCGGTCAGAGGGTCAGAGGGATGCTAGTAAGGGCAGGGTGAAACAAAGGTGACCAACAGAGTACAAAATGGCTGTGATAGATTAAAATGACTGCAACTTATGTGCACATAGAATTCCACCAGACAAGATGGCGCAGGTAATGTTCACGATTGTCGTTTTGCTTTTAACAGTGGCCCCTTTGAACATAACTAGCCAGCTTGTCAGTCTATTTCGATCTCCATAATGTCCTGTATCTCTTGATCATACATTACTCTCATTTTTGTTAGCTGAGTGTCCATAGTCTTAGGGTGCAAGGTAGTTATGCAAAGAGAACACAAAGATGGTATACAGTGTATACCCAAACAACAACCACATATTGTCAATACTGGGACCAAGAGAATCATTGATATTTTCCAACCCCACTCCTTCAAGATGCCCCAAAGCCAACTTCCAATTGTCCAAGTCTCTGATCCTTGATGGTAACAGCCCACAGACCCAACAGTTGGTAGCATTGGTGGCAAGTTTGTGCTGGTGCAACATCTGCACGAAATAATTATTCCAGAATTCTTTGCGTCGTTCTCGGAGATGTGGCGGTAGTGATACCAGGTAGTGTTCTTTCTTGGTGGTTGGTTGCATGGTGGGTGACAATGTTCTGTATGCAGGTGCATTCTCTTCAATGGTCCAGAGTGCGACCATTAGCAGGAGACAGGTGAGAAATGCGGCTACAAGTGCAATTGTCTTTGTGCTGTGCAGGTTAGCAGTCTTGGTGTCTTTGCGGTGGTTTTGCAGGTGTTCAGTTTCTTCCATCATCTTCGAGGAGCTCAACAACTGTTAGGACCACAGACTTTTGTCTGGCGCTTTCCTGGTAGCGTTGTTTGACTGTACTACTGATCTGAGACCTTGACTTAGTTAGTGGCCTGGTCGTTGGAGCTCCCTCCTTTCGTCGATCTTAGGTTGTACCCTTTCCTGGATGGCACCGTGGGGTCGGGAAATTCTGATAGTTCGAGGGTGTCTTCTTGTGGGTAGCAACTCAGAGCTGGTCGGTCTCTCGCGAGTACTTCCTCTTGCACCTCCACCCCTTCACAGGTTGCCAGGGTTGGAGGGACTCGTTTGCAATGATGAGCGTGCAGCCAGTTTCGTTTTCCTTCCACTCGGAGGGCAGTTCGGGTGGTGATCAGGACTTGCCAGGGGCCCGTTCACCTAGGCTCCAGATTCTTCGTTCTTTGGAAGTTGCGAATCAATACATGGTCGCCTGGATTTATTTCATGTCCCGGGCCCCTGGATACGTCAGGCAAGGCTTGCTGCACCTGTTGGTGGATAATTGTTAGCTCGTTTGTCAATTTATGCAAGTAATCCGACATTAATATGTTCGGGACATCGTTAATGGAGGTGGGTCTTGGTGCCGCCCAAATGCTCATAGGCCTCGTCTTTTAGTCCCACCTTTTCCAACTCGGTCAATTCGTCTTGTGTGCCTGTAGTCTGTATGTCCCTTACAGTGGTCCTAGCGTCAGTCCATCGTTCAGCTTGTGACCTGGTCACATACATTCGTGTCGTAGTTCTGTCTCCTGCCGTGGCTCGGGCAGTAACGTCTGCTAGTGCATTTCCCTGTCCAATGAGATCAGTCACTTTCCTATGTGCTTGGCATTTTATCACTGCTAACTTCTTGGGGAGGAGCACTGCTTGCGTCAAGGCGGAGACTAAATCTCCATGCAGGATGGGTGTACCGTGTGAAGTCAGGAACCCTCTTTCTTTCCATAAGATCCCAAAATGGTGAACCACCCCGAAGGCATATTGGCTGTCGGTGTATATGTTAACTGTCGTGTCAGTCGCTAAGATACATGCTCGTGTGAGGGCAATGAGTTCTGCAGCCTGGGCTGAACGTTGTGGAATACGGGCTGTTTCCAGAATGGTTCGGGCTGTGGTGACAGCATATGCAGCTGAGGTGGTGCCGTCGGGAGTTTGATGCACGAACCATCCACCCATAGTTCTCCATCTGGTTCTAGAAAGGCGGTGTCTCTGAGATCTATTCTACTCTTTGTTTGTTCATCGGTTAGTGTCACACAGTCGTGTAGTGGAGTCACGCTAGGATCATTTTCGGGTAGGGGTAACAGTGTGGCTGGATTGAGGGTGGTGCATCGCTTTAGGGTAATGTGCGGTGCTAGCAGGGTCAACTCATATCCTGTCAGTCGGGCGCTAGTCAAGTGTTGGGTTTTGGTCTGGTTTAGTAGTGTGTCGACTGCATGGGGTACTAAAACAGTGACTGGATTGGAGAGTACTATTCCTTCGCTCTGGCGTATCGATACTGCTGCAGCTGCCACAGCGCGCAGGCACGCTGGCAGCGCTCTGGCTACTGGATCGAGGGTGGCAGAGAAATATGCACAAGGGCGTTGTTTGTGACCAATTGATTGTGTTAGGACAGACAATGCACATCCTTCCCTCTCGTGCGTGTAGAGGAAGAATGGTTTGGAGTAATCCGGGGTTCCTAGGACAGGCGCTGAACAAAGGGCATTGCGTAGTTCTTTAAAGGCTGACTGGCATTCGGGGGTCCAGGGGAGAGGTGAGGGGATGTCTTTAGCTAGGAGGGAGAGAAGGGGTTTGACAAAGAGGCTAAAGTTCGGTAACCACTGTCGGCAAAATGAAGTGAGACCTATCAAAGAGCGGACTTGTTTCTGATCTTTGGGGACAGGGGTGTCTAGAATTGTCTGGATCCTGTCAGGCGTGAGTTTCCTCCCTTCTTTGGATAAAAGGTGACCCAAATAGGTCACTTGTGATTTACAGAACTGCAATTTCTTTCGGGAGACCTTGTGACCATTCTCAGCAAGAAAATGGAGTAGTTTGATGGTGGCTGTGACGGCTATTGGTATGGTGTCCGCTGCTAGAAGGATGTCGTCTACATATTGTATTAGTGCCACTCCATCTGGCAATTGTATGGCGTCCAACTGTCTTTTAAGCGCCTGGCTATAGATGCTTGGGCTCCCAGTGTACCCCTGAGGTGCTCTGCAAAATCTGTACGAACGGGAGTTTAGGGTGAATCCAAATAGATAGCGGCTGTCCTTGTGTATAGGTATGGAAAAGAATGCGTTTTTGAGGTCAATTACAGTGAAGGTGGTGGCAGTGGAGGGGATTAAAGTCAAAATTATCGTGATGTCGGAAACTACTGGGTATTGTGGCACTACGATTTTGTTTATCTTCCGCAGGTCAATGATGAAGCGGTAGGCTTTTCCGTCTCCCTCTCCCTGTCTCTTTACAATTGGTAGTATGGGACTGTTACAAACGTTGCTCACTACTTCCTCTACCACCCCTGCCTCTACCAAAGAGTGTATGATCTCTGTCAGTGCCTTCTCACCCTCTGGCGATATTTTGTACTGCGGTACTTTCGGTAGGGTTGCGTCCTGTCGTATTGTTACGTGTACTGGGTCAATCATCATTCGTCCTACGTCTGAATCAGCCCTAGCCCATAAGTGTGATGGCAAAGTGTCCAGTAGGGATGCGTCAGTCTCGGAGATGGGAAACATGTGCTGAGAAGGGTTCTCTCTATGGCGCTGGGGGTTGTCATACAGGACGACACGCACTCCGTCTGGTGAGCATCTGATAGTCGCATGGAAGTGTTTCAAAAGGTCGAGACCCATAATGGCGTCTGGGGTGTTGGAAGAGAGGAGGAATGTCGTTTCGACGCTATTGTTGTCAAGGTTAAAAGGGATCGGTCGGGACAAAGGGTTGGTGGAGGGCGTACCGTCAAATCCTATTGAGGTCACATGTGAGCCTGACAAGGGTGCCCTTGGAATCAGTCGTTTGGATAGTGCACTACGTGTTGCTCCCGTGTCTACCAGAAATGGCGACTTTGTGCCCAGGACCTCAGCGGTAGCATAAGGGCCTTGCTGATCAACATAGAGCTCGACTGGATCCCTCCCTTGCCCCTGGCTGTCCTATGCAAAGTCGTACGTATTGTCATAATCTGTCTGTTGGTACTGATTCTGTTTGGGATAGTCAAATGTGTTCACTCTTCCTGGCCTTTCCTCGCTTGCTTCACTCGCGTACCCTCTCCCACGTCCTCTTCCTCTCTGTCCACTTGCATTTCACTCGCCCCTCTGCCCCTACCAGCTCCTAACAAAGCCGGGCATTGGGTTTTCCAGTGTCCATATTCTTTGCAAAATGCACATTGATCCTGTCCTAGGTCTTGGCGTCCTACATATGATGTCGATGAATTGTTTCTAGGTGGCTGTACTCTAGGGGTATTCTGCTGGTATCCTCCCCTATATTGCTCCCTTCCTGTATTCGCCCCCTGGAGTTGTGCTACCATTACCCTTTCCTTCAAGTCCTTCTTTTTCCTTTCTGTAGCCCTGTCATTTTCGTTTCTCTGATGCTCATAGTACTGGGCCATTTGGAGAATGGCCGCCGATTTAGATGCTGCCCAACTACTTTCGCTGGCTTGTAATTTCTGGGATACATCTGGCAGTAGTCCTTTGAAATAGTTCTGCACAAATAAGTGGTGTCCGGTTGCGGTGGACATGTCTTGTCCACTGTAATCGGAGAACACCGTTTCAAATCTGGAGAAATACTCTGAGACATCCTCTTGTGGTTTCTGGCGGCACGCGGTTACTATGGACCAGTCTATCTTTTTCTCTGGGATCAGCGTTTTCACTTTCTGCACTATTTTGTCAGGGAGGTCCAATATTGCTTTAACCGGTTTTTGACCAGGGTTCCGCTGTTTATCTAGTGTGTTGAGTTGTTCCCAGGTATGACCAAGCAGTTCGGTATGGTCTATTTTCCTAATCTGTTTCCACACATCTGCTGGCAAACATAACCCGAAGAACAAGTCTATGTCGGCAAGTGTCATTATTGTTGATCCCAGAGCGGTACCTAGCTCGGTGTAAAAGGCGGTGGGGTTCTTTCGTAAATCCGGTAAAGATTTACGGAACGTCAAAATGTCCTGTCTGTCCCATGGTTGATACACCCAATTGTAGACCACCCTTCCTCTAGTGTCTTGATGGTTCATATCGTCATGAGTCCCTTGTCCTCTAGGAGGTACCCAATAAGGGGCAGCTTCTTTTATCGGCATCATGCTATCTGGTTTTTCCACCGGGGTCCTGCTATCTTAGATGTCCTGTCCTTATCTATCCGTCCTTGTTCCACGAGGTGACGGAATACCTCCAGTGTGGATGAAAAGAGTTCTGTAACATCGTTGTCGCCTTCATCTCCGGTGTCTACCTTCCTATAGAGAGCCACTAGCCGCTCGGGCCCTACATCTTGGTACTTCTCTTCATATGCAGTAAGAGTGTGGTAACAGAGACGTACAATAAAGTATCGTTTGCGGTTTTCAACATAGGAGTTGCATATGTCAGTTACATACTCTTCTGTCTCCTTCTTATCTATGAGGGATTTAACTATTTTATCAATGCCTGCTCGCTCATTTTTACTTAATCGCGGGACCCTGGGCGCTCCTTTTTCTTTTGATCCTACCTCTACTACTGTATCCTTTGATGAGGCATTTGGTGTGGGTGACTCGGTGGGAGCAGAGGCGGTGGAGACTGAGGCGATCGTGCCATCTCCGGCTATACTTTGGTGGTCCTGGCGTTGTACTACGGGATGAGTAGGGGCGTAAGGGGGTGGCATGTATATGATTGGGGGACCTAACAATAAATCATCATCTACCCTTTGTTTTGCTGGTAACTTGGGGTAAAGAGTCGAGGGCGTTCTAACAGGGCATTGACCTGATATTTTTGATTCCTGTTCCTTTTTATCGATTTCCTTTTCTTTTAGTTTTTCTTCTAATCTTTTACAGGCTTGGTAAGCTGATTTTCGCGTTTCTTTATCTTGTCTAGCTTCGTCCCTTTTCTTTCTTTGAGCTGCCTCTTTTCGCCATAAACCAAAACTGTCAAACATGGCTGGTCTAGTTTTCTTTTTGTGGAGAGCTAATTCTAATGTTTCTATTTTAGCGGGATCGAAAGATCCCGTCAGTGGCCACTGATTTACCCGGTCCTTCCTAGTGTATTTATGCCATAGTTTGCTATAAGCTACGGTGGCTAATCCATACTTTACGTACATGTCCTTGTTAGGGGTGCCTTCCGGCGGTGCCGGCTAACTGACCTCTAACGAACGGTCTGGTCCAAAACAATTACAATCAAACAATCTAGAGAAAACAGGCATGACGTATTTATCGGTCAAAAATGAATATCTCAATCAATCAATTTAGACAAAAAGTCTGCACTACCTGTCCTTCGCTGCCTGCAAAGAGAGAGAATATTCCTATTCTTCGTTGTTTGCAAGCAGGGAAATGTCGCAAATAACTCAATATCAAAAAAGGAATACTAGTATTTCAATCAAACTATTCAATAATCAATCAATTTAAGTCGTTTTTTCACGACCTTACCCGGACCGTATGGACGGTTCTTCGTCTTCCCCTTCCAGCGCCTGGTTGTCCTCTCACTCCAACAATCAATGCGGCGTTCCTCTAAGGTCCCAGTCAGGACCGCAGGTCACTCGAGAGATGTCCGTTCGGAACCAGTGAAGTTCAGTCGATCGGCAGCCAGACAAGGGTCTTCTCAGGCAGGTATACCCCAATCGTTTAGTCATTCACTCCGTCGTTAGGACCTCTCTACCGGACCCACGCGTCGCTGATGGGCCCCCACGTTTGGGCACCAATTTGTGAAAGGCAGCGAGTCTTCTAAGACCCTCAATGCTGCCCGGTGCAGGGTTCCACCTCTAATTCACTTTGGGTTCGCTATCAAAATAATGAGGCAAGCGCTGGAAACTGGAAGACAAGAAAAAGGTTTATTTCTCATGAGGAGATCACGTCAACTGCAGACACCGGGATGTCTGAGGGAGGTGTTCTGCTGATAACTCCTTTGGCTCTTCCTTTTATACAGGTTTGACACAATGCATTGGTTTCATCAACATGGTTACACAAGCTTGGGGTCCCCGCCCCGGGCAGGTTGTCACACAAGCCCAACAGTAATTCTCTTCCCACCCAGGTCAAACAGACAATCTTATCTTGCAGCTGGACCTTGCTTCAGGGTCTAAAACATGTGAGACCGGCCAGATCTAAGAGTCCGTTCTGTTGATAAAAACAGGTCCCATTGTTGGTAACAACAAGTCTTGCTGTTTGCAGTGCAATAAATCATGTTGCAAGAGTCTTTTCGGTGTTTGGAACCTGTTTGTGTAACTAGGTGCAGTGAGGGGTAGAGTGTCCAAAGGTTTGCCTGAAAACAGAGATGAGAGGAAAAACGAGTTTGTGGCAGCAAGTGGCGCTGAGGTTTGTTGCGGCAAATAGAGTTTATAGCCCCCAGCACACGTACCAGGTCGGTCAGAGGGTCAGAGGGATGCTAGTAAGGGCAGGGTGAAACAAAGGTGACCAACAGAGTACAAAATGGCTGTGATAGATTAAAATGACTGCAACTTATGTGCACATAGAATTCCACCAGACAAGATGGCGCAGGTAATGTTCACGATTGTCGTTTTGCTTTTAACAGTGGCCCCTTTGAACATAACTAGCCAGCTTGTCAGTCTATTTCGATCTCCATAATGTCCTGTATCTCTTGATCATACATTACTCTAATTTTTGTTAGCTGAGTGTCCATAGTCTTAGGGTGCAAGGTAGTTATGCAAAGAGAACACAAAGATGGTATACAGTGTATACCCAAACAACAACCATATATTGTCAATACTGGGACCAAGAGAATCATTGATATTTTCCAACCCCACTCCTTCAAGATGCCCCAAAGCCAACTTCCAATTGTCCAAGTCTCTGATCCTTGATGGTAACAGCCCACAGACCCAACAGTTGGTAGCATTGGTGGCAAGATTGTGCTGGTGCAACATCTGCACGAAAGAATTATTCCAGAATTCTTTGCGTCGTTCTCGGAGATGTGGCGGTAGTGATACCAGGTAGTGTTCTTTCTTGGTGGTTGGTTGCATGGTGGGTGACAATGTTCTGTATGCAGGTGCATTCTCTTCAATGGTCCAGAGTGCGACCATTAGCAGGAGACAGGTGAGAAATGCGGCTACAAGTGCAATTGTCTTTGTGCTGTGCAGGTTAGCAGTCTTGGTGTCTTTGCGGTGGTTTTGCAGGTGTTCAGTTTCTTCCATCATCTTCGAGGAGCTCAACAACTGTTAGGACCACAGACTTTTGTCTGGCGCTTTCCTGGTAGCGTTGTTTGACTGTACTACTGATCTGAGACCTTGACTTAGTTAGTGGCCTGGTCGTTGGAGCTCCCTCCTTTCGTCGATCTTAGGTTGTACCCTTTCCTGGATGGCACCGTGGGGTCGGGAAATTCTGATAGTTCGAGGGTGTCTTCTTGTGGGTAGCAACTCAGAGCTGGTCGGTCTCTCGCGAGTACTTCCTCTTGCACCTCCACCCCTTCACAGGTTGCCAGGGTTGGAGGGACTCGTTTGCAATGATGAGCGTGCAGCCAGTTTCGTTTTCCTTCCACTCGTAGGGCAGTTCGGGTGGTGATCAGGACTTGCCAGGGGCCCGTTCACCTAGGCTCCAGATTCTTCGTTCTTTGGAAGTTGCGAATCAATACATGGTCGCCTGGCTTTATTTCATGTCCCGGGCCCCTGGATACGTCAGGCAAGGCTTGCTGCACCTGTTGGTGGATAATTGTTAGCTCGTTTGTCAATTTATGCAAGTAATCCGACATTAATATGTTCGGGACATCGTTAATGGAGGTGGGTCTTGGTGCCGCCCAAATGCTCATAGGCCTCGTCTTTTAGTCCCACCTTTTCCAACTCGGTCAATTCGTCTTGTGTGCCTGTAGTCTGTATGTCCCTTACAGTGGTCCTAGCGTCAGTCCATCGTTCAGCTTGTGACCTGGTCACATACATTCGTGTCGTAGTTCTGTCTCCTGCCGTGGCTCGGGCAGTAACGTCTGCTAGTGCATTTCCCTGTCCAATGAGATCAGTCACTTTCCTATGTGCTTGGCATTTTATCACTGCTAACTTCTTGGGGAGGAGCACTGCTTGCGTCAAGGCGGAGACTAAATCTCCATGCAGGATGGGTGTACCGTGTGAAGTCAGGAACCCTCTTTCTTTCCATAAGATCCCAAAATGGTGAACCACCCCGAAGGCATATTGGCTGTCGGTGTATATGTTAACTGTCGTGTCAGTCGCTAAGATACATGCTCGTGTGAGGGCAATGAGTTCTGCAGCCTGGGCTGAACGTTGGGGAATACGGGCTGTTTCCAGAACGGTTCGGGCTGTGGTGACAGCGTATGCAGCTGAGGTGGTGCCGTCGGGGAGTTTGATGCACGAACCATCCACCCATAGTTCTCCATCTGGTTCTAGAAAGGCGGTGTCTCTGAGATCTATTCTACTCTTTGTTTGTTCATCGGTTAGTGTCACACAGTCGTGTAGTGGAGTCACGCTAGGATCATTTTCGGGTAGGGGTAACAGTGTGGCTGGATTGAGGGTGGTGCATCGCTTTAGGGTAATGTGCGGTGCTAGCAGGGTCAACTCATATCCTGTCAGTCGGGCGCTAGTCAAGTGTTGGGTTTTGGTCTGGTTTAGTAGTGTGTCGACTGCATGGGGTACTAAAACAGTGACTGGATTGGAGAGTACTATTCCTTCGCTCTGGCGTATCGATACTGCTGCAGCTGCCACAGCGCGCAGGCACGCTGGCAGCGCTCTGGCTACTGGATCGAGGGTGGCAGAGAAATATGCACAAGGGCGTTGTTTGTGACCAATTGATTGTGTTAGGACAGACAATGCACATCCTTCCCTCTCGTGCGTGTAGAGGAAGAATGGTTTGGAGTAATCCGGGGTTCCTAGGACAGGCGCTGAACAAAGGGCATTGCGTAGTTCTTTAAAGGCTGACTGGCATTCGGGGGTCCAGGGGAGAGGTGAGGGGATGTCTTTAGCTAGGAGGGAGAGAAGGGGTTTGACAAAGAGGCTAAAGTTCGGTAACGACTGTCGGCAAAATGAAGTGAGACCTATCAAAGAGCGGACTTGTTTCTGATCTTTGGGGACAGGGGTGTCTAGAATTGTCTGGATCCTGTCAGGCGTGAGTTTCCTCCCTTCTTTGGATAAAAGGTGACCCAAATAGGTCACTTGTGATTTACAGAACTGCAATTTCTTTCGGGAGACCTTGTGACCATTCTCAGCAAGAAAATGGAGTAGTTTGATGGTGGCTGTGACGGCTATTGGTATGGTGTCCGCTGCTAGAAGGATGTCGTCTACATATTGTATTAGTGCCACTCCATCTGGCAATTGTATGGCGTCCAACTGTCTTTTAAGCGCCTGGCTATAGATGCTTGGGCTCCCAGTGTACCCCTGAGGTGCTCTGCAAAATCTGTACGAACGGGAGTTTAGGGTGAATCCAAATAGATAGCGGCTGTCCTTGTGTATAGGTATGGAAAAGAATGCGTTTTTGAGGTCAATTACAGTGAAGGTGGTGGCAGTGGAGGGGATTAAAGTCAAAATTGTCGTGATGTCGGAAACTACTGGGTATTGTGGCACTACGATTTTGTTTATCTCCCGCAGGTCAATGATGAAGCGGTAGGCTTTTCCGTCTCCCTCTCCCTGTCTCTTTACAATTGGTAGTATGGGACTGTTACAAACGTTGCTCACTACTTCCTCTACCACCCCTGCCTCTACCAAAGAGTGTATGATCTCTGTCAGTGCCTTCTCACCCTCTGGCGATATTTTGTACTGTGGTACTTTCGGTAGGGTTGCGTCCTGTCGTATTGTTACGTGTACTGGGTCAATCATCATTCGTCCTACGTCTGAATCAGCCCTAGCCCATAAGTGTGATGGCAAAGTGTCCAGTAGGGATGCGTCAGTCTCGGAGATGGGAAACATGTGCTGAGAAGGGTTCTCTCTATGGCGCTGGGGGTTGTCATACAGGACGACACGCACTCCGTCTGGTGAGCATCTGATAGTCGCATGGAAGTGTTTCAAAAGGTCGAGACCCATAATGGCGTCTGGGGTGTTGGAAGAGAGGAGGAATGTCGTTTCGACGCTATTGTTGTCAAGGTTAAAAGGGATCGGTCGGGACAAAGGGTTGGTGGAGGGCGTACCGTCAAATCCTATTGAGGTCACATGTGAGCCTGACAAGGGTGCCCTTGGAATCAGTCGTTTGGATAGTGCACTACGTGTTGCTCCCGTGTCTACCAGAAATGGCGACTTTGTGCCCAGGACCTCAGCGGTAGCATAAGGGCCTTGCTGATCAACATAGAGCTCGACTGGATCCCTCCCTTGCCCCTGGCTGTCCTATGCAAAGTCGTACGTATTGTCATAATCTGTCTGTTGGTACTGATTCTGTTTGGGATAGTCAAATGTGTTCACTCTTCCTGGCCTTTCCTCGCTTGCTTCACTCGCGTACCCTCTCCCACGTCCTCTTCCTCTCTGTCCACTTGCATTTCACTCGCCCCTCTGCCCCTACCAGCTCCTAACAAAGCCGGGCATTGGGTTTTCCAGTGTCCATATTCTTTGCAAAATGCACATTGATCCTGTCCTAGGTCTTGGCGTCCTACATATGATGTCGATGAATTGTTTCTAGGTGGCTGTACTCTAGGGGTATTCTGCTGGTATCCTCCCCTATATTGCTCCCTTCCTGTATTCGCCCCCTGGAGTTGTGCTACCATTACCCTTTCCTTCAAGTCCTTCTTTTTCCTTTCTGTAGCCCTGTCATTTTCGTTTCTCTGATGCTCATAGTACTGGGCCATTTGGAGAATGGCCGCCGGTTTAGATGCTGCCCAACTACTTTCGCTGGCTTGTAATTTCTGGGATACATCTGGCAGTAGTCCTTTGAAATAGTTCTGCACAAATAAGTGGTGTCCGGTTGCGGTGGACATGTCTTGTCCACTGTAATCGGAGAACACCGTTTCAAATCTGGAGAAATACTCTGAGACATCCTCTTGTGGTTTCTGGCGGCACGCGGTTACTATGGACCAGTCTATCTTTTTCTCTGGGATCAGCGTTTTCACTTTCTGCACTATTTTGTCAGGGAGGTCCAATATTGCTTTAACCGGTTTTTGACCAGGGTTCCGCTGTTTATCTAGTGTGTTGAGTTGTTCCCAGGTATGACCAAGCAGTTCGGTATGGTCTATTTTCCTAATCTGTTTCCACACATCTGCTGGCAAACATAACCCGAAGAACAAGTCTATGTCGGCAAGTGTCATTATTGTTGATCCCAGAGCGGTACCTAGCTCGGTGTAAAAGGCGGTGGGGTTCTTTCGTAAATCCGGTAAAGATTTACGGAACGTCAAAATGTCCTGTCTGTCCCATGGTTGATACACCCAATTGTAGACCACCCTTCCTCTAGTGTCTTGATGGTTCATATCGTCATGAGTCCCTTGTCCTCTAGGAGGTACCCAATAAGGGGCAGCTTCTTTTATCGGCATCATGCTATCTGGTTTTTCCACCGGGGGTCCTGCTATCTTAGATGTCCTGTCCTTATCTATCCGTCCTTGTTCCACGAGGTGACGGAATACCTCCAGTGTGGATGAAAAGAGTTCTGTAACATCGTTGTCGCCTTCATCTCCGGTGTCTACCTTCCTATAGAGAGCCACTAGCCGCTCGGGCCCTACATCTTGGTACTTCTCTTCATATGCAGTAAGAGTGTGGTAACAGAGACGTACAATAAAGTATCGTTTGCGGTTTTCAACATAGGAGTTGCATATGTCAGTTACATACTCTTCTGTCTCCTTCCTATCTATGAGGGATTTAACTATTTTATCAATGCCTGCTCGCTCATTTTTACTTAATCGCGGGACCCTGGGCGCTCCTTTTTCTTTTGATCCTACCTCTACTACTGTATCCTTTGATGAGGCATTTGGTGTGGGTGACTCGGTGGGAGCAGAGGCGGTGGAGACTGAGGCGATCGTGCCATCTCCGGCTATACTTTGGTGGTCCTGGCGTTGTACTACGGGATGAGTAGGGGCGTAAGGGGGTGGCATGTATATGATTGGGGGACCTAACAATAAATCATCATCTACCCTTTGTTTTGCCGGTAACTTGGGGTAAAGAGTCGAGGGCGTTCTAACAGGGCATTGACCTGATATTTTTGATTCCTGTTCCTTTTTATCGATTTCCTTTTCTTTTAGTTTTTCTTGTAATCTTTTACAGGCTTGGTAAGCTGATTTTCGCGTTTCTTTATCTTGTCTAGCTTCGTCCCTTTTCTTTCTGTGAGCTGCCTCTTTTCGCCATAAACCAAAACTGTCAAACATGGCTGGTCTAGTTTTCTTTTTGTGGAGAGCTAATTCTAATGTTTCTATTTTAGCGGGATCGAAAGATCCCGTCAGTGGCCACTGATTTACCCGGTCCTTCCTAGTGTATTTATGCCATAGTTTGCTATAAGCTACGGTGGCTAATCCATACTTTACGTACATGTCTTTGTTAGGGGTGCCTTCCGGCGGTGCGGCTAACTGACCTCTAACGAACGGTCTGGTCCAAAACAATTACAATCAAACAATCTAGAGAAAACAGGCATGACGTATTTATCGGTCAAAAATGAATATCTCAATCAATCAATTTAGACAAAAAGTCTGCACTACCTGTCCTTCGCTGCCTGCAAAGAGAGAGAATATTCCTATTCTTCGTTGTTTGCAAGCAGGGAAATGTCGCAAATAACTCAATATCAAAAAAGGAATACTAGTATTTCAATCAAACTATTCAATAATCAATCAATTTAAGTAGTTTTTTCACGACCTTACCCGAACCGTATGGACGGTTCTTCGTCTTCCCCTTCCAGCGCCTGGTTGTCCTCTCACTCCAACAATCAATGCGGCGTTCCTCTAAGGTCCCAGTCAGGACAGCAGGTCACTCGAGAGATGTCCGTTCGGAACCGGTGAAGTTCAGTCGATCGGCAGCCAGACAAGGGTCTTCTCAGGCAGGTATACCCCAATCGTTTAGTCGTTCACTCCGTCGTTAGGACCTCTCTACCGGACCCACGCGTCGCTGATGGGCCCCCACGTTTGGGCGCCAATTTGTGAAAGGCAGCGAGTCTTCTAAGACCCTCAATGCTGCCCGGTGCAGGGTTCCACCTCTAATTCACTTTGGGTTCGCTATCAAAATAATGAGGCAAGCGCTGGAAACTGGAAGACAAGAAAAAGGTTTATTTCTCATGAGGAGATCACGTCAACTGCAGACACCGGGATGTCTGAGGGAGGTGTTCTGCTGATAACTCCTTTGGCTCTTCCTTTTATACAGGTTTGACACAATGCATTGGTTTCATCAACATGGTTACACAAACTTGGGGTCCCCGCCCCGGGCAGGTTGTCACATAAGCCCAACAGTAATTCTCTTCCCACCCAGGTCAAACAGACAATCTTATCTTGCAGCTGGACCTTGCTTCAGGGTCTAAAACATGTGAGACCGGCCAGATCTAAGAGTCCGTTCTGTTGATAAAAACAGGTCCCATTGTTGGTAACAACAAGTCTTGCTATTTGCAGTGCAATAAATCATGTGGCAAGAGTCTTTTCGGTGTTTGGAACCTGTTTGTGTAACTAGGTGCAGTGAGGGGTAGAGTGTCCAAAGGTTTGCCTGAAAACAGAGATGAGAGGAAAAACGAGTTTGTGGCATCAAGTGGCGCTGAGGTTTGTTGCGGCAAATAGAGTTTATAGCCCCCAGCACACGTACCAGGTCGGTCAGAGGGTCAGAGGGATGGTAGTAAGGGCAGGGTGAAACAAAGGTGACCAACAGAGTACAAAATGGCTGTGATAGATTAAAATGACTGCAACTTATGTGCACATAGAATTCCACCAGACAAGATGGCGCAGGTAATGTTCACGATTGTCGTTTTGCTTTTAACAGTATGTGAATGAACGGAAACATGAAAACAGAGAAAATACACTGGAGGAAACCAATTCACGGAAAAACTATTTTAAGGAAAGACATTTTCAGGAAATCCAGATAAATTGAAAATGAAATGAAACATTTTCAAGGAAAGATCATTTTAAGGGAATACAGTTAAATCGAAAATGACATCA
Source organism: Calotriton arnoldi (assembly GCA_963921515.1). Lineage (NCBI taxonomy): Eukaryota > Metazoa > Chordata > Amphibia > Caudata > Salamandridae > Calotriton > Calotriton arnoldi. The sequence goes on from CAWUFW010000861.1 coordinate 2,371,883, forward strand.
AAAAAGCTATAACAACTAAATAGTATTATTTTTTTGCATGTAGAAACTAGAAAGCACATTAAATCTGGATCTGAATATATGTTTACAATAGTAAATGGTAGTCTGCCTCCATATATGGTTTCTCAGTAATCGTTTTCTAATAAAATCGATTTTTATGAAAAACATACAACACTCTTTCTCTCTAGTTACATATATATGTATATGTAAATAAATGGTTTCTCAGTGACGGTTTTCTAATATAATCGATTTTTATGAGAAACATACAACACTCTTTCTCTCTTCCTCTCTAGTTACATTTTTCATAAAAATCGATTATATTAGAAAACCGTCCCTGAGAAACCATATATATATATATATATATATATATATATATATATATATATATATATATATATATGCAAAAAAGCAGCAAAGAACTCTGGGTAGTTCTCAAGTTTAGGTGGAACGCAGCTCCTGTATAGAGCACCCTCAACACCAGCGATACGCTAAATCTGCTCACCTCAAATGTCTGCCTTTCTATGAAAGCCTTTAACCATAGGATTAGCACAGTGCCATCCACGCTGAGATCGAAAGGGACAAAGTATTTTGCCATTTCTACAGCAAAGTTTTTAAGCATAGGACTAGTACAGTGCCATCCATGCCGAGCTGCAAAAATACATATATATGTGACTAGCGACATATAGAGGATGCAGATGTTTGATGGATTTTCCACTCATAAACCAGGAGTTTATTTAAGTTGTGTACCAACATCAGTTAATCAGTTTTTCACATTTAATGAAGAAATCCATGACCTTTAACCCCTTCGCTGCTAGGCCTTTTCCCCCCCTGTGCTAAGCCTTTTTTTGGCTATTTGGGGTAGTTCGCGCTTAGGCCCCTGTAACTTTTTGACCACATAAGGTATCCACGCCAAATTTGCGTCCTTTTTTTCTAACATCATGGGGATTGTAAAGGTACCCAGGGTTTGTGGATTCCCCTGGAGGGGACCCAGAAATTAGCCAAAATACAGCAAACTTTTGTTTTTTTGGGGAAAAATGCGAAAAAAGGGCTACAGATGAAAGCGTCTTGTTTTTTCCCTACAAATGGCATCAAAAAGGGGTTGTGGTGCTGAAATCACCATCTTCCCAGCTTTCAGGGACAAGCAGACTTTTGTCAGAAAACCAACTTTTTTACACAGTTTTGGCATTTTTCTGGGACAAAGCCTATTTTTGCTATATTTTGTGCTTTCAACCTCCTTCCAGTTAATGGTAGAAATGGGTATGAAAGCAATAATGGATCCTGGAAAGCTATACATTTCTGAAAAGTAGACAAAATTCTGAATTCATCAAGGGGTCATTTGTGTAGATCCTTAAAGTTTTCCTTATAGAAACTAACAGTTAAATGAAGGAAAAATTGAAAAGTAGTTGAAAAAAACAGCCATTTGTGTCAACGTTTTCACCTGTAACTTCTTCTAATTATGACAGCTATTTGAAAGCAATATACCGTTATATCCGCTGGACCTTTCTGGTTGTGGGGATATATACAGGACTTGTAGGTTCACCAAGAACCCGACGAACCCAGAGCCAATAACTGAGCAGCATCTTGCAATGGTTTTTTATTATGTACCGGGTATATAGCAATTATTTTGGGAAAATGTATACATGGAAAAATTGTTATGAAAGACACCTATGTATTTCTGAAATGGGAACAAAATGTAGATTTTAGAAACAGTAGATATTTGCACATTTCCGAAATTGGGAGTACCCATACTAGCATGAGAATTATAGGTAATTTTTCAAAATGACTTATTTTTTACACATTGTCTTTCATTTGGAAGGCAGAAATGCATCAAAAGTCAATAGGTAATAACAGTTGCTCTACAATCCTGTGTTACCCTAAGTCTCCCGATAAAAATGGTACCTCATTTGTGTGGGTAGGCCTTGTGCCCACAACAGGAAATGGCTCAAAACGCAACGTGGACGTACCACATTTGCACAATGAAAAATTACCCTTTTTTTGCAAAGTGCCTAGCTGTAGTTTTTGAACCCTAGCTCTGCGGGCACTTAGGGAAACCTAGCAAACCTATACATTTTTGAAAACTAGACACCCAGGGAATTCAGGACGGGGTGACTTGACTGGCTCTCACCAGGTTCTGTTACCCAGAATCCCTTGCAAACCTAAAAAATTGGTTAAAAAAACACATTTTCCCCACATTTCTGTGGTGGAAAGTTCTGGAATCTGCGTGGATCCACAAATTTCCACCCACCCCGCGTTCCCCAAAGTCTTACGAGAAAAATGGTACCTCACTTGTGTGGGTCGGCCTAGTGCCTGCGACAGGAAACGGTGCAAAACGCAACGTGGTCACACCTCAATTTCGCAGTGAAAAATGACCCTTTTTTGGCAAAGTGACTAGCTGTAGTTTTTGAACCCTAGCTCTGCCGGCACCTAGGGAAACCTAGCAAACCTATACATTTTTTAAAACTAGACACCCAGAGGAATCCAGGATGGGGTGACTTGACTGCCTCCCACCAGGTTCTGTTACCCAGAATCCCTTGCAAACCTAAAAAATTGTCAAAAAAAACACATTTTCCCCACATTTCTGTGGTGGAAAGTTCTGGAATCTACGTGGATCCACCAATTTCCGCCCACCCCGCGTTCCCCAAAGTCTTACGAGAAAAATGGTACCTCACTTGTGTGGGTCGGCCTAGTGCCTGCGACAGGAAACGGCGCAAAACGCAACGTGGTCACACCTCAATTTCGCAGTGAAAAATGACCCTTTTTTGGCAAAGTGCCTAGCTGTAGTTTTTGAACCCTAGCTCTGCCGGCACCTAGGAAAACCTAGCATACCTATACATTTTTTAAAACTAGACTCCCAGGGGAATCCAGGATGGGGTGACTTGACTGCCTCCCACCAGGTTCTGTTACCCAGAATCCCTTGCAAACCTAAACAATTGTCCAAAAAAACACATTTTCCCCACATTTCTGTGGTGGAAAGTTCTGGAATCTGCGTGGATCCACAAATTTCCACTCACCCCGTGTTCCCCAAAGTCTTATGAGAAAAATGGTACCTCACTTGTGTGGGTCGGCCTAGTGCCTGCGACAGGAAACGACGCAAAACGCAACGTGGTCACACTTCAATTTCGCAGTGAAAAATGACCCTTTTTTGGCAAAGTGCCTAGGTGTAGTTTTTGAACCCTAGCTCTGCCGGCACCTAGGGAAACCTAGCAAACCTATACATTTTTGAAAACTAGACACCCAGGGGAATCCAGGATGGGGTGACTTGACTGCCTCCCACCAGGTTCTGTTACCCAGAATCCCTTGCAAACCTAAAAAATTGTCCAAAAAACCACATTTTCCCCACATTTCTGTGGTGGAAAGTTCTGGAATCTGCGTGGATCCACAAATTTCCACTCACCCCGTGTTCCCCAAAGTCTTATGAGAAAAATGGTACCTCACTTGTGTGGGTCGGCCTAGTGCCTGCGACAGGAAACGGCGCAAAACGCAACGTGGTCACACCTCAATTCCGCAGTGAAAAATGACCCTTTTTTGGCAAAGTGCCTAGCTGTAGTTTTTGAACCCTAGCTCTGCCGGCACCTAAGGAAACCTAGCAAACCTATACATTTTTGAAAACTAGACACCCAGGGGAATCCAGGATGGGGTGACTGGACTGCCTCCCACCAGGTTCTGTTACCCAGAATCCCTTGCAAACCTAAAAAATTGTCAAAAAAAACACATTTTCCCCACATTTCTGTGGTGGAAAGTTCTGGAATCTGCGTGGATCCACCAATTTCCACTCACCCCGTGTTCCCCAAAGTCTTATGAGAAAAATGGTACCTCACTTGTGTGGGTCGGCCTAGTGCCTGCGACAGGAAACGGCGCAAAACGCAACGTGGTCACACCTTAATTCTGCAGTGAAAAATGACCCTTTTTTGGCAAAGTGCCTAGCTGTAGTTTTTGAACCCTAGCTCTGCCGGCACCTAGGGAAACCTAGCAAACCTATACATTTTTGAAAACTAGAGACCCAGGGGAATCCAGGATGGGGTGACTGGACTGCCTCCCACCAGGTTCTGTTACCCAGAATCCCTTGCAAACCTAGAAAATTGTCAAAAAAAACACATTTCCCCCACATTTCTGTGGTGGAAAGTTCTGGAATCTGCGTGGATCCACAAATTTCCACACACCCCGCGTTTCCCAAAGTCTTACGAGAAAAATGGTACCTCACTTGTGTGGGTTGGCCTAGTGCCTGCGACAGGAATCGGCGCAAAACGCAACGTGGTCACACCTCAATTCTGCAGTGAAAAATGACCCTTTTTTGGCAAAGTGCCTAGCTGTAGTTTTTAACCCTAGCTCTGCCGGCACCTAGGGAAACCTACCAAACCCACACATTTCTGAAAAGTAGACACCCGGGGGCTTCCAGGAGGTATGGCTTGCGTGGATCCCCCAACGTTTCCTTACCCAGAATCCCCTGCAAACCTCAATTTTAGCTGAAAAAAATCACTTTTTTCACACATTTTTGTGTGGGAAAGTGTGGCATCACTGGCCTCACACAAATTTCCTACCACCCAGCGTTCCCCCAGGTCTCCCGATAAAAATGGTGCCTCACTTGTGTGGGAGGCCCAAGTACCCGCGACAGGCAAGGGCCCAAAACGTAGTGAGGCGACATCAAATTGCCTATCTCAAAACCACCTGGTTTTGCAAGGGGGTCACCTGGGTCTTTGGCCCCGTGCTCGGCGGCCATCTAGGGAAACCTACCAAACCCACACATTTCTGAAAAGTAGACACCCAGGGGCTTCCAGGGAGGTATGGCTTGCGTGGATCCCCCAACGTTTCCTTACCCAGAATCCCCTGCAAACCTCAATTTTAGCTGAAAAAATCACTTTTTTCACACATTTTGTGTGGGAAAGTGTGGCATCACTGGCCTCACACAAATTTCCTACCACCCAGCGTTCCCCAGGTCTCCCGATAAAATGGTGCCTCACTTGTGTGGGAGGCCCAAGTACCCTCGACAGGCAAGGGCCCAAAACGTAGTGAGGCGACATCAAAATTGCCTATCTCAAAACCACCTGGTTTTGCAAGGGAGTCACCTGGGTCTTTGGCCCGTGCTCGGCGGCCATCTAGGGAAACCTACCAAACCCACACATTTCTGAAAATTAGACACCCGGGGGCTTCCAGGGAGGTATGGCTTGCGTGGATCCCCCAACGTTTCCTTACCCAGAATCCCCTGCAAACCTCAATTTTAGCTGAAAAAAATCACTTTTTTCACACATTTTTGTGTGGGAAAGTGTGGCATCACTGGCCTCACACAAATTTCCTACCACCCAGCGTTCCCCAGGTCTCCCGATAAAAATGGTGCCTCACTTGTGTGGGAGGCCCAAGTACCCGCGACAGGCAAGGGCCCAAAACATTTTTGATAGGCAATGTTGATGTTGCCTCAAAACGTTTTGTGTCCTTGCATGTCGCGGGTACTTGGGCCTCCCACACAAGTGAGGCACCATTTCTATCGGGAGACCTAGGGGAACGCTGGGTGGTAGGAAATTTGTGTGAGGCCAGTGATGCCACACTTTCCACACAAAAATGTGTGAAAAAGTGATTTTTCAGCTAAAATTGAGGTTTGCAGGGATTCTGGTAGGAAACGTTGGGGATCCACGCAAGCCATACCTCCCTGGAAGCCCCGGGTGTCTACTTTTCAGAAATGTGTGGGTTTGGTAGGTTTCCTAGATGGCCGCCGAGCACGGGCCAGAGACCCAGGTGACTCCCTTGCAAAACCAGGTGGTTTTGAGATAGGCAATTTTGATGTCGCCTCACTACGTTTTGGGCCCTTGCCTGTCGCTGGTACTTGGGCCTCCCACACAAGTGAGGCACCATTTTATCGGGAGACCTGGGGAACGCTGGGTGGTAGGAAATTTGTGTGAGGCCAGTGATGCCACACTTTCCCACACAAAAATGTGTGAAAAAAGTGATTTTTTTCAGCTAAAATTGAGGTTTGCAGGGAATTCTGGGTAAGAAACGTTGGGGGATCCACGCAAGCCATACCTCCCTGGAAGCCCCATGGTGTCTACTTTTCAGAAATGTGTGGGTTTGGTAGGTTTCCCTAGATGGCCGCCGAGCACGGGGCCAAAGACCCAGGTGACCCTCTTGCAAAACCAGGTGGTTTTGAGATAGGCAATTTTGATGTCGCCACACTACGTTTTGGGCCCTTGCCTGTCGCTGGTACTTGGGCCTCCCACACAAGTGAGGCACCATTTTTATCGGGAGACCTGGGGGAACGCTGGGTGGTAGGAAATTTGTGTGAGGCCAGTGATGCCACACTCTCCACACAAAAATGTGTGAAAAAGTGATTTTTTTTCAGCTAAAATTGAGGTTTGCAGGGGATTCTGGGTAAGGAAACGTTGGGGATCCACGCAAGCCATACCTCCCTGGAAGCCCCCGGGTGTCTACTTTTCAGAAATGTGTGGGTTTGGTAGGTTTCCCTAGATGGCCGCCGAGCACGGGGCCAAAGACCCAGGTGACCCCCCTTGCAAAACCAGGTGGTTTTGAGATAGGCAATTTTGATGTCGCCACACTACGTTTTGGGCCCTTGCCTGTCGCGGGTACTTGGGCCTCCCACACAAGTGAGGCACCATTTTTATCGGGAGACCTGGGGGAACGCTGGGTGGTAGGAAATTTGTGTGAGGCCAGTGATGCCACACTTTCCCACACAAAAATGTGTGAAAAAGTGATTTATTTCAGCTAAAATTGAGGTTTGCAGGGGATTCTGGGTAAGGAAACGTTGGGGGATCCACGCAAGCCATACCTCCCTGGAAGCCCCCGGGTGTCTACTTTTCAGAAATGTGTGGGTTTGGTAGGTTTCCCTAGGTGGCCGCCGAGCCCCGGGCCAAAAACCCAGGTGACCCCCTTGCAAAACCAGGTCATTTTGAGATAATGTGTTGTTTATTTCTGCAGCGTGAAAATTTTGGCACAATATTGCAAGGAAAATGTGACAGACATTTTGAGGTTTGCAGGACATTGTGGGTACCATAACTTGTTGGGATCCACAAGAGAGATATCACCATGTACTCCCATGGGTGTTTCGTTTACGACAATATCTACAGTTGGTAGGTTATTCTTAGACGGAATGTACACCTTGGTAGACAGACTAAAAAGACAAACATTACTGCACAGCCATCTATTCCTCAAGCACACACACATACTGGTTGGATTTGGCACGAGGGCAAGTGATGGTTCTGTATATACAATTTTATTAACAAGAGATTTCACAAAAATGAAATGCACTGCCAATAATTGAAAGGACAAAAAACTGAACCAGTGACTCGCAGCTCGTGAGCTGTAAAGCCACGTCAAGGCCCCAACCGCTTTACAGGCCATTCACACACCTTTCATGCGTGATACACACAAGACCATTCACACCACCAGGCACGAAACAAACACATTACAACATTCACAAAAAGGGACAAGGTACACCCTGCTTGAGAAAGACAAAAAAATATTACTGCACAGCCATCTAATCCTCAAGCACACACACACATACTGGTTGGATTTGGCACGAGGGTGAGTGATGGTTCAGTATATACAATTGTATTAACAAGTGATTTCACAAAAATGAAATGCACTGTTAATAATTGAAAGGACGAGAAACTGAACCATTGACTCACAGCTCGTGAGCTGTAAAGCCACGACAAGGCACCAACCTCTTTACAGGCCATTCATACACCTTTCATACGTGTGACACATACAAAACCATTCACACCACCAGCCGCGGGCCCATCACATTACAACACTCACACCAGCAGACAGCGCCATTCAAGGGCCCATCACTTTCACACGCCCACATTCCTAACACAGCAACCACACAAGCTGATGGATTGCGTGGAGTGTCGCTCGGCTAACAGTGTGTGTAGTGACCAGCAGCAAGTCACTACTCACACACCACCAGCCGAGCGCCAGTCCACGCACACCGCCAGCCAAGCGCCACTCCACGCACACCGCCAGCCAAGCGCCACTCCACGCACACCGCCAGCCAAGCGCCACTCCACGCACACCGCCAGCCAAGCGCCACTCCACGCACACCGCCAGCCAAGCGCCACTCCACGCACACCACCATCACATTTAGGATTTTTTTTAATAAAAATAAGAAAACACAAACAAATTGCAAATAGATACAAATCTACTAACACAACATCTGAAACTCAATACACTACAGAAATGCCAACCTTGAAACTGAACCAAAAATATTAAACAATAGAGGCCAGGCAGTTCACTTTACCACTCATGGATGCTCCCAAAAATTATTTTGCGTGTGGTACAATCTAAAACAAGCAGGCACACACAGCCCAGGGTTAGAAGGACACTCGGGGCAGTACATGCGATTCTCCTTCCGCATACCTCTTCGCCAACAGACTCTACATCTCCTACTGGGAAAGTCTTTTGAGGGTGTGGGAGGAATGTGATCAGGAAAGTGGCGATCTTTCAATCTAGCAACATCCTCCACCAATCCAACTCTAGGAACACTTGCCTGTTCCACTAAAACAAGGCTGCCTATTACAGACTCTTGAAACTTAGCAAAAGTCATCTTTGACTCAGGACAAGAATCCTGGAACACAACAAAAGCATTAAAGGTTGCTAAGTGGAAAAGATGGATAGCCAACTTCTTGTACCAAATGTAAGCCTTACGAAGAGCAGCATAAGGTTCCAACCTCTGATCTACTCTGTCAACACCACCCATGTGCTTATTATAGTCTAAAATGCACACAGGTTTGCGCGCTTCAGCAACCTGACCCCAAACAGTCACAGGTGCAGTGCTTTCATCATGGATGGTAGACAGCATGTAGACATCTCTCCTGTCTGAAAACTTCACAGCTAGAAGCTTCTCGCAACGCAACGCACTGCACTGTCCCCGCACAAGCTTTTTACAAACAAGTTCTTTTGGGAAACCTTTACGGTTAGAGCGGATTGTGCCACAAGCAACAGTGTCCACTTTGGCCAATTCCCTGAACAACCGCACACCAGTGTAGAAGTTATCTACATATAAATGGTGGCCTTTGTTAAAAAATCCTCTTCCAAGTTCCCACACAATTTTCTCAGTAACTCCAAAAGTGGACGGACAACCAGGGGGTTAATACTGGAATCCTTACCGGTGTACACTCTGAAATTAGAGACATATCCAGTCCTACTATCACACAGCATATACAGCTTAATTCCATAGCGTGCCCTCTTACTAGGAATGTATTGCCTAAAAACCAAGCGGCCCTTGAACAACACCTCATCCACTGCAATTTCTTTCCCTGGAGCATAGATCTCAGAAAATCGATCAACAAAGTGATCAATGACAGGCCGAATCTTAAAAAGACGGTCACATTCAGGGTGATCTCGTGGCAACGCTAAACCATTATCGACAAAATGCATCATCCGAAGCAGAAGCAAATACCTATCACGACTCATGACTGCCGGAAAAATAGCAGTTGCCATCAAGGGACTAGTAGACCAATATGAAGACATTGATGGCTTCCTTAGCAAGCCCATCAAAAAAGTTAAACCCAAGAACTTCTTCATCTCTTCCAGATTTGTGGGAGTCCACCGGGTAGCTCTAGAGTGGGGCTTAAGACTGGCACTGTTGTCCCTCACAAACTGTTCGGCATACAAATTAGTCTGCTCAACAATCTCTGCCAAAAACACATCGTCCATAAACAACTGAAAAAAATGTATCGGCAAAAAGTTTTCAGTATTCACTCTACACCCTGGAACACCAGTAAAGTCTGGCAATGCCGGCTGCACCATGCCTGGGGCAACCCAGAGGTCAGCACTTTCAACGGGAAGCCTTGCAGCCCCATGCTGCAGCCCAGGTGCCTCTTGCCGCACTATACCAACGGGAAGCCTTGCTGCCCCAGATGCCTCTTGCTGCACTATATCAACGGAAAGCCTTGCAGCCACAGGCTGCAGCCCAGATGCCTCTTGCCGCACTACACCAACCGAAAGCCTTGCAGCCCCAGGCTGCAGCCCAGATGCCTCTTGCCACACTATCGGCACATCAATCTCCTCCTCTAACTCAGGCACTTCATCCGCACTAAGAGTATCTTCAGTATCCGATGATTCCATGTGGAGAGAAAACTCACTGCCTGAATCGTCCCCTGCCTCCTCTGCCTCAGATGCAGAGTCAGTCTCTGAACCATGGTCAGAGGAAGACTCAAAAAGCATACCAACAACCTGCTGAGCAGTAATCCTGCGGCTAGCCATTATCCTTACTAAGAAAGGAGACTGCACAAACAAGTCAGCAACAACCAACACTGTGCAAAGCAAGTAAGTTAAAAAATGTGTGCCTTTATCACAAAGATCTATATACTCAAAAACTATACAATTCACTTACAAGAGACAGCTACACTCACCAGCACCTACTCTGCAGAGACACAGCAAAAACGATATCCCACTAGAAAGAAAACAAACAAAACCAATTACTCACAAGACAACAAAATACACATCGAGCACAAATGCAAAATGTTTTTGACACTCAAAAAACAGAAGCCAAACATACTGCTATTATTACACCATTTGCAAAAACAAATTCATGCAGAGAAATGAAACTCATTACATTGTACAAAAAAACTCTCTTACCAAACACGTGCAACTACACAAACAGCAGAGCCACCAGTAACGAAACCGCAACCTGGAACAGTCTAAAGAGCAAAAGCCTTCAACTAGAACAAAAAAATAAAGCATTACAATTGCAATTCACAAAAAATAAAACAATTAACATTATAACACGCTATGTTACTACTCAAATGGTCAATCGGCCAGAATACACATAAAGAAATCTGCCCCCTGGAAGCGACCCTTTTTATTTAAACTACTTCCCTGGTGTCTAGTGGGGTTTCTGCCCTCCCCCCGGGGCAGAAAGGCAAAAACAGGCCGCTCTGCCCCCAGGGGGGCAGAATTCCTATTACAAAATAAAATGGCCACCTGGAAGTGACCCTTGCCCAAGGGGTCACTCCCATCACAATTGAAATAAATCCCTGGTGCCTAGTGGGGTTTTCTGCCCCCCCGGGGGCAGAAAGGGCAAAAAACAGGCCGATCTGCCCCCAGGGGGGCAGAAAAGTCTTAATAAAATGTTGGCCCCCTAGGAAGCGACCCTTGCCCAAGGGGTCGCTTCCATTTCATCACAAAATGGATCCCTGGATCTAGTGGGCTTTTCTGCCCCCCCTGGATCCAAAAACGGCCGAAAAAAACGGTTGATTTGTCCCCAGGGGGGGCAGAAAAGTCTTCAATAAATTCTGGCCCCCTAGGAAGCGACCCTTGCTCAAGGGGTCGCTTCCATTTGATTATAAATGGATCCCTGGATCTACTGGGCTTTTCTGCCTCCCCTGGACCCAAAAACGGCCGAAAAAAACGGTCGATTTGTCCCCAGGGGGGGCAGAAAAGTCTTCAATTAATTGTGGCCCCCTAGGAAGCGACCCTTGCCCAAGGGGTCGCTTCCATTTGATTATAAATGGATCCCTGGATCTAGTGGGCTTTTCTGCCCCCCCTGGATCCAAAAACGGCCGAAAAAAATGGTCGATTTGTCCCCAGGGGGGGCAGAAAAGTCTTCAATTAATTGTGGCCCCCTAGGAAGCAACCCTTGCCCAAGGGGTCGCTTCCTTTATTTGAAAAAGGACATCCCTGGTGTCTAGTGGGGCATTCCTGCTCCACGATCGCGACGCTGTGCGCGATCGTGAAGCAGGAATGCCAGCATTGAGACATCAGGGGAGAGGAAATACTCTTTCCTCTCCCCGATGCCTCAAGGCATCCTACTACGGCCCCCCGCCCCACCGCAACAAGAAACACTTACCCTCCTTCTGGACGCGCTGGAAAGAAATGATTTCCAGCGCGTCCAGCGCTTCCTGATGACGTCGGCGCGCGCTGTGCGCGCTGACGTCATGGGGAAGCGTGGGGGCCGGGGTGGCAGCGGAAACTCTTCCGCTGCCATCCCCCTCTGTGGGGGCAAGATCGATGCCCCAGGGGGAGCGCCAGCGCTTCCCCAGGGGCTGTGCTCATGACGGAGCAGTTCCGTCATAAGCACAGCCTAACCGATGCTCATGACGGAACCGCTCCGTCATGAGCATCGAAGGGGTTAATGAGGCACAGCAACATTAATACGCCCCCAAAACAACATACTTACTTAAAATAGGGGGTTTGGGTAATATAAATAGACAGGGGGGAAGTGGGATAAAGATATATGTATCTGTGCATCAACATGAATTTTGCAGCAAACCAACAAAGAGAATGTTTTTTAAGACTAATTTAATTTTCATCATTAAAAATAAGCATGCAAAAGCCAATTTAAAAAGGACATTCTATGAATTGTTTTCTATGAAATGGGAAATGCCCTTCATCCTGCAAATTAGGTGAAATGTTTTCTCAGTAATGGTATTCCATGAAATTGTTTTTCTATGAATTCACATAGACGCCAATCAACTGTTGCATAAACTCTATTGGTTACCATTTCAGCAGTGCATCTAGTTCAAAATCTGCTGCATCGTCTTCAAGGACTTACAGTTTACTTGCCGGCCTTTGTTAGCTTTCTCTTGAAACAGTATATTCGCTCTAGAACACTACTATGATCCCTGACAAACTTTCTGTTCACAGATTTTAGAAACAACACAGGGTGGTTGATCTTCGTCAGTGGCTGCAGCCAAACTATGGAATTCCCTTCCTATGTCACTATGGTTGTCTTCCTCCCTCCTGGAGTTTCAAAAACATCTAAAACTCTGACTCTTTCGCCAATCGTTTGGAACCTAAGGAATTAAAGAATGGAGATTTGGGTTGTTCTATTTTCCTCCTATATCTAAACATGCGCCTACAGGTCTTTGGCAATATAGTGCAAAATAAATTATTAAAACAAAAGAATAAGATCTACATTTGTATAGAACAAACCTAGGTGAGAGGCAGCTGAGCAGAGATACAATAAGAGGGTGAGTCTAGACAGGGGTGCTGGGTACGGGAGGGGATGTAGGATATCTAGTGTGTTTTTAGGTTGTTTTCTTTAAGTAGATGTGTTTTCAGACCTTTCTAAGTTGAAAAAGGGAAGGCATGGGGACAATGTTGCAGAGTCTGGCAGCATAGATGAAGATGGAGAAAGCCTGTTGCTTGTTTGCCTCACAGTCATCCCACAAGGCCCTCATATAATTTGAGTATGAAGTTACCTTCTCAAGGAAACTCCAAGCACTGCCAATGAGACAAGGAGAGCACGTGTACCTTTCCTCGTGACTTAAAAGCATCTGCTCAGGTTCATCAAAATCCCACAGTGTCTATGTCCACACAAGTATAGAACAAGAGAGGATTTTGCCTTTTTTTGTTTAATTCTGATGTACCACGCCACGGGACTCTTCTGGACAAACTGCAACAGGAACTTTCTGTGGCACTGGGGAAGAACCACTTGTTGGCTAGACCCAGGCTCGGAATCAGAGGTCTCTTCCAATGCAAGCTTGAACCACCTACTGCTTTATCTTCTGTAGCGCCTTCACTCTCAGCGTAGTCGCTCCAGAGTTGGGCACTCTGTCTGAACTTTGCAGGGCTCGATCACCCTAGTTATGCTTTGTAAAGTGCACTATCACCCGCGAGGGTACCCTGGCGCTGAAAGACCCTGGTGGCTTCTGGTAGACTCTTTGTCCAGTGGGCCTGGCCATCCTTGGTGTGCACAGGCAGCTCTGAGGGTGGTCTGCAGCTCCTCCTGGGGTACTTTGTATTTAGTGGTTATCTTGGAATTCTCTGGGAGTTTTGTCTCCAGGTTCCTCTCCTCCTGAGACTGTCCCCAGCGGGTCACTAGTGAATAAGTCAGATCCCCAGCCCTCTTGAAGATCTCTGGGAACACCACAACATCTACTTACACAGTCTGAGGACAGTTTGGTAGATTTTCAGGGTGTCCCACTTCAGGTGGTCCATGTCTCCACAGGCGAGGCAACCCTGCTGCGCTTAGGGTCATAGGCAGTACTTAATTTGTAGGCTCTCGTCAGGAGGCCACAGCATCTTGCACCATCAATTGCCCCTGCTTCTGCTGGCAATTACAGTACCATCACAAGTAACCATCACACTCGTACAAATGTGTCAATTCAGACTTTAAATATACATTAAAAATAGGGCTCCCGGTTTTATGGTATTTATATTTTTGGCATTTACGTCTGTATTTATCCATATTTATTTTTTGCTAATTTTACCTGTATTTATCCATATTTATTTTAGGTTTGGTGAAAAAATTAAGCTGAAATGTGTATATTTCTGCATTTATTTAACCAGTTAATGAGCACTCGTGTCTCAACGCCTGATAGGTTTCAATGAAATATACACACTCAGATGGTAAAATATGCACTTGTAAGAAAATATGTAAATTGTAGTATCAAGGTTGTGCAAATCTACTGTTGTTTAAGGCTCTTTACTAAAATCTCTCTATTTTTTTAATCCCCTTGCCTGTCAATCCGCACAGCTATTGGCCTGGCAGTCATGATTGACAGCATTTAGAATCGCTCAAAAACAACCCATATTTCCTTTTTTACCCACATTTAAAAATAAATACAGACAGGAAAATAAATGGTTTTCTGTCTGTATTTATCTGTAAAAATCAGTAAAAACGGAAAACAGGGAGCCTTAATTAAAAATGACTAATACATGCTGCCCACGCTATTCTTTTAGCTTTGGGTGGCAGGTACTAGTGATTTCAATGTATATTTAATTATTAAACAACTGTTGTTGTGTTCCTCACAAAATTATACAACCACCCTACCATTTGGCAGGATGTTAAGAGAGCCAGTGTTGACAAAAAAGTGCCGGTGCCGAGCACCGGAAACCACCTGTGCAAATTAAACACTGGGCATCGGGGAAATAGGTCAGCTTCGACTTGGCAAGCCTACTCGTCTCTAGAACCCCCTCTCTCCCTGCTCTCTCGTGTTTCCACCCACTGCAGTGCTTTAAATGGGCCGGTACTCACCGGTACTGAGTACCGGCACTTCTTTGATTTATCACTCTGAGTACCGGCACTTCTCTACTTCAGAGGAGAGTACCGGTACTCATGAAAAGGTAGGCTCATTGGCTGTGCTGGTGAGCAGGAGTGGAACGTGTCTCTGGCAGCCAAGGCGCCGCTTCTGTAGCCCGATCTGAGCCCCAGCTGAGCTAGTCAGCAGGGCTCATTTGAATAATGTCCGGGTGCTCACCATCACGCTGTGCTTGACAAAGCAGGGTCCGTTCAGGCCCTGTGCTGTCAATCACATTCACACTATCCTGTGCATTTGTGCAAACACAGGAATCATGGCAGTCACCTGGCAGTGGCGATCAGGCTACGGCCAGTCCGGCCCTGGTGGAAATTAAAAAAGCCATGGTAGGTGAAGAGAAAACATGGCTTTTATCATACCTGAGTCTTTTGTGTGTCTGCTATGTTTGTGTGCTTGCCTGCATTTGTATGCCTGTTTTTGTAAGTAAAAAGTGAGAGAAAGAGAGAGAATCAAGACACTCTCAGGAGGTATTTTAAAGAAAATGGGTGGCACTTTGTTTGTACATGTCTGCTCGGCGACAAAGATTCATAAATAACGTAAAAGGGAGGGTTGGTGGGTGGGTGAGTGAGTGGATGGATGAGTGAGCAAGGGTGGATGTATGATGGATGGATGAGTGAAAGCATGCATGGGTGAAAGAGGGTGGATGATTGGATAAAAGGGCGGATGATGGGTGGAAAAGTGAAAGATTGGATGGATGGATGGATGGATGGATGAATGAAAGGTAGAGAGGATGGATGAAAGGGTGGATGATGGATGAGTGAAAGGAGGGATTGAGTGAAAGGGTGGATGGAATGAAAGGGTGGATGGAATAAAGGAGTGAAAGGGTTGATGGATGGATGAGCGAAAGGATTGATGGATGAGGGAAAGGGTGGATAAAGAGATGGATGAGTGAAAGGATGAATGGATAGGTTTGGAGATGGATGGATAGGTTTGGATATGAAGCGTGGATAGACGGAATGGTGAAAAACTGAATGATGGATGAAAGACTGGATAGAAGGTAAAGGTTAAATGGTGGACATCAGCAGGTAAATGGTAGGATGAAAGGATGAATGGATAGATCGATGGAAGAGACAAGAGATATCTTCTGGGGAGGGTCATGATTGTTTGCTTCATTTGCTTGGTGCCATAAGAGCTTTGGTTTGAAGTGGAGGTATTTTCAGTTTCTTCCTACTCGCGTGCTCAAAAATATATAGTATTGTGCCAAACAAGAGCAATTAACAGTATGGCATTCAGAAGGTGCAACTATTGCAAAAAAAAAAGGAAATGTTAACATATTATCGCATTTCTCTTTCATTTTGTGTAATGAGTTAACCTGCTTTGTTTATATAAACACATTTCTCATGTGTTTTGGTATGTGCTGCAACTAATATAGAAGTCGTTAAGTATCATCATGTCTTGCCCTTAGCCCCACCCCAAGCCCCGCCCCTCACTACACCTCTAGCTCATTTTAATGAGTACCTGCACCTATTTTTTCCCATTTAAAGCACTGACCCACTGTATGGCCTTATGGTCCTGTGAAAGGCAGCAAGTCTTCTAAGACCCTCAATGCTGCCCGGTGCAGGGTTCCACCTCTAATTCACTTTGGGTTCGCTATCAAAATAATGAGGCAAGCGCTGGAAACTGGAAGACAAGAAAAAGGTTTATTTCTCATGAGGAGATCACGTCAACTGCAGACACCGGGATGTCTGAGGGAGGTGTTCTGCTGATAACTCCTTTGGCTCTTCCTTTTATACAGGTTTGACAGAATGCACTGGTTTCATCAACATGGTTACACAAGCTTGGGGTCCCCGCCCCGGGCAGGTTGTCACACAAGCCCAACAGTAATTCTCTTCCCACCCAGGTCAAACAGACAATCTTATCTTGCAGCTGGACCTTGCTTCAGGGTCTAAAACATGTGAGACCGGCCAGATCTAAGAGTCCGTTCTGTTGATAAAAACAGGTCCCATTGTTGGTAACAACAAGTCTTGCTGTTTGCAGTACAATAAATCATGTTGCAAGAGTCTTTTTGGTGTTTGGAACCTGTTTGTGTAACTAGGTGCAGAGAGGGGTAGAGTGTCCAAAGGTTTGCCTGAAAACAGAGATGAGAGGAAAAACGAGTTTGTGGCAGCAAGTGGCGCTGAGGTTTGTTGCGGCAAATAGAGTTTATAGCCCCCAGCACACGTACCAGGTCGATCAGAGGGTCAGAGGGATGCTAGTAAGGGCAGGGTGAAACAAAGGTGACCAACAGAGTACAAAATGGCTGTGATAGATTAAAATGACTGCAACTTATGTGCACATAGAATTCCACCAGACAAGATGGCGCAGGTAATGTTCACGATTGTCGTTTTGCTTTTAACAGTCCTCCTTGACTTTTCTCCTGGGACTTTAAGCAGGGTCTTTAATGGTCTAAACTACGGCACAGGAGTACCTTTACCTGCTTCACTGGTCCGTGCTTATCCAGACAGACATGCTAGGTTTCTTTTGTGGCTCTCATCTTTCTGAAGTCCTCTGATGGTCTTTTCTGAGATGAGCCTTTCCCTGCCTCCATATAGTGCTTGAACCATCCTGAATCATGCACTTGCTTGCCCAGAAGGGAAGCAGCTCGCAGTGTTACATCTCTTTCAGGCTGTGCAGTGCACAGACCCCACTATTTGGTATTACCAATAGCTCTTTTCACAAAATAAATGTATACACCGACCCCCATACAAGAAGTACTATCCTCTCCTGCCATGCTCCACTTCAACAGCACTGGTCGTCACAACATCCTGAAGGCCAGCAGGGCCAATGCAAAGATTTTCAGAAACCCCAGGCAAAATTACATTTTGCTATTTGAATGCTCCCTTAGCAATACGCAATTTTAAGACTTTTTGCAGTTTGGTACCCCCCTGTGTTCATTTGTGGTGATGTCAGAAGGAAGTTTCCTACTCTGACTTAATATACCTCCTGGCCAGGATGCTAAAATTGTACTCAGAAGGAAACAATTTTTTTCGTCGCCCTCAGCTAGGATACTATGCCCTATTAGCACATTAAATACCATCTAATTCTTCCCATAAGTCTTTGCAACAGGATGTCATTTAGAAATCGCCTTTTCACTGCTGTTTAGTGACCACTTTCCCAAGTAACCTATAGCGAGCACCAGTGGCGTAGGTAGACCTTTCGCCGCCCATGACGGTCGGGGCGTTTGCCGGCCCGCGACGGTCGCAGGTTAGGGGGGGTGGCGACGGTCCCTGCGTTGCGTCTGCCGCCCTGCGGCAACCGCAGGTAAGAGCAGGGTGGTCCGCCCTCCCCAAAACCCGTGCCGCCTGGGGTGGATCGCCCCCCTTGCTACGCCACTGGCGACCACTTGTCATTGCACCACGTGGAGGCGGCCCGCCGTGAACATAGAGTAATACCCTGGCTTTGTGTCCAGCAGGAAAGAAGTGGTATTCGCCTCGCTTACAACATGATATTAATATTGAAAATGTACAGTTCATTAGGGCAGCAAGAGGGGCGAGCTTATTACTGAGAGTGAGAGAGGAAAAGCCACTGCGGATACTGGGCAGATTCTCGGTCTCGGTTTTAATTCTGAGACATGACATACTGAATAAATATAACGTAAACATGGCAACGGCTCAAGGTTGCCTGACTTAATGTGAAGCCAGGATAAAACAAGCACTGGCAATGCCAATTACTGTGTGACCATGTTCTTACTACAGTGAGACAGACTCTGGCTGTAAACGCTGCACTATTCATATATATATGCTGGGTGTAGTTATACATACACGGTAAATGCTCCACTATTCGTATCATGTGCTGGGTGCAGTCATACATACACTGTAAATACTGCCCTATTCGTATCATGTGCTGGGTGCACTCATACATACACTGCAAACGCTGCACTATTCGTATCATGTGTTGGGTGCAGTCATACATAAACTGTAAACGCTGCACTATTCGTATCATGTGTTGGGTGCAGTCATACATACACTGTAAACGCTGCACTATTCGTATCACGTGTTGGGTGCAGTCATACATACACTGTAAACAGTGCCCTATTCGTATCATGTGCTGGGTGCAGTCATACATACACTGTAAGCGCTGCACTATTCGTATCATGTGTTGGGTGCAGTCATACATACACTGAAAGTGCTGCACTATTCGTATCATGTGTTGGGTGCAGTCATACATACACTGTAAACGCTGCACTATTCGTATCATGTGTTGGGTGCAGTCATACATACACTGTAAACACTGCACTATTCGTATCATGTGCTGGGTGCAGTCATACATACACTGTAAGCGCTGCACTATTCGTATCATGTGTTGGGTGCAGTCATACATACACTGTAAACACTGCCCTATTCGTATCATGTGTTGGGTGCATTCATACATACACTGTAAACGCTGCACTATTCATATCATGTGTTGGGTGCAGTCATACATACACTGTAAACACTGCCCGATTCATATCATGTGCTGGGTGCAGTCATACATACACTGTAAACACTGCACTATTCGTATCATGTGTTGGGTGCAGTCATACATACACTGTAAACGCTGCACTATTCGTATCATGTGTTGGGTGCAGTCATACATACACTGTAAACACTTCCCTATTCGTATCATGTGCTGGGTGCAGTCATACATACACTGTAAGCGCTGCACTATTCGATTCATGTGTTGGGTGCAGTCATACATACACTGTAAGCGCTGCACTATTCGTATCATGTGTTGGGTGCAGTCATACATACACTGTAAGCGCTGCACTATTCGTATCATGTGTTGGGTGCAGTCATACATACACTGTAAACGCTGCACTATTCGTATCATGTGTTGGGTGCAGTCATACATACAGTGACTGTCTATGTTGCACTGTTCATTTGATGTGCTTAGTGCAGCCAAACACACACTGCATCACTATTTTAAAATAAAAGTTTCATGCATTAGGAATTAACAGTTAGGAAATCGCTATTTCCATTGTTGGCTCTAAATGTTTGAGGGTCCCAAGAAGGCTTTGGGGTTTGCTGGACCCGTTCACCTTGTGTTTCTCCTGGTGCCTCATAATTTGCCGCCGTCACGCAGGCTGTTGAGGCCTGTCAGGAAGAAATGCAAACAGCAAGGGCAGGAAGAGGTGTGCTGCTTGATCAGATAAACCAATCACAGAGATGGAATACTACTTTATGTGGCACCTCACAAGAGAATCCTTCCAGTAGCCCTCTAAAGGGACTGTAGCAGCGGAGGCTCCCCCTGCTAATGCAGAGGAGCGTCGCCCCAACTCTTTTTGAGCAGTGAAAAATAAAAAATAAAATGATAATAGCAAAGGTTATTATCATTTTATTTTTCCTCCCTTCTCCCTTATTTCCTGCAGCTGAGCCGAGGGCGGGGCCGCCCATTCTGACACTACACAGCTGTAGGAAGGAGGAGGAGTGGTGGCACTGTTTCAAATGCGCATGACAGTTTGGCCGGTCGTGAAAGCCAGCCAAACACTCATGCGCACTTTGATCTCTCCACCCGGGCTGTGCTTTACAGCTGGGTGGAGAAAAAGCAGAGGGTCATAGACCCTTAGTGAGCACCTAACTAGGGCGCCCACACCAATCATGGCGCTGGTCTCATGCTGAGTAATACCAGCATGAGAGCAGTGTCTGGATTGGCGTAGGGGACCCTGTGGCATGCCGTGAGTCGAGGAGCAGAGGCCAGAAGAGCAGCGGCGCTGCAGAATGCAGGTAAGCATTATTTTTTTATTAATTTCCCCCGTGCTGCCTCCCCCCACACTGCCCCTGTGCTGCCCTGACCCCCACCCCTGCTGCCCTCCCCGCGCTGCCTCACCACTGAAATGCAGAGGCAGCCGCCACTGGACTGTAGTGGAGATATTTCAAGGAATAATAATAATACTGGGGATCCAAAGACTTTTTCTGCATTTCTGAAGCAAAACCACAACAGTTCCCTACTGATGTGTCCATGGTGACATCCTATTGCATCTAACTGAGGATGCCCTGACATGGGCCACCCCAGTGATTTTTAAACAGAGTTCTCTATTAGCGCAATATGATGCTTTCCTCGCCCAGTTCTGGGCAGTATTTGAAAAGAGGCAAACAACACAAGAAGCCCAAATAGAGCTGTTAACTCTACGCCAAGGAAATTAAGAATTTGTCTCCTGTGTAGCATATCTTCAGCTATTAAATACTGAATCCCTTGAACTGACGAATCAGCAGCAACTAACATTGGCCACAGATTAGAGAAGGGCCTTAAAGACTCCATCTCCATGGTACTTAATAGATATACCACCACAGCAGCCCTTATTGGACGAGCAGGGATAAAGGAGAAGAAACAAGTTCAGCACAGATGGAGAAATTTGTAACACACACTCCACACCATCTGTTGGACTTTTAAAGAGAACTGGGCATGGTTAATTGGAGTCGATAGCCAATCCAGAAGCAGGGCTTGGCTATTGGTATATATAGGGTAGAGCAAGCAGACTACGCAGACATACTGTAAACACTGCCAATTTAGGTCTCGCCTAGGCAGCGCATGCGCTGTCTCTTCGAGACATGCTGTATCTAGAATGTGGGATTCAAGCCCCTACCATCTTTTTCACTGGTTCCTTTTACTGCCTGTCATAAATGCCTGCTTTTGTTTGGTGAATATGCTTGATAGTACCTCCTTTTGGACTTTTGTAACCTCCCATGAGGACTGCCCCTGTTACATTTGCTTTTACTCTTTCTGTTATTTATGATACTCTATGAGCACTCTTTTTTTAGTTTGCTTGCCTCAGCTCTTGTTTTCACCGGATGGATGAAAGGTTTGCTGTGCTTGTTTATTTAATACCCGAGAACTTCCAAGCTCTTAGCGCCACGTACTACACCCGCACCTCCCCCCACACGCACACACACACACTGGGCAAAGCCGAGTCATGAGCTATCTCTTCACTCCACGGATGGTCTGCCGTCCCAGTGTTCCGCTCGGGACTTGGCTCTGCCATTATTCCAATTTAAAGCACTGCATACGGTGCATCACTCCTGTCCTTGCCGTACAGCTTATTTAGTCATTGTTGCGTTACAAACCTTTGCGTCAGCTGACAGTTTGTAGCAGGCGACTGCAAACGTGTTCTGAATCAGTGTGAGTTTAAAACCCCTGAGTTTCAGCCGAAGCTGCTGGGCATGTTTTGAGCTGTGGTTTCCAGCGCGGTTGTTATGAGGCATTTCATGTCTTAGAAATGGCATGAGACGATATAACTGCAGGTCAGTGACTGTAAGTAACCTCAGACGCGTTCCTTGCTGTAACGTTCGGCTGATATATCTAGTCTACGGGGCTTGCTCATGTAGGCAGAACCTGGGCTTTTCATTAGCCAACAGCTCTTGTCTCCATTTGGAAGTATGTGCATTGTTATTTGACACCTGCCTCACTGAAGTTGTTTGCTTTTTGAAGGCAAGTGAAACTAACTCTGATTTCAAAAACCACACGAAGAGCACGCCTCCATTTTAGATTCAGACAGAGGTAGGAGTCCTTGTGCTGGGGTGTTTTTTTCCATAATCCAAATTACTCCAAAGCTACAAAGCTACAAACTAGTTGTGTAACCATGGTGGCTTTGTTCGTTAGTCTGCTCGGAATCCAATGTTCTAAAACTTGCAAAGTAAGGGGAATTGGTACAAATATTATTTACAGTTTACCAGTCTTCTTCAAAGGGGTGTATGTAGACCAGTGGTTCGGCATCTTTTTAGAACCACAACTCACGTTTTAAAATGACGGACTCTCACAACCCACCTAACATTCTTGGACATGAGGAGGGGCGATTTTTAACTGAAGCATCAATTGTGCTTTAATTTTGTTTTTTGTAACTGCTGAACGAATACAGGTATCTACATTTTGTTGTGTGTTGCCTGGGTTATCTGCCCTTCTTTTTTCAACACACCTCAGTACTCACTGCTCCTCATTTTCTCTCCTAATTTGTTGTTGGTTCCCCGTCATCACTGCTTATTCTTCCTTCCCCCCTGCATCATTTCTTTCCCATTGAAGTTGCCTGCTCTGCCCCCACACCCTCCCTGCTGCTTGCCCGTTGTTACTGCCCTGTCCCACACTTCCAGGCTTCACTCCTCCTGAGATAGCTTACAGGGCACAACACCCAGGATAATGTGCTACATGGCTAAACACTTATAAGGTCCCAAAGGCGAGACCTATTGGCTATGCAAATGCCTGTTTAATCATGTATCAAGTGGAGTTCTAGTCAGAAATAGAGATAATGGGTAAGCATTGCCACATTTATATCATGCCTTTCACTGGGGGATCTTTTGCCCATCCTCCACCTTTAGTGAAGAGTCTGGTCATGGTGTATGTGTAACATTCAACCCCCCTGACGTGGAAGCATGTTCCAAAACTCCCTCTGCTTTTCCCTCTTCGCATTCTCCGTTAACATTCTTACCACTCCTGTTGCATCCACTGTTTTGCCTTTCTTCTCCCACTTCCTCTCCTGGCCCATCCTTGGCTCTCTCCTGTTCCCTCCTCACATCTCTTCCTCGCTCCTTTCCCAGGCTTCCTTTCCTCTCCTGGCTCATTCGCGGCTCTCTCCTGTTCCCTCCTCACATCTCTCACTATTCCTTTCCCATGCTTCCTTTCCTCTCCTGGCTCATTTTCGGCTCCTCACATGTCTTCCTCACTCATTTCCCATGCTTCCTTTCCCAGGCTTCCTTTCCTCTCCTGGCCCATCCTTGGCTCTCTCCTGTTCCCCCTGGCTTCTCTTCCCTGCTCCTTTCCCATTCTTCCTTTCCCAGGCTTCCTTTCCTCTCCTGGCTCTCTCCTGTTCCCTCCTCACACCTCTTCACTATTCCTTTCCCATGCTTCCTTTCCTCTCCTGGCTCATTTTCGGCTCCTCACATCTCTTCCTCACTCATTTCCATGCTTCCTTTCCCAGGCTTCCTTTCCTCTCCTGGCCCATCCTTGGCTCTCTCCTGGTCCCTCCTCACATCTCTTCCCTGCTCCTTTCACATGCTTCCTTTTCTCTCCTGGTCCATACTTGGCTCTCTCCTGTTTCCCCCTCACATCTCTTCCCTATTCCTTTCCCAGGCTTCCTTTTCTCTCCTGGCTCATTCTCGGCTCTCTCCTGTTCCCTCCTCACATCTCTTCCCAGCTCCTTTCCCAGGCTTCCTTTCCTCTCCTGGTCCATCCTTGGCTGTGTCCTGTTCCCTCCTCACATCTCTTCCCCTCTCCTTTCCCATGCTTCCTTTCCTCTCCTGGCCCATCCATGGCTTTCTCCTGTTCACCCCTCACATCTCTACCCCATTCCTTTCCCAGGCTTCCTTTCCTCTCCTGGCCCATCCTTGGCTCTCTCCTGTTCCCTCCTCACATCTCTTCCTTGCTCCTTTCCCAGGCTTCCTTTTCTCTCCTGGCTCATTCTTGGCTCTCTCCTGTTCCCTCCTAATATCTCTTCCCCGCTCTTTTCCCATGCTTCCTTTTCTCTCCTGGCCCATCCTTGGCTCGCTCCTGTTTCCTCCTCACATCTCTTCCCCGCTCCTTTCCCAAGCTTCCTTTTCTCTCCTGGCCCATCCTTGGGTCTCTCCTGTTCCTTCCTCACATCTCTTCCCCGCTCTTTTCCCGGGCTTCCTTATCTCTCCTGGCTTATTCTCGGCTCTTTCCTGTTCCCTCCTCAAATCTCTTCCCTATTCCTTTCCCAGGCTTCCTTTCCTCTCCTGGCCCATCCTTGGCTCTCTCCTGTTACCTCCTCACATCTCTTCCTCGCTCCTTTCCCAGGCTTCCTATTCTCTCCTGGTCCATCCTTGACTGTTTCCTGTTTCCTCCTCACATCTCTTCCCCGCTCCTTTCCCATGCTTCCTTTCCTCTCCTGGCCCATCCTTGGCTCTCTCCTGTTCCCTCCTCACATCTCTATCTCGCTCCTTTCCCAGGCTTCCTTTCCTCTCCTGGTCCATCCTTGGCTGTCTCCTGTTCCCTCCTCACATCTCTTCCCCTCTCCTTTCCCATGCTTCCTTTCCTCTCCTGGCCCATCCATGGCTCTCTCCTGTTCCCCCCTCACATCTCTACCCCATTTCTTTCCCAGGCTTCCTTTCCTCTCCTGGCCCATCCTTGGCTCTCTCCTGTTCCCTCCTCACATCTCTTCCTTGCTCCTTTCCCAGGCTTACTGTTCCTGGGCTGTCTCCTGTTCCCTCCGCACATCTCTTCCCCTCTCCTTTCCCATGCTTCCTTTCCTCTCCTGGCCCATCCTCGGCTGTCTCTTGTTCCCTCCTCACATCTCTTCCTTGCTCCTTTCCCAGGCTTCCCTTTCTCTCCTGGTCCATCCTTGGCTGTCACCTGTTCCC
Organism: Calotriton arnoldi; assembly: GCA_963921515.1. NCBI lineage: Eukaryota > Metazoa > Chordata > Amphibia > Caudata > Salamandridae > Calotriton > Calotriton arnoldi. The sequence goes on from CAWUFW010000861.1 coordinate 2,397,129, forward strand.
TCCTCACATCTCTTCCTCGCTCCTTTCCCATGCTTCCTTTCCTCTCCTGGCCCATCCTTGGCTCTCTCCTGTTCCCTCCTCACATCTCTTCCTCGCTCCTTTCCCATGCTTCCTTTCCTCTCCTGGCCCATCTATGGCTCTCTCCTGTCCCCCTCACATCTCTACCCCATTCCTTTCCCAGGCTTCCTGTCCTCTCCTGGCCCATCCTTGGCTCTCTCCTGTTCCCTCCTCACATCTCTTCCTTGCTTCTTTCCCAGGCTTCCCTTTCTCTCCTGGTCCATCCTTGGCTGTCTCCTGTTCCCTCCTCACATCTCTTCCTTGCTCCTTTCCCATGCTTGCTTTCCTCTCCTGGCCCATCCTTGGCTCTCTCCTGTTCCCTCCTCACATCTCTTCCTCGCTCCTTTCCCAGGCTTCCTTTTCTCTCCTGGCTCATTCTTGGCTCTCTCCTGTTCCCTCCTAATATCTCTTCCCGCTCTTTTCCCATGCTTCCTTTTCTCTCCTGGCCCATCTTTGGCTCTCTCCTGTTCCCCCTCACATCTCTTCCCTAATCCTTTCCCAGGCTTCTTTCCCTGTCCTGGCCCATCCTTGGCTCTCTCCTGTTCCCTCCTCACATCTCTTCCTCGCTCCTTTCCCAGGCTTCCTTTCCTCTCCTGACCCATCCTTGGCTCTCTCCCTGTTCCCTCCTCACATCTCTACCTCGCTCCTTTCCCAGGCTTCCTTTCCTCTCCTGGCCCATCCTTGGCTCTCTCCTGTTCCCTCCTCACATCTCTTCCCGCTCCTTTCCCATGCTTCCTTTTCTCTCCTGGTCCATCCTTGGCTGTCTCCTGTTCCCTCCTCACATCTCTTCCCCTCTCCTTTCCCATGCTTCCTTTCCTCTCCTGGCCCATCCATGGCTCTCTCCTGTTCCCTCCTCACATCTCTACCTCGCTCCTTTCCGAGGCTTCCTTTCCTCTCCTGGCCCATCCTTGGCTCTCTCCTGTTCCCTCCTCACATCTCTTCCCACTCCTTTCCCATGCTTCCTTTTCTCTCCTGGTCCATCCTTGGCTGTCTCCTGTTCCCTCCTCACATCTCTTCCCCTCTCCTTTCCCATGCTTCCTTTCCTCTCCTGGCCCATCCATGGCTCTCTCCTGTTCCCCCCTCACATCTCTATGCCATTTCTTTCCCAGGCTTCCTTTCCTCTCCTGGCCCATCCTTGGCTCTCTCCTGTTCCCTCCTCACATCTCTTCCTTGCTCCTTTCCCAGGCTTACTTTTCCTGGGCAGTTTCCTGTTCCCTCCTCGCATCTCTTCCTCGCTCCTTTCCCATGCTTCCTTTCCTCTCCTGGCCCATCCTTGGCTCTCTCCTGTTCCCTCCTCACATCTCTTCCTTGCTTCTTTCCCAGGCTTCCCTTTCTCTCCTGGTCCATCCTTGGCTGTCTCCTGTTCCCTCCTGTTCCCTCCTCACATCTCTTCCTTGCTCCTTTCCCATGCTTGCTTTCCTCTCCTGGCCCATCCTTGGCTCTCTCCTGTTCCCTCCTCACATCTCTTCCTCGCTCCTTTCCCAGGCTTCCTTTTCTCTCCTGGCTCATTCTTGGCTCTCTCCTGTTCCCTCCTAATATCTCTTCCCGCTCTTTTCCCATGCTTCCTTTTCTCTCCTGGCCCATCTTTGGCTCACTCCTGTTTCCTCCTCACATCTCTTCCCCACTCCATTCCCGGGCTTCCTTTTCTTTCCTGGCTCATTCTCGGCTCTCTCCTGTTCCCCCTCACATCTCTTCCCTAATCCTTTCCCAGGCTTCTTTCCCTGTCCTGGCCCATCCTTGGCTCTCTCCTGTTCCCTCCTCACATCTCTTCCTCGCTCCTTTCCCAGGCTTCCTTTCCTCTCCTGGCCCATCCTTGGCTCTCTCCTGTTCCCTCCTCACATCTCTTCCCGCTCCTTTCCCATGCTTCCCTTTCTCGCCTGGTCCATCCTTGGCTGTCTCCTGTTCCCTCCTCACATCTCTTCCCCTCTCCTTTCCCATGCTTCCTTTCCTCTCCTGGCCCATCCATGGCTCTCTCCTGTTCCCTCCTCACATCTCTACCTCGCTCCTTTCCGAGGCTTCCTTTCCTCTCCTGGCCCATCCTTGGCTCTCTCCTGTTCCCTCCTCACATCTCTTCCCACTCCTTTCCCATGCTTCCTTTTCTCTCCTGGTCCATCCTTGGCTGTCTCCTGTTCCCTCCTCACATCTCTTCCCCTCTCCTTTCCCATGCTTCCTTTCCTCTCCTGGCCCATCCATGGCTCTCTCCTGTTCCCCCCTCACATCTCTACCCCATTTCTTTCCCAGGCTTCCTTTCCTCTCCTGGCCCATCCTTGTCTCTCTCCTGTTCCCTCCTCACATCTCTTCCTTGCTCCTTTCCCAGGCTTACTGTTCCTGGGCTGTCTCCTGTTCCCTCCGCACATCTCTTCCCCGCTCCTTTCCCATGCTTCCTTTCCTCTCCTGGCCCATCCTCGGCTGTCTCTTGTTCCCTCCTCACATCTCTTCCTTGCTCCTTTCCCAGGCTTCCCTTTCTCTCCTGGTCCATCCTTGGCTGTCACCTGTTCCCTCCTCACATCTCTTCCTCGCTCCTTTCCCATGCTTCCTTTCCTCTCCTGGCCCATCCTTGGCTCTCTCCTGTTCCCTCCTCACATCTCTTCCTCGCTCCTTTCCCATGCTTCCTTTCCTCTCCTGGCCCATCTATGGCTCTCTCCTGTCCCCCTCACATCTCTACCCCATTCCTTTCCCAGGCTTCCTGTCCTCTCCTGGCCCATCCTTGGCTCTCTCCTGTTCCCTCCTCACATCTCTTCCTTGCTTCTTTCCCAGGCTTCCCTTTCTCTCCTGGTCCATCCTTGGCTGTCTCCTGTTCCCTCCTCACATCTCTTCCTTGCTCCTTTCCCATGCTTGCTTTCCTCTCCTGGCCCATCCTTGGCTCTCTCCTGTTCCCTCCTCACATCTCTTCCTCGCTCCTTTCCCAGGCTTCCTTTTCTCTCCTGGCTCATTCTTGGCTCTCTCCTGTTCCCTCCTAATATCTCTTCCCGCTCTTTTCCCATGCTTCCTTTTCTCTCCTGGCCCATCTTTGGCTCTCTCCTGTTCCCCCCTCACATCTCTTCCCTAATCCTTTCCCAGGCTTCTTTCCCTGTCCTGGCCCATCCTTGGCTCTCTCCTGTTCCCTCCTCACATCTCTTCCTCGCTCCTTTCCCAGGCTTCCTTTCCTCTCCTGACCCATCCTTGGCTCTCTCCTGTTCCCTCCTCACATCTCTACCTCGCTCCTTTCCCAGGCTTCCTTTCCTCTCCTGGCCCATCCTTGGCTCTCTCCTGTTCCCTCCTCACATCTCTTCCCGCTCCTTTCCCATGCTTCCTTTTCTCTCCTAGTCCATCCTTGGCTGTCTCCTGTTCCCTCCTCACATCTCTTCCCCTCTCCTTTCCCATGCTTCCTTTCCTCTCCTGGCCCATCCATGGCTCTCGCCTGTTCCCTCCTCACATCTCTACCTCGCTCCTTTCCGAGGCTTCCTTTCCTCTCCTGGCCCATCCTTGGCTCTCTCCTGTTCCCTCCTCACATCTCTTCCCACTCCTTTCCCATGCTTCCTTTTCTCTCCTGGTCCATCCTTGGCTGTCTCCTGTTCCCTCCTCACATCTCTTCCCCTCTCCTTTCCCATGCTTCCTTTCCTCTCCTGGCCCATCCATGGCTCTCTCCTGTTCCCCCCTCACATCTCTATGCCATTTCTTTCCCAGGCTTCCTTTCCTCTCCTGGCCCATCCTTAGCTCTCTCCTGTTCCCTCCTCACAACTCTTCCTTGCTCCTTTCCCAGGCTTACTTTTCCTGGGCAGTTTCCTGTTCCCTCCTCGCATCTCTTCCTCGCTCCTTTCCCATGCTTCCTTTCCTCTCCTGGCCCATCCTTGGCTCTCTCCTGTTCCCTCCTCACATCTCTTCCTTGCTTCTTTCCCAGGCTTCCCTTTCTCTCCTGGTCCATCCTTGGCTGTCTCCTGTTCCCTCCTGTTCCCTCCTCACATCTCTTCCTTGCTCCTTTCCCATGCTTGCTTTCCTCTCCTGGCCCATCCTTGGCTCTCTCCTGTTCCCTCCTCACATCTCTTCCTCGCTCCTTTCCCAGGCTTCCTTTTCTCTCCTGGCTCATTCTTGGCTCTCTCCTGTTCCCTCCTAATATCTCTTCCCGCTCTTTTCCCATGCTTCCTTTTCTCTCCTGGCCCATCTTTGGCTCACTCCTGTTTCCTCCTCACATCTCTTCCCCACTCCATTCCCGGGCTTCCTTTTCTTTCCTGGCTCATTCTCGGCTCTCTCCTGTTCCCCCTCACATCTCTTCCCTAATCCTTTCCCAGGCTTCTTTCCCTGTCCTGGCCCATCCTTGGCTCTCTCCTGTTCCCTCCTCACATCTCTTCCTCGCTCCTTTCCCAGGCTTCCTTTCCTCTCCTGGCCCATCCTTGGCTCTCTCCTGTTCCCTCCTCACATCTCTTCCCGCTCCTTTCCCATGCTTCCCTTTCTCTCCTGGTCCATCCTTGGCTGTCTCCTGTTCCCTCCTCACATCTCTTCCCCTCTCCTTTCCCATGCTTCCTTTCCTCTCCTGGCCCATCCATGGCTCTCTCCTGTTCCCTCCTCACATCTCTACCTCGCTCCTTTCCGAGGCTTCCTTTCCTCTCCTGACCCATCCTTGGCTCTCTCCTGTTCCCTCCTCACATCTCTTCCCACTCCTTTCCCATGCTTCCTTTTCTCTCCTGGTCCATCCTTGGCTGTCTCCTGTTCCCTCCTCACATCTCTTCCCCTCTCCTTTCCCATGCTTCCTTTCCTCTCCTGGCCCATCCATGGCTCTCTCCTGTTTCCCCCTCACATCTCTATGCCATTTCTTTCCCAGGCTTCCTTTCCTCTCCTGGCCCATCCTTGGCTCTCTCCTGTTCCCTCCTCACATCTCTTCCTTGCTCCTTTCCCAGGCTTCCTTTCCTCTCCTGCCCCATCCTCGGCTGTCTCCTGTTCCCTCCTCACATCTCTTCCCCGCTCCTTTCCCAGCCTTCCTTTCCTCTCCTGAACCATCCTTGGCTCTCTCCTGTTTCCTCCTCACATCAGTTCCCCGCTCCTTTCCCATGCTTCCTTTCCTCTCCTGGCCCATCCATGGCTCTCTCCTGTTCCCCCCTCACATCTCTTCCCCGCCCCTTTCCCAGACTTCCTTTCCTTTCCTGGCCCATCTTTGGCTCTCTCCTGTTCCCTCCTCACATCTCTTCCTTGCTCCTTTCCCAGGCTTCCTTTTCTCTCCCGGTCCATCCTTGGCTGCCTCCTGTTTCTTCCTCACATCTCTTCCCCGCTCCTTTCCCAGGCTTCCTTTCCTCTCCTGGTCCATCCTTGGCTGTCTCCTGTTCCCTCCTCACATCTCTTCCCCTCTCCTTTCCCATGCTTCCTTTCCTCTCCTGGCCCATCCATGGCTCTCTCCTGTTCACCCCTCACATTTCTACCCCATTCGTTTCCCAGGCTTCCTTTCCTCTCATGGCCCATCCTTGGCTCTCTCCTGTTCCCTCCTAACATCTCTTCCTTGCTCCTTTCTCAGGCTTCCCTTTCTCTCCTGGTCCATCCTTGGCTGTCTCCTGTTCCCTCCTCACATCCCTTCCTCGCTCCTTTCCCATGCTTCCTTTCCTCTCCTGGCCCATCCTTGGCTCTCTCCTGTTCCCTCCTCACATCTCTTCCTCGCTCCTTTCCCAGGCTTGCTTTCCTCTCCTGGCCCATCCTTGGCTCTCTCCTGTTCCCTCCTCACATCTCTTCCCCTCTCCTTTCCCATGCTTTCTTTCCTCTCCTGGCCCATCCATGGCTCTCTCCTGTTCACCCCTCACATTTCTACCCCATTCGTTTCCCAGGCTTCCTTTCCTCTCATGGCCCATCCTTGGCTCTCTCCTGTTCCCTCCTCACATCTCTTCCTTGCTCCTTTCTCAGGCTTCCCTTTCTCTCCTGGTCCATCCTTGGCTGTCTCCTGTTCCCTCCTCACAGCCCTTCCTCGCTCCTTTCCCATGCTTCCTTTCCTCTCCTGGCCCATCCTTGGCTCTCTCCTGTTCCCTCCTCACATCTCTTCCTCGCTCCTTTCCCCGGCTTGCTTTCCTCTCCTGGCCCATCCTTGGCTCGCTCCTGTTCCCTCCTCACATCTCTTCCTTACTCCTTTCCCAGGCTTCCTTTTCTCTCCTGACTCTTTCTTGGCTCTCTCCTGTTCCCTCCTAATATCTCTTCCCCGCTCTTTTCCCATGCTTCCTTTTCTCTCCTGGCCCATCCTTGACTCGCTCCTGTTTCCTCCTCACATCTCTTCCCCGCTCCTTTCCCAGGCTTCCTTTTCTCTCCTGGCCCATCCTTGGGTCTCTCCTGTTCCTTCCTCACATCTCTTCCCCGCTCCTTTCCCGGGCTTCCTTTTCTCTTATGGCTCATTCTCGGCTCTTTCCTGTTACCTCCTCACATCTCTTCCTCGCTCCTTTCCCAGGCTTCCTATTCTCTCCTGGTCCATCCTTGACTATTTCCTGTTTTCTCCTCACATCTCTTCCCCGCTCCTTTCCCATGCTTCCTTTCCTCTCCTGGCCCATCCATGGCTGTCTCCTGTTCCCTCCTCACATCTCTTCCTTGCTCCTTTCCCAGGCTTGCTTTTCCTGGGCTCTCTCCTGTTCCCTCCTCACATCTCTTCCCCTCTCCTTTCCCATGCTTCCTTTCCTCTCCTGGCCCATCCATGGCTCTCTCCTGTTCCCTCCTCACATCTCTTCCCTGCTCCTTTCCCATGCTTCCTTTTCTCTCCTGGTCCATCCTTGGCTGTCTCCTGTTCCCTCCTCACATCTCTTCCCCTCTCCTTTCCCATGCTTCCTTTCCTCTCTTGGCCCATCCATGGCTCTCTCCTATTCCCCCCTCACATATCTACCCCATTTCTTTCTCAGGCTTCCTTTCCTCTCCTGGCCCATCCTTGGCTCTCTCCTGTTCCCTCCTCACATCTCTTCCTGGCTCCTTTCCCAGGCTTACTTTTCCTGGGCTGTCTCCTGTTCCCTCCTCACATCTCTTCCCCGCTCCTTTCCCATGCTTCCTTTCCTCTCCTGGCCCATCCTCGGCTGTCTCCTGTTCCCTCTCACATCTCTTCCTCGCTCCTTTCCCATGCTTCCTTTCCTCTCCTGGCCCATCCTTGGCTCTCTCCTGTTCCCTCCTCACATCTTTTCCCCGCTCCTTTCCCAGGCTTGCTTTCCTCTCTCCCTGGCCCATCCTTGGGTCTCTCCTGTTCCTTCCTCACATCTCTTCCCCGCTCCTTTCCTGTGCTTCCTTTTCTTTCCTGGCTCATTCTCGGCTCTCTCCTGTTCCCCCCCCCCCACATCTCTTCCCTATTCCTTTCCCAGGCTTCCTTTCCTCTCCTGGTCCATCCTTGGCTCTCTCCTGTTCCCTCCTCACATCTCTACCTCGCTCTTTTCCCATGCTTCCTTCCCTGTCCTGGCCCATGCTTGGCTCTCTCCTGTTCCCTCCTCACATCTCTTCCCCTCTCCTTTCCCATGCTTCCTTTCCTCTCCTGGCCCATCCATGGCTCTCTCCTGTTCACCCCTCACATTTCTACCCCCATTCGTTTCCCAGGCTTCCTTTCCTCTCATGGCCCATCCTTGGCTCTCTCCTGTTCCCTCCTCACATCTCTTCCTTGCTCCTTTCTCAGGCTTCCCTTTCTCTCCTGGTCCATCCTTGGCTATCTCCTGTTCCCTCCTCACATCCCTTCCTCGCTCCTTTCCCATGCTTCCTTTCCTCTCCTGGCCCATCCTTGGCTCTCTCCTGTTCCCTCCTCACATCTCTTCCTCGCTCCTTTCCCAGGCTTGCTTTCCTCTCCTGGCCCATCCTTGGCTCTCTCCTGTTCCCTCCTCACATCTCTTCCTTGCTCCTTTCCCAGGCTTCCTTTTCTCTCCCGGTCCATCCTTGGCTGTCTCCTGTTTCTTCCTCACATCTCTTCCCCGCTCCTTTCCCAGGCTTCCTTTCCTCTCCTGGTCCATCCTTGGCTGTCTCCTGTTCCCTCCCTCACATCTCTTCCCTCTCCTTTCCCATGCTTTCTTTCCTCTCCTGGCCCATCCATGGCTCTCTCCTGTTCACCCTCACATTTCTACCCCATTCGTTTCCCAGGCTTCCTTTCCTCTAATGGCCCATCCTTGGCTCTCTCCTGTTCCCTCCTCACATCTCTTCCTTGCTCCTTTCTCAGGCTTCCCTTTCTCTCCTGGTCCAACCTTGGCTGTCTCCTGTTCCCTCCTCACAGCCCTTCCTCGCTCCTTTCCCATGCTTCCTTTCCTCTCCTGGCCCATCCTTGGCTCTCTCCTGTTCCCTTCTCACATCTCTTCCTCGCTCCTTTCCCAGGCTTGCTTTCCTCTCCTCGCCCATCCTTGGCTCGCTCCTGTTCCCTCCTCACATCTCTTCCTTGCTCCTTTCCCAGGCTTCCTTTTCTCTCCTGGCTCTTTCTTGGCTCTCTCCTGTTCCCTCCTAATATCTCTTCCCCGCGCTTTTCCCATGCTTCCTTTTCTCTCCTGGCCCATCCTTGGCTCGCTCCTGTTTCCTCCTCACATCTCTTCCCCGCTCCTTTCCCAGGCTTCCTTTTCTCTCCTGGCCCATCCTTGGGTCTCTCCTGTTCACCCCTCACATTTCTACCCCATTCGTTTCCCAGGCTTCCTTTCCTCTCATGGCCCATCCTTGGCTCTCTCCTGTTCCCTCCTCACATCTCTTCCTTGCTCCTTTCTCAGGCTTCCCTTTCTCTCCTGGTCCAACCTTGGCTGTCTCCTGTTCCCTCCTCACAGCCCTTCCTCGCTCCTTTCCCATGCTTCCTTTCCTCTCCTGGCCCATCCTTGGCTCTCTCCTGTTCCCTCCTCACATCTCTTCCTCGCTCCTTTCCCAGGCTTGCTTTCCTCTCCTGGCCCATCCTTGGCTCGCTCCTGTTCCCTCCTCACATCTCTTCCTTGCTCCTTTCCCAGGCTTCCTTTTCTCTCCTGGCTCTTTCTTGGCTCTCTCCTGTTCCCTCCTAATATCTCTTCCCCGCGCTTTTCCCATGCTTCCTTTTCTCTCCTGGCCCATCCTTGGCTCGCTCCTGTTTCCTCCTCACATCTCTTCCCCGCTCCTTTCCCGGGCTTCCTTTTCTCTTATGGCTCATTCTCGGCTCTTTCCTGTTCCCTCCTCAAATCTCCTCCCTATTCCTTTCCCGGGCTTCCTTTCCTCTCCTGGCCCATCCTTGTCTCTCTCCTGTTACCTCCTCACATCTCTTCTATGCTCCTTTCCCAGGCTTCCTATTCTCTCCTGGTCCATCCTTGACTATTTCCTGTTTTCTCCTCACATCTCTTCCCCGCTCCTTTCCCATGCTTCCTTTCCTCTCCTGGCCCATCCATGGCTGTCTCCTGTTCCCTCCTCACATCTCTTCCTTGCTCCTTTCCCAGGCTTGCTTTTCCTGGGCTCTCTCCTGTTCCCTCCTCACATCTCTTCCCTGCTCCTTTCCCATGCTTCCTTTTCTCTCCTGGTCCATCCTTGGCTGTCTCCTGTTCCCTCCTCACATCTCTTCCCCTCTCCTTTCCCATGCTTCCTTTCCTCTCTTGGCCCATCCATGGCTCTCTCCTATTCCCCCCTCACATATCTACCCCATTTCTTTCTCAGGCTTCCTTTCCTCTCCTGGCCCATCCTTGGCTCTCTCCTGTTCCCTCCTCACATCTCTTCCTGGCTCCTTTCCCAGGCTTACTTTTCCTGGGCTGTCTCCTGTTCCCTCCCTCACATCTCTTCCCCGCTCCTTTCCCATGCTTCCTTTCCTCTCCTGGCCCATCCTCGGCTGTCTCCTGTTCCCTCTCACATCTCTTCCTCGCTCCTTTCCCATGCTTCCTTTCCTCTCCTGGCCCATCCTTGGCTCTCTCCTGTTCCCTCCTCACATCTCTTCCCCGCTCCTTTCCCAGGCTTGCTTTCCTCTCTCCTGGCCCATCCTTGGGTCTCTCCTGTTCCTTCCTCACATCTCTTCCCCGCTCCTTTCCCGGGCTTCCTTTTCTTTCCTGGCTCATTCTCGACTCTCTCCTGTTCCCCCCCCCACATCTCTTCCCTATTCCTTTCCCAGGCTTCCTTTCCTCTCCTGGTCCATCCTTGGCTCTCTCCTGTTCCCTCCTCACATCTCTACCTCGCTCTTTTCCCATGCTTCCTTCCCTGTCCTGGCCCATCCTTGGCTCTCTCCTGTTCCCTCCTCACATCTCTTCCTCACTCCTTTCCCAGGCTTCCTATTCTCTCCTGGCCCATCCTTGGCTCTCTCCTGTTTCCTCCTCACATCTCTTCCCGCTCCTTTCCCATTCTTCCTTTTCTCTCCTGGTCCATCCTTGGCTGTCTCCTGTTCCCTCCTCACATCTCTTCCCCTCTCCTTTCCCATGCTTCCTTTCCTCTCCTGGCCCATCCATGGCTCTCTCTCTGTTCCCCCTCACATCTCTTCGCCATTTCTTTCCCAGGCTTCCTTTCCTCTCCTGGCCCATCCTTGGCTCTCTCCTGTTCCCTCCTCACATCTCTTCCTTGCTCCTTTCCCAGGCTTACTTTTCCTGGGCTCTCTCCTGTTCCCTCCTCACAGCTCTTCCCCTCTCCTTTCCCATGCTTCCTTTCCTCTCCTGGCCCATCCATGGCTCTCTCCTGTTCCCTCCTCACATCTCTTCCCTGCTCATTTCCCATGCTTCCTTTCCTCTCCTGGCTCATTCTCGGCTATCGCCTGTTCGCTCCTCACATCTCTTCCCCTCTCCTTTCCCATGCTTCCTTTACACTCCTGGCCCATCCATGGCTCTCTCCTGTTCCCCCCTCACATCTCTTCCCCATTCCTTTCCCAGGCTTCCTTTCCTCTCCTGGCCCATCCTTGGCACTCTCCTGTTTCCTCCTCACATCTCTTCCCCGCCCCTTTCCCAGGCTTCCTTTCCTCTCCTGTACCATCCTTGGCTCTCTCCTGTTCCCTCCTCACATCTCTTCCCCGCTCCTTTCCCATGCTTCCTTTCCTCTCCTGGCCCATCCATGGCTCTCTCCTGCTCCCCCCCTCACTTCTCTTCCCCATTCCTTTCCCAGGCTTCCTTTCCTCTCCTGGCCCATCCTTAGCTCTCTCCTGTTTCCTCCTCACATCTCTTCCCCGCTCCTTTCCCAGGCTTCCTTTCCTCTCCTGTACCATCCTTGGCTCTCTCCTGTTCCCCCCTCACATCTCTTCCCCGCTCCTTTCCCAGGCTTCCTTTCCTATCTGGTCCACCGTTGCCTTTTTTATTCCACCTTCTGCCTTATCCTTTTCCTCCTGTTCCCTCCATACCTTTCGCCTGGTTCCTCACAGTCAATAGGGCACTACACTATGTAAACAATTATGTAAACAGTTAAAATAACTTAGCATGTTTGGCAGAGGCAGGCAGGAATGCAAGGACAGAGGACTCTTATATTAAATGTTGTCATTTGACTCTCCTTGTCATGTGACAACAGCGCCTTTCTGGTGGGTGTAATTATTACCTTTCTATTGTTTTGTCTGAGGGGCTCAATAGTCCCAGCCAGACCTAAATAAAGAATGTTAGTGACCTTTGATTGGAAAGAGTGGTAAAGAACACTCTTCCTTCCACGCCCTGGGTGTGCAGTTTCTCCTTTGGAACCTATTACTATCTGAACTTGCTGTAAGCTCATTGCTTTCTCTCCCCTACTGTGTTTTGTGGAGTTGTTATGGTGTTCTGAAAATTAGATCTGGCAGGACAATGCTTGGGGGGAATTTGTTTTCGACTTCTGCAAGGAGATGAGTCACAGCCAGTGACGAAAGGGAGATGTTGGCATTTCTAGAAAATAAGGAAAATCTACAAAGTAAATCAAATGTACAAAATGAATCACCCAGTCACATCCCTCCAACTTCATTCTGTCGGATGCCCCTGAGGGGTCTCAACAACATCACATGTGGTTAGGTGCAACAACTCTTTCCCTGCCCTTTGGCCCATGGCCCTCTGACAAGTGGTGATTCATGCTCTGATCAGCCTGTGGATTCGACTGTGTAGCAAATTTCTTCCTGTGGAGGGTTTTTTCGGTCTCCAGCTCCATTCTTGCATGGCCAGGCTGCCTATGACTAGAGAAGGGTGGTCTAATATTGGTCTAAACCAATGGCCCACCCAACCAGCTGTAAAACATGTTTTACAACATTCCCATAAGGTTTATAACTGCACTGGAAGCTTCCCTAAGTAGAGACTGCCCAAGCGCCTGGATACCTTCTCAGGTGATCAGTGCGCTTTACAGATCAATATAACATGAAACATAACATAACACTACTTAGGTCCATAAAAGAAGAGAACCCTTTTTTCGCTATTGTGTACCTTCTGGTCAGTAAGCTCAAATTGAGGCACTGTTCCTGCGTCCCCAAACCTTCTCTAAACCCATATTGCACCCTATTGATGGTACCAGACTGCTGAGCCCAAGACTCTATTCTAGACAGGATATTCAGCCAACAACTTTTATCACCGAACCCAACAGAGATATTGATCGGTAGCAATGGGGATCCTGCCTGTTGGCTTTCTTAAATACGGGAACTATAACAGCGAGCGGCCAGGAAGTGGGAATCCTGTGAAGTGCTGCAGCGTTGAGAACACTGGGGATGATGGGGGCCCACAAAGTGATGTTTTCCTTATATAGGACAATTGGGACTCCATCAGCACCCTGTGCCTTTCAAGAGGGGCTGGAAGAGCTGGCTAGGGACACCTGTTCAACAGTAAAACATATGTCGATGTGGAAAGAAGGGGGTCATCTTCCTGAAGCTTGTACGGATCATGCTGAAAGGAATATATAAGTTTAAAGTTTAAAATAATTGGTCCAACTATCTGCGCTAATATTGGTGCCCAACCTATTACTCTTAACACCCACAGTCCTCCTCTCATTCCCATTATCCCAAAACCATTAGTATCTCTCTCTTTACAAGTTTTAATCAGACTTTACCAAGTTTCCTCTTTGAGGATATACTTTCTTTTTTTAATGGCTAATTTATACTCGTGCCTTGCTAGGGCTATGGCAGCACCATCCCTAGTGTTAGGTGTAACCCATCCTGCACTCCCTGTTGAATCAGCCAGCCTTATCTGGCTTGTTTTTTCTTCTAGGAGCAATTGAAAAAATTTCAATGGAGCAATTTATATTTTCGAAGGCCACCAGCATATCAATCACGGGACAATCCGGTGCTAAAAGTTGATCAAGGATCAGACCAAGGTTAGCCTTGACTATTGCAATCAGCAGGGTATGGGCATTCAGGACTGCCACTTTAGCCTAAGACCATCGTCCTTGGCAATCAGGTCAGACACACCATTGCAGGCCAGTGATAGTAGGCCTTCTCGGAGGCAGAAGACTAATTTGTTTGGGTTGTGATCACTGGACCCATTTTCTGCTGTGCCCCCTGTCTCCACATGCTCTGTGATGCTCTTAGAAATAGAGATATAGGGCCACATTTATCAATATTAGGAATAGCGATGACCTAATTGTGATTTTCTGCGAATCGCTATTCCTAATGTATGAAACTCCATGAGTGTTGCTTAATATTAATGAGGTAGGTCGCAATTTGCGACCCATTAGGAATCGTTAAAATCATGGGAATGGTGGCCCGGTGGGGTCAGCAGACCACCATGTCCGTCATTGCTTTTAAATAAAGCAATAATTTTTTAGGTCTCGCTGAGCCAGCGCATGCGCTGCTCTGCGATACATTTAGTTAGTGGCTTTTCAAAGTGCTACCACAATCTTTTCCTGGCCTCAAGCTTGCGTTCACGAGCGCGTGCACGCGCGCAGCCGCCATGTGGCTTTCATGGCTCATTAAGCCTTGCTCTCCCAAGCGCCTCGCTCTGCCCCTCCCCCACCACAGAGCGCGTCCCTGCCATAACTTTCGCTTTCACGGCCGCGTTACTTTCACGGCCGCGCGGCCAATGCTTGTTTTTAACTTACAGCTGAGGCGCGCACGCTTGTTTTTCTCTCACCCCGACCCTGTGTACATCACCGGCTGCTCAACCTTATCCACCCCACCATGCCGAAGTACACACGCATTTCGAAATATATAACTTACAGTTAACTTATGTAAGTGGAAGTTCGTATTTTTTTTTATTAGCAGTTTTATATAGCTTTTAGCAGTTATATATAGCGCAAACTCGACTTGTATGAGAGCGCTTTACATGGGCACCCGTTGAATTACAGACACACCTTTACAGGCAAGGGGAGATTATGTTATTTGCCCAGGATCACAGCATGCTACAGCGTCTCCACCGTAAAGCTAGATGCGAAAGCTGGCAAGGAAGGAGGAAGGATCCGTGAACTTCCCGGGTGCGTGAGTGACTTAAGCAGTTACCCAATTTATCACTCTAGGGGGGGGGGAGCACTCCTGCTTGTTTTTCTCTCACCCCGACCCTGTGTACATCACCGGCTGCTCAACCTTATCCACCCCACCATGCCGAAGTACACACGCATTTCGAAATATATAACTTACAGTTAACTTATGTAAGTGGAAGTTCGTATTTTTTTTTTATTAGCAGTTTTATATAGCTTTTAGCAGTTATATATAGCGCAAACTCGACTTGTATGAGAGCGCTTTACATGGGTACCCGTTGAATTACAGACACATATTCCCTTTACAGGCAAGGGGAGATTAAGTTATTTGCCCAGGATCACAGCATGCTACAGCGTCTCCACCGTAAAGCTAGATGCGAAAGCTGGCAAGGAAGGATCCGTGAACTTCCTGGGGGCGTGAGTGACTTAAGAAGTTACCCAATTTATCACTCTAGAGGGGGGGGGGAGCACTCGCAGAGGAGCTCATCCGTATTTATTGCCGCCCACTCCATCTCTACGCCATTATTTGAAGCTGCTCTCATACATTATAATGAACAACAAAAAGGAGGCGCAATGAAATAAAATATGTGCCCAGGAACACACAATTTGGAAAAGCAGGGAAGCTAAGATTGATCCCAGGCCTTCTGGTCTCACGCTGTGCAATTCAGCCTCTAGATCACCCTCTTTTGCACTCACTTCACACATCAAAAGTCACTTTTTTATCTTAAATTTTTTGTGCATGAGATCACAGCATGGGCAGCAGGCATAAGTGATGTGAAAGCTCGGCTCATTTTGGGCTCAAAGATCCAAGAGGATGCCGAACAGAGCCAGGCTTCACGCTTGAGCTTTCAGTCGCTTGCCATCCTTTAGGAGTAAGTATTGTGGAATGGGCATTTGCTAATAATTTCCCTTTTACTTCACATTTGGTAAACATTGTTCCAGGTAGAGAAAAGCTGTCTACGTCATGACACGCCCCAGATGTTTGTGGCATCTTCTAGTCCTTTTCATTGGCATACTCTTAGACCGTGGGTTCTGACACGGACTGCTGTTGTTTACGCTTCCCTCGGTCCCTGCCAGTGATGTACACAGCATGGCACGGTTACTGTCTGTTGGTCGGTACTGTTTTTACAAGTGCTTATACAAGCAGCGTGGTTGACTCTTGCTTGGAATTTATTTATCTATAGTATTTGTTTTGAAGCACTTCCATCAGCTTGGTGTCGCTTCTAAGCACTATAGAAGGGAATATCAAAGTAGGAATCTAAAACAAGTATATTTTGGTAGAGTATCATACATGCCAACAGACGCGATTCAGGTGGGAGACTCCCAATTTTGAAGCCGAAAATGGCTTTATTTTAGCTCTCTCCCGCCTGAAAAATTGCCTTTGCTTCAATAGAAGCAAATGGGGAAAATACATTACCCCTATTTTTTTCCCAAAATCTCCCACTTTCCTGGTCCAGAATGTAGGTATGTGTGGAGTTAGTATGTGAGTGGTCTGCAGCTGAGCAGATACTGATCTTTAGCTGGGCTTGCATGGTGGAGTAACCAATCAAGCCAATAGGTCTCGCCTTTGGGACCTTATAAGTGTTTAGCCATACAACAATTAATGTTGTTGCAGTAAGGATATTGTGCTGCATAACTAAATACTTATAAGGTCCCAAAGACGAGACCTATTGGCTATGCCAATGCTTGTTTTAAATGCAGCCCGTTGTCCTTAAAGGAAAACGGGTTGTGTTTAGAAGAAATAATGAAAAGTTTTCTTTTAATTTTTTAAGAGCAGGCAGTGGTCTGTGGGACCACTGCCTGCTCTTAAAAAACATTTTCACCACCATTCACAAAGGGGAAAGGGTCCCTTAGGGACCCCTTCCCATTTGCGAATGGGTTACCACCAGATTGAATCTGATTGTAAACTGTGAATATTTTGTAACCGGTATTTGGTTGGAAAACATTCAAACATACCGCTGCGATTCGGTATTTGGAAGGGACGCCCTAAACACTCACCTTCCAAATCCCGCATCGCAAACCTTGCGATTCGGTAACAGGTTACCGAATCACAAAATCGAGGTTGGTACATTGGAAAAGCCTTTTTTGCATTCGCAAATGGGCCGATTCTGCGAATCAGCCCATTTGCGAATGCAAAATAGCTTGAAACATGTGGACCCTAGTCTATAACGATTCCTTGTATCCATCCCACAAAGGTCGGTATTTGCGCCTGTGGTTCACCCACAATTTCTATCAAGTTGTGAAGATCGAACCGCATTAAATTTTGCAACAAAAGCCAGCCCCGATTATTTGCCTTTTGACTAGGTGGAGTAATGTCAGAAACGAGAAAAGGATCAAATTGTGTTATGTTATGGCCTATTTTTGCATTAAAGTCCCCTTCAGCAATCCCATGAAATGTATTCGTAATGTATCTGGCCCTAACTGCTAGAATTTCCATGAGTTCAAATGGAATAGAAATTTGACAACCCACCCCCACCGCAGGATAACAGAAATTGATAGGAACCTTTTTTAATCTATTCGATAACACTATCCATAGTGGCTGAATACCAGGGTGACTGCAAGCGACAGGAAAGACCTTAATATGTTTTCGAGATTCAAACCATTATGGCCAGTCCCCGCCCGTGCTCTGCCCCCAGCCAGATGAACTGCAGGTATGACAAAAGGTCTGAACCCATCCCAAATAATATCACCTTAATGCCAGGTTTCCTGTAAGATTACATTATCAAATTTAGAGATATAGTTGCACCATCTCGAATCTGCCCACTTGGCACGTAGACCAGCAATGTTCCAACACATAAGATGGGTGCGTATCTCCATGATGTTCAGAGCCTTGTGGGAAGACCCTCACATTCGTGATCTGCCGAGTTGCGAACCTCGTTTTGGCCTGCTTCTGCTTTGAATGGTGTACAGATACTAGATAGTCATTCAACATCATGGAGGGTTGTTAGGAGTGCAAACCTGTTGGAGTGGGCATATTGGATGGGCTGATATTTCAAATTCAGAATACCTAGGAGGCAAAACAGACCTGGTGGGTGGGAGGCGAGAAAGGTGTCTATATAAGTAGCCCAGCAGTAAAATATTCATGCGTTTTTTTGGGAGATTCTCTTGAGCCAATGGAGCACATTGTGAGATAAGCCGGCCGATTAGGTACGGATTCCTACATTTGATCACCACACAGTCCCCGCTGGTTTGTTTGGTTAAGGGACCATCCACTTGACTCTCCGAATGACTCTAGGTATCCAAAATGCTTGGTAGACTTCTGGGGGGCCTGACCTGGTTCTCTTTTCACTTTTTACACTCCTAAATCAGCCGCAATGAACCCCTCTGCTCTCTTAAACTTAGTCCGTTTAGCAAGGACTTCAAGAACACTGCTGCACGTATTGAAGATTTGAAAGTTTAAAAGTTTAAAAGTCAGGGGGGAGAAATCATCCATTCACCTCCTCCACCTTCTACTGCATCCTGCCGGGCTGCCGCCTCCACCCACTAAGCTGGCCACTTTGCTGACCAATCTTTTCGCCTTGAAGAATCCTGGGCACTTCTGTTAGAGTCAGTCTGACTCTGCCCCTCACCGCCTCCCCATAGGCGTCAGCGTCCCTATACTCCAGCGACCTGTGAGCTGCCGTGGGCTGCTTGGAGATGAGATGGGAACGCCACGGGGGATGGCGGACAATGGAGGTGGTGGTTTTCTTCCTACCGCACTTCCTTACCAAAAGCTAGCGACACGCCGATACCAACGGCGAGCTGGGGCAAGCGGCTGTAGATGGCTTCAACTGCTGCAGAGGACAGCACCCAAAACCAACAACCAAAACAGCGGTGTTAGAGGCAGGTTCAGCAGATTCAGCAATGCAACAACTCCTGGAGTGGTGATAGATCAGACGAAACTGAGCTAGTGGGGTGGGCACGAGCACAGCGATCGTCTGAGAAGGGGAGTGATTGATTTGTTTTATAATGTTTTTTGCTAAACGTTATAGTTGAGGATGGTGCCTGGCCATTATCAATAAAACAAAAAAAATATTTGCTAACTGCAAAAATATTTCTTTTCTCCTAAAAAAGCACACATTCCATAAAAGTCTCTGACACTTAAGGAAACTACTTTGTTGTGGACATGTTGCTTCTGAAAGAGTAGATTGATTGCCATCACTCACAGTGAAGTTGGCCAATGGCTAAAGTGGGCTGACCTATTGCCTCGTACTGTATGATGTAGTGAGCGGAAGACAAATGTGATTGACACAATAATAGAACAATAGATAAAGAGAGCTGATTAAAATCCCATATTAGTATTTTATACATGTAATTTTAGTAAAAGCAAAAGGACTTGGCTAACAGCACCTAAAAATATCAAAATGCTTGTGTGTCTAATGTAAAAGCCCTGGATTGGAAACACACATTTGTTCTGCCATGGAGTCATCTAGTAACTCTTACTACAGACCGGACTAGAGTAAATATAAGTTCACATTAAAAGGCTCCTGCTGCACCCAGTCATACTTCCATTTATTATTATCGGGTTGAGTAATTGCTTTTATGTTAATTCGCTAATGAACCTAGCAGTAATTAATCTTGGACCCTATGTTTTAAAATCATTTTTCCATTAAATTTGGGTTATTAATTTTGTCAAATCCAATGCAAATCTGACTTTTTTTTTACCTTCACTTGGGACGCTTCCATGTAACCTATTCTTTATCTTTTTTTGTTCAATTTTAGAAAATCTAATTAACGTTAATATTATCATTAAGTCAGTATTTTTTAAACGTAATTTTTTTATCTTTGGCATGTTTTATTCCACAAATGGCAGTTTTCTTCAACTTCACGTTGCATATTTTCCTTTGACCTTTTAACCTTTATCCTTTCCTAACATTATACCTACCTTCCACTTAAACGTTCCCCTTAACTCTTTAGAATTTTCTTTCCAGTCCTTTTTTGCCTCCAATGCTTTTTTGCTTTTCTGGTATTATAACTCCGCAGACTATTATATCCCGAGTGTTATAATATCAAAGAAAAATGACATTTCGACTGTTGGGCCCAGCACTGCTGTTTTCAGTTTTCCATCTTGCACACAAGCCAACATGTTTTTCTGTTTTGCTTGCCTTTCATAAAGCAGTCCAGACTCTGTAAGATGTGAATCAATTTTCACATCTCTCCCTTAGTGAGAAAAAGAAGGGGGTCCCCTGCGTCGTGTAACTGTGCCAGGGCCTGGGGGAGACAGGACTGTGGAAGCTTTAGCCTCAGCACTCTTTTTTCAACTCGTGGTTTTGTATAATGCAGAACCAGACCTAAGGGTGAGAGTTTCCTGAACAGGAAATGGAACCATTACAGACTACTTACAATTTTAGATTTCTCACACCATATTCTTACAAGTTTCAGACTTTGTAAACCTGAAAAATTGACACTATGTTATAACAGTTTAAAAAAAATCTACAAACCTATCAGTATTTTTCAATTTTTGCTCCACTACAACATGAACGAAAGAGTGTTACATGTGACAGATTAAAAAGCGACTTAAAGATCAGTATCAATATGTGCAATTGAAGGATAAAGCAACCAGTGTACATTTACCGGTTTTTACAAAATCTTCAAATCACTTTCATTGGAAATAATTTGTTTGTATTTTGCATTTGTTATATTGTATTCATGTTAATGTTGGGAACTACTCGAGCAGACCAGCTGGATTCCCCCGGGCTGTGCGAAGATGATTCACTAAGACGCCGTGGGCGATTTTTCTCACCCATTGACTGAAGATAAACTGCTGATAGCCTCTATCAAGCCGCAATTCAATTGCGGACCTTTATATCCATGCCTAGGGGCGGCACCTTAACTGTGCATCACCCATGATCAGTTGCTCCCCCCATCCCTCCTTTCTGTCCTGAGGAAGACCCGCTTGCAGAGGATACAAACTGCCCTCATTGCACTAGGGTCGAAACGTCGACACTCTCCCCCGCTCGGGGCCTGTACTTGACATTTTCCCAGTCCTACCCGCTTACAGACGAACGTTGTTTGTCAACATTTGAAAAAGAATAAAAAGAATAACCATGAATTAGCGAATGGACAGGCCCCAATGTAGAACTGGTGCCATCATGAATTACGACCAGTTTTGCTAATGAGATTGTAATGAATATAAAATGATGAACCATTGTTTTGCTTGATTGGATTCCCCTCTTGTATACTCTATCTTACTTCACGAGCACCTCCTTTCTTCACTTTCTCCCTTGGAGCAACCCCCTCTTTATCTTGAGCATTGAACATGATAATATGTTATGAAAAGTGACCGAATAAAATAAGAGTCACCTATAAAGCAATAATGTGTGCCTTTTTTGGATTCTGAGGATATATATATTTAAACTAGACATGTACTGCATGCTGTTTATGAATGTTCCAGGCAACTAAGCTTTAATATAAGTCTAGGACCATTGTTTTCCTATACCACGGGAACGAAAAGGAAGCATTGGGTAAAGCCCCTATTTAATGAGTATGGATGGCAATCATGTGTGAAACCAAATTTTCATCAGCCATGTTTTTAGTGATAAGGGTAGGAACATGGGTGGAAGGCAACTAGACCTGAACTTCAGGTAAGGGGGGCTAACACTTCAAGCAATAGGACAGAGCTACCTCAGAGCCAATATGACTAAATTGAGTAATAAACTGTGATTTGTAAACATAGTGGAAAAAATTGATTAGATCACAACCAATGCGATTTTATAGAATTGACACTTTAAAGGCTACTGTCAGCGATCATTGAAAGGGGATTAGGGCATTTACAACTAAAGGGCACCTTCTACCGATTTCACCATGAAGCATATTACAACTGTTTTTCGCAAAGTTATTTCAAGAAGATAACACTTTTTACCAATTCTCACACAATTCGTCCTGGGGCAGGACAAAGCTCTTGGGAATTATTTATAATCTGAGGTCCAGGAAGGCATGTTTTCAATCTTTCCGTAAGGACATTCAGCATTTCTATGTTTGACGCTGCACAAATGTGTGCATGTCTCCAAATATTGAGCTTAGTGGAATAACACACATGATGTTGGGGTGGGGGGGTGACTAGTATGTTATTGGTTTGATTTTCAATACACTTTTCCTTCCTCCTGAGATTGAGTGAGTGCCAATTACTTGCCCACATTACTGCTTGTTGCTTACTCTGCCATGAATCTGCACTATAATAAATAAAAACAAAACCTCACATTAAGCAGTTCTCACATACTTCTGATACTCATCCTCAAAATGTCTGCTTCCACCTTTAAATAAGCAAAATAAGGGCTTTTCTGGTTGTTCTGAACAGGATGGAAAACCTTCTCTCTGGCAAAAACATGCCTTTCCTGACTACTCCAGAAATGGCTCCGACTGACCAATTGGACTTTAGATGTAGCATTTCATGGACAGCTGTGAAAATCTACTTCGGGCGCTTGCATTCTAGAGGGAATGAGCAACAGATATCAAATCAAGTTTTTCAGTATTACTACAGATTTGTGGACCATATGTACTCCATGGCCACATTGTCACTCAAAAAGGCTGCCATGCTTGAAGCCGTCCTTTTCACATTACAAAAGCAAGCGATAGTTCATGTACCCAGAGAGGAGCAAGGGACTGGAGACTACTAAATAGGCTTTCTGGTTCCCAACTCAACACAGGGATTCCAGATGATCATCGGTATCAGGAAAGTCAATCTATGGGTACAGAAGATTCACTTCAAAGATTAGACCCTACAGACAAAAATTCCAAAGGGAACATTCCCAGTAACAATCATTCTCCTGGATGCCTGCCTTCATACTCCATAACTGTATGTCGCCAAAAATACTGGGTCTTGCCATTTGGACTTTGCTCTGTTTCAAGAGTCTTTGCCAAGATGGTGGCTCGCATTGCTGCTCTTTCCCATCTTCAGAGTTATAATATGTTCCTATATCTGGGTGACTGGCTTCTAAATGCTTCTTCTCCAGAAGGGACTTTGAAAGGAGCTCTTGTCTGACGCTGCAAGGATTTCTCTTGAATCTACCAAAATTCAACACAGAGCCACCTCAAAACAGAGCTTTCATTGGAGCCAATTTCTGCACAGACCTAGACATGTTTTATCTGCCTGCATTCGGAGCAGAAAGATTAAGGACTATACTAACATCTTTACTGCGTGTCCGTCAATCTCTAGGCAGACTGCACTTGAAAGTTCAGGGACATATGGTCTCATGCATAATTACAGCTTCATGGGCATATTTGCATCTTCACCCGCTTCTACTTCATATTCTACATCAGTGGAATACGGAGCCTCAGAACTAAGTATCTGTTGATTCCTGTGGCAAGTTCTGTACATCCTCTGTACTGGTGGTTGAGCCCAGAATCCTTAATGAGCGTTTTTCCACTTCATGCAGGTATTCCAATGGTACCAACAAAGGAAATCCATTCCTTAGGATGGGGTGCCACCTTAGAGAAACTGTCAGCTCAAGGATGATGGTCATTGACAAGCTGCAGGCACTCTTCAAACTGGAGGGATCTGCCAACATTATATCTGTCTCTTTCACTTCCAACATCAAGCGAAGGGACAAAATGGTGTTGACCAGGCAATACAGTGACTGTGCTTATTTGAACTGACAGGTAGGACCTCAATCAAGTTCTCTGTGTCTAGTAGCCCTACAGTAAGAGGTTTGGGCAATATTGCATCTTCTCTCCTTAAGAGGGTCAGACAGATGAACAGACTAAGCAGGATATTTCCACCTCTAAAGACCCTTCCATATGTCCATCAGTCTTCAGGAGATTACGCTGTAGGTTTAGGGGACCTGTTGTAGATCTGTGTGCCTCCCCTGAAATTGTCCAACTGCCCATGTTCTGCTCCCACTATCCCACATCAGTGGCTTGGAAGGTGGATATTTCTAGTTCTCCTTTGGCTTCGTTATGTACTCTGTGCCTCTCCTCTTTTGCCATTGTTCCCTCAGATAGTTCTTTTGAATCGAGACGAAGCATCAGATGCTGGCTGGTGCTTCCATTCTGGCAATTCATATCCAGGTTTCCTTGTTTTGTCCATGTCCAATCTTTCAGTTTGGATACTCCCTCTGTTTCCCTTTCTCCTTAGCTTCAAGGTGTGGTTTCGAGTAGATTGTCTGGCTCTCTTTCTTAGTTTGGAGGTTAAAAGAATCAGTTTGCAGAATAGCAACTTAACAGGGCCATTACAGAAATCTAGATGCATCTCCACCTTAAAATCCTATCCTAGGCACTGCAAATCTTTCCAACATTGATGTACTACTCACTCTCTCTCCTCTATTCAATGTAAACTCCTTTCTTTATTACTGTTTTGCTTGTTTTTTCTTCAAGAGAATCTTGCTGTTTCCACCCTATGAAGGTAATGGACAGCAATGAGACCATTTCAAGTTCCTTGGGTCAGTTTGGGTGAAGAGGAGGTTCTGATTTCCCCTGTCCTGAAAGTTTTTTCTTCTCCTGTTCTATATCTAGGCTTTTTCTTATCCTTGGGGTTTGCATATGGTCTTAGAATCACTTCAAGTCTCCTCTTTTGAACCTTCATCTTCTGTTGATCTTAAAGTTCTGACAATGAAGTTTGTTTTTCCGGAATTCAATTTATTCGGCTCGTCGGAATGGTGAGCTCGTTTTGTTTTTTATTGTGGAGACCTCCCTCCCTGAAAACCCTTGAGGATGGTATTGTGGTTTGTTCAGATCTTGAAGTTCTTCCCAGGGTAGCAACCTTAGCTTATACGGATACAGAGATTGTTTTGTCCGTCTTTTTCCCTCCCCCCCTTCTTTTTTAGGTGGGGAAGACTTACATTCAATGGATGTAAAGAGGGCAATTTTGATTTATTGGAATGTTCTAAAACTGTTTATCTGATCATTTCTTTGTAATTTTTATTGGAGCTGGGAAGGAGTGAAAGGATTCTTCATTAGCCACTTGTCCTTGGATTTCTTCCACAAATGCTTTAACCTACTCTACTTCTTAGCTTGTATTCCCTTTCCCTGAGCATCTCCAGGATAGATACACAAACGGTGCGGCTGCCTCCTTGGTGGAACTCCAGGGATTTCCTTAATCTGAAATTAGAAGAGCTGCTACTGTGGACTCTTCCCACACCTTTGTACAATGGTGCAGGCCACAAAATATATTGTCTGAAGGTTGTTCTTTTGAACTGGGCATACATAGTTCTGTCCTGCCTTAAATTTTGTATGTCACCAATAAATTATTCACTGTTTCATTAGTAAGTAACATACTGTGTGCATATTGCCTTGTGTTATAGGCTGAAGGCTGGTTTTTGGCTTTGGCTTATCTCCTGTAATGACGAGGATGAGGGATGTAGAGGTAATGTTTCAATTACGTGCTAGTACTCTTCATTACTCTTAATCCTAATCCTACTCATCCTCATTACAGACATTACAAATACCTCACCTTTCCTTGATATCAGCTTTTTATTTGGCTAGAAGAAGTCAGGGCATGGGCTGGGAAGCCATCCCGCTTTGTAGCACCCAGTAGAGTGGGTGTGGGCTGTTTTTCAGCGTGCTCCTGAGTTCTTCCAGAATGGAGATAGGCTTCACAATTGATGATTGTGACGAGGACCATTAGGATTAGGAGTAATAAAGATTACTGGGCAGTAATCAGGACATTAGTGATTCCGCCGTAATATACTGATATATGCAAATGATAAAATAATTCCCACTTAGACCAAATGCCCTTTGAAAACCTATGCAGCTTGGATAGGTCAGATTCAGCATTTCTGTTTGAGTTCTGGAAATTGTATTTGTGTTGTTATGCAGTCTTTCACTTTGGTCTTCTTATTCCTGATTAACATTTAATTGTCCTCTAGCTAATGACGTGCATAATTATGTGGCTGCCACAGTATCATGAGTAGCAGCTTCTTATCAGAAACAAATTAGCTGCAGTTCGACAGTGTGAAATGAGAATACTCTGCACTCTGACATGCTGGGAAGGTGTGGAAACATAGCTGGAATTTGCAGAAGAAAAGAGGGAGGCGTTTAACTTGTCAATGGTAGGTATGTTACCTACATTTACGCAGTGTTGTTGCACCATTTGTATGGTCTCATTGTGCTTTCAAATTCAGATATGTGTGTACATAGAAGTTTGTGAATTGCTGACTGCAATATTGTATAGGTTTTGAATCCATGGGTGGAGGAACTTAAGCCTTGATTCTCTCCCGCTGACCACTATTTGATGCCCCTGAAGGTCATCCAGCCTGCCCTGCTCACTAAAAACCCTACTTTGCTCATCAGATAATTTATTTGTGAAAGGGCAGGTAAAGAAGGACCAGTGGAAGTTCAGGAAAGGAGCAGTGTGCGGACAAACTATGTGCTGTACCTAAGTCTGCAGCACCCATAATACATATTCCTTGTGCCCACAATTACATGGACAGGCCCATTCACTGAGGTCCAGTGGAGAAGACGAGTTGGGAGTGCTGGGGCAATGCAGGCAACAAGCTGCATCCCCAGTGTGAGGCTGCTCTGAGGATGGCACACAGGAGGAAGAGCTGATGGGGTAGAGAAAATGTGGGTGTTCGACCTGTCAACCTTAGGGTGGTCTTCCCCCAAACATTTTGCCTACTTACCTCCTTTTTTGGTGCTGAAATTCGTTTTTGTTGGCCTTAGGACTTTGTGCACTTTACCACTGCTAACCAGTGCTAAAGTGCTTGTGCTCACTCCCCGTAACTTGGTTGAATTGGCTTACCCCTGATTAACATATTTAACGTACTTGTAAGTCCCTTGTAGAGTGGTATGCCATATACCCAGGGCCTGTAAATTAAATGCTGCCTGTGGCCCTGCAGCACTTATTGTTCCACCCACTTAAGTAGCACTTTAAAATACGTCCCAAGCCTGTCATTGCAGCCTGAATGCAGGTTTAAACTGCCAATTCGACTTGGCAATATAACCCCTTGCCAAGCCTTAAAATCCCCTTCTATTGCATATGTCACCCCTGGGTAGACCCTGCATAGCCCATAGGACAAGGTGCATTGTAATTAAAAGCTTGGACATGTACTTTTTAGTTTTACATATCCTGGTAGTGAAACACTCCTAAATTCATTTTTCACTACTGTGAGGCATACCTGTCCCCTAGGATAACAATGGGTTGCCTTGCTACATTAAAAAGTGCTAACCTTTGATTTGGACCTTTGGTATCTATGAAATTGTAATGAAAAATCCTCTTTAATGGTAAAGTCGGATTTTTATTACAATTTTGAAATGCCACTTTTAGAAAGTTTGCATTTTTCTGCCATTTGGTTTTTTGGGCTTCCAGCCTGTCCTGGGACACATGACTAGGTGTAGCTGACAGTTAGACTCTGTGAATTCCTCCCAGACAGTCACACAACAGAGGGAGATGGTGTGTCTAAATGGGCCATTTGCTGGCAGGATGGGGGTGGAGGTGTAGCTGAACACAGCCCTATTTGCAACTGAATAGAGTGTGCTCTGCCTTCACACAAATGACCTAACACCTCCACATTGTCACTGTGGCCAGCTTGGAGCCAGGGCAGGGGAAGGAGAAAATTCTATGCACTTTAAAGAACCTTTCTAGAAGCTTCACCCACCTTCCAGAGAAAGGGCATGAGGGTATAAAAATAGGACCTTCAGACCGACTCTTCAGTTCACTCCAGGATCTGCATAAGGACTCTCAGAGGACTGCCTGCTGCTGTGACCTGCTGTGCATTCAGCAAGAATGCCTTGCTGTACCTGGAAGGACTGCTTTGCTGCCAGGAGCCTGCCTTGAACCCTGAGAGGCCAACCTTGCTGTTGACTCTGCATGTTCACCTGAACCCAGGACGTCCAGAGTGACTCCAAGGGCTAGTTTACTGGCCTCCTATTCAGAGCCACAGGGACACAAAAAGCTCCCATCATCTTAAATCCACACCTGGACCCATCCTGGGTGAGGCCTGAACCCCCAAGTGGTGTTCCACTAGTCCTGGACCCTTAGTTGTTGTGCTAAAGGTGAGAAGTTGGCCAAATTCCACCTTCTCCACAGTAGCAAATCCTGTTCAACTGTCCTTCAACAAATGGGTATCCGGCCTTGTGGAACTGTTTTTGGCTACTGATTTGGAAACCTTCACTGCAGCTTCACAATGATGATGCTCCCTTCTCTGACACCTCCTGCAGCGTTTCCCCGCTGAACTTCACCTTCTCAGAACAGTTTTTCTCAGAATTTCTCTTAAGGCCAAAGGTAAGCGCTGACCGGGTCCAGCCCACTTCTTTGATCCAAACCGCGCTCCATCGCTTTCGGCCATATTTTTTTACTTTAACCCGGTCTCGCGGCTCTAGATGTCCACGGTTGGTGCTTTGATCTTTTAGATACTAGTTTTAATTTAAAACTTTAAAAATTCCTAACTCTGGTTCTACCGATTGGCATTTTGCCATTTTGGTGTCAAATAATTTATTTGAATGTACTCTATTTTTCTAAAGGGGGATTTTTCTTGTGTGGTGTTTTCACTTTATTACTGTTTGTGTGCTGCATAAATACTTTACACATTGGCTCTAAGTTAAGCCTGACGTCTTTTTGTGGCAAGCTACCCAGGGTTAAACATAGGTTCATTTAGTGACTTTTTGTGGTTCACCCTGCAAGGAATTGTGGCTGTTGCTTGACCAGTGCTCACACCCAGTCAAACAACAACCCAATTTTTCACAGAGGGAGAGGCAGACTCAATTAAAACCCAGCAATGCAGACAGCTACAATGCCAAAGAGTTCACCCATTCACCCAAAAACAGGTTCTGTAAAAATAAAAAAACATATGCATTGAACAGTACAACAGAAACAACAGCACCCAAAATACACATTCCTTAAGCCACCATTTACTGGGTTGAGAGGAGCACAGTGCTGAGATAATGCCACATTTATTAGCAACAGCAGTGGAATCTAGAGGCAAATTTACTATTGTTTCATACAGTGAAGTAATCAAAGTTGCTGCGCTGCATTGTGTGAAAGGGAGAGAGCAGGACAGCGCAATAGCTACAAAGATATGGTACTGCTGCTCTCCTTCCAAGCACTGATGCACAATCAGACTGCTTAGTGCCATGCACATACCTTTGCACCATATTACAAAGGTGTATGGGTAAGTCTAGCATAGGTTTTGTACAGAAAGGATACCCTTCTGGTGCTAAATGCCATGGCCCAGATGTCCTAAATTTTCACACACCAAGGGAACTTACTGCGTTGCATTGCGTGAAAGGGAGGGAGCAGAAATGTTGCATATTTACTAACATATGGCACATTTCTGCTCTATCTTGTGCTGGGGCACTTGTGACAAGACTCAAGGGTGCCTATTTTTTGGTCAGAATAGTTTTTGTGAAAGAAGTTATACCTTCCTGCAAAACATCTGTTCTTAAAGGCTTATTTCTCTTTGTATGTGTACTGCAAAATGCAGCATACATGCAAAGAGAAAGTAACAAGGAGAAATAAAGTTATTTATCCTAGTCACAACAGCCTAAGACAAGCAAACCATTTGGTGGAAACCCAGGTTTACAGACTTTAGTAAATCTGGATTTGTGTCAAAATACACGAGTGGTTGCACAGAAATGCCCATGCTCCATCCATGTAATGTCTCCCCAATGCACAGTATACGCGCTGCCTTCATTTATTTGTTTTTGTTTTACAAAGCTACGCAATTTGGGGTTTGCTTGGCTTTGTAAATCCTGAAATAAATTTTGCGTTGTGGTTGTGCTGAAAAAGTGGTGCGCCCAAAAAGCAAAACAATAGTAAATCTGGACCTATGTTTAGACTAACTTCAAAACATTTACCACTTTGTATGTGTGTTCTACAGTGAAGCACAAATCCAAAGTTTGGAGAAATAAAAACATTCCTCCTCCTTTGTGCGTGCTTCGAGGAGGTGTAATTATTTTGCGCAGAGCCCTGTCTAGCATTGGTAGTAGAGAGAGCTTTGTGTCAAAAAACATTGGTGTTAGAGTGGGAATGCCCATGTGGGATGACCCCTTGATGCAAACTGAAGCAAATACTTTACGTTACTTTTAGGAATCTTTCCAGCAAAAACAAGTTGTGCATTGAAAAGTAAGGGGCAGATTTACTAATATTTCATGCAATGCAGCTCTGCACTCAAATTAAGATTTGGCCCTCCTGTGCTTTTCCAATGCGCCGGCACATGTTCAGACTCTCTACTACATAGGGCTTTGTGTAAAAACCATGCGTGGCAACATGGGAACGCCCATGTACCACCAATGAAATGCCCTATTGATGCAAATTAGAGCATAGCTCTATTGGCGTTAATTTTTAAACATCTTTCAGTACAGAAAAAGTTTTGTGCATGAAAGTATATAGTTTATCAACATTTTGCATCACTTTTGTGAATTTGCATCAGTGCAAAGTGTTGATAAATCGAGCCCCAAGTTTGTGAATGCAACTTTTCTTAGTTTCACTTTCTCTTTTAATGGTGCTTCGTATGTGAATAGTTTCAAAGCACTAAAAGTAAAATGACTATAACACTAGCTGTTCTTTCCCCAGACACTTCAGGTTGCCTTAATGGTTACCTTGCAAGGGGACAAAATAGGGACAGCAGGGGGCCCGTCAGCAAAACAAAAATAAACAAGCATTGGCAAGGCAATACGTCTCGCCTATGCCAAGCTATTGGTATTCGCAATGTGTTTCTGCCTTTGTAGCTGTAATTTAATATATTAGAATAAACTATAGATCACACCCGCAAACATTCCCTTTAGATTTCACAATAGGTTTTCACATCCATTTGGTCAGCTAACTGCAGGGCCAAAAAGCCTCATACACCCCCATATGTTCAAGACTTATAGGTGAGGAGGAAAGCATGTAAAGGAACATTGGCACCTTTACCCTAACTGTAAACCAGTAGATTCTGAAATGGTGTATAATTCACTAGTTTAGTGCATAAGTGGACATCTATGAAATTCACACATTTCTGTGTGTAGCCTGCAAGATTTTGTTTGAGAATCTCCCAAAAAGTGTAGCTTCATAAATTTTATAGAGGTAAGTCTGCCGCTCATGAAGTTACTGCTTTTCTGCGAATGAGGCCTAAGGCACAATAATAGCTCCTTGGCAACAACACCACCAGCATTAAGATAGCTTAGCGGGTGTTTGAAATTTATAGATGCTAATCCTAGCAAGGCTGACTCCGTTTGCAAGTTTCATCCTTAAAAGGCTGATAAAATTAGATCCTCTGAGTTCGGGACTAGTACATTGTATTTTCAGCTGCGGCAGCACGTACTGAACAAAGACCTACTTTATTATTATTATTGTTGTTTTGAAAAAAGTCACAAATGTGTTCACCCCCATAAAAAGTCCCTTGCTTCCTGGCTTCTATTTCCTCGGATCAGATAAGATCTTAAAGCCCTTGTCTGGCTTCATTCTTTCCTCTCTGACAGGTCTCAGGTTGTCACGTCAAGACCCTTTCTTTCTACCAACTGTGAATTCCACAGTTCTCTCCATTGAGTCCTATACTCTTCAAAGCCTATGTGGACTCTGCTGCTCGAATCAGCAGGTCCTTTGAAGTTTCCTTCTACGCATGCAGTAAGGATACATAGCTCCTCTTCAGGCTTGACGGAAACAGAGTCAATCAATCAATCAATCAATCAGGTGTCTATATAGGGCGGCTACTCACCTGTGAGGGTCTCAAGGCACTGAGGGGGGTGGGGAGGGAGCTGCTGATCAGCCTGGGCGTAGAGGTTCAGTCGATTTCACAATTTGCTTTCAGGACCTGGAGGATCATGGATTGCTGTGAATGTAGAATTCAAGGTACTGGTTCTGTGGGTTTTTACATAAATTTGTACCTCAACTTGATGGCCAAACATTCTGCGGAATCTCACCACTCCGGCATCCCAGCTTCTCAATCTTCAAGTTTTCTTTGATCAATTGCTCTCTTTTGACCCATATGGAAAAAGTTGCTTCTACCTTTTGCTAATGCTGAAAATCCTGCAAACGATTTTCCTCTTCTTCTTCTTGAGGGTGAACACTCCTTTATCTAGACTCTAGTATCCTTTCACATAGATTGTGGGAATGCTCTCTTTCATGCCCTCGCTTAGTACTTATTTGTGAGGCTTCAGGCAATGCAAAGAATTTGCAATCTGCATGCTCCTTGTGATCAGCCACCTCTCCTCTACCACCCATCAATTTTTCTCAGTGCATCTTTTCCATCATATGGTCTCTGGTAAAAGCTGTCTGTTCCTTCAATCTTAGTTTCAGGCATGCCGTTCCACCCGGACACTCAGATCCTCCTCATCAGATTTTCTGAAACTTCGGTGTAGTCGCCTCTCCTGTACCGATGGCCGATCCTTCTCATTCCAGGCAGCGTCCTTCTGGATCACATCAACCATCTCCGGTCATTCTGAACATCACACGTCTTGTAAAAGTGTGAAAAAGTTTAACTCCTAAAGGCCTAGTCCCTGATCCCTCCACCACCAGGCACCGCTTTCTTTTGCCAAATCGAATTAAGCATTAGGAAGCTCTTTGACAACAATGCACGTTTTAAATGTTATAAATAGGACTGCAAGTTTGCCCCTCCTGTGTTTGTCCATATTTATATTGTTCTCCTCTTATTGGTATTTGACCAATTGTATCGTTCTATGGTGAAAAAATGAAGTTGCATATGGTGTTTTCCATGTTGATGTAACTGACATTTCAATGTCTGTAGTGTTTTAGTGCGTTATGTAGTCATATAAAAGAAATCAATGGCATTGCTTTATTTGCATATGTGCACATCTGCAAATATTAAAATTAATTATGAAATCAGATCCTTTTATTTTACTCCCTGAGCTCTGATTGTGCTTTGTTCAGCTTTTGTTCCGGCAGTTGTAAGTGACAGCATGGAGAGACACTCAAAAGAAGATCTAATTTCTAGCTTCTTCCGTTTTCCTAAATAAATACAGACCTAGCAGCAGCTGTTTCCCAGTCTGCATTTCTGTGTAAAAATGTGAAAACCTGGAGTTTTATTTTGAATCAGTCAATAAAAACTCCCTTTCACACCGCTCGCCAACACCTAATCACATCATCGTCATCTACGCTGATGACATCCAACTCATCCTCTTCCTGATGGACACAACAACCACTGCCAGAATCAGTTTCACCAACTGCATGACCATAGTAGCAAAGTGGATGCAAACCAACTGCCTGCAGCTCAACTCTGACAAGACAGAAGTACTGGTCTTCGGCAACAAGATCTCCCCATGGGACTCCACCTGGTGGCCATCGGAGCTAGGACCAACACCCACACCCACAGACCACAGAAGAAATCTAGGGATCATCTTAGACGATAAGCTCAACATGGTGGCTCAAGTCAACGCAGTGTGCACCTCCTGCGTCCACATCCTATGCATGCTGTGAAAAATCTTCAAATGGTTGCCTCAGAACACTAGACGGACCATCATGCAAGCACTCATCAACAGCAGGCTGGACTACGGGAACACTCTCTAAGCCAGAATCTCCAAACATCTCCTACACGGACTCCAGGCCATCCAGAACACCGTTGCAAGACTGGTATTTGACTTCCCACGCCGCACCCACATCACACCACGTCAGGAAGCTTCACTGGCTCCCCGTTCTCAAACGCAGCCAATTCAAACTTTACAAGCACACATACAAAGCCCTACACAACACAGGGCCAGAATACCTGAACAGCTGCATACACTTTCACTAATCCACCAGACCTACTATCAGCCTCACTCTCACTCACACACATTCCCCGCATCCGCAAGGGCAAAACTGGAGGTCGCTCATTCTCCTACATCACACTCAAGGCATGGAACGACCTCCCTCAACACATCAGAGCCTCCTCCTCACTTCTTGAGTTCTGCAAGAAGCTGAAGACCTGGCTCTTCGTATAAGCACCTTGGGGACCGCTAACCTACACACCAGTCCAAGTGCCTGGATACCCTCTCGGGTGATTAGTGAGCTTTACAAATCAATATAACATAACATAACCTAACAAAAATAACTTGCAGGAGCTATGTTTTCCACTGGTCACAAACATTGGCCTCTGAATTAGCTCTTAATTTGTTGTTCTAGGTGGAGTTTAGATTTTTCTGTTATTGTTTAGGCAGGGTTATATTTATTCCCCTAAATATCTGTACTAAAATATTGTTGAACAGTAAAGCACAGTGTATTTGATACATTGACAAATAAGGAGCTGTGTGTCTACATTTTAAAAATTCAGACGGGGGTAGCCAACTTGAAGCTTACAATTTGTGACCAATTACACGTAGACATGAGGAAGCATTTGAAGGAAAAAATATGGCTTTTCTGATCAGCTGTTTGCACGCTCATGTAATTTGCAATGAACAAGGAATTTAGGGGTGATGAGGGCGTGGAAGACATGCTAGCATACATGGGATTGGCAAAGAAATATTTTTACTGAATAGACAAGGGTAGAGTTTGAGAT
Organism: Calotriton arnoldi; assembly: GCA_963921515.1. Classification (NCBI taxonomy): domain Eukaryota; kingdom Metazoa; phylum Chordata; class Amphibia; order Caudata; family Salamandridae; genus Calotriton; species Calotriton arnoldi. Next base: position 2,430,716 of record CAWUFW010000861.1, read on the forward strand.
TATCGAAAGCTGGCTAGTGACTTTATACAGAACAGGGAGCAGGAAAGTTGCCAAAGTTTTACTTTATTATCAATGATGACATGAACACGTTGCATTGCCCGCCTGATGTTGTGTCAAACCCGATATTCTGCATAAAGTGAGCAAACGGAATTCTATTTTGCTTTTGCGTTTCCTGTGTGTATCCTTTACACTTCGGAATTTCAGCTCCAGGCCATCTGGTTGCAGTTTATGTTGCAAAGAAAGCAAATTGTCTGAAGCTGAAATTCCAAAGCTAATTCCCTCTGGCTGACTGTATCCCACCCCGCCCCTTTCCTGTTACCACTCCTTTCTCTCAAGAAATATACTTATGCTGTCTCTACCCACCATAGTGTAACTTAACTACTTTAACCTGTGAATTTCTGAGGTTTAAAAAAAATACAGATCTTTTTATTACACCTAACTATAACGTTACTTTAACCTTTCATTTTTTCTGTGAATTTCTTGTTTTTTTTAATGTAAAGTAATATTTTATTACCATTCATAAAGCCAACATTCTGCAGTGTAAATGACTTTGTCTGTGCATGGCAGAGGGTTGTCCACACGGCCTGGCCTGGGGCCAGGCCCTGCAGCAGACCCCCCACAGGCATGCTAACCCCACACTGTGCATGGCCAAAGGCTGTGCACATCGGGGGTTAGCAACAGGGCCTGGCCAACCTGCACAGAGGCAGACAAACCCCCTCCGCAGGAAGCCAACCTCACGCAGCGCACAGCCTTTTGTTGCGTGCGGTTTGGGGTTGGCCATGTGGCCAAACCCCCAGCTGGCTACCAACTCCACACCATGCACAGCTTTTGTGTGCACAGCTTTTGGTGTGCACAGGGTAGGGGTGTCCTTCGGGCCCTGAGGAACACATTCTCTGGGGCCAAAACATAAATATCAAGGGAAGGATGTGTGTAGCCCCCTCCCCAACCCTTAATTGGCCTTGGCGACCCCATCCCCTGGGACCAAACACAATTAAACAGGGGAGGAGGGCGTGCAGACCCACTCCCTGAGCCTTATTAAGGCCCGGGGACCACATCCTCCGGGATCAGATATAATAAAAAAGGGGAGGGGAGCCACAAGGCTTTCCTCTCCTTGAGCCTTATTAGGTCCCGGGGATCCCATCTACCAGGGCCAAACCAGTAAAAAAGGGGAAGAAGGCCATGTGGCCCCCCTCCTGAGTCTGGGCCCTGGGGACCCCATCATCTGGGGCCAATATGTAAATGAAAAGGGAGCAGAGCAACAAGGCCCCCTCTCCCCGAGCTTTATAGGCTCCATCCTCTAGGGCTGTGCCTTATTTAAAAGGGGAGCTGGCATTGCTGCGGGAGCTGGCACTGCTCCCGCCTGGAGGGAGCAGCTATGTTTGCTGCTCCGTCTGGATGGGAGCAGTATCTTTGTTCAGTTTCCCTGCCTGCATCAGTGCAGGCAAAGAAACAGAACACAAGTCTGTTACCAGCCGGCAGGAGCATTTTAAAGCTCCCGCCCGCTGGGAGTAGACTTTGTGTTTGCTCTCGTTTGGCGTGAGATTCAAAAAGGCTACTACCAGACAGGAGTAAACACATTTCCCTGTCCGCACTGTGTAGGCAGGAAAACCACTGTGTCCCAGAGGTGGGCTCTTCGGGACACAGCAAGTGAGTTGGCCCTGGGGGATGGGGTCCCCAGGGCCTTTTCAAGGCTCAAGAAGGGGGGCCTTGTGGCCCCCCTCCCCTTAAATATACATTGGGCCCCAGAGGATGGGGTTCCAGGGGTCGAATACAGCTTAGGGAGGGGGTTTGCATGCCTCCCTCCCCATAATATTTAAAGTGGGACCTGGGGTATGGGGTCCCAGGGGCCAAAAATGGCTGTGTGCCCCTCTCTCCTAAATAAGTAAATTGGGCCCCATAGAATCGGGGCACAGGGGCCAAAAATGGCTTGGGGATGGGGGTACATGCCTCTCTCCCCTTACTGAAAGATTTTTTTAATTATTTTTGTACAGTAGGCTCTATTCCTTGACATCATTCTAGCATATGCAGAATACACTCAAGTACTGAAGACCACAGTTAAAATCCTGGACGTAGTACTGCCAGGTATGGCAGGCGTAGATATATAAAAAGAAAAATTATAATGAAGGCACTCGGATTTTCCGTTCATATAGTCAGTCGAACCCTGCCAGGATCCTTCAGGAAGACGCGCACTAGCTGGAACTGGCATGCATTACAACAATATTTAACATACATTTTGTCTAAAACCTGGAGGATTCCCCGTAACGGTTGGCCTATTAAGGTTAGCAAAATCTTATCGTTATACAAAAACCTCTTTTCGGTTCCGCTATGTAAACAATAAGGAATAGCCACCCAAGTGTTAGATCGGTACCAGGGCTGCACATTTGTAATATTGACTTCTTCCTTAGATACGATACATTAAAGCTTGAGCTAATGACTATGCGTTTTGGTCAACATGGCTTTCCACCTTATAGTCCATAACCTTCCTAGAAATTTGGCTACTGCACAAGCATACAATGGTCTAGGATCTGTTCTTAGTATTGTTAGAGCTACAGCGTGGTTCAATGCACCTTTCTGAATTCATACTGGTTTAATCAAGATGAGCCTTGGTCGTAAATAGGCTTTTCAGACAAACAGGACATGAGCAGGGGTCTCATTATGAGTGTTGCAAAAGGGGCATAATGAGGACAACATAGTTATAGTTGACCATTCAGCTGTGAACGCATTGAGGGACAAATATCCTAGTCTGATTTGAATGTTGGATCTGTAATGAGGTCCAAATACGGTTCGTAGCTGCTGATAGTCTTGAATTCAGCAAATTCACTTGACAGCTTACCACTATTAATGTTCTGGGCGTTGGTTTGAGCTATCCATAACAAATATAGTTCTTAAATTCTCTCTGGTTTCAGCAGGGTATTAGAATGGATTGGTTGTATATACTTGTTGTAACATGTTTTAGTATGAATTGACTAATTTTATATTCTTTTATTTAAAATGGTGTTTTTATAGCTTTTATGACGTGTGCTGTCGAAATAAAGCTTATACAACAATATAAATTCTCTCTTTGATAGGGGATGCTCAGGTGTTCCACAGCTCCTGCAGACCCAAACAACTCAAATGTTTCTTAATGTTGTTAAGTCAATGTATTTTATGGAGTCTTAGCCATTTCTTGCAGGGCTTCAGCATAGGCAGCTAGTTCCATTGTGGCTCTCAAGCTCCTCCAGAACAGAACAGGTCTAATTCTTGCTATGTCTGAAATCAGTTTCCACCCCATAACAAGTATTAAAGGCTTTAATGGTGTACTAGAGGGGCGAGAAGCTAAAGATCTTAGAACTTTATTTTCAGATCTAGCCATGTCAGCTAAGTTACGGAAGCCCCAGTGCTCTGCACCATAAAGGGCGCTACCCACAGCTTCGAGTCATAAAGCTGTAAAGCTGGGTAGATTGACTTGCTATACGATGAGTGATGTTCCTACAGTATGGCACCCACAACTTGTCTGAGTTTTAGGATAGATTTGTCGACATGCATTTTCCATGGCATTTTAGATGATAGCTTGATTCCTAGATAATCAAAGGCGTCTACTTTTTCTAGCTGTACCCCCTTCCAATGCCATCCTCCCTTTATAAGATTTGTGTTGATTTATTGTCATATACTTAGTTTTAGCTGTATTTACTACAAGCCCAGACATAGAGCACAATTCTTCAAAGAGGTTCAATAAACATTGTAAACCGCTTGGAGTTTGGGACACAGTAGAGTGTCATCAGCAAAAGGTAAAGTAGGAATTTTTGCTCCAGCCAGAGAATGAGCATCAGTAGCATATGATGAAAAAAAATGTACTACGTCCTTCAAATACAGGGAGAACAGGGTGGGGGCCAGAACACAGACCTTACAAACACCCTTATTAACCCATTGCGTGCGTCGGACGGCCCCCGGCCGTCTGACGTCACGGTGGGCGTGTGCGGAGGACGGCCGGGGGCCGTCCGAACCGCACACGCGTGGAATTCCTCAGCACAGCAGGGGAATTCCGGCCGCAGCGAAGCGGTTAATGGGAATGGGGTTTGTTGGTTGACCCTGCTCGCCCCATCTTACTTTAGCAAAATTGTCCTCATGGAGATGAATTAGAATAGAGAGTATATTTAAAGGCATCCCCATGTCCCGTAAATCCTGCCACAGCTTCTGGTGTGGTACCAAATCGAAGGCCGACTTCAAATAGACAAAGACCCCATGTAAGAGTCCTTTGCCAATAAACACAGTCTTCCAATAGAAGGTCTGAAACCGAAAAACCTGGTCTATGGTACTAGTGTTCTTTCTAAATCCAGCTTGGAGAGAATCTTATTGTCATCAATCCACTCATAGATTTTTCCCAACACCACACAGCAAAATACCTTTTGAATAGTATCAATTAAACTTATAGGCCTATAGTTTATAGGTATATTTCTATCTCCCTTTTTAAAAACTGGTACAACCTCGGCTCCTTTCCACGAACTGGGAATAGGCATACCCCTTGCAATTGCATTTGTCAGCACTATGATATATTCATACCAATTGTCTTTATCATGAATGAAGATGTCACCCGTATACCATCGGGTCCGGGCGCTTTCCTGCATGCAGTGGCTTCAAGGGCAATTTTTATGTCACTTAAATCAAATCCCAAATCATCCTCTTTCAAGTCTTCGTACGGCAATTGAACGTTGTAGTGGGGGCCTGAGATTCATCAGTATATAAGGCCTTAAAATGGTTAAACCAATCGAGTGGCAAGATGTGATGTACAGGTTTTGATGTAGCCGCCTTAACCCCCCATGCCACTAAAGACCAGAATTTACGGGGATATTTATCAGTGCATGATTGAAGTAAATCACGCCATCTCTTCTCATCCCATTCCCGCTTTGCTTTATGTTGTACTTATTTGTACGCCTTCCTTGACGCTGTTATCTGTACCAAGCCTTTTGATCTAATAGCCAATGCTAGCTGCCTTCTGGCCTGTCTACACTCTTTATTAAAACAGTTGTTGCTATTGCAGAAATTATGCTTAGTTTGAGTACTGGGAGCTAAAAAGTACAGGCCTACGTGGTTGAAAAAAGATGAGTGAGTGTGTGTATGTATGTATATATATCTCTATATATATATATATAGATATATATATATATATCTATATATAGATATAGATAGATATATATATATATATATATCTATATATATATATCCTATGAACGAGGTTCCAATCGCGCTCTCGGAGTAGTAACAAACCACCAGAAATCCAAGTATCATTCACAAAAGGGGGTTTATTGACTCCATAAACCCGCCGTATAGATATATATATATATATATATATATAGATAGATATATATATATGATCACTCTATCTACCCATAGCGTTGCACTAAATTATCAATTTTGAACTCGTTTCTCCTGTCCTAGTTCTATGCAGGGCCAAATTTAAGATACACATTCTCATTGCCTCATACAGTGCTTCAGAAATAGCAGCAGAACCTGTGCAGAGGTTGCTAAATTCCCAAAGTGAGATAACACCGCGGTAAACAGACAAGAGGTGCTGGTTCTATGAGGGTTCTTCTGGTTCCATGGGCTGCTGTCATGCTAAGCAGTGCGCAACATCTGTTGTCCACAGACAGGCCCTTGTGATGAAAAACAGACTTGCTTCAGCTAAGAATGGAACGCTTTCTCCTTCAGACACAGGAAGTCTAACCCCCATTTATTTTTCTCGTGATTTAATGTGAACGCCAAATCCCTTCTGATTAAAAGCACACCTGCCTCTTTCTCTCTCTGATCAGTTCCGAAGGCCTTCGCCCACCAGGTGATGCGTGCTAGAAGTGCATGTGGTCCTTGCTTGAGTGGTCCAAGTACCCACACAGCAGGGGGCGGTGTGTGTGGACTGTACCATCATCATCAAACTTTATTTTCGATCACAAAGAGCTTATAAAGTGCATTTCATTATGCACTGTACCAATAATAGACTGAGTAGTGTAGAGCAGAGTTATCTACGTATGTCCAGGAGAGCTGGATCAATGCCAGATGTTCAGGATAGCTATCTGAAATCCATCTGCCTATAGTGAATTTAATAGGAAACAATATACATAGTCTGTATTGAACATGCCTGGTATAGTGGTCTCCCGAGATGGACGACTCCATAGGGAAATAAGACTCTGCTATGCAGGACATGGCCTCTTTCCTGATATTAAAGGCATCTTCATGTTGAGAACATCTCTCACTCTCTAAAAAGTTTGGCCCACCTCTGGATTTCCATCACTCTTCTTTTGCAAACTACAAGATCATCTGTGGACAGGGTTTCCAGATCTGGCAGACAGGACACAAAGGTTCTAGTCCTCAGTTGTCCTTATACAGAAGGTGTGTTATTCCAGTTGGTTCATTTGTAGCACACCAAAACAAAAGCCCAAGAATGCCTTGTCTTATTAAATGAAATGACAGCTTAGGACCCTTTGATGAAAAACAGCTGACCACTGTAGGGATAGGTAAAATTGACTCCTCTACGTCCATCTGACTCCAGCTAGGCTGCTGTACTTGGGGTTTCAATCACCTTGAATTGTCCATCTTGACAATTCATAGTGTAACAACTATTTGTCTCCTCTACATTCTCAGGGAGCGACTCCTGCTCAAAGGCCTTCTCTCTGGCTTGTATCCCCCCCATATTCAGGGAGCGCCTCCTGCTCAAAGGCCTTCTCTTTGGCTTGCACCCCCCCCCATATTCAGGGTGCGCCTCCTGCTCAAAGGCCTTCTCTTTGGCTTGCACCCCCCCCCCATATTCAGGGTGCGCCTCCTGCTCAAAGGCCTTCTCTCTTTATGGCTTGTATCCCCCCCATATTCAGGGAGCGCCTCCTGCTCAAAGGCCTTCTCTCTCTATGGCTTGTATCCCTCCCATATTCAGGCAGTGCCCCCTGCTCAAAGGCCTTCTCTCTGGCTTGTATCCCCCCCATATTCGGGGAGTGTCTCCTGCTCAAAGGCCTTCTCTCCCTCTGGCTTGCATCCCCCCCATATTCAGGGAGTGCCTCCCACTCAAAGGCCTTCTCTCTGGCTTGTATCCCCCCCATATTCGGGGAGTGTCTCCTGCTCAAAGGCCTTCTCTCCCTCTGGCTTGCATCCCCCCCATATTCAGGGAGTGCCTCCCACTCAAAGGCCTTCTCTCTGGCTTGTATCCCATATTCGGGGAGTGTCTCCTGCTCAAAGGCCTTCTCTCTGGCTTGCATCCCCCCCATATTCGGGTAGTGTCTCCTGCTCAAAGGCCTTCTCTCTGGCTTGCATCCCCCCCATATTCAGGGAGTGTCTCCTGCTCAAAGGCCTTCTCTCTGGCTTGCATCCCCCCCATATTCGGGGAGTGTCTCCTGCTCAAAGGCCTTCTCTCTGGCTTGCATCCCCCCCATATTCAGGGAGTGTCTCCTGCTCAAAGACCTTCTCTCTGGCTTGTATCCCCCCCATATTCAGGGAGTGCCTCCCACTCAAAGGCCTTCTCTCTGGCTTGTATCCCCCCCATATTCGGGGAGTGTCTCCTGCTCAAAGGCCTTCTCTCTGGCTTGCATCCCCCCCATATTCAGGGAGTGCCTCCCACTCAAAGGCCTTCTCTCTGGCTTGTATCCCCCCATATTCGGGGAGTGTCTCCTGCTCAAAGGCCTTCTCTCTGGCTTGTATCCCCCCCATATTCAGGCAGTGCCTCCCACTCAAAGACCTTCTCTCCCTCTGGCTTGTATTCCTCCCCCATATTCAGGGAGTGCCTCTTACTAAAAGGCCTTCTCTCCCTCTGGCTTGTATCCCCCACATATTCAGGGAGTGTCTCCTGCTCAAAGGCCTTCTCTCCCTCTGGCTTGTATCCCCCCCATATTCAGGGAGTGTCTCCTGCTCAAAGGCCTTCTCTCTGGCTTGCACCCCCCCCCATATTCAGGGTGCGCCTCCTGCTCAAAGGCCTTCTCTCTCTATGGCTTGTATCCCCCCCATATTCAGGGAGTGTCTCCTGCTCAAAGGCCTTCTCTCTGGCTTGCATCCCCCCCATATTCAGGGAGTGTCTCCTGCTCAAAGGCCTTCTCTCTGGCTTGCATCCCCCCCATATTCAGGGAGTGTATCCTGCTCAAAGGCCTTCTCTCTGGCCCTTATGCGTCACTCAGGCTCTAAGGCCTTCCTCTAGATGCCCCCTCCTCACCAGAGAGGCAGAGGGTGACCTCTTTCCTGGCATAGCTCTCTCAGTAGTAAAACTGCAATATCTCTCCCTCTTGAAAATCCTCCCGCTCCTTCAAAGTGACCATCGAAAAGAGCTCAGATCTGCACCAGATCAGCTCGACTAGTTTATTACTTCAACATCCAATCATTGTCCTCCTAAAATACTTATCGCCAGGCTACAAAGATTGTAAAATCAAGTATACAGACCGTGCCTGCACGTGAGGAGCTGGGGCATTATTAAACCAGCTGTGTGAGCCCTGCACGGGTTCGACCGGATTTGCAGGATAAAATTCAAATCACTGCACGCTGTGCACAAAGATTTAGTTAATTACAATTGAGTATATACCCTCAGAAACTGGCAAGACACTACGCCCCAGCCAGGAATCTGTGTTCAGGCTCCACCCATTTGATTCAACAGCTGTCCTCCTAGAACAGCTAAAGAATGAGGAAAGGTTCATGGGGGCCCAGAGTCCCAAACTCTGGAGCAGCCTCAGCCCCCGTATCCAAGCAGAATCCAGTTTCAGGAAACACCTGAAAAACAAACTTTTCAGTTAAAGAATGCCGTCACCATGAAGCGACCAAGGCACAGGAGATCAAGGCTCCCCCTATGCATCTATCTGGATTCTGACTTTCATGTTTCGGAGCGTGCAATGTCATGCTTTTCTTTTTTCTGTACCTAGGTGATGCTTCACAAACCTCCAAGTAAATAAATAAATAAAAACATACATACATGCACAAACATACAAACAAACAAACAAACAAATAAATAAATAAATATGAGTGCATCAGATTACAGACTAGGCTTCTCAAATTCCCTGTAGTTTGCCTTGCCATCATCACCTTAAATTTCCTTCTTGAGAATGGGGAACATGGGGAGGAGAGCGGCAACACAAACTGGTGGCATTGATAACAAGTTGCAATTCATTATCTGTTCCGGAAACTCCTTGGCACCTTCCCTTGTTCATAGCTTGCTTCTTTGCTGCATAAGGCTTTCTTTACCAGTTGCCATTTCTATTGCATGATCCCCATAGACAACAACACATTGGTCCTCCTTAGGAGTGCCCCGCTGTTGGTGGGCAGAGATACGGCACCGAGTGTTGCCGATATCAGGGAAAGCGGAAACACCAGGTCCAAGTTGATTCCCCATAGTCCACTATATAGTGAAAAGTAACGCTTGAAGGAGTGTTACTACACTAGTACCTACATGCCAACTCCTAATTCCGAAGGTATACCAGGGTCAAAGTGCCCCAGGTATGGCCTTGATGATTTGGCCCTGGAGAAATGCTGCATTAAGACACCCAGGAACAGAGTGTGCAACAACACGGCCCCACCTGTAATTCTGTTTTGGTGTTTTGGGCAAATGAGATTACGCGGCCGTGCATAATGAGGGCTCCTGAGAGTTTAGAACAGTGGTGTAGCTACGAGGTGTGGGGGGTGGTCTTTTGGGGGGGGCGGCACTTCACTAGAGGTGAGCAATTTCAGCAAGCGCAATGTAAGTGGTTTTCTTTTTTTAAATTTTGTTTTCCCTCGTCGTCTTCTGTCGACTCCCTCACCGCTCTTACCTGCACTGGCCGTCACTGGGCGGCAAACTCAGGGACTGCCCCGGGAGACAACAGGTCTAGCTACACCACTGATTTAGAATGTATGGACTCAAGCTGCTTCTGAACGATGAATCCTTATATTGCCAAGGCATGCCCGAGTGGTTAAGAAGTGATGCATTTGTTTCCAGCATTGCTCACACTGTAACTTACATCCATCTATGTATGGCAGCTGTACATCACTGCTTGCCATTAGGGAAATCATTTAGGACATTAGCAAACTTGGGACCTGGGCCAGAACTCCTCCCATGACCGCCAGTGGATCCTGAACATGGGTGACCTCCTTGCTGTGAGCCCTCACAGAGGTTTTGTCTAGTTCCTCAGCTGGCCTGGTAAAAAAAACACAAGCTCTCACCACCCTTCTGGTTCAAACAAGGTTAGAGAGGGAAAACCTGTGCTTGTTCCAACACCACAGAATATCTACTGCCGATAAATAGGAAGATTTGACCGCCCGTCTAGTACCTTCCACGCACTATAAGTGCTTAATTTAAAACATCTTCTAACAATTAAAAGTGCACTGCACGTTGAGGTTCTCAATATCCATCCCTTTTAAAAGGAAACAGAATTGGAGGGAACATTGTGTTTCAGATTTTGTGTCTGGGAAGCTGAACGAGTCTTAAATTTCCAAGTTATGTGTCTGTATGACAGAGATATTATTTAATGTCAGAAGAAAATCATTTTTAATTTCCAAGTTATATATCTGGCAAACTAAAATTAATTTCCCACAGCGTGCAAATCGTTAAGCTGGAATTTTACAACTTAATGTAGAAGACGTGCAAAATAGAAGAAAAGACAAATTTTCTTTTTTCTACTTAAAGGGGCTATCCAATATAAAGAAAAAACAGCTATGTTTGCCTCATCCTGCATCTCTAACAAGTACCAAAAGCAGATGTTTAGAATGTTGATTTGTGTGAAGACATCAGCTGGGGTTTGGGGATCTATTGTGATATCATTCTCCGTATGGCCCATTTAAACGTTTTCATTCACTCATTGGGAACATACTTCTGTGATGAAATATGTTTTTAGGTCGAGCCTGAGCAGCGCATGCGCTGCAAGGCATGTTGTTCCTAGACTATGGGCATTAAGCACCGCCCATGTTTTCAATTGGCTTCTCTTATTGTCCTTTGTAAATGCCTGCTTTTCATTGGTGGATAGGCTTACAAGTCCCTCCTTTTGGGCTTTTGTATCCTCCCATGAGGACTGCCCCTATTACATGTGCTAATTCGCTTCACGTTCTTTCCCGAACTTCAACAGCACTCTTTCAGTGGTTGCCCTGCCTCTGCTCCTGTTCCTGCCATGAAACCTTTGTGGCCACTTCATTTTTCAGCTTGGCCCGTCACTTAATCTTTTAATCTCCCCGTGCCGTTCCCTACACCACCTTACCCCTCTCACAACAGTGCATGCCCGCCCCACCACCTCTCCGAGGTCGATGCTTCTTCCGACTCATGGCGGTGCTTTTTCAGCTGAGGAGCCCGCTGTGCCGTCCGTTCTGTCTCATGAGTAAAAACACTTTCATTAAAAACATGCGACACCTATTACACTCCTCGTATGTCACTGCGTTCCCGTTACTGCAGCCCACTGCTCCCCTGTCCACCTCCGACAGAACTACTAATGGACGGTCCCCATTTAACTACTGCCTACTCTAACTCAAGCAAATGCAAGAACGATTGCATTGCAAGCTCACCGGGGAGGTATGGATTCCGACGCCCACCAGCAGCTGACTCGAGTGTCAGTGAGGCCAGTCTGGACCAAGTCACCATGACCCCTCAGTGCAGCAATAGAGCAGCTGCTCGCCACTCGCATGGCACCTCTGTGGCATTCATCCCGCAACTGCTGGGACCGTGTAGTAAGTATAGCGGTGTGGCCCACGATTCTCTATGCTCCTCTCGTACTTGTTTAGACCAGGAAGAGTCAATTCGCAGTGCTTAACGGTAAATGGCACTTAACTGTCCGCCTTTGGGCATCCTTTGTCCTGGGCCCACACTCCTGCTGGGACAGCGCCTTTGTGAATGGAGCACTTCCAGAAGCAACAGTTATATCTGCAGATGATAGGAAAAGGTCTGTTAGAAAGAGGCGGGTCATGCGACATGCTAATCGATACTCTGCCAGAATCAATCACGCACTTCGTCATGGGCAGTAAGTGCTATATAAAGGTAATCGTAACTATTACAGCGAACTATTCCCTGTAGGGAGTCATCAGCTCTTATCCCACCAGCCTTTCCCAAATACATTGAAGTCAATTGTCTCCCCCAACTTACGAAGGATCTAGAAACGTTTCCCATGCACCATGTTTACTCATGAGTGGGCTTCATTTTTTTACTAGCCATGAATGTTCGATTTCATGTTTCTTTATTTAGCTTCTCTGTTCAATATGCTCGTGATGCGGATCTCTGATGCAATTAGGATAAAATCACATACAGTTTGTATTTTCATTGTTATATTTTCATCACGATGGTCTGTGACATTGTCGGGCCTGTGTATGACATAACTCATTGTCGGTCAGAGCAACAAAAAAGAGCTGAAGAAAGAAAGTGTGTTGAGTGGATAAATACACTAGCTGCAATGATTGTGTGCCCATCTCTACTGACAAGGTCGATAACGTGAATTAATTCTCTCAAGTGCATATGATAATGACAGGAGCGGCTTCTACTGACTAGGGGTGGTGGGGTGGGGGGAGGTGAAACGAGGGAGGGGGCAATAATTAAAAAATAAAAAGCACTTACCTCTTTACCGCCGACTGCCGCCTCTTCTTTCTCTGTCCTCCTGGCAGGAAGCACACAGCCTCCCAGAATCCCCTGACCAATCACAACGCTGCCTAAGCAGCGTTGTGATTGGTCTGAGCACTGTGGTTCGGTGCTCAGACAGGGGCTGGCAGGCTGTGCATGTTCTCCAACTAGGCTTGTTGGACTTGGCCCTTTTTGCAGGGTCATCCCTGAACTTTTTGCCTTCCTCCTAGTCTTTTTTCTGACCTGATGTTGGTGGTTTTAGGACTCTGGGCACTTTAGCACTGCTGTCCAGTGTAAAGTGCGTGTGCTCTCTGTGCTAAACATGGTAAGATTGGTCTACACCTGTTTGGCGTATTTAATTTACTTATCAGTCCCCAGTAAAGTGGTATCTCATATACCCGGGGCCAGTAAATTAAATGCTACTGGTGGGCTTGCAGCGCTGGTTGCGCCACCCACCAAAGTAGCCTTTCAAACCTGTCCCAGGCTTCTGCCATTGCAGGACCTGTGCGCGCAGTTTACTGCCCCTGTGACGTGGCACGCAAAGTGGTTGCCACGTCTGTGACCCCCCTTTTACTGCATGTCAGTCACCCCTAAGGTAGGCCCAAGCTAGCCCTATGGGCAGGGTGCATTGTAGGTAAAAGGTAGGACATGTACCTTAAGTGTGTGGCATGTCCTGGTAGTGACAAACAGCCATTTTGGTTTCTCACTGCTGTGAGGCTGCCCTCTCATAGGAATGCATTGGGTATTCCCTGATAAGTGTTTCAGTGGTAATTCCTGATATGAGAGGAGCAGCGTGGTCAAGTATGGTATGTTTGGAATAGTGATACTAAATGCTGCGTAATGGTGTGCGCAGATTTATCTTCACTATTTTAGAAATGCCACTTTTAGAAGTTGGCATTTCTGTGTGCTATGTGTCTTTGCCTGCCTGATGTGTATTGCATGTCTGGCTCTGGAGTGACAGGGGCTGGTGAGGTGTGTGGCTCCAGAGGGGCAGGGTGAGTCAGCGCTAGGCTGAATAGGCAGATCTGCATTTAGAGTAGTGGGAGGAGTAGCTCCTGACCCTGAATGGGTCTGTGCCTGCCTGGTTCAATGCTGGCTCCGCCCCCCTGTGGTGTGTCTGAGTACAGAGCCCAACCTGACAAAGGAGGTTGTGAGCACTGTAAAGAAAATGCTCCCAAACCCCCCAGATCCAGTTGGGACTGGATCCCCAAGCCCTGTGCCAGGGCAGAACAAAGACCAACCTGGTATAAATATTGGGGCTGTGACCCCTTGTGAGGTGCCTTGGAACCTGTTTGGAGCTGTGTTGCTGCTGGGCGCCGGGAGGAACCGCCACAAAGGGGTGCCCTCCTGCTGGAGGGGCCTGTGAGCTGGCCTGCCGAGGCCCAGCTCTGCCCTGCTTGATTTTGGGGCTGAGAGCTCCATCCTGAGTGCTCTGAACTTGGGCCTGACGCGCTCTCTATGGAGTAGTTGGGAGTACTGGTGCGTGCAGTCCCTTTCTCCAGCAGCAGAGCTGAGGCGCCGTGGAGAGCGCCCCCTGATTGCTGGGCCGTGGGGGTTTGGGAGCTGACGGGGGCTAGAGGGCAGGATCACCCACCAGGCGCAGAACGAGAAGGCACACCGGTCCCAAGATCGAGGGAACCTCGCTCTGTGAATTTTGCCCGCAAAAACCAGAAGTCAGGCGAAGTCAAGAAGAGCCTGACCATAGGCGGGGCCGGCGGGAGCAGCCAATCGTCCACGCGGCGGCAGGAAGTCAGGCGAGCTTGTGCCTGTTTGTAGGCGGGGCTCCCGTGGCCGGAGAGAGCTCTGCATGTTGCCAAGTCTGTGGGTGACAAAGGAGAGGGATACGGAGCCTCGCAGGCTCCCCGGGCCACAAGAAGCGGAGCGGAAGCCAGGCAAGAGGAGGCCTGGTTGGAGGGGGGCGCTCCGACCGCGCGAGCGGGCCGAGCCTCGAGGGCTTGCATCTGCTGTGACTAGGAAGCTGCCGGAGTACGGCAGCGCGAGGAGAGGAGACGGCCCTGGTGCTTGTGGCACCTAGAAGACCGGACAGAGTCTGGGAAGGCCCCAGTGAGAGGGGCCTGTGCAGGGCACTGCGGGTGTCTATTTGAGGCATTCGAGTACCGGAAAGAGGAGCCCCGGGAAGGAGGGGCTCCCTAGGCACTGTCGGTGACGGAATTCTGCCCAAGGAGTCCGGAGGAGTCAAAGAAGAGCCCCGGTGAGTGGGGCATAGGAGGCACACGGTTGGTGCCAGGGCTGAATTTCACAGCTGCACCGCGAGTGCGGGCAGCTGCAACGAGGGGGCACTTTGTTTTAAAGTCCCGGAGTGGGGCTTGAGAGGCTCTGTGGTGCTGAGGCTGATTTTCACAGCTGCACCGCGAGATCGCAGCAGCTGCAACGTGGGGGATTCTCTTTATTAGGAGACCGGGGTGGGTTGCACCCCAGCCCTTTCCCATTGCGTGCATTTGTCGTGGCTGCATCGGCAGCCAGGAGGGCCAGTGTAAAGGCCTCGTGAGGGCAAGTGTGCTCTAAGGGAGCATTGCGGGGCGAGCCCAGGACGGGGCCCTCGCGTGGGAACACTGACTGGGAGGGCGCAAGGCCCTAAGGTGATGTATGCACCTGGGCAGTTTTACTATGGTGCACTGTTGATCTGAGTTAATTAATGTATAATGTGGTTTATGCTTAATGTACTGCGAGTTATGCATAATGTGTTTATGCCCAATGTTATTTTGCATGATGTATCTATGCTAGGTGCTACTAAGGTGCACTGCTAATGTAGGATATATGCCTAGGATGGTTATACCTAATGTGGTTTATGCATAACGCGTTTATGCTACCTGTGATGTTACCAGTAGTTACTGGTTGTGTTTTATTACTTGTGCTTTCTGATGGTTCTGACAGTGGCCCGATTGGCCCTGTCATGTATATAATCCCCTGTGAAGTATAACCTAGTGCCAGTTGGCACAGTGTACATTTGTTGTTATTTTCTAATGTGTTTATGATAATACAAAGGCTATTTTTATATAACCTTGTGTGGAGTTTCCTTTGTGGTGTGCCTAGTGTGTCGCTGCTGTGTGAGTGTGTTGCGCAAGCGCTTTACACATTGCCTCTGGGATAAGCCTGACTGCTCGTGCCAAGCTACCAAGGGGGTGAGCAGGGGTTATCTTCAGCGTGTAACTCCCTTGCCCTGACTAGAGTGGTGGTTTCTGCCTGGCTTAGGCGCATGCCCTAGCCAACCAGAAATCCCATTTCTAACAAGGCTGTAATATAGCCTGCGTGAACAACATGCAGAGTGCGCATGATGCTTTGACCGCCCGAGACGGCCGGCCAAAGCATCATGTGCGCTTTAGGTGCTGCCACCACTCCTCCCCCTGTGACGCGGGGAGCCCAGCCCAGCCCCGCCCGCCTGGCTTCAGCTGCAAGCTGAATACAAAAAACAAAATGATAATAATTAACGTTATTATGATTTAATTTTTTGTATTCATCTTGCAGCTGAAGCAGTGGGGTGACACTCCTCCGCCTTAGCCTTAGCCTTAGCAGAGGAGCCGCCACTGGATAATGATGAAAATAAAAACTACATGTACACATTGAGAAGTTTGCTGTGAACACATTCATTCCTGAGAGTCACAATCCCTGCATGTTTATGTTATGTTAGACCCAGGCGTGACTGGCACAGGTAACAACAGTGGTGCGTGGGGTGGTGGCAGGGCGGGTGGGGGGGAATGGACAGACGACGGGATAGGGAAGGTAAAATAAAAAAATTAATAAAACCACTTACCTTGCGCAAGGTAAGTGGCTTTATTTATTTTTTATTTTACTTTCCCTATCCCATCGTCTGTCCACTTCCCCCCCCACCTGCCCCGCCCTACCGCTGTTATCTGTGCTGGCCGCGCCTAGTTAGATCTATTTCCATGACTTACATTCTACCATAGTATTTCAGTTTATTTGTTGCAACATATGAGGCTACTGATTTCATACACAGATAAAGACACTGCCATTTATAACGACAATAACTCTGACAAATACGAGACCTATTGTATTGCAAATGCTTGTTTTACTTGCCTTGAGGTTGACCAAACATGGGGATTACTTCAGCAATTTGAAACCCGCCCTCACTTAAATTCAGTAAGTGTTCCTCGCTCCCACATGCCGGAACTCTGTTTTTGAGGGGCTTCGTAGTCGTCCCCTTTCTAATGCCTGCACATGTGTGAGTTTTTCCTAGATTCCTACCGGCATCATTACGTGATACTTGCTCAGGCCATCCAGGTCCCCTCTCGGCGGTCGAGCCTCTGGCATTCATTCCGCCTTAATTTAAAGGTTGCACATGACTAGTGCACACTGAGGGACTAAGTAATGTAAATGTCCAGTATTTGTAAAGCGCGAACAATTACCCGAAGGTGTCAAGGCGCTGGGGGCTGTCGGGAAGATTAAGCAAGCTATTGCCCAGAGTCACATGGTGCTGGGCTGATCTGCCGCCGGCACCGGGGTTCGAACCGTGAGCCCCCGGGTTCTGGAGTCAGTCGCCCTGGCCGCTGCGCCACACCTCTTCCCAATCGCAATGACCTAATTGCCCCGATTAGCAACGCCGGCTTTTGCACTGCATGGTTCACTTTCTAGACCTCACTAGAGTTTCCATTTTCAAAGTGCCCCGGTCTTCCAGGCCCCTAGCTGAGGCCCTGCCTTTAATTCAGACACCAGCTTTATACGGCCATCCCTGATTACACTGATGTATTTCTAAATAAACCGCTTGGTGTCTTTCCAGTGAATTGTCCCCCCTTCACAGTGTGCTGACTGGCACACACTGAGCCTCACCTGTCTCTTCATCTGGTTGCTCCCTCTTGATTCTTCTTTTTTCTGTCTTCCTTCTGCGCACAAAACATTGTAAATAAAATTGCGCGCATTATAATTAAATTGCTTACTCTTTACCTAGGTCAGTACGCGCTACAATGTGTTTAGCTGTGGAATACTAAGCTCACGGTTTTTTACTAAGTCACTGCTTCTTCATCTTCCTTCCAATCACATATGACCTTAGTTGTAATTGATGAATCCTTCATCTGGGGAGAGGAGTTGGCCTAACGGCTAGGGCGGTCGATCTCAAATCTGGGGAAATGGGTTCGAGTCTAGACAATGACCCTGAACATCCTGTGATTCTGGGCAAATCACTTAATCCCCGTGCCTAAAAAAAATATAAAAATGAGTGTGTCCTCATGTAATGCAACTGGTGCTATGTGAAGCGCTCTGATGCCCGATTCGGGTCAAGTTTGCGCTATATAAAACTCTGTAAAATAAAATCTGATCGGATCCACTGGGAGCACTTGATCAGCATTAAGTGTATTGTACTAGCGACTCAGTGACTATGCTTAATATTATTTATTTTATTATTCTTTATAGATTCTTCTTGCTCACAACCCCCTTTTTGTCCTGATGATGATCTCAAATCAGTGAGATCGAAACGCCGTCGACCACTTATACAACAGAAACTCCTTTTATTGTTTAAATTGCACCCAGGAGTTTCTCTCTTTGATGTCAATGCGATGTATATATTTTAAAAGTCACCCTCACTCGTCACATCACGCCTGCTGTCACTTTTTGTGAGCTCTTGAACTATATTCTCAAATATATTGTTGAAAATATTAAATACTGTACGTTTAAAAGCTCGTCTGTGTCCCTGTTAAATAACTTCCCCCTATTGCTCCATCTGGCAGTAATTGCCTTGTATGCCTACGTGGTATAGGCATATTGACTAACACCATTACAAACGTAACTGTTCGTATGTATTTTTTGGACCTATTGGCCAATTTAGAACCATTGTTTTCTTAAACACGCCCTCACTTAAAGGCCTAGGTATATATGTTTACCAAACAAACAATAAAGGCGATATATTGGCATAAAGCAACAAATTGATAAGGTTACCAAAATCATTGGTTTATTAATTTAGCTTTTCTAGTAAAACATCCCTTCAACCGCTAACGTGTGAATGCTTCTTTGCAACAAAGGTACACAACATTTTCTTCCATGGACCTTATCTGGTCCTTTGATTTGTATTACTTCTAGACAGCCAGTCCCACATGTTCCAGTCTGTGCTAAGAATAACATTTCTATGAAAGACCATTTATCACGGGTTGCTTGTCAGCATTGATGATTCTTTTCTTTTGTGTTTAGCATCTGGCAGATATACATTGGACAATGCATTTTTTTCTCACTGTGTCTTCGAGTGGTATGCGATTTGTAGAGGGAAAGGTCTAACTTTACATTTAGCAATGTTAAACTAGGCCTTGCTGCCTGGAAACCCACAGCATATTTCAAATCACAGGGGCCAGGCGAAAAAGAGACCTGTCAAAGTAAAAGTTGCACATTTTTGCTCTGATGCGGCTTACTGACAATGCCTAATAAAGTGATATTTTATCATGAAAGATTTCTGAAAGTGAATAATTTTGTTAATCTAATTAAGGAATCAATTTTTATATTCGGTGTTCTTATATATACTTATAGTAGCACAGTTAAAATAAATATATAGTTAAAATTGTTAAAATCATCTTAAATAAATAAACATACGT
The DNA here is from genome assembly GCA_963921515.1 of Calotriton arnoldi. Lineage (NCBI taxonomy): Eukaryota > Metazoa > Chordata > Amphibia > Caudata > Salamandridae > Calotriton > Calotriton arnoldi. Next base: position 2,449,769 of record CAWUFW010000861.1, read on the forward strand.
TTACAAAACCTCTGAAATTCACTAAAAACACATTAAAATAGAATTATAGTTAAGAATTAAAATAGAAAAACCACTGAAATTGACCAGTTCTAGTTAGCTCCACAAACTATAACTGGCACAGCAGCCCTGTCAACCATAATTTGTCTGATGAATTATATTTTCTATTTTAAAAAACAAAAGGGAGGGGGAGGTCTTTGGGTTTCCCCACCTAGGCTTTAGGTCAGGTTGTACCCATCATTTGGAGTTTTTTGTTTTCAGGATGCGGTGACAATGCCCAGCATCCTGGAATGGCGGATACAACAGAAATGTCTCTGTTGCAGCCAGCCTAGAAATTTGCTATGTTCAACGTACCTGATTCTGAGTTTGCAAACCCGAAACAGACGATGGGAGAAAAAGCTCCCCTGTTCAACGGGATGCTTTTTTAAAATTTGTACCCACAAACAGTTTTCAAACTGGGTTTGGGAATTGTCTATGGACTAACAGTCAAGGTGTCTCTATAATTGAACTCTTCAAAACTCATCCTCAGCACTTTTCGATTGCTAATATCTTAAAAGCTACTGAATGAATTTACACCAAACCAAACAAAGATACCCTTCTAAGTAAAGTTCTAGTAATTTCATTCATCTTTTTCTGTAACAAGAAAAAAAAATCCTATGGGAGTTAAAATAAGAAACCATCTTTTTGACCGTTTTTGAAAATTTCCCTTTGGATAGGATATACACAACATAACATGCCAAATCTAAACCAGATTTACTTTTTTAGAACGTTTTGTTTAACATCGCCAAAGTTTTAAGCAAAACAAAAATTGTCAACCTTAACCATAGCTACAGAGTTAATCTCACCAACTCTGAGTGTGTCCTTGTATAACGCAACTGATGCTCATGTAAAGTGCCCTGATACCTGCGGGTCAAGTTCACGCTATATAAAACTCCCCCGCCAAAAAAACTCTGTTAGACACATTAAATGTATAGCCTCACATTCAGATAGTGTATACTGGAGGTAGTCCAACCAGTCCAGTTGTTTAACTCAGGTGTTTATAAGGAAACAACATAAATATTCAAAGCCAAGGTATAAAAAAACAAAAGGACCACATTAGAGTAAGCTGTTGTTATCACAGGGACATTCTCCATTCCCTCTTCAAATGTTTTTACCAATGCTACATCAGTAAGAGGTAAACCAATGTCTCAGGGTTGAGGCATCAACACCTGTGGACAATCATGGGGCTTCAATTAGTAAATTGCTCCACCGCGCAGAAGTTCTCTATTGGCTCCAATCAGTAGGCATGCTGGGAAATGTAGTTTCCCTGTCTCTCTTGAATTAAAAGCCAGCACAGAAATCATTTTTTCCTTTCATTGCTTGCATAGTTTTTACTTTGACAATAAAAAACAAGTGTGGATCGTTTTAATTCTGGTGCCTTACTCCAGGTACCACGTACGCCCACGTTCCTATTCATTTTTAACTTTGCAGTATGTTCAGCTTATGTGATCTTCTTAAATAGTTGTATATTTGTATATTTGCAAGGCATATTTATGAAAGACATTTAAGTGTAAATACATTTATATCCTGGGCCACCTGTGGAGATTTTCACTGGATAGATTTCTAGAATTTCTATTTACTAAGTGAATAAAATCCTGTTCCTCTCTTTTCCCCCCACTTTCTCTTTCTCTCCTCAGAATGCTTTAGTTTCATTTAAGGAGCTCTGTGGCCTGACTCCTACTGCCAACATGAAGCAGTGCATCCTGACCGTCTCCACGTGGCTGCTGAACAGCGACAATAGCTCTGTGACTGTCGCTCTGGACCTGGGTGACCAGTACCCTGCCATGGAGGCCCATGGGCCTGTCCCGGAACTTCTCAAGAAGGTCCTCACCTCCTATGACACGGTAAGAAGATCCCATGTGCTGGGCACTGATGCCTGTGATAGTGGATCTCTGTGGTGGTGTCTATCAGTGGTGCATGAAGGTGACTTGTATGTCTGTATGTAAGTATGTATGTATAGGCACAAACCTAGCATGAGAGCGATGGGGGTGCTGAACAATGGTCGGAGCCCAGAAATGCGATTTCATGTTGATTATGCTATGTTAGCGTGTTCCTGGCATGATTCCTATTGTTTAGAGATGTAGTGTTCTCTGATTGAGTGGGTCGCTAAGTCGTGCCTGAGTTGCAAGAGAGTTGGGGTCATTCTGATGTTGGTGGGGATGTTGTTGCAGATCCTGGGAGCTTCGATGGAGGAACTCTGTCGTCCAGCAAGATGGCTTTCCTGAGCCAGCTTGCGATCAGTGGTAGTATTGAGCACTGCCTCAAAACTAACCTGAGTTAGATTGCTCTGCACTATTGGACGGATTATATGCTTGACAGCTTCACCGGTAAGGAAGTGTCATACTTGGTACCTGAACATCCCTGTAGGTAGACATTGATGCTGAGATGCTATAGAAGTGACGTCCTCTTTGAGTTTCTGCATGTAGCTGAATATCCTATCTGCTAAATACAACCAAACTAGCCTGTGAGTATACCACACAAAGGATGTAAGTCACTCTGCGTCTCTAGCCTGACCAGTAGGGATGCCTGTAGCAAGGGGAGGAATGAATGGGTGGATGAGTAAGGAAGGAGCCAGAAGAGGTATTAAGAATGGAGACAGCTCAACCGCTGAATGTGGTTCAGGTCATAGTGCCAGGGCTAAGTAAGGTACAATGCGGGTAACGGATGGAGCAAAGTAGCGGGTGCAGCAATATCACAGTTTGGTGCAGAATAGGGGTAGCAGAGATGCCATACATGATGCAGTGTGTTTTGTGTTTTCATTGGAATTGGTAAGGTATAGGGCACACATTTACATTACTATAAGATCCTCCTTCCCTGGTTGGAAATGAAAGGCTGTAGTACTGGGTAGAAGGCTGCCTGCTAGCCATCGACTCACCCAGACGTTAGGCTTGGTTGCCATCGCCTACTATAGACTTCTTGTGTTCTGTGATAGACACTGGCATTGCGTACAACCGAATTGTTCATATATTTGTAAGTTACAGCCCCAACACCAACTGTTGTATACTTTCTTGCAAAACGCCATATATTTGTGAAGGTCAAGCCCGGAATTCGCCAAAAAGTCAAGAAGTTCACAATTTACCTAAACCAGTTAGTTTGTCCATGCCGAGCCATAACTACTGCTAAAGACATGGTACATGGACTTAATTCATACACTTGGTAGGGTAGCCCATTGGACCATTCCCTTCAGCTGCAAATACTTGTGTGTTTACAGGTAGAAATCGCTGGTTCACTACAAATCTAGCCCTTGTAAACAAGGAGAGGGGCTCTAATATTCCAAGGGTCAGAGCACCTAATGACTCAATAGTTAAAAAATAAATTTACCCAATGGAAATGCGTAAATTTCCATTGGGTAAATTTATTTTTTAACTATTGAGTCACTACAAATCTAGCCCTTCCAAAGTTACACTCATGTGATAAATTGTATTTATTATTGGTATAGCTCAGATAATGTTGATATGTTTACCTCAAAACAAAGTTAATAGTAAGATGCTTGGCTTTCACAACCCACCTCTGTGTTTTGGTGCCAATCTTTCTTTTCGTAAAAGGGATGAGCTTCCTTTTTTTATGGAAATTGCCCCTCCCCCTGTCTCCTTCTTCTTGCTCCCACCTGCTGTGCTGTGGAATCCCAGGGTGCACTGCGGGCGAGGAGAGGCATGATGGCAAGCCTGCATACCTGACCACAACTTAAGAAGGAACCAGGCATAGATGGTGGCCTTTGGTCAAACAATAACCACTCACTTGATATAGAAAGACTTTGAAGAACAACATCACATCATATGCCCCATACAAATGCAACCAATCACTGGATCATATCCCTGTTGAAGTCTGTCTTGTGGCCATGGACTTGTTAAACTGCACCACTTTGGGTTTTTGTGCTGGTCATAGAACCCATACTGCTCTAAGCTTGTCAGACAGATGACCCCGTACAGTAGCTGGACAATGATCAGGTTGCTAAAATTGAAACTGGTAGACCACCATTGACCTTATTCATCCTGTTACGTCGGCATGACCCAGGGGAGGCGGAGTATCCCCCTCGAGGTAGGCATTCTAGTCTATCAGAGGTGAATTGTAGGATGGCCATAGGTACTTGCTGTTCCCTTTGGGATGTTGTAAAGAACGGTTTTATTGTAAATGTGTATGTAGGGCAATTGCAAGACATTATCCAATGCTGACGTGCCATCAATGCGTATGTCAGGTAGATTTATGTGATTTTTTTTAACCTTCCAGCTTTGACCTTTCAGACTGATAGATCGCACCAAAGATAATGAATCTTTATGCTTAAGACCTAAGTTGCTATTGTATCCAGGGTGGGACCCGGTTGATTTGAATGCCCTGCTAATCAATATCTGTCAGGGTCTCCCATTGTTAACAGTGTGTATCCCTCACATACCTTTGGCCTGTAGACACAGATTGCTGCTGTGGTTACATGACAATGCGGTCAATCATGGGCACACATTGGCTGAGCCCTTTCTTGCTGGTTTAGGCTCTAGAGTGATTGGTCTGTTATCTCACTGTAGTTAAGTTCTGGAAACACCTACTATGCTGAGCCAGTGCTTGGACTCGCATCGATGCTCCAGCTGCTTCCGAACACTGCTGCTTCGATGCCGAGCCATGTCTCTCATCTTGCGACACATCTCTCAAAGTTTCCGTGATGCTCATTGGTTACTATTGATCCTGTGCATCCAGTTTTAGGTGGACTTTATGACCTCTAAGCAACAGTGTTTGGTGGGTAGGTTGACACCATGGGCGAACAATGGAAAAGCTCACTCCATCACAAAGAAGTAACAGTCCACTTTCACTCTCAGAATCCCTCATTGACTCTATCTTTGCCCTTGACCCTGTACAGCATTCAGATGAGATAGAAATTACTTCTAAATGTCTTTCTGATGATACCTCTGATGCAATTTTTGTATGTATTGGGTTGATAAAGCCCTCAGCAGACAGGAGGCTGCTTGAGAATACTCTTAAAAAACACACCATCACGAATCTCAGGTACCATGTCACACAGGTTTATTTTTTTAAATATCCCAACAACTTGATGGGTTTGCAATATCAGCTAACACACATAATTTGTGTTGCATCATTGCGTGACAGGTATACCCGCGGGCACGAGGAGTGGCCGTTGTCCTGTCTGCTGAGATATAATTGCTTGTAAAGAGAGATGAAGTTTCCATGTACCTTCCAAAATGCATTATTGCTAACAGTGTTAATGCATAGCGATGCAATGTATAATTTAAATAAATGTCTTGCTGCTGCGCCAGAAGAGCATGGGGGGGGAGACAACTGACGTCAACACAAACTCAGAGGAGCTTCAAGGACTGCTTGGCGTTCAACCTAAGCTTGCTATTGTCCCCATGTCTTACTGAAATGAGCACAGGTATATGTGATGTCCTATTCCTACATCATGAGCTTGCCCTCTTTCAAGCCGATGCCCAGTTTAAGAGACGACTGAGGCACATGCAAGGAAAATCATTTGTCTAGGATCTCACACTTTGGTCAAGTGTAGGGAAAGAACTAAGGGCCTGATTATGAGTTTGGCGGTGTGGAGCAGGCTGTCACGCCAGCGCCCCACTGCCACACTGCAAACTCATCTGCACACCGCCTGCCAAATTAATAGTTCATTCATGGTCTGGCGGGCAGTACTTTGGTGGTCCCACGGCAGTGCCTTTCAAAGGCTCATATCTGAGCCTTAGAAAGGCACCGCAATGGGAGTGCCAAAGCACGTTCCGGCACGGCATGGACTGTGTAGTTCATGCCATGCAGGAACATGGGGTGCACTCTGACAGGGGGTGCACACTGACAGGGGGGCACAACATGTGGCCCCCTGCATGCACCCCCAGGCCCTGAGGCAACAGGGGGCCCTGTAGGGCCCCCTTAGTTTCCACGCCACCACACCTTTCATGGCGGGCTCACTGCCATGAAAATTGTGGCAGTGAGGAAACTCGTAATATACTTGGCAGGGCTGCTGCGCCACCGCCAGCATATAAACTACCGCGCAACCGGTGCAGAATCATAGATCCCCAGTGGTTGCAGCGGTCCTGTGGCTGTCCAACCGCCCAAGTCATAATAGGGTGGGTGGACCACCACCACGACTACGGCCTTCCCAAGGACCGCTGTAGTCGTAATAAGGCCCTAAGACTAGGGAATCATTGTTCCTATTTGGCAACTTAGACACCAGACATTGCCTCTCTTTAAATACCTAGGAAGATTTTACATATGTCAAGGATGCGAAGAGACTGAGAGCCTATTGAATATCCATGTGCACAGATGCATTCCGGGCTGAATAGGACATCAAACCTCAAAAGTGTTCCTAATCTACAATAGTGTGGTTAGTGTGCATTTCTCAGTCTTTAGTTGTCGGCTGGACGGCAGAAGGTGAGGCACGGACTGTAAGGATCAAAAAGGGACTTCAGTAATGCCTCTTCCAAGGTGGACCTTCGAAGGGGAGTAACAGAAGGGGTTTCTCCACATGGACAATGTTTTCCCCATGGAGATAAAAGAAGAACAATTTGCAGTTGCACAATGCACTGCATTTCTCCAGGGTGGAGATATACACTATGTACCATTATGCATAGGGGCAATGGAGGCTGGGGAAACAAGTCACATGGCATTGCCGGTAATATGCCTGGAAACCTACACCTGTGCCAAGCGTACTATGGGGAGAGTTTGTGCATTCCCACAACTTTGTGTACATCTCTACTAGTGTAGATCCAGAGTTCTGTCCTGGAGCATTAGGCTTTGTGAAATGTGAGTGAAACCAGATGACATAGAGCATGATGTATTTGGAAAGGTGGTTGTTTTATCTATTTTGAACAATACATTGTACAGTATATTTTACATGGGTTTTTATTACGTGCTGAAGCCGGGATTAAAGTCTTTCAAAGTCCTTCTGCTGTTGTTGTTGTAGTTAACTTGCCTCTTTTGGAGCCAATTGTCTTCTCAAAGTACAATTTAAACGTGTTTACACACATTCGATATGGAAAGGGGATATTGATGGGGTATTCTTGGGCATTTATTCATAAGGCAACAAAACCTCTACAGCTAGCCCTGTCCAGACCTCACCTCCTTGTTGTGCTTAATAGGAAAGGCTCATGAGAAGACCTTCTCATGTACGATGCTACGTCAGAACATCAAGTGCAATGGTGTGCTACCCCTATTTATATACTGTATGCACACTGAAGTTTCAAGGTGCTTGATAACTGGGAGCACATGGCACACAGTGATTCAGTCTTTGAACAGATAGGTTTTCAACATCTTCCTAAAACCAAGGAGAGATTGTTCAGGTCATAAGGAAAGAGGCAGAGAGTTCCATACTCTAGCAGCTGACACTGACAGTGGGCGCTCACCAAATGGACATCCAGAGGAATCGCGTGGTAGATCACATATTACACAGGGGTTTGTGCTACAGGAATCTAAGAAAAATAAAGTCTGTAATGTCTTGATGAATGATGGCCTCATATACAACAGCTCTTGACTTGAAGATTTTCCTACTATGGATGGGAAACCAGTGGAGTAAACGTAAGGAGGACAAGACATATTGCCTTCTTCCCTCCTTACAGATAAACCTGGTGGCTGTATTTTGGATAAGCTGTGTTTTTTTGGCAAAGCTAAATACATTGTATTGCAAATGAGACTGAGCTACCGCATTCATCACAGTGATGTTAAATTTCTTGTCAAGAAAAGAAAAAATGTGCTTAGAGTTTTCAAGTGAAAATAACAGGAACTGGCTGCCTTTGTTTCAATCTACAGTTAGAATCAAGCAAACTACTGGAGATGAGATGTGCAAGAACCCAGGTTAGTCAGCCAAGCCAGAATCTCATGTGAACGTTTCCGGCTGGAGAGATTAGCAGTTCAGTTGTAGAAGGGCTTAGCTTCATAAAATTCATCGACACCCACCAGCGCACGAAGGCTAGACTACGTGCTATATTGAGGAAGTTGAGGGCGTTCAAGGCAGCCCAAAGATCAACTAGGTGTCATGAGCATACATGTAAAATCCAACACCCGTATAGTTAAAGAAAGCGTCAGGATCTCATATCAATGGTAATGAGCAGGGGATAAAGAATGGATCCCTGCAGGACACTACAACTGAGAGCTTTAGGTATCAATTTAGCGGGTGGTTGTATGACCACTTGCTGTGCGCCAGTCATGTAATATGACAGACATTCGGGTACTGTCCCACGTTGCCAGAACTAGTGGAGAGAATAGTATGGTCAATAATAAAATCAGGGCTTCCATTTCACCTTTCTTCACCCGCCTTCGCAGATCGTCGATGAATGAAGCAACCACCAATTCAGTGCTCCTACCGGTCCGAAGGCCCAGCCTGAAAAGAATTGTGAATATTGTTTTGCTCAGCATAACTATAAAGCTGGCCAAACACCAATTTTTCCATTAATTTAGAATGATAAGGTAGAAGAGATAGCGATCTAAAATTATTGGGATCTGAAGGAGCCAACAATGTTTTTTAAAGGATTTCACAACTGCCAATTACCAATCTTCAGGGAAGACAGCAGATGGTAATGAATCATTAAAAATGGACACAAGTTCATTTAAAATGAAGATACTAAACGATTGTTGCGAGAGAGCTGGAGCGGGATCAAACAGCGAGCCGGACGGACAACTATTACATTTCACTTCCTCCAAGGAAACTTCAGCGAATGGTTCACAGGTATCCATCAATCAAGTACTGATCGATGCACAGGTTCCGCTGAACAAGAAAATGATCTTCAGATTGTTTATGAAGTGATTGACTTCCAAATAGCAAGACTTTAATTTTGAAACAAAGTTGCTAGGTTCTTAAACATGTCTTCAGATGGAATTATGTCACTGATCAAGGAGGTGGGAGACTGAAGCTGGGTTACAATGCGTAACACCTCTTTAGTCAGGATAGGAGCCTGAAGAATACGCTTGTTGTAATATGCCTTCTTTGCCTATTTGATCTGCCCTTTAGAAACCACAGCCATCTCTAAATAATCATGTGTCAGATTTGAATCATTAGACTTTATCTTGTCAGAGTTTAGAGCCCCAGCACCCCATAGAGTCTCAGGGGTCATATTTGTAACCCCTTGATGCACGGACTCCGTTCACTGCACCAATACGAATTACAAATCCAGTTGGACCCATACACAACCCACTGAGCAATAGTGTGCAGGAGGTGTTTTCTGGTCCCGATCAATCCCACTAGATGAGTTCAGGGGCAAAGTGGAACTCCAAACCCTCTTTTGTAAATGAATAGCACACTCAAAAGAGCAGGGGATGATCTTTAAAGCGTTTACTTTTAAAATCCAAGTCTGGAGCATAAAATATGAACAGTAACCACACAGAATGAGATAAAATAAATGTAGCAATGCATGATATGGCCACAGAAAACAATATGAACATTGCTCACATGGTTAGCAAGTTCCTAGAATCTTAAAACCCTACAACTACTTTTCAGTGCTATGCTAAATTTTTGCGGAAGTAGAAAATAGCAAGCCTATAATTCGAGATTCTTAAAATGGATTGCAAAGCACACTTCTCTCTGTAAAAGTAGCTGTTTAGCTATTCTCTATCACAGCTCTTTTTTTGGCATAATAAGCAGTGCCAGGTAGAAGGCCACTTCTTTTCACTACTCCCAGAGTAGCTCCCTGCTCACTGCACACTGGTGTGTCCTCTACCTTAATATTTCTAATGCGAAGCCCCTCCAACTAATGGTCAGATAACGGGGTTTTTATAGTATCTGATCGCCGATTTCATCTCATATTTATAAAATAAAACAATTCTTGGAGACACAAATGTATAAACAAGGTCAAACAAATATGATGATAAATGTGCCATTTCGATTTACACATAGATAATATGCTCCTATAACTAAAACAATAAAAACATGCCAACTTTCACTTCAAGCCTCCATGATGTTGTGACAGCGCCCCTAAAAAACCCAATAAAAATATTAGGCCAGGGCAACATTTTTATTATGACGGATCTATCAGAATAATTTTGTGTTACTCTTTTGATCCAAAATTACACGAGTACGCCTGTTCCTGTAATTATGAGTAATTTAGCACAAAAATCCTACAGCAAGAGTACAAGAGCAATAAACTTAGTGACCGGTTGCTGCTTTTCGTGTTCTGTTGCGTTTAGCACTATTTTCATAGTGCAAAATTTATCCTCGTGTCTATTTCGGATGCGAGGGTGTATTTTGCGCTAAGAAAATAGTGTTAAATGCTGGGTGACGCTACTTGCATAATTCTGCATAATCTTGTGGGATTTTGCTGTAATTTTGCATAATTATGCTACAGCAAATTACAATCGTTTTTTTATTATTTTATTTTATATAGCGCAAACTAGACCCGAGACATCGGGTATCAGAGCGCTTTACATGAGCACCAGTTTTGTTACAGATTGACACATTCATTTTTGTTAGGCACGGGGAGATTAAGTGACTCGACCCCAGTTCCCCAGATTCGAGGTCAACCGCCCTAGCCGCAAGGCTACTTCCTCTCCCCAATAGTTACGCCCACGCCTCAGAAATATGTCAGCCTCTGTAGGAGGCAGACATGATACTAACACTTCTGTGCATGTCTCAAATGTTCTACTAAAAAGAGATAGAAGAATCTGCAAGTAGGCATCTAATGAAAACAGAATAAGCCACAACGTGACTTGTCACAGTGTTCAGACACTCTGTGGTCGCTTTAACTGACGTGTCGACCTTTAAATTGGCTAGTTAGGGAGTAAACCACGGATTTGTTCTTTTGCACGACTTGTGTTTTGCAGGCTGCATAGGAATACGTGTCTTGTAACAGCGGTGTTGAGGGTCACAAAAAAGATGAGCCATAGAATTAGCTTTAAAATGATCAAGAAAGTGGGGCCCAGTAGTATCTTGGGGTCCTTTTGCCACTTCTTTTCAATGGTAGAGCTTTGCTCAAGAGCATAGGTTGCAACAACGGGAATCTACAATCAGACCTGCCCTTTAATTCTGTTAAACTCTTATCTTCTGTTAGGTTGGTCCTTCGATGATGTTACAACTTCCGTTTTCATGCTTTTGAATTTAGTTTTGTATGTTTTTTTGTGTTTCTCCCTTATCTTGAAATCATAAGCAATAAAATGCAACGTTTGCGGATGTGCAAAGTCGAAGTCTCGATACCTTGCAGAATTTTTTTCCTTTTCCATCACTCAGATCCTGTTGCAGTTTTTCCTTTCAAAACAGTAAAATTTCCTCCCGGCAAATACTCCCAAGTTGACCTTATAACTTATTTCCTCTTGACTTTGAAACTAGCTGGATGATGACGGTCTTCTTTTTCTTGAAACTGATTAAATTGCATTGTAACTTGAAAACTCAGAAGGGGAAAACTTTGCAAACTATGAGCAGTGATTGTAGTAGTCGCAGGAATTATGGGTAGTTCACAAGAAAAACATTTTGGAAGCTTGGACACCCCTCGACATGTCGACATTAGACAAGCACAGACTTTTGCATTGGTGAAGGGAACATATATTGAAAGTAAATAGATGGAGAGAACCTGCAAGAGTGAAAATAAGAGACAGTAAGTGTAGCTCGATTGAAGACTGATCCATGAGATGGAATCAAGACTTGGCAGGATAGGTATTCAGGGCTCCTAAGAAAACCTTTGGGCCCCTGCTCTTTTTTTTAAATTAAGCTCTGGATAGGGCACACCAAGGAAGTAACAAGCTGATTTTCTTGGCATTTGGATCTAAATGAATGGACTAGTGAATAGTCCATTGAATAAGGATAGCTGTGAGAATTAATTCTACCTCTGCATCTACCCGTCGGCTATCTCTGCACGCCGCTTCCGCCGCAGAGCTGAATGCATGTCGGGTAAGGATGCCCGCCAGAAAGTTCCTTTGGAATGAAATAACCAGCCTCGTTCATTGATCATTGGTTGACACTGTGACACCGCCACCAGGAACTAAAATGACAGGAAGAGCTTCTACCGCCCAGCGTGGGCCGGCTCTGATGAGACTTCAGCTACAGTGGTTGATGGCTGGGAGGGAGGTCACAGCTTGGAGACCACTTCCTGCCAATCTTTGTCAAAGCACAAAAGAGTTCTTTTTAAAAAGAGGCTAGGAGTGTAAGTTTAGAAAAAAAACTGCTTTGTTTTCTCAGCCATCGTTGCGTTGTTCTTCTATGAAAGCACTTTGAGTCTAGAGGCCTCGAGAGATATTCCAGGCACACCATTACCATGACAATGGATCCATTTAGCTCCCATTCCTCCAGATCTAGGCTGCAGGCGCACAGCACTTAGCGCGCCACCCCATATGGATCCCTTGGAGGTACACTGTGTTATGAAGCACAGACGAGAGATTATTGAAATTAATTTGCCTTGTTTATAAACCTTTCTTGGGCTGAGCGGCGCACGGGGAGTGATGTGTTGACATCATGACGATCCAGCACAGATGGTTGGTTTTTAAAAGCTGCTTGGGGACTTGTCTAGCTACGTGAGCCTCATTCATCGACTGGCTTTGCTGGGGGATTTGAGCCAATCCCTGTTGGCTCGTTAAAATGCACCAATGGGATGACGAGGCTCTTTTGGAAGGGGTTGGCTAGAGCACGCTCGATTGGAGAAGGTGTTGCTTCCACAGTCTGCTTCCTAAGCTTCCTTCTGTGATAACAATGACAATGAAATCACTTCATTTGCCTGGGCTCATCTTAGCCTAGACTCATCCTTGTACTTTGAGAGAGTTAATTGCGCGAAGTTAGGCGCCGTAACACCAATAGAAACAGTAGAAGGATTTCACGGCCATTTTCAAAGAAAGACACGATGTAGTGGCATGGTTGCTGACTTTCAAACCTAGAAACCTGGATTTTAATCCTGCTTTGACACTTGATGATAGGAAGTGTGATACTGGGAAATTTACATATTTTCAATTACACATTTGTAAAGTGTGTAATTTAAATATGTAAAAAATAATCTGTAAAGTATAATGTCTAAAATATTTACTTGCACCCTCCCAAATACACCCTGTTGTTTTTAATCTGGTTTCAGGTGGATCCCACACCCTAAACCAGCACATTGGAAACAATTCACTAAAGAAAAATAGTAGTAAGTCTGCATATGTTACAGTCCTCATACAATGTTTTAGAATTTCACAAACATTCTCAAGAGAACTCCTGAAAAGCTGCACCAGGCGCAGGTTTCCTGGCATATCATAGTAAGTGTCATGTGATATGTGCCTCAGCTTCCATTTCCACAATGTGTAATTGTATAAAGTGCATATCTACAACACGGAGAAATACATGCCAGTGTGGAATTGCACATTTGGAGGCCTTGCCTGCTAGACAGCGCATGTAATGTGTGTTGTGAGCTGTATTGCTATCTTACAGTGGACTTAGAGCCCGACCATTACTTACCATTTGTTGGTTTTACTGTCACAATCATTTGCTTGCTTCTTATTCTTCAGCTTGTGTGGGCTTTACTTTCCTTCTTGTGTTTTTCCTTTTGTAGAGCATGGACATTCTACTTGTGTCCTTCCACTGCTTGCTTTCCAAGCACTTCTTTGTTTAATGTCTCCACACAAGTGCATATGTTTTCCATCTGTCTCCCTTGTATACTTTTCTCCCCGTTTGCCATGTCTGTGTTCCTCTGTCTCGTCCGTTTGCTTCTCACCGCTAGCTCCACGTTGCTCTCTCTTGTCCGTTTGCTTTTCTACCACCGTGCCCTCTGTGCAGCTTCTGCCCCCACCTGCACTCTCTATGTTGCTTCTCCCACCACCCCTCTGTGTCGCATCCCTCCCCCCACGCCATCTGTGCTGCTTCTGCTTCCCCACCCGTTCTGCGTATTGCTTCCAACCCACCCTGCCCTCCATGTTGCTTCTGCCCCCAACGGTGCCCCCTGTTGTTTACCACTTCCCACATCCCCGTGTTGCATACGCCCAGGTTGCTTCTGAGCCCCCATGTTGCTTCCACCCCACCCGCTTAAAAAAAAAACACTTTCTTAGTTTTTTTTCTTTTTAGTTACCGATCCAACTCGGGTTGGTAGCTAAAAAAAAAAACTGACGTTGTCGAATACTTTTTTATTCTTTAGCTATTCCACACACAGCATTTGTGATACTGTGCACCTTGGCCAAAAACCATTAGTAAAGCCAACAGGTTCCAAAGGCGAAGCCTATTGGCTTTGCCAATGCTTGTTCTTAGTGACATTTTTTTCTTCATGGGGAAAACATTTTTTCCTGTGGAGAAATCCCTTCTGTTACACTCTCTTGAACTTTGAAGGTGATCTGCATGCCTCCCCACGTCTACGGAGGAGTTAATAGTCTTATAATGACCCCTAGAGTCCTTTCTCTACAGCTAACCTCGCTCAGGCTCACATTCAGCTCTCCAGCAGAAAGCCAAACACTGGGAAATGCACATGAAGAAGCTGGTCTGAAGTACTTCCCAAATTACATACTATATCTGTGAAAATTGATATTCAAAAATACGACTTTGCATATATCTGTACTCCTTTTAGTGAGATTTTGGAACAAAAGCAAAAAGCTTAGGGTGAATACCAAGCAGGCACTGGGAATAGGGTGACCAACTGTCCGTAAATTTCACGGATTGTCCGTTATTAGGATCTCACGTCCGTTGTCCGTGATGATCCTTTTTATGGACGCCTTTTGTCCGTAATTTTGGGGATTGCTCGAGCTGCACTGTTTCCCTCCAGGAAGTCTGAGCTCTGCAGAACTCTCTGTTGAGGCCGCCTCGCACTCCTCTGTGCTAAAGAGTACCCCCCCCCCCCCAGGATTAGCACAGGCTGCGATGGACCCATTGTCATTCTGTATGCTGGCTGATTGTCACATACTGAATGACAATGGGCCAGTCTGGGCAGTTACAGCATGTGGTGGGCCTCCTCCTGCCTCGGTCTATGGCAGGGTATTCTGTTCTTGTCCAGGGGATTGTTCTGCCCCACCAGGGGTGGGTGAGGTGTAGGGGGGGGGCAGTTTGAAATAACTTGCATAGACTGGAGAGTTCTTTGTGTTCCAGAATGTTTTTTAGGCGCTAATAATAATGTCAGTTTAACTGTGGGGATTAATGTATCTGTTAGAGAGATCTGAATTTTGCCTAGTCCCAGTTTGACAAAGCAGCGCAGAGGGATAATGCACCTCTTGTAAAGCACAAGGTGTAACCTGCAGATCAACAAATTGTTTTTTATGGGGATAGCTCAGTGGGTAACTGCTGTTGTCACATAATTCCTTTTGCTTTCTGCCTTTGTTTTTCCACAATCTTTCATTATTCCAAGGTTGCTAAATAGGTTTTTTTTTGGATAATAATAAATACTTATTAGTAAAAGCAACCCCAACCAACATGTTATGTTTTAAATCCTGAGTTTCTATTTTTCTCCAGGCCACACACTCTTATAATGCCTACCAGTATGGATGACATCTGACTCTTACACCTTTTAGCCCTCATTGTCTTAAGTAACATTTCCTATACATTGACTTATACAGAGACAATGACTCATATAAATGTGTAATATGTGTGAGATGTAACACACTCCAACTCCCTGCCGTACATACTTGGGATGAGTAGCACTATAAAAGAAATTAAATACACATGAAAGAGTGTCTATGTGTAGATGAGGGGAACCATTGGAGGGTGGTAGCAAGGCCAGACTGGGCATCAGGTGTTTTTCCCGGGAGGGTGGAGAGCCGGTTTTGTTAGTGGTGTACGGTTTTGTAGCAGTGCAGCAGTTTTAAAAACACTGCAAAGTTCATTGTAGACGTTTTTGGGCAACAATAAAAGTGTCATGATAACTCTGGTGATTAATGTACCTGCTGGTGATAGATGGGAGTTTTGTTTTGTGGCAGTTTTGATTCATCTTATGTAGCACAGAGGGTTAATATGCCTGCTGCAAAGAATGTGTACTATGCATATCAAAGAACAGTATTTTATGTGCAGAGCTCAGTGGATTACTGCTTTCGTCACAGAGATTCTTTTGTTTCTGTGCAATTCATAAGTTAAATTCATAATCTAACACAGTGAGCTATGAACTGCAATCAAAGAGCTACATGCAAACTGCATGGTACAGCTTAGAAAGTTATATTTTCTTCTCAATCTTTCATTATCCTGATGTTGCTAAAAAGGTTTGTTTGGATAGAAATACATTCTCATGATTAAAGTCAACCCTAACCAAGGTGTTATGTTCTGAATCCTGAGTTTATGCTTCTTCAGACCAAGCACTCAACCAGTATGGGTGACATGTGCATCCTACACCTTGTAGTCCCCTTTGCCTTATGTAACATTTTCGATACACTGATTTACACACGTATGATTCATTGTCTCTGTATGTGTGTGTGTGTGTGTGAAATGTAAAGTGCTGGTATGAGAAGGGCTATAAAAGAAATGAAATTCATGTGAGAGAGGGGCTGTGGAGAAATGAGAGGCACTGTTGGTGATAGTGAGGGAATCATTGAAGAGCCCCCACAAAGATTGTCGTATCCTGGTGCACAGTAAGGTCATCATTTACTATGCTTTATAAGCTAATACAATTGAATATATAATGACAAATGTGTTGTAGAATGCACCATGTTTCCCCAGATTTTCTTGGGGGTGTGAAAACAAAGGCTGGAAGCTGTCAGATTTTTTGCAATTCACGACAACTTTGAAATACTTATAAATAAACTGTGCAAATGTTTCAAATCATATCAGCAGTTAGGAAACCACAAATGGACCACTTGTTTGTAATTTAGCAGTGTGCTGGAAATAGACTTTTAATAGGATCAAAACAATCCAGACACTTTACTTGGTGTTATTCAAATGATACAATTTTGCTGAAACTGCATTTCCACACATTATGTTTTGTGCGCTATATAGTTTTATCAGTAAAACTGCATGCTTGCATTTTACTTCCATTTCAATAGAAAATGTTCTGTATGTAAAAGACAGTGCCTCCTTCTGACCTACAATAAAGCCTCAATAACGTATACAGTTTCTAGTCTATAGCACACTTCTGTGCATCAATGAGAATCTGCAGTTTACAGCTCACAGAAATGAAACAGCCCAATCAGTATACAAGTTCCCATATACAGGTAAAATAAGGAGGGCTGATATATGGATAGCCAGGGCATGATATAGTAATGTCAAGTCCTATCTAACCGCTCTGACCCACAATAATACCATAACACTCAGCAGTGTGCAGCTAATTATAGCTAATGCAGTCTGGTTAATAACTCCCTTTTACTGCTTAATGCTCTTACCCTCATACAAGACCTCTCTGCTATGGGTCTTATCCATCACTCAGTACTGTACCAGTCTCTAAACCAGTCATCACCAGCTGAACAGACATGGAATACCTGAAGCGATCTGACACATAAAGCTGGCCAATCGGAGGACTGCACTCTAGTCCAGCACTACAGGTCCCAATTAGCTACAGTCTATGCGCACCGCTTTACCCCTCACAATGGCACTCAGATATAAGATGCTGGTAACAAAGTCCATCCGAGCAGACCTTTCCGACCACTTCTCTCACCAAACATGCATGCTCAGGACCATGAACTGTTAACAAAATGTCAGACTGGACAACCCAGTGCAGTAACTATAAAATTAGATTATAATCATATGAAATGCCACAAAAAGCCCTGCACAGTTGCTCAAAGCCGTGCACAGTACCGAAAAACTGTGCAGTGGAGGATTTTCTCAACCTGATATAAACTTATTATGACTTTTTCTTATGTTGGTTGTCTATTTACTTACTTATATACTATTGCACAACCTCCTCTGATGTGTCTGTAAAGCATAACTTTTGTCCCAAAGTTTTGTCCTGAATTTTGACCTTCTATCCTGAATGTTTGTCCTGAATTTTTATCCTTTCGCCTGAATTTTTACACTCACCATCCTGAATTTGCACCCATGTCAGTTGGTCACCCTGACTGGGACTGCTGTGAGTTCAAAGAAATGAAGGTTTTCTACCCATGGGGGCACTGGAAACTAACATCACACCTGGCAAAAATGTCCTAACCGGCTTCACCCACTGTCGCCAGAAGCCCTAAAGGGTCATGCAGCCGATCCAGTTTGAAATCAGGCCTCCAGCCTGAAGTCAACTGGGAAAATGCCAGAGTGGTAGAATGACCAGCCGTTTCCTACCCCCTTCTGGAGCTGCAGGCGACAGCCACAATGTCTGCATCCCAACCTTGAGGGCGACTGATTGGTCTGGGAATCGCATTCTTGGTTCTGCGCATCTCATGCTGGAAGTCCGCCTGCTCTTCCTGTGGCGGGTCTATGCACGTAGGCCTCCATAGATTTGGTGCTAGGAGCGTGGTGGATAGCTACTTCATACACATCAGCGCCCTGACCCCATATATTGTGTCACTCAAAGCTTTCAGCTTCTGTGCACATTCACCCCAGTGTGCAAAGGGCCCGGAATGCAACAACTGGACCGTTTCCAACTGGAAGCTATGCTGGCAGCTGACACATCGGAACAGGAAAAATATGTCAAATGTAATATCTTCGAATGACCCAGCTGGAGAAGCTCCGAGTTTCTTCTTTGTTATTTTTTTTCTACACGCTTACTGGATATTCGCCATATTTTTTTTTTGTCTGAGCTTCTGATGAATATACCCGCCAGGATACCCTCGTGGGTGATAGTGCGCTTTACAAATACACGTAATAATAATGTCCATTATACCTATTTGCACACTTATGTCCATTATAGTTTGCAAAGTAGACTCAAACATAGAATCCCTATCAGCATTCATCCAGGTAAAGTTGAGGGAAAGTGAGAGGGTTTCTCTTGGTTTCAGTTTGTGTTCACACTTTTTAATTCTTGGTTGATCTTCGAAATACTTCAAATTTATGAAAATCACACACTCCTTTTCCATCTCCTTTTGCAGATTCGATAACGGGTGACATTTTGTTTTTGTATGATAGTTTGCGTTCGATGTATCAGATCTACCTCCCTCAAGCTTCCTATGACTGGACACAAACTACATCCCTCCAATTGGCTCCTGTTGTCAAACAATGAAACTGCTAGCACTCGTGTTTTAGATTGAAAAACTGTTGTGATTTATATTTTATATTTTCAGTCTTGGATTTATCATCAAAACATGTGTTCCCGCTGGAATAACGAGGGGGAAATGTAAAGTCCATCTAGAAAACAAGCATTGGCAGTGCTAGTTGGTTTCACTTAAGCTTAACTTGACATACAAGCAACTCTGATTGGAAGTGCCAATGCTTGCTAATAGCAGTCTCCAATGTCTGTCAGGCAGACCCTCCAGGATTTTGTGCCATCAAATGGAAATTTTGCGTCACAAAGTAAAAACTTCTGTGGCAGTTTTGTAGTGTTTTATTTTAACAATATTTCTTGGTTTATCATAGTTTAATTCCAAAACCTCTGTGTCTCCCGCCACCACCCTTCTCTGATATTCTCTGCCTCTGCCACCACCCTCACACCATCGCCTTCCTGTGCCATCACCTCTGCCATGAACCTCTCCTCCCGTTCCTCCGCCATCACCCTCATGTTCCTCTGCCATCCCCTCACCATGGTCATTATGCCACTCTGTCCTCACCTCCCTCTTCCATCAGCCTCACCCTTACTTCCACTCACACTTCTCCTCCATCGCCATCCAACCTCACCCTTACTTCCCATCACATTTCTCCTCCATCGCCATCCTCTCCGATTACCGTAAGGTTTGGACAGATTGTAATCATTAAAATGCTGAATAGTGTTGCACATTTTGTGGCTGCCAGTCTTATCCTACATGCAGTCTGTCTTACAGCGTGCAATACATTTTGAAACTGTGGCTGTCAGTGCTTAATTTGTAAAAGGATAGGTCCGGAGCCCATTTTGTGGTTCTGAAGCCTGTGGCTGGTGCTTCTGAAGGCTGGGGTGCTGAATACAAAGACTGCGCACTCCTGATTCCCCTCAATGCTCTTTAATCCGCCCCCATACCTCTCTCGAGCAGGCTCTTTTTTATCCATGCGTACTCCATTTGTCAAAATGTTTTCATCTTTCTCTCCCTCCCCCTTCCTCCCTTGTGCGTTTTCTCTTGTTTGCACTGGGTTATAGTCAGATGAGGAGTGCTGGCCCCGACAAGCAGTGGCAAAGACAATAGGTCTCACCTATGTGAGAGCTACTGGCATTGTCAATTTCTTTTAGCCATGGTGTACAGCAGCATGGCCAAAAGTTAGTGGTGTGGCGTAGAGGAGTGGCGCAGAGTAGTGTAGAGTTGAGTTGCGTAGAGTAGAGTTGAGCGGCGTAGAGTGCTTGTGTCATAGTGGATGTATGTTAAACACTGCTTACTCACTGCCCCCAGTGCTTAGTTTGAGCCAGTGGTTGCAGGTGGACCCCACCTGCACTCATTTTTAAGTCTCGCCCATACAGCACACTCGCTGTGCTGCAAGAAGTGTTGTTTAAAAATCAGTGGGTCTACAACCTGTCCACAGCATACCATTTGCTGTTTTCATCGTCATTCTCATGACATATATATTTTATATATTTTTTTTTTATGACCATGGAGGAAGGTCATTGTTTGGGAATATATATATATATATTCACTGAAAAAACCATAGGTTTTAGGGACAGTTATAGTTAGTTGGACATTTCACTCGTACAAAACCATAGAAATTCCCCCGTTATAGTTAGTTCAGCTAACTATAACTCGCGCCCCCGCAATGCACTGCTGATGACGTCACATATTACATCACTCATGACATGGTCAGTGACATCACTGATGACATCACTGATGACATCTCAAATGACATCACTGATGACATCATCCAGGGACTGTGTGTTTCTGTAAAGTTTAAATATGTTTAATATATATAGGGAAAGGCGTATTGAAGCATGAGTGGGTGTATAAGTGTCTGAATTGATGATTTAGCATGTGAGTGACTGACTCTACAAGTGAGTGATTAAACGTATCTTACTAAATACATGGGTTAGTGACTAAACTGTGTGAATGTCTGTATCCGTCTGTTTGTTGGTGTGTAAGTGGATGCATGGATTTGTGAATAGCTACATGAGTGTCTATATGGGTTATTGATTGGTTCTCTGAGTATCTGTATGGCTGCCTGAGTGTTTGTGTGGGTGGGGTGTGTGTGACTCTGTGCATAGATGTGTGAGTGGGTGATTCACTGGGTGCATGATTTCAAGAGTGCATCTGTGATGGACTGCTTGGGTGGGTGAGTGTGTGTATGGGTGTGTTAGTGAGTGAATGTATATCTCAGTGGTACATGTGCGAGTAACTACATATGTAAAAGGCAGTATATATGTGTGTTAGAGTATTTAAATGGCTATAAGTGAGAGTATGTGATAGTGAGAGTGGCTGTATGGATGCGTGTGTGCTTGTATCAGTTATTGTATAAGAGCGTAAGAATGTGCTAGTATTTGTATGAGTAAGTGAGCTGGTGTGTGTATAACTGTATAGGTGAGTAAATGGGTGTGTGATTAATTTTTTGCATGACTGACTAGGTGTGTGAGTACCTCTATGGATGAGTGGCGGTGTGTGAGTGTTTATATAGGTGTATGAGTGCATATGATAGTCCTGTACTGAGTGACTGTAAGTATGAGTGACTGTACGGGTGAGTGAATGGATGTGTGTGTAGACCTAAGAATCAGTGAGTGGGTATGTAGTTTTTGGTGTTGGAGTGTCTATGGTTTTGAGAATGGCAGTCTGTAATTTAGAGTGGGTGTATCAAAAGTTATATTAGGGTGTGAGAAGATGCATGAAATTATCACATGGATGATGTCATCAGTGATGTCATTTGAGATGTCATCAGTGATGTCATCAGTGATGTCACTGACCATGTCATGAGTGATGTAATATGTGACGTCATCAGCAGTGCATTGCGGGGCGCGAGTTATAGTTAGCTGAACTAACTATAACGGGGGAATTTCTATGGTTTTGTACGAGTGAAATGTCCAACTAACTATAACTGTCCCTAAAACCTATGGTTTTTTCAGTGAATTTCAAAGGTTTTTAAATGCTAATTTCTAACTATAACGTGCCTGAAACCTATGATTTTTTAAGTGAATTTCAAAGGTTTTTTAAATGCTAGTTTCTAACTATGCCTACAGAGGTAGGACATGTGAAGAAAGAAGAAAAAACGCACAGAAAGAAGCAAAAGATGTGCAGAAAGAACCAACAGAGGAGCAGAAAGAGGCCTTGTTGCAAAATCATCCTGTGCCCACAACTTTTTCAGGCGGGTACTGGTGGTAACTGACTCTGACTAACCAGAGCCAGTGCTATGCTAAAAGACACTTAGAATACAGTGAAAACACCTACATACACTAGGGAACACTATGCGTTGGGGTACCCCTGTGATTAGCATGACCTCCTCTGCAAGTCCCTAGTACATAATAGGGCAGGGGGATTAAAACTACCTCTTAAAACGCGCTACAGGGCGCGTTTGCACAGTGGTGAAGGGAGGGGGGGCCTGAGGTGACATGTGTGCAAACGCGCCCCGTGGTGCGTTTTAAGTTGCGGGATTAAGTCCCCTTGAATCCTGAGGGTCCCTGGGGCCCAACTAGCACCCCAGGTACCTACAGTTAGGACCACAGAGCTGAGTTGCAGAGAGGCGTTCCAAGGCCACGCACCTTTTTCACCTCTCTGCAACGCAACTCTGTTGTGCTTACTGAAGGTACCTGGTGGGCTAGTTGGCCCCCAGGGTCCCTCAGGATTCAAAGGGAATTAATTCCCCAACTTAAAACGCACCACAGGGCGTGTTTGCGCACATGTCACCTGAGGCCCCGCCCCTCCCTTCACCACTGTGCAAACGCGCCCCGTGGAGCGTTTTAAGTTGGGGGATTAGGTCACCTTGAATCCTGAGGGTCCCTGGGGCCCAACTAGCCCACCAGGTACTTCCAGTAAGCACCACAGGCCTGCGTTGCAACGCCTGTAACAAATTGTGCAGTTGTGTTTAGGTAGTGAAGAGGGTCGTGCTGGGGGTAGGGTTTTAGGGTTTAGGGTAGTGCAGTTGTGTTTGTGTAGTGTAGGGGGGTCATGCTGGGGGTAGATTTAGGGTTTAGGGTAGTGCAGTGGTGTTTGGGTAGTGTAGGGAGTCGTGCTAGGGGAGTATTTTAGGGTTTAGGGTAGTGCAGTGGTGTTTGGGTAGTGTAGGGGGTTGTGCTGGGGGTAGTGTTTTAGGGTTTAGGGTAGTGCAGTGGTGTTTGGGTAGTGTAGGGGGTCGTGATGGGGGTAGTGATTTAGGGAAGTGCAGTGGTGTTTGGGTAGTGTAGGGGGTACTGCTGGGGGTAGTGTTTTAGAGTTTAGGGTAGAGCAGTGGTGTTTGGGTAGTGTAGGGGGTACTGCGGGGGGTAGTGTTTTAGGGTTTATGGTAGTGCAGTGGTGTTTGGGTAGTGTAGGGGTTCGTGCTGGGGTAGTTTTTTAGGGTTTAGGGTAGTGCAGTGGTGTTTGTGTAGTGTAGGGGGTAGTGTTTTAGGGTTTAGGGTAGTGCAGTGGTGTTTGTGTAGTGTAGGAGGTCGTGTTTTAGGATTTAGGGTAGTGCAGTGGTCTTTGGGTAGTGTAGGGAGTCGTGCGGGGGGTAGTGTTTTAGGGTTTAGGGTAGTGCAGTGGTCTTTGGGTAGTGTAGGGGGTCGTGCGGGGTAGTGTTTTAGGGATTAGGGTAGTGCATTGGTGTTTGGGTAGTGTTGGGGGTCATGCGGGGGTAGTGTTTTAGGGTTTAGGGCAGTGCAGTGGTGTTTGGGTAGTGTAGGGGGTCGTGCTGGGGGAGTGTTTTAGGGTTTAGGGCAGTGCAGTGGTGTTCGGGTAGTGTAGGGGGTCGTGCTGGGGGAGTGTTTTAGGGTTTAGGGCAGTGCAGTGGTGTTCGGGTAGTGTAGGGGGTCATGCTGGGGGAGTGTTTGATGGTTTAGGACAGTGCAGTTGTGTTCGGGTAGTGTAGGGGGTCGTGCTGGGGGAGTATTTTAGGGTTTAGGGTAGTGCAGTGGTGTTCGGGTAGTGTAGGGGGTCGTGCTGGGGGTAGTGTTCTAGGGTTTAGGGCAGTGCAGTGGTGTTCGGGCAGTGTAGGGGGTCGTGCTGGGGGTGGTGTTTTAGGGTTTAGGGCAGTGCAGTGGTGTTCGGACAGTGTAGGGGGCTATGCTGGGGGTGGTGTTTCAGGGTTTAGGGCAGTGCAGTGGTGTTCGGGCAGTGTAGGGGGTCATGCAGGGGGTGGTGTTTCAGGGTTTAGGGCAATGCTGTGGTGTTCGGGCAGTGTAGGGGGTCGTGCAGGGGGTGGTGTTTCAGGGTTTAGGGCAGTGGTGTCGGGCAGTGTAGGGGGTCGTGCTGGGGGTGGTGTTTCAGGGTTTGGGGCAGTGCAGTGGTGTTCGAGCAGTAAAGGGGGTCATGCTGGGGGTGGTGTTTCAGGGTTTAGGGCAGTGCAGTGGTGTTCGGGCAGTGTAGGGGGCGGTGCAGGGGGTGGTGTTTCAGGGTTTAGGGCAGTGCAGTGGTGTTCGGGCAGTGTAGGGGTGGTGCAGGGGGTGGTGTTTCAGGGTTTAGGGCAGTGCAGTGGTGTTTGGGCAGTGTAGGGGGTGGTGTAGGGGGTGGTGTTTCAGGGTTTAGGGCAGTGCAGTGGTGTTCGGGCAGTGTACAGGGTCCTGCTGGGGCTGGTGTTTCAGGGTTTAGGGCAGTACAGTGGTGTTCGGGCAGTGTAGGGGGTCGTGCTGGGGCTGGTGTTTCAGGGTTTAGGGCAGTGCAGTGGTGTTCGGGCAGTGTAGGGGGTTGTGCTGGGGCTGGTGTTTCAGGGTTTAGGGCAGTGCAATGGTGTTCGGGCAGTGTAGGTGGTGGTGCTGGGGCTGGTGTTTCAGGGTTTAGGGCAGTGCAGTGGTGCTTGGGCAGTGTAGGGGGTCATGCTGGGGCTGGTGTTTCAGGGTTTAGGGCAGTGCAGTGGTGTTCGGGCAGTGTAGGGGGTCTTGCTGGGGCTGGTGTTTCAGGGTTTAGTGCAGTGCAGTGGTGTTCGGGCAGTGTAGGGGTCGTGCTGGGGGTGGTGTTTCAGGGTTTAGGGCAGTGCAGTGGTGTTCGGGCAGTGTAGGGGGTCGTGCTGGGGCTCGTGTTTCAGGGTTTAGGGCAGAGCAATGGTGTTCAGGCAGTGTAGGGGGTTGTGCTGGAGGTGGTATTTCAGGGTTTAGGGCAGTGCAGTGGTGTTTGGGCAGTGTAGGGGGTCGTGCTGGGGGTGGTGTTTCAGGGCAGTGCAGTGGTGTTCCGGCAGTGTAGGGGGTCGTGCAGGGGGTGGTGTTTCAGGGTTTAGGGCAGTGCAGTGGTGTTTGGGCAGTGTAGGGGGTCGTGCTGGGGGTGGTGTTTCAGGGTTTAGGGCAGTGCAGTGGTGTTCGGGCAGTGTAGGGTGTCGTGCTGAGGGGTGGTGTTTCAGGGTTTAGGGCAGTGCAGTGGTGTTCGGGCAGTGTAGGGGGTCGTGCAGGGGGTGGTGTTTCAGGGTTTAGGGCAGTGCAGTGGTGTTTGGGCAGTGTAGGGGGTCATGCAGGGGGTAGTGTTTCAGGGTTTAGGGCAGTGCAGTGGTGTTCGGTCAGTGTAGGTGGTCTTGCTGGGGGTGGTGTTTAAGGGTTTAGTGCAGTGGTGTTCGGGCAGTGTAGGGGGTTTGCTGGGGGTGGTGTTTCAGGGTTTAGGGCAGTGCAGTGGTGTTCGGACAGTGTAGGGTGTCGTGCTGAGGGGTGGTGTTTCAGGGTTTAGGGCAGTGCAGTGGTGTTCGGGCAGTGTAGGGGGTCGTGCAGGGGGTGGTGTTTCAGGGTTTAGGGCAGTGCAGTGGTGTTTGGGCAGTGTAGGGGGTCGTGCAGGGGGTAGTGTTTCAGGGTTTAGGGCAGTGCAGTGGTGTTCGGCCAGTGTAGGTGGTCTTGCTGGGGGTGGTGTTTAAGGGTTTAGTGCAGTGGTGTTCGGGCAGTGTAGGGGGTCTTGCTGGGGGTGGTGTTTCAGGGTTTAGGGCAGTGCAGTGGTGTTCGGGCAGTGTAGGGGGTCGTGCAGGGAGTGGTGTTTCAGGGTTTAGGGCAGTGCAGTGGTGTTTGGGCAGTGTAGGGGGTCGTGCAGGGGGTAGTGTTTCAGGGTTTAGGGCAGTGCAGTGGTGTTCGGCCAGTGTAGGTGGTCTTGCTGGGGGTGGTGTTTAAGGGTTTAGTGCAGTGGTGTTCGGGCAGTGTAGGGGGTCTTGCTGGGGGTGGTGTTTCAGGGTTTAGGGCAGTGCAGTGGTGTTCGGGCAGTGAAGGGGGTCTTTCTGGGGCTGGTGTTTCAGGGTTTAGGGCAGTGCAGTGGTGTTCGGGCAGTGTAGGGGGTCGTGCTGGGGCTGGTGTTTGAGGGTTTAGGGCAGTGCAGTGGTGTTCGGGCAGTGTAGGGGGTCGTGCTGGGGCTGGTGTTTGAGGGTTTAGGGCAGTGCAGTGGTGTTCGGGCAGTGTAGGGGGTCGTGCTGGGGGTGGTGTTTCAGGGTTTAGGGCAGTGCAGTGGTGTTCGGGCAGTGTAGGGGGTGGTGCAGGGGGTGGTGTTTCAGGGTTTAGGGCAGTGCAGTGGTGTTTGGGCAGTGTAGGGGGTCGTGCTGGGGGTGGTGTTTCAGGGTTTATGGCAGTGCAGTGGTGTTCGGGCAGTGTAGGGTGTCGTGCTGAGGGGTGGTGTTTCAGGGTTTAGGGCAGTGCAGTGGTGTTTGGGCAGTGTAGGGGGTCGTGCAGGGGGTGGTGTTTCAGGGTTTAGGGCAGTGCAGTGGTGTTTGGGCAGTGTAGGGGGTCGTGCAGGGGGTGGTGTTTCAGGGTTTAGGGCAGTGCAGTGGTGTTCGGCCAGTGTAGGTGGTCTTGCTGGGGGTGGTGTTTCAGGGTTTAGTGCAGTGGTGTTCGGGCAGTGTAGGGGGTCGTGCTGGGGGTGGTGTTTCAGGGCAGTGCAGTGGTGTTCCGGCAGTGTAGGGGGTCGTTCAGGGGGTGGTGTTTCAGGGTTTAGGGCAGTGCAGTGGTGTGTGGGCAGTGTAGGGGGTCGTGCTGGGGGTGGTGTTTCAGGGTTTAGGGCAGTGCAGTGGTGTTCGGGCAGTGTAGGGGGTCGTGCAGGGGGTGGTGTTTCAGGGTTCAGTGCAGTGGTGTTTGGGCAGTGTAGGGGGTCGTGCAGGGGGTGGTGTTTAAGGGTTTAGTGCAGTGGTGTTCGGGCAGTGTAAAGGGTCTTGCTGGGGGTGGTGTTTAAGGGTTTAGTGCAGTGGTGTTCGGGCAGTGTAGGGGGTCTTGCTGGGGGTGGTGTTTCAGGGTTTAGGGCAGTGCAGTGGTGTTCGGCCAGTGTAGGTGGTCTTGCTGGGGGTGGTGTTTCAGGGTTTAGTGCAGTGGTGTTCGGGCAGTGTAGGGGGTCGTGCTGGGGGTGGTGTTTCAGGGCAGTGCAGTGGTGTTCCGGCAGTGTAGGGGGTCGTTCAGGGGGTGGTGTTTCAGGGTTTAGGGCAGTGCAGTGGTGTTTGGGCAGTGTAGGGGGTCGTGCTGGGGGTGGTGTTTCAGGGTTTAGGGCAGTGCAGTGGTGTTCGGGCAGTGTAGGGGGTCGTGCAGGGGGTGGTGTTTCAGGGTTCAGTGCAGTGGTGTTTGGGCAGTGTAGGGGGTCGTGCAGGGGGTGGTGTTTCAGGGTTTAGGGCAATGCAGTGATGTTCGGCCAGTGTAGGTGGTCTTGCTGGGGGTGGTGTTTAAGGGTTTAGTGCAGTGGTGTTCGGGCAGTGTAGGGGGTCTTGCTGGGGGTGGTGTTTCAGGGTTTAGGGCAGTGCAGTGGTGTTCGGGCAGTGTAGGGGGTCTTGCTGGGGCTGGTGTTTCAGGGTTTAGGGCAGTGCAGTGGTGGTCGGGCAGTGTAGGGGGTCGTGCTGGGGCTGGTGTTTGAGGGTTTAGGGCAGTGCAGTGGTGTTTGGGCAGTGTAGGGGGTCGTGCTGGGGGTGGTGTTTCAGGGTTTAGGGCAGTGCAGTGGTGTTCGGGCAGTGTAGGGGGTCGTGCTGGGGCTGGTGTTTCAGGGTCTTGGGCAGAGCAGTGGTGTTCGGGCAGTGTAGGGGGTCATGCTGGGGGTGGTGTTTCAGGGTTTAGGGCAGTGCAGTGGTGTTCGGGCAGTGTAGGGGGTCTTTCTGGGGTGGTGTTTCAGGGTTTAGGGCAGTGGTGTTCGGGCAGTGTAGGGGTCTTGCTGGGGGTGATGTTTCAGGGTTTAGGGCAGTGCAGTGGTGTTCGGGCAGTGTAGGGGGTCTTGCTGGGGGTAGTGTTTCAGAGTTTAGGGCAGTGCAGTGGTGTTTGTGCAGTGTAGGGGGTTGTGCTGGGGGTGGTGTTTCAGGGTTTAGGGCAGTGCAGTAGTGTTCGGGCAGTGTAGGGGGTCGTGCAGGGGGTGGTGTTTCAGGGTTTAGGGCAGTGCAGTGGTGTTCGGGCAGTGTAGGGGGTCGTGTTGGGGTGGTGTTTCAGGGTTTAGTGCAGTGCAGTGGTGTTCGGGCAGTGTAGGGGGTCGTGCAGGGGGTGGTGTTTCAGGGTTTAGGGCAGTGCAGTGGTGTTCGGGCAGTGTAGGGGGTCGTGCTGGGGCTGGTGTTTCAGGGTTTAGGGCAGTGCAGTGGTGTTCGGGCAGTGTAGGGGGTCTTGCTGGGAGTGGTGTTTCAGGGTTTAGGGCAGTGAAGAAGTGTTCGGGCAGTGTAGGGGGTCGTGCAGGGGGTGGTGTTTCAGGGTTTAGGGCAGTGCAGTGGTGTTTGGGCAGTGTAGGGGGTCGTGCTGGGGGTGGTGTTTCAGGGTTTAGGGCAGTGGAGTGGTGTTCAGGCAGTGTAGGGGGTCGTGCTGGGGGTGGTGTTTCAGGGTTTAGGGCAGTGGAGTTCGGGCAGTGTAGGGGGTCGTGCTGAGGCTGGTGTTTCACGGTTTAGGGCAGTGCAGTGGTGTTCGGGCAGTGTAGGCGGTCGTTCTGGGGCTGGTGTTTCAGGGTTTAGGGCAGTGCAGTGGTGTTCGGGCAGTGTAGGCGGTCGTGCTGGGGCTGGTGTTTCAGGGTTTAGGGCAGTGCAGTGGTGTTCGGGCAGTGTAGGGGGTCGTGCTGGGGCTGGTGTTTCAGGGTTTAGGGCAGTGCAGTGGTGCTCGGGCAGTGTAGGGGGTCGTGCTGGGGGTGGTGTTTCAGGGTTTAGGGTAGTGCAGTGGTGTTCGGGCAGTGTAGGGGGTCGTGCTGGGGCTGGTGTTTCAAGGTTTAGGGCAGTGCAGTGGTGTTCGGGCAGTGTAGGGGGTCATGCTGGGGCTGGTGTTTCAGGGTTTTGGACAGAGCAGTGGTGTTCGGGCAGTGTAGGGGGTCGTGCTGGGGGTGGTGTTTCAGGGTTGAGGGCAGTGCAGTGGTGTTCGGGCAGTGTAGGGGGTCATGCTGGGGGTGGTGTTTCAGGGTTTAGGGCAGTGGTGTTCGGGCAGTGTAGGGGGTCTTGCTGGGGGTGATGTTTCAGGGTTTAAGGTAGTGCAGTGGTGTTCGGGCAGTGTAGGGTGTCGTGCTGGGGGTAGTGTTTCAGGGTTTAGGGCAGGGCAGTGGTGTTCGGGCAGTGTAGGGGGTCGTGAAGGTGGTGGTGTTTCAGGGTTTAGGGCAGTGCAGTGGTGTTCGGGCAGTGTAGGGGGTCGTGCTAGGGGTGGTGTTTCAGGGTTTAGGGCAGTGCAGTGGTGTTCGGGCAGTGCAGGGGTCGTGCAGGGGCTGGTGTTTCAGGGTTTAGTGCAGTGGTGTTCAGGCAGTGTAGGGGGTCGTGCTGGGGGTAGTGTTTTAGGGTTTAGGGTAGTGCAGTGGTGCTTGTGTAGGGGGTCGTGCTCGGGGTAGTGTTTTAGGGTTTAGGGTAGTGCAGTGGTGTTTGTGTAGTGTAGGGGGTCATGTTTTAGGGTAATGCAGTGGTGTTTGGGTAGTATAGGGGGTCGTGCTGGGGGTAGTGTTTTAGGATTTAGGTCAGTGCAGTTGTGTTTGGGTAGTGTAGGGGGTCGTGCTGGGGGTAGTGTTTTAGGGTAGTGCAGTGGTGTTTGTGTAGTGTAGGGGGTCGTGCTGGGGGTAGTGTTTTAGGGTTTAGGGTAGTGCAGTGGTGCTTGTGTAGTGTAGGGGGTCATGCTGGGGGTAGTGTTTTAGGGTTAAGGGTAGTGCAGTGGTGTTTGTGTACTGTAGGGGGTCATGTTTTAGGGTAGTGCAGTGGTGTTTGGGTAGTGTAGGGGGTCGTGCTGGGGGTATTGTTTTAGGATTTAGGTTAGTGCAATGGTGTTTGGGTAGTGTAGGGGGTCGTGCTGGGGGTAGTGTTTTAGGGTTTAGGGTAGTGCAGTGGTGTTTGTGTAGTGTAGGGGGTCGTGCTGGGGGTAGTGTTTTAGGGTTTAGGATAGTGCAGTGGTGCTTGTGTAGTGTAGGGGGTCGTGCTGGGGGTAGTGTTTTAGGGTTTAGGGTAGTGCAGTGGTGTTTTTGTAGTGTAGGGGGGTCATGTTTTAAGATGCAACGCTCCAATACCTGACCAGTCTGCACTACATAAAACTGCAAAAAAACTTAAAATAAAAAGTGTTTTGCACACTTTTGTCATTGGGCTGTATGTGGGCTACATCTGGGTAATATTTGTGCTACATTTGGGCTCTTTTTTCACTGGTGGCCATCTTGGAAGACTTCTTTGTTATGAAGTTTCCTAATTTCCTCATTTACTGCAGTCTCCTCAGTAGGAAATGCTTTCAGTTTTTCTTTGATTCCATCAAGAAGGCATTCAGATGTGTCTCACATTTGCCATAAATTCAGAATGTTAGCACTCTAGTTGCTCATTAGATCACTGCAGTAAAGCTACTGCTCACCAAGGAGTTAACTGGTAGTCTGCTGCTGGTATTGAAAGTGATTGTTTCAGTCTGCATGTCAGAGTTTTCTAATGAAATAGAAGAGGATTTGAGATCTCACTTTAAACATGCCCTAATTTTTCT
The DNA here is from genome assembly GCA_963921515.1 of Calotriton arnoldi. Classification (NCBI taxonomy): domain Eukaryota; kingdom Metazoa; phylum Chordata; class Amphibia; order Caudata; family Salamandridae; genus Calotriton; species Calotriton arnoldi. The sequence continues at coordinate 2,480,563 of CAWUFW010000861.1, forward strand.
TTCTGCAGCACTAACCATAATTTCTATTTCAAAAAGAACCCCCTCATTTTGTTCCTTTTTAAATTAAATGTTTTAAGTGTTACCAGTTTATTCCAATCAAGATGGCTTAAGGTGTGCCATACTTTTGTCATAAGTAAGGCTGTTAGCGCTCTAGTTGTTCTTTAGAACACTCTGGAAGGCTGCAGTAGAACACAAAGGCATCAACTGGCAGGCTGCTCCTGTTGAAATATAACAGGAAGATATTTGAGATCACACTTGAAACATGTCCTAATTTTTCTTTCTGCAGCACTAACCATAATTTCTATGACAAAATGAACCCCTTCATTTTGTTCCTTTTAAATTAAATGTTTTAAGTGTTACCAGTTTATTCCAATCAAGATGGCTTCAGGTGTGCCATACTTTTGTCATAAGTAAGACTGTTAGCGCTCTAGTTGTTCTTTAGAACACTCTGGGAAGCTGCAGTAGAACACAAAGGCATCAACTGACAGGCTGCTCCTGTTGAAATATAACAGGAAGATATTTGAGATCATACTTGAAACATGTCCTAATTTTTCTTTCCAGAGCACTAACCATAATTTCTATGACAAGATGAACCCCATCATTTTGTTCCTTTTTAAATTAAATGTTTTAAGTGTTACCAGTTTATTCCAATCAAGATGGCTTCAGGTGTGCCATACTTTTGTCATAAGTAAGGCTGTTAGCACTCTAGTTGTTCTTTAGAACACTCTGGGAAGCTGCAGTAGAACACAAAGGAATCAACTGACAGTCTCTGCCCTTGTTGGATGTACTTTTTTACTGAGAATGTCAGACTTCATTCTCACATGACTGAGAAAGATAATGTGAATTTACAGAAAATATGCTCTCATTTTAGCTTCTGGGGCACCTTCCAAAACTGTATGGGACAAGCATGTGAAAATAGTTTTCTCTCAAACATGATTCATGATATCCCAGCAGAAGGTTTTCACAGGGTAAAATCACCTTAGAACACACCACAATTCCTGAAATTAGTATGGTACCATCAACAAATGAATTCTAATGTAACTAAAGTCTGTTATCACCCTTTATAGTTCTCCTTTTGGTAACCCTCAAAATCTTCGATTCACTACAATGCATTTCAATGGGGTACTATCATTTATATTGGTCCCAAGATGGCTGCCAGCAATTCCAAGATGAAGTGCTGACAGCCAATCAGATCTCACGATGACATGTGTGGTTAGGCTCCGCCCAGATATATATGTGTTTTTACTTTTGATTTTCTCAGCAACTACTGAACGGATTTACACCATTTAACAAAAGGGTTCTTTCTGAACCAAGAACTACCTCTTTGTCAAATTTGGTGTAATTCCGTTCAGCAGTTCAGGCTGTAGCCTTGCATAAATTTTCCTATGGGAAATTGATTTTTTGACTCTTATTTTTTTAATTTCTCCGCAACTACTGAACGGATTTACACCATTTAACAAAAAGGGTTCTTTCTGAACCAAGAACTACCTCTTTGCCAAATTTGGTGTAATTCCGTTCAGCAGTTCAGGCTGTAGCCGTGTCTAAAGTTTCCTATGGGAAAATGAATGGGGAAAACACGTTTTGGGACCCCCCTTTTTTCTCGGCCCCGCTTGACGAATCACCCCGAGACTTTCAGGGTAGGAGCGGACCGGAGCGGGCCATAAAGTTTGAAAATTTCGCGAAGATTCGTCAACCGGCAAGAGAGTTATTTCAAATAGAATGTCGCGGATTTCCTATGGAAAATAGGTCCTAACTATAACTATCTACTGGCGACCGCCAGTAGATAATATATATATATATATTTATTTATATATATATATATATATATATATATCAACGCTCCAATTTCCCTCCAAACCATAGAAAGATTTCCAAAGGAAGACAGCACTCACGGGGGCAGGTTCCGTTAATTTATTACACGGACCACAGGCACTCAAAACAGACGCGTTTCGGCAACGGCCTTCTTCGACGTATATATATATATTCCACTCAAGAGAAAACCCGCAAAATATCCATTTTATTGACAACACTTGCTATATATATAGATAGATAGATAGATTTTTTTTAAATAACATAATTTGTAAAGGGATGTCGTTTTAGGGTTCAGGGATGGGTAGTGGTAAAAGCTTGTAAGGATAATTTTGGGTTTTAAGGTGAGTAGAGGTAAAAGGAGATAAGGGGGATTTTAGGGTTAAGTAGAGTGAGGGCTGTGGTAAAAGGAGGTAAGGGTAATTTTAGGGTTCAGCAGCAAGAAGAGGTAAAAGGAGGGTAGGAGTAAATTTTAAACGTTGGTTTGGGGGTTCCCTCCACATAAACATATAGTGAATCTCATATATATCTTCAGTGAATGTACATATATCTTCAGTGAATATATATATATGTCAGCCTAACTATAACGTCCCTGTAACCTTTGGTTTTTCAGTGAGTATATATTTATATATATATATCTTCAGTGAATGTACATATATCTTCAGTGAATATATATATATATATATTCACTGAAGATATATGTACATTCACTGAAGATATATATATATATATTCACTGAAGATATATGTACATTCACTGAAGATATATATATATAAATATATATTCACTGAAAAACCAAAGGTTACAGGGACGTTATAGTTAGGCTGACATTTGACTCGTACAAAACCAGAGGAATTCAGCAGTTATAGTTAGCTGAACTAACTATAACCTACGCCCCCGCAATGCACTGCTTATGACCTCACATAATACATCACTCATGACATGGTCAGTGACATCACTCATGACATCACTGCTGACATCTCAAATGACATCACTCATGACATTTCAAATGGCATCACTCATGACATCAACACTCACACACCTACTCACTGATTCTTAGATCCGCTCACACATCAACTCACCCATACAGCCACTAACGTAACCACTAACTGACATATACAGCCTCTCATGCACCTACTCACTGACCAATACAGCCACTGACACATCCACTCATACAGATATACAGACACTTAAACACCCACTCATACACCCATAACGCCATTCTCAGTCATCAGCATGACAGCAGCGTTGTGATTGGTCTGTGCGCATGGTTCGTCACTCAGACAGGGATGGTAGCATGTGCATGTTCTCCACTCAGGCTGTGCAATACAGCTGGGTGGAGTACCTGCTAAGTATGCATGACGGTTTGGCCAGCCCAAGATGGCTGGACAAACCGTCATGCACACTTATGGTGCACCAACCACTCCTCCCTCTGATGCGAGCCCAGCCCCACCCCACTCTAACCTGGCTCCATTATACTAAAAATAAAATTATAATAACGTTCTGTTATTATCATTTTATTTTTCCTTTGCACTGCTCATAGAGAAGTGGGGCGACGCTCCTTCGCCTTAGTAGAGGAGCCGCCGCTGAGATGGGTCCCCAGTACTCCTGTCTCTCTATCAGAACCGAGCTGTAGCATGTACATGGCTTGTGACATTCTGCCCCTGCTAGGACATAAAACGAAAGTAATCTTCAGCCGGATACAAGGAGGCATGAATGGGGGCATGTTACATGCTTTGAGAAGCTGGCCTTCTATATGATGTACACTTATGTAAGTGGACACCTTGCACCAGTCCAGACAACCCTTATTGTGATTTAAGAGGTCTTAGACAACCTTAGAAAGCTCTCTAAGTGGTAGCTGTGGAGAGCAGCCTTCAGGCTTAGTCCAGAAGGAGTGTAAAGCAGCTTGTTTTACCAGAATGCAATCTTATAGTGTAGATTAAATGAAAAAGAACCACACAAAGTATGTATAAAAATATGTATTTATTATATAATACTCTCTAACACATAGAAATATCTCCTACCCGGATATATGCACAATGCACACAATACTTAAGCAAAGAAACACAGTAAATAGCATGAAATACACAGTGGCACCAGGGGGGGACCAAACCATATACTAAGAAAGTGGTATAACAACCACGACTGGAGTCAAGACAATGTCGAGAGGACATAGAAGTGCTGGGGACCCAAGGAACCACCCAAGGTAAGTAGATAGGGAACTCATGGAGAGTGTGTGCAGTGTGGAAACACAACCACGTGCTCCGTACAACTCTACTTGTAAGTCGTGGTTGGATTTTTAAAGATTAAGGACCCTGAAGAAACCCCGTGGAAGACAGAAGGTTGGAAAGCCACCCCACCCGTGGATACCCTAGTACCCACGTTACCTACACCAGGGAAGCTGTGTGCATATGTGTGAAGTGGTGTCGGACACCGCTGTCGAACCCAATGGGGGACTTCAGGAAAGTGCCGGGGCTGAAGAAGAAGAAAGTGTCTGGTGGAATCCGAAGGTGGATTCTAGATGAGAGGTACCTGCAAGCAGACGGGACAGAGTCTATGTCACTCAGGGGTGACCAGGAGACTTGGAAGACGAATGCCCTCCGATGTCGGGTGTTGCAGGAGAGTTGACGAGGACCTTGACTCTGCAGCTGTGAGGACCAGGTGACGCTGATGAGGACCAGGAGCCTTGCACGAGCTGTCTCATGAAAGATGTCGATTGCTGAGGGGTCGGTGTCCGGCTAGAGCACCAACAAGCCTTGGCAAAAGCAAGCCATGCAGCAATCAAAGAAGGAGCAACGTTGGGACCAGCAAGGTCCAGGGGACTCACCAAAGGCTGGGGAGTCAGGGCAGGCCCTGAGCAATCAGGGGAGCCCAACAGAAACAAGTGTGACCCTCAAGTGGACCCACAGGCAAGAGGCACTGGAGTCGCAAGAGGACCTCAAGCAGCTCACCAAAAGATGCAGGCCGTGATGCACACGATGCAGTGTGGCTGACGATTCTGGTCACAGGAGATGCTCGAGATTGGGGCTACTTGGAGCCCAAAAATCTCATGGAAAGAAACCAACAAGCCTTTGCAACTGCAACTTGGATACAGTGCACAGGGGTTCGGTTATTGCAACCCCCAGGAGGGATACTAGCCTCAAACTTGGTGAGAGGGCAGGTCAGGCCTCGGGAGCTGTGGAAAGCCACCACCTGTGTTGCAGAGCCCACGGAGTCCGGAGGAGCTCAGGATCTGCAGACTGGTCGACTTAGTTGCGGTGCCTGCAAATGCAGGGGAATGACTCCTTCACTCCAAGGGAGATTTCTTCAAGTGTCTTTGATGCTTCACAGGCCTTGGAAGGTTCATGTATGATGCACAGGCACAGACAATGCAGCAGACTGGAAGGGAGACGAAGTCAGGCCCAAACGAAGTCCAGAGTTCCCAGACGGTAGAAGAGAAGTGGGGTCTGATCTGAACCTTATCCCACGATGAATCTAGGGACCTACACCCAGGTAAGCCCTTAAGTACCCTAGGGAAAGGGTTGTGAAGATTCAGGGGACCCTCCCAGGGGAGGGTCTGGACAGGGGGAGGTTATTCCCATGTCCTTTGTCCAGTTTCGCGCCAAAGCGGGAGCCAACGGCTCCCAGAACTGGTTTGAACTGGAATATGCACAGGGACACCATATGTGCCCCTCATGCAGACTCAGTGGCACTGGCAAGCGCACCCACCCCACCCCAATACACTAAATCCTGTCTGGGAGGTGGTCACACCTCCCTGTGACAGGATGCCTATTGTCCTACCTTCCTCTGCTTGTGCTTGGCTCAGCAGCAGGAGGGAAGAATCGTGTCTCTGGTCAGCAGCAGCCGTTTTGTGCTGTCCGGGTCAAGAAGGCTGGTACCAGTAACACTGAGAGCCTAACGGAGAGCTCTTCCAGTGCTTGGAATCAGGGCCGGACTGGCCATAGCGGGAACCGGGCGTTTCCCCGGTAGGCCGCTAGGGTGGGGGCCGGTTTTGGGCCCCTGGGGGGCCGTTTTTGTTACCGGGGGTCGGCAATATCAGCCCCCTGTAACAAAATCGGCCGAAACTGTCCCTTGCAAACTGCTCGGCTGCACTCCCCCTCCCCCCAGGGGGGGCTGGCTGAGCAGTTTGCCAGGGCCGGTTTCTGTTCCCAGTCCGGCCCTGCTTGGAATCATACCTCCCACACCGTTTCCGGTGTGGGGGTATGATTCCAACATGTTTGATACCAAACATGATAGGATTCGTTGCAGCTGTTTTCGAGATGGTCATCGCGTAATTACGCGGTGCCCCTCTACATAGTATATGGCTGCTTCACTGACAACTCGGAAGAATGGACTCCGTATGCTGCAGGGGTGTCCTGGTCACGCAGGGGCACCCTCTCGCTTAGGACCAAGCACCCTCCCTTCAGGATTGCCAAGGCCTGCTATAGGGGTGACTTATAGGTTTTAAGTCCAGTGACCCTAGATATAGGAAACCTATATCTTTAGTAAGTGGTGCTAGCACCAACCTACACAGGCTGCAATGGCAGGGCTGTAGTTCCCTTTTGCATGGTCTCCCATGGGTGGCATAATGCATGCTTCAGCCCATGGGGGACCTCTGGAGTACCCATGCCCTGGGTACCTTAGTACCATATACTAGGGACTTATAAGGGTACCCCAGTATCCAATCTGGGATGTACCTAAGTACTCAACACAACAGTTTAGGGAGAAAGCAGATCGACTGGGGTCCTGATTAGCAGGATCCCAGTCAGACTAGTCAAATACAGCTTAGCACCAGGTAAAAAGTGTGAATAACCATAGAAGCAGATCCTACTTTCCTACACATGCAGACAGTCATTCATCAATTTTAAAAAAAAGTCACAACAGTACAAAAAAAGGAAATCTGTTTATAAGATTTCTTTTTTAGCAGCCTGTGTAAGAAAAATCACAGGCAGCGCGCTCCATAAATAATTTAGCGGGAAAATAGTGATTTGCAGAATCGCGAAAAGCTGGAGGCTCCGGTCAGGATTGATAGTGTTTATCTTGCACCTTTCTGCTGCAGTTTCTCTATTGACCACTAGTTGGCCCTAAACTGCATTAAACTGGTGTTGTTTAAACGTGGCTCTGTTTTCCTAGATACAGTGCTGCATTTGGAGCAGGGCGAATGGCGAATCTAGTAACAGCAAAACCAAAAACCTCCTGTAGACTTGTCAAACACAGAAAGGGTGGAAAGCCACAAATAAGAGTCCGGCTTCTCAGGCTTTCTTTTAATCAGATGAAGCATGTTTCTGATTGGGAGGAGCTGGAAGGAAATAGTTGTGTTTATTGTATGACCTGGTTCGTGTCTTCCAGTTTGACTGTTGGCATTTCCTGTTTGGTCTACTGCACTTCCTGTTTAGTATTTAGTTAGTGGCATTCTAGAAACGTGCTTAACTTGTGTGACGAATAATTTAAGAGGTGTAAAGTTATGAGTTGAACAGAATATGTCTGGCATGTTTAGGCAGAGGCACATGGCAGGGTGCTTTGCTCCTATAAAAGTCAAAGATATCGTTTTTAGAGAAATTAATGAATTTAATTTTCCTAAAACAGTCTTTTAGAAATCATACTGTATAGACTCTGTTGTTAGCCTAAAGGATGCTATAGGCTACTTTACAAGCAATACAGTAATTAAATGAAATTACGTAAAGAGGTGGGTAGTAGGCCAGTTCAACTCAAGTCACAGTAGAACTGAGTTTTATTTACATAATCTTTATACTAATATTTATAAATTAAACGTTTTGATTACTCAATTATTATTCTGATTGCAACAGTGATTATTGTTTCTGTTCTTATGATTATCCTGGGCAAATTGCTTCATTCCTTGTCCTCATTTGTCTTATCCCCTGCAGTTAGTAGTCGCGGACTCCAAAGTAAAGTCTATACATATTAAAAGGTAGCCAGTCTTTTTAACATAGAGTTGTACAGAAACTACAAAGTTTGGGGTCATGTAAATCCCCATATTTATTAATTCAGAACCTTACATATACAATAGCCTTATAGCACGCTGCCGAGTGCTATACCGGTTGTTGAAGGCTCTGAACTTGAAGTATAGGCCTGAGCCACAGTCGAGGGCCCATAAAGAGTGTAAGGGCCTTTAACAGCTGGTATAGCCCAAGGCAAAAGAGCTATAAAGCTATTCGAAGATTCCATTAAAAAATCAAAAGAGGGATGTAGAAGAGTTTTCTGTGAGATGCTTAACTCATGGGTAATCAATAGGAGTGCTCCCACACCATTCTCTTTGTTTTAGAGTCTCTTCATTTTTATGGTAATGAGGCCGTCACTGACCACTTTCCTCAGTGTTATGTGTTAGACACTGGTGTGCTTGTGGTCAATCGCATCATCATAGGGCCTTTCCTCCACTAGGAGGTTGAGTTTCTATCCTAAGAGACATGGTGGGATCTGTGCAAATCAAGTGAATTAAAATTGCTTACTTTCTCGCAAACAAATAACTTTATTTACAATCATAAAAAGGAACAGTAGCAAGGTTAAAAATCAAGGGGATGCAAAAAGGACATTGGATGATCCTGCACATCCTATAAGTGCTCAAACAAGGCAGTCAACATGTTTCAGCCAGCATGCGCCCGTAAAGGGTCGGTGGTTTTCTTCTGGACCAAATCAACTCTCAGATCCCTACTGTATCTTGTAGAACAATTTGACCCCCCGGAACTCTGTATTTATAGTGCAACTTGCACATTCATCTAGGGTTAATTCCTGATAGCCCCTTAATGCAGGGCTTTAAGTGGGATGAAAAAACTGGGGGGTCTCTCAAAGGGGCGTGGCCAATGTAATTAAGGGTGTGGCTTAAAAACACATAAGCTAAAAATCTGTGCTTAGCGTAGTGTGCCGCCCGACTTGTATTTTGCTGTTTCTGTCATTGCATCCAGATATATGATACAAGAAGTAACATCATACCTACAACAAGGCACGACTATTGGCTTTGTCAATGGTTGTTAGTTGCATAAGATAAATAAGCAGCAACTATGGCTTGTTGTATATAATATTGAAAAAGCTTCCACTTAAAGCCCTGGTGACACCACAACAATGTTGCTGCTACTAAGTTTCAAAAAGAGAAGGGAAATCCAGAGAGAAAATGATTCTCTTTAAAGGATTTCCATTCTCCTACAACGCTCACCTGGCATGACGTCATGCCGTAACTTCTCCACTAGTGAGAAGTGAGCAGTGTGAACACACGCACACTAGTGAGAAGTGAGCAGTGTGAGCACACCCACATCCATGTGCCTGCTGTCACTGCAGTCCGGGAAAAAACGGACCGTCTCTGCCAGGGCATAAAACAGAGCCCGATAGAGACCCGTTTCGAGGCCCCCTTAAAAAAACTGCTGGTGCTCAGACCTGGTGAGACCCTGCCCACTTAAAGCCCTGCCTTAATGGAACATAGTAATAATTCCCCTCATAGCCAGAGGAGGTAAAAATGCAAAAAAGGCCTAGTTAAACCATGATATGTGGTACACACACTCAGATTATTGTATTGACAGCTGTGTCATGGCTCAAAGAGGGGCAGTGGGCCGACGTATTGTTCCTACATGTAGCGGCGTTGTAGGGGGGAATACGTCCTTCCCGGGCTGAAATGGGTTAGAAGATTCCACCCACGAAGGATAGAATGTTCTAAATTAAAAAGGGAGAAACCGAAAGACAAACCTTGGAATGTTAGAGCAGAAGACTTATAGCTACGATTATGAGCCCGGAGCCACTCAATTGTCTTTAATGGAGCTCTTAACATTCCAGTGTTCTAACAGAGGACTACAGAATACCAAGTTGAATCCATGTTTATGTTGTGGGGCATTAGTTGAACCCTCTGCCTCACTTAGCACTCCTGACTTACTTGGGTTGGCAAACTTGGGTCTCTAAGGAGTGGGAGTGTCTGGAAGGAATACAAAGGACACTGGGTATAATCACGGCCGGGCTTGGACGAGAAAGCAGCCCTGGCAGTTCTACTCGAGAAAGAATAAAACATTTTGTTATCATCTTTACCTTCGTTCAAGCTTCTTTTCAGTGACCTTTCCTTGTACTAGGTTTCACTCGGAATGGCTTTGCAGTCGTATTGGAATATTGTCTGCACAGCTAAGTGTGAAAAGGCAGCCACCACACTGTCTGATAATGAAAGGTGTAACCTCTCCAGCCAAAGTTTTGACAGTACCTGGCCCTCCTCCACTATACTGGCAGCAATTGAAGGAGGGTATCAACGCAACTGTTGGAGTCGTGTTTCCAGAAAAAAGAAAAGCCTCGTTATTAAAGCATTTTTTGGGGATCTCAAGGGAGCAATGTTCTGAAACATATTCACAGATTTGAGGTGACATTGAGTGAAAAAAAGGGAGAAGCAGCCATGGAAGGTGGGTTTGCTACCATAATTGGAATGTTGGACAATGGGGCAGTTCTTAATTTGTAAAAAGGTCCCAGAGCCCTCGTCGGGAGGACACAGCAGCTTTCACTACCCATTGGCTGTGCCAGCTCTGCCAATGACAGTACCCGCACAATTTAGAACCATCACAATCAATCAAGGTTTGTAGAGCGCACTACTTGCCCGTGAGGGTCTCAAGGGGGAGGGGGTGTGAGCAGCTCCGTTGGTCACTTGAAAAGCCAGGTCTTGAGGTCCTTTCTGAACTGGTGCAGTGTAGGGCTCCTTCGGATGTGAAGAAGGAGTTCCTTCCAGGTCGTGGCTGCGAGGTAGGAGAAGGTCACACTGCTATAAGTGTGACAATTCAGACTATTTGAGGCCCCCAAAGCAATAAGAAATGCTTGGGCGGCAGGAGTTAGCTTTTTTTTTTTATTGTATATTGAATTAATAAACAACAGTTGTTCTGCTCATCTCTAAATTACACAAACAGTGCCACCATGTGGCAGCTGTCAAAAGTGCTGGTGTTGACAAATAAGTACCGGTTCCGAACATCGGAAACCACCGGCTCGAATTAAGTACTGCAATGGGGACAATCCAAAGAAGAATGAAGAGACAAATTCCTCCAGAGAGTTCAGCTTCAAGGCAATGGCTTGGCTCAGGTCGCTAGCACTTACACGTTATTACGGCACTTTCATGGAGGAGATGAAAAGACCTATTGATAGAAAAGACAAGTTGAGGAACACCTTTCAACATCAGAAGATCCAACATTGGAAGAGGCAGTGAAGATTGCTAGGGGTTGAAGATGCCATATCATACACGAGAAAAATGCAATTGTCTGTTAGGTCCAAGAGTCAAGACGTGGTAGTAAATAGGACCACTGCTAAACAAAGAATAGATCCTGTTAAGAAGAAAGCACTCACCGTTGACAACCAGTGTGCATGGTTTTACTTTTCAGGGGAAATTGCTTGTTAGTTTTGTATTTGTTGCAGGTTTATTGTTTTAGGTGTTGCAGGTGGAATGAAGAGGGTTGTGTTGGGTTGATGTACCGAAGGTCTAGGATGTGGTGGAACTCGTCACTGGAACGGTAAGGACTGGAGAACTTGTTTCCCGACAGTTGCTGCTCTTTGGCGGTTGTGGTTGGACGTGTACGTGATCTTGTCTTAAAGAGTAAGACATTTCGGTATCATTTTTACTTGCGCCGAAGCTTCCATTCAGTGTCACTGGTGTTTCAGTTCCCTTCTGCTGACTCCCCATCTCACCCGGCGCTGTTAAGTTTAGGATTATCATATTTTCTATGTCCAGGAGGCCAGAGCCCTCCACACTTTCAGAATAATCATAAGTAAATACATTTCATCTAGATTTATGAAATAGAAATGCACCTTATGTGGATATCCTGAAAATCCGAACCTCCTGTACCTACTTTGGACTTCCGGGCACATTGTCAAGTGAGGCTGTAGTGCTTTTTGGTGCTCACAAACACTGCATCCTCCAGTTTTAGTGCTCACAAACACTTCATCCTCCAGTTTTAGTGCTCACAAACACTGCATCCTCCAGTTTTAGTGCTCACAAACACTGCATCCTCCAGTTTTAGTGCGCACAAACACTACATCCTCCAGTTTTAGTGCTCACAAACACTACATCCTCCAGTTTTAGTGCTCACAAACACTACATCCTCCAGTTTTTCTCCAGTTTTAGTGCTCACAAACACTGCATCCTCCAGTTTTAGTGCTCACAAACACTGCATCCTCCAGTTTTAGTGCTCACAAACACTGCATCTCCTCCAATTTCAGATCGCAGCCCGATTCATCGATCCAACAAAGCTTGACGGAAACGCCATCTGTCAACAAGGTGCATGCCTTCCTAATGAGCCATCAGGAGACATTTACCTCTTAGTTGCAAAAACACAAAGGAAGCAGCAACCTCTGTGCATTAAAAATAGACTAGAACATGAGTCAGTGCTCCTGCTTGAGATACAAAGGCAGGATGCAGAGCGGTGCTTGGCGAGTGTATTGATGCGAATCTCGGTGGATCAGGCGTTCTTCGTTTTTTTCTCTTGTTGTCCAAGGCAGCTTGGGATGACGTGATCTGATGATGCTCAGCGATAATACACTGGCATGAAACAACTCCATCAATCAGTGTGCATCCAGGTTGGCACATCCCTGACTGCTCCTTGCCAGTGTCGGGTGCTTTCTGAATCGAGGAGTCCTTCCCTTTCAGTCTTAAACCTGTGATCGATCAATCAAGCAGAAAATAATGCCCCCCTCTGCTTCATAGACACAGTAACTAGGCGTGTGTAGAATTTAAATCACACCAGCGTAATTTACGGGATTTCGCAGTGCGGTTCTTACGCGAAATTTCCAACATGCCGCCAGTATATCACTTTGCGTACTTATGCACAATTTGCAGTAAAATGTATCACAAATGGCATAATCTGCGGAAAAAAGGTACTGAAATAACCAAACTCGAGCAGCTGTTGCTTGTAGTACTTTTGTTTAAATGCTTTCTTACATCAAAAACTAACATCAGGACGCATTTTATGATAAAATACTGCTCAAAATGACGGATTTCCATTTTGCATTATGACGTGTAAATTCATTGCATTTTGCAAACATTTTGCATAATTACACGAAAGCAAATTAGAAGAATTTTGCACACCCCTACTTATCCACGTCAGCTGGGAATCACGGTTCAGAGTTCCAAAGGCAGCATGAGAGAACACATACTGTTAAAGCATCTTTTGTAAAAACATGGACCCCTGAACATAAACCACCAAAATCTTTAGCTCGCAAAATAAGCATTGGCAAAGCAAGTAAGTATCGTCCTTAGAATACAAGTGACAAGCTATTGGCTTTTCCAATTCTTGTTTATAAGAAATTGGAAAAAGGAGAAAAAAAATCTAAATATTGGCGGAAAAGCAAATGCTTATCTTAAGTTATCTAGAAACTGTATATTGAGTCCAAGATTTTCATTCTTTATAAGTAACGTGTTTTTTTTTCAAATACGTTTCATGCAGAAAAATTAAAAAAGAATAAGGAAGTGTCAGAATTGACGGGCAAACGCTTGCCAAGCCCTTATTTACTTTCCACAGTACTTGGAACTGAAACAAACGCTCCTTCCTTTTGTTGCTCTGATGCAGCCTCTGGAGCACATTTGCAGCAGCCCCCCCCCCACCCCAACCCCCATAAAGACTGCCTTTGAATACTAAGGTCGTCCAGACCGCCACAGGACCGCTGCGTCCGCCGGGGATCCAGGATGCCGCGGCGGTCGTACAGCGGTCAGGAGCAGGAATATGCTGGCGGTGCCGCTGCGGCACCACCGAGCATATTCTGAGTTGCCTATCCATTGCCCTTTTCATGGCGGTGAGCCCGCCATGGAAAGTGTGGCTTAGAGGCAGCTAAGGGGGCCCTAACAGGTCCCTGTGCCACTCCTGGGCTTGGGGGGTGCATGCAGGGGGGCACATGTTGTGCCCCCTTGGAATTACACCCCTGTTCCTGCACAGTGTGGCAAGTATGGCACACCATGCAGGAAGGTGCTGAAGGCACTGTCACGGCGGCGGACTGCATGTTAGACTCTCCTTGGAGGGGATTTCGAGGGTCGATGCTGAGGGGAAATTAAATAAATAATTAATTTTCCCTCTGCTGTTAAATGCACGGGCCGCGGCTGGAAAAAATATGCCCGGATCATACTGAGATATGTAGCTTTTGGTGCGGAAAGTACTAAAATCTGCACGTTATGCCCTATTTTGTGGGCAGAAGTTGTAATAGACAATAATTATTGCACAAGATAAAATTCAAACCTGGTGCCAGAATTTATTGTGTGTGAAAACTATCACACAGGAATATCGAGGCACTGGTAATGAGACCCTTAGAGTGTGGGGGTGAGGATGTGATTTGGGAAGCACTAAATGGGAAGAAGGCAACACAACACAGTAGGTCTCTAATGTCAGCAATGGAAGGATACAAATCATCCAATCAAAAGGGTGGTGAAGAAGTTATGCTCCAGAGGAGAAAGAAACACAACAAGAGGAAGGAAAACCATCTAATAAGAAGCAAACACATGAGAAAGACAAACAATAATAAGCGTTGGTTAGCCCAAAGCGTACTCCAAGTATTGGTATGGTACACAATAGGCCTTCAACAGCAGACAGCTAAAGTGTCTGTAGGCAAGACTCTAAAATTTCGATTTACAAAAATATCCATCTGCAATTACCTTTATACAATTACTTACAATAGTAAATCAACCCAGACATGAAATATGTGGGAGGTATGTTTAGCTGGATGAACGCAATAAGTGCAAGTAAAAATTGGGGTAGCAAGATACTTATGTCGACATTTTGGCTATATAGTAGAATCTATATTTAAAATTCATGAAACTATTTCGAGTCTATTTTGATGCTGACATACCCAAGCATGAGCTTAGCTGTTGTGGCGGACCACCATTCCGAGTACCTGTGTCACACATGTGGAGCACGACGCCCAACATCGACAACACCAATAACCCTGTCAACTTGCAGGACACGTTAGGAAAGTGCCTACCTCTTGTCTTAGATATTCTGTGTGTGCAGTAATGGCCCCCGCCAACATATTCACTTACATCCAGCTCTAGCCTTAAGCCTCCACCAAACCAAAGAACCAACAAACATCCCAACCACCCTCTCCATGCCAATGCATAAAACCAAAGGCCACATTGCCACAACTATATATGTATGTACCTCCTCCCTGCTCGTTGGAAGCCCACCTCTCATCTTCAATCACTCTACTTTGCTTAAGATGGAAGCCGGGTACAGCATTGTCCTCTAACAGAAATGAAGGAATATGTAACAATCAATCAAAGACACCATGTCCACCTCCTGCAGGCATCCTGTGAAGCCACAATAACAGATTGGGTGCATTGAATGCATTTACAAGTTGGAACAGACATGGAGGAGGACGAGGCTGGCTGTTGCATTAATCCTGCTTTGGAAATGAAAACATAACACATTGCTCTTTTGGTGTACACACATTACTGTATACTAATTGGTAGAACCAAAGAAAATAACTTGTGTAATAGTAGCAACTTTCCTACAGAATTGCAAGATTGTATCAGGGATACTGCTCTGTTCATCACCCCATTTCCCCAACTACATTACCAATGTGATGCAGTCATCTGTTGGTGACATTTCTGGGAGTGTGAGAGATTAGATTGGCCTGTTTGCCCATTCATTCATTGGCTTTGCTACTTACCCAGCTTTTGTTTGATGCCAGTGATCTTTGATCCCTTCTACCTCCAAGATTGAATAAGAACCAAAAATGAAGCCTGTTGATCTGTGCTCAGTCCCTGTGCAGGTCACTCGCGGTTATGTATAGTTTGGCCAACGAAAGGCATCTGCCAAAAAATGGCAGATGTCCTGTCTTCCCAATTAGAATACAAATCTGTGAGTAGAATGTATATCCATCTTTACATTCTAAGCAGCCAGATGAGACATCTGTCAATTGTTGGCAGATGTCCCACATCCACCAAACTCTAAATAGCCCTGAGTCCCCACCGTAACTTCATCAGTCTTTTAGTTGTAGAAAGTCATCTGCCTTTAATATCAGTTCAAAGTGCTTCTCGGGTTTCCTAAGGCCTTTCAGCTTTACTGATGTCTCTTTGTACAATATATAGGCTTTTGGCTAGTTGAGATAAGGCGCCTTTTAGCTCCGGTAGCTAGGATGGGTAATTGGCAGAGGTGAGGGGACGTCACTCTCCACCTGGGGACGTTGGTGGACCCAGATGAAGCAGACGTGGTGGCTTGAGGGTGTTAGGCTGGCATGGCACAGATCAGGGACATGCCCCTGTGTGCACATGCTAGCGAAAAGCATTCCTTCATGCAATACAAGATGGCCAACGCGCCCACTTTAACTGTGGGAGTAGGTCGCTGAAGGCAGGATTGAGTATGGGTGCTCATAGACTGTGAGCTGGTAATCTGTAGCAGCAGGCAGGCCTGTCAGAAAGGCAAGGTCCAGGAAAAGAGTTAGAGTAATAGAGGGTGTTAAATTGATGAAGGAACTGTAACAAGAAGACATTGGACAGGACTGCGATGGAACCCGACATGCTGCTAATAACTGGAAGATTCCCGGTGGGATTTTCTTTATGGCAGTGCCATTCCTCAGCACTATTGTGCCAATGTATGATGAGGGTCTCATTGTGGGGCCGAGTGCAGTCGTCATTGCCTGTTGAAGCCGGGAATTCCCAATTTCCTGTTGTGTGAATGGAGAGGGGGCCGGGACACTTCTGAGGGACCATAAGCTCCAGAGATGAGGAGACTTTTAGGATTGACAGACATGTTATATTCTTCAACTATTGACTTGAGCCATTGTCAGTCACATCTTGGATCTTCCCACAGGATTTTTTAGTCTCATCTGTTTTTCTTTAGATGTGTCCTTCCTTCCTGTTTTTCTTTAGATGTGTCCTTCCTCCCTGTTTTTCTTTAGATGTGTCCTTCCTCCCTGTTTTCCTTTAGATGTGTCCTTCCTCCTCTATTGAAATGCACGAGGGACTATTTTACTTCTATAATTGATTAGTGAGTGGTCTGGTAGCACTGGAGAGTGTGCACTGGTAAAAGCATATAAATAGATCATACAGGGAAGACGGCAACTCTTTTTTCCTACTACATCCATCTTTCAGATGCCCTTGTGCTCTTCCTTCAGTGCTGCTGGGCAAAGAAGAGGTGCAAAGAGCCTTGACTCCCAAAAGTATCACATGATCCGCGAGCTGACTCGGAGAGGTGAAGATGTGTGCAGTTAGCGGGCATGCGAGAGACGTGCCTAGAATAAGAACCACAAAACTAGAGTTGGAGTTTAATGTTCTGCTGTTCATTTCTCGACAGCATGAGCCAACTCTCACCTGCGGCAGATGCAGAAGGAGTGTCTTTGGATTATGAGCAACGGGGTTCCGAATGCTGTTCGGGTGCTTGAGTGGGTTTTCGATGAGTTAGAGCAGAGGAGGTCCTGCTGTGTGCGCCACTACATTGAACGACAGATGCTGGTGACCACAACGGTTGTCATCATGGAGCGCCTGAGTAACTGGTGAAGGCTTCGGGGATTGACTAGACAATCTGGCACCACAGCAAAACCATCTTCAATTATGATGCTGCCCTGCTGGATAGACCTGCAGGAGCTGACAGTGAGCATGGACTGCAGGTGAAGGCCCAAAGTGGGGAAGATGTTTCCAAAACAGCTTCTCAATCCCACTCCCACTGCTGAGGTTTGGATTCATTACAGGGTTGAAAACTCTAGTACTCCTTTCAGACCATCTGGAAATACATTTTGTGCCTGTAGCTCCAGTACTCCAGTACCATTGCTTATAGCCTCAAGATAGCTGGCGCCAAATGAAAGAAGCATTTTTTGTGTCTCCACCCTGTTTTGCGATGCTCCATGAACAAATTTCTATCCGCAGGCCAATGACTATAGATTTTAAAGCTATTTAGTTAATTCTGTGGATTAAGCACTCAATTATGGTATCTGTGTGTGACCTGCAGGTTGCAATCAACCCCGTCTTTCATTCGTCTTTGGGCAATAAATTCCGTGCTATTTAGAAAATTGTAGCACCTGTTATTTACAGTGCTTAGAAATAGCAAAACTATGGTATTGGCATCAGTAGCCTGTGCTTTTAATGGAGCGCCAAGAAGCTTCGGCAGACACCGCACTTTACAATATAGAGCATAGATACAGTGGAAAGACATTTGTGGTTCTCCCCAAGGAATTTTCGGAAAATATGGTAGTACAATAGGAAAGGTCAAAACATTATAATATTTGAGTACAGTTTCAAAGTAGGAAGCGCCATAGGAATTTGGGGGAATGTGGTGAGAAATTTTATTTATCGAGTTTTGTGCAGTGCGAACTTGACTCGAAGGTATCGGAGTGCTTTACAGAGTTGGCAACAGCAGCAATTTCACTAATTACACATGGAGTAAATATAAATACATAGTGACAGTATTTAAAAGAAGTATGAGAAAGACAGTAGGCTATGTTGTCGATATAGTTTTGAGGTAGGCACGGTAGATAAATATAAAGCCCTTTACGGCGTAAGAGCAGCAGCAATTGCACGAGTTACATGTGGAGTAAATAAAAATACATAGTCACAATATATATAAGAAATTTATGATGTCCAGTAGTATAGACGGACAATAAAGTAATGAGGTAGCTACGGTAGGGTGGTGCGAAGGTGGGGAGAGTAAAGGCACAGTTTTTCCCCGAGGTAGTGATGTTCAGTTTTTCACACTATTGTGCTAAAAAGTGTACGATTTAGTAACTGCTATACATGATTGTTTGAGGACCAACTAAATAAATTGCTTGGGAACGTATTGATAGATTTTAGTAGATAGTTTGATAGATTTTAATAACTTTCGTCATGTAGGATTTAATGACCACATTGCATGTGTGATAACCTGTTCTTAAGGAGAAAAACAGACAGACACCGTTTTTACATTAATACGTATTGTATTTTGCGTGCTGGGGTTTGTAATTTCGCCTCTACCAATATAAGTGTGGGCTTCGAAAGCCCAGCATGAAATTGGCATTCGCTAAAAAGTGGCGGCTGCCCAAAGATGATAGATATGACATAGGGACTCTTAGAAGCTATAGATTATACCAAAAAAGACTCTTTCGCTATCAGATTACATTAACATTGGGGGATTATTGTGCTGCACTGGTTGGGATATTTAACTCAACAGAGATACATAATCTTTTGCCTTCACGGGAGTATAGATGGGGCAGACGGACCATTAACTCAGTCTGGTGAATGCCGGATGGGCCAGCAGCACTATAGTCTTCAGAGCCTCGTCCTCTGCTGGTTTAGAGCCACTCCACGGCAGGGGTTCACATTACTCCTTATTAGCATCTCTAAAGTTAAAAATATCTAATCTGTGTTGTGCTCCTTCCAACCAGTCATCATGTAAACACTGGCCCCAAATGAGAAACTGGTTCAGGGCTGCAAGACTTACATTCTGCAGTCCGTTGGAGGTTTCCCATTCCTTTCCTGGTTGCTAGATGAGCCTGGAAAGACCAGAGCCCATATTATCCATAGTGCCCAGGGGCTCAACGTGCGTGTGTGCCTGCTTTGTGCACCCCCAGAGCATTATGGTATTACAGAAGTGGCCGAAGATGCTTGTGTGGCCCCTTCAATAATACTGATAGTGCTGGCGCAGATGTAGCTCAAGTGTTATCTTGAAAAGGCGGTCCTTCATTTGCATAGGGGTGTGCCCCATGCCAATGATGGAATCACTTTGCGTCTGACCCACGCCATATTATGGACGGGGTCACAGAACCAAACAGGCCTTTAGGAGGCACAATGACAGTGCACCACAAAAAGGTGGCGTACAGTACATGCGGGTCCCTAAGGCAGCCGTCTGGAGGTGGGGAAGGAAGTCCCATGGACCTAGACATCCCGTCTGCAAGGTGGGTACAGCCACTCACTGCACCCACCTGCAGGAGGATTTCTGTCCCTTCTTTAAAGTGCAGGTGGCTGCCGCCAGCACTGTGAAACATGGAGCGGCTCACAAGCACCCGCTCCTTATTTCACTAATGCTCTGGCCCAGGACAGGTATGGGCTCGCCGGCTGCCCTGAAGGCAGAACATTAATTGTAATAGGGCGTACTGTCCCTGTGGCAGCGAATTAATTGTAAAAGGACGCACTGACCGTGTTTGCACCCGGTTCTCCTGTTTAAGTGTGTACCATGCCACAAACAGGCACAGTGTGCCCTGTCTATGATACAGGCCCAAGAGGATACATTTGATCAAAGTAGCTTGATGCTGCTGTGTACTGTGACATGCTGTCCCAGTGCTTCCAAGAACCCCGCCCATTGCTGGAGGATCTGTGAGGGGTCTGCAGGAACATACTGCAGATGCTGTGGTGTTGTCTAGCTTCTTACCCATGTAAAAGAACCCGATATGGTGAACAAAGCTTACTTCATCACGTTGCCAAGTGTGGTCTGCATTGACGCATCCTGCCTTAACCCGATTGGACACATCACTGAGTTGAATGGTCGCCACTAGGACATGTAATGACGTGAATGTCAAGAGTTTAAATCTGTCGAGGCAGACTAAGCCTTCCATGGGTCTAAGTTCTGTACCATTATTTTTGGTAATAGTAGCACACTTTTATTAACTTACTCATACAGCAGAAATGAGACATGAAGCACTATATTAAAAAGTTATTGTTATAAATATTGATTGGGGTCATTTTGGAGTCATATGAACTCTACAAAGTGTTATTAGCCAATATTCTTGATTTCCAGCTTTGTGGACAGATATGTATTTTCTGGAATACAAATGTCCTCCAAGATCTCACCTGCTGTGGAAGTATTTAGGTTTTGTTATTCACCAAACGCAACTCCTGTGCTCTCCCCATGCGCCCTTCCACTGCACAAGATACTCTGTAATCTGTCCCTTTTTACCCGTGTCCAGGGCAAAAACTAAATCTAATAATCCAGGTCCTTCACCAATGTCTTTGTCTGAATCTCACAAGACACTGCTCTACTAGACAATTTCCCACCAGGCTGCAACAGGTTGATGTGTTCTCTGATATTATTGGGGTCACACCTAGTAGATTTTTACACCCCAAACAGAAATCCTGACCTTTCGAAGAAGGGTAAACTGGCAGGTGTGTCTCACCCCTCCTGCTGAGCTATGCTTGTGTGAATAGTGGTATTAGGAGTCAGACAGACCTGTCAGAGAATCCCTTAGCTGCAGGTAATTTTGCAGAGCCTCCCCACTGAACCCCAAAACCACTCATGCTCACTAACTCATTAACTCCCTTACACTAAATCACTCAATCATTAGCAAACTCCAACACTGCTAAACATGTTCCAACCAAGATTTGTGGACATTTCACCATAGGGCAAACACCCGCACACTCTCAACGTCGGTGTTTGCCGCTTTAGTTTGTATTTTAATGGGGGTGCCCATCCTATGCCCCCGCTGCCTATCCGCCCGCGGGCATTTTGCTTCCTCCAAATGCAGCTCTGTTTATTTAGGCAGTGACATGTCCCCAGCAAGGTAAACATGGCACAAAGTTAGGAAAACCTCTTTAAAGAACAGTAACCAGCTATCTCACCTGTCACTCGTTGACTGTATGTTTGCCACCGTTAGCTTTTCGGCTAGTTTTGTGCTCTGTACATGCCACATACATATATTATCTCTCTCTCTCTGTCTCTCTCTCGATCTCTCTCAGTCACACTCAGAAGCATGCACCACCTTTACTCAGTCTCACAACCCATCTCACACACAATTGCATGACATAAGAGATGTATTGGTAGAGCGCACCGTGTCCCAATATGTCTCTCTGTATTATTGATAGATGTTTATTGTTTCCCAAATCAATGGTACTCATTTTATCGCCCTTGGTAGGATGAAAGATTGAGTGGGCCTGCTGGGATTCAAACTATTGACTGTGGGGGTCCCTACATACACTTGCAGACCCACAGACCCACAGATCCTTGCAGATGAACACTCATGCTCACTTGGGAGCGTCAATGCCAACTGAAAGCCTGTGCCAACCAATCAGTCCATCTCTGCATTGCTTGCAAGTCTCCTGCATGGCTAATCCTTCTAATTATATTCTTTAGACATACTGCAATTATCACGCTGAACCTTTGCTAATTGTTTTACGTAAAATTCCCATTAAAATCGCCTGCACTGTTTAATTACTGTTCTGACGAGGCGGGATGAAACCACGCGGGAGGTACGCGCCACTGACAAAGGCAGTGCGCACTGTACCATGGGATTGATTCTGTAACTGGGCCAGAAGTGCAACGCGCGAGCCACAGAGATGGGAAACATAAGGGTAGAGGATGCTGGACTAGTAATGAAATGTTGCTTGCAAGAGCAGAAAGTGCGGCAAAATGTAACAAGCATTGGCATAGCCAATAGGTCTCGCTTTGGGGAGCTTATAAGTGTTTAGCCATGCAGCATTTTACCCTGCATGTAGCTGTTTAGCCATGCAGCATATTACCCTGTGTGTAAGTGTTTAGCCATGCAGCATATTACCCTGTGTGTAAGTGTTTAGCCATGCAGCATATTACCCTATGTGTAAGTGTTTAGCCATGCAGCATTTTACCCTGCATGGATCTGTTTAGCCATGCAGCATATTACCCTGTGTGTAAGTGTTTAGCCATGCAGCATATTACCCTGGGTGCCGAGCCGTCAGGGATTGAAGAGCTATACAATTACCACACACTGGGTAATGCAGTCTGATTCAGGAATACATGTTTGACTTAGGAAACAGAATTAAATCTTGGTTGGTGCAGTGGAGAATAGTGACTTGTGTAATTTTAGTGCTACGAGGTCAATGCCTGTGTGAATATGTAAGTTACTATTTAAAATCTGCATCACACACTGTATAATATAGACTGCTACAAAATCCACAAACATGTTTAAGATAAAATGGTGCTTCCAAAATATAGATTTTAGTAAAACCCAGACTGTACGCGTTTAAGTGTGAGTTTATGTGCCTTTATGAGTCTGTGCATGGGCCTCTATGTATGAATCAGTGTATAGGTGTCTATGTGTGGGTGTATTCAATTGTATTGTAGCATTTGTATAGCAGTTGCCTCTTTGTATACCTGTGGTTGCCCAATTGTGTTCCTGTATCTGTATTCATGTGTTTGTGTGTATATTGTTGTATGCCTGTGTCTGTATGTGTTGGTGTGTGTAGGTGTTTTTAAGTGAGTGTGTCTATTATGAGTTTAATCTCTATGTGTGTCTATCCATGTGTGCTGTGCCTGCAAACATGTGTCTGTTTTGATGTGTGTTTGTATCTTCCTGTGCCTTTATATCCCTCTGTATGTTTGTGTGTGCCTCTTTGCATCTCTGCTAATCTCTGTATGGTTGTGTCTGTATATATCTGTCGGTCTGTCCACCCCAATGTTTATCTGTGTGTGTAAAGCCACCATGTACCTGTATGTGTCTGCCTGTCTCTTAGTGTGTATATGTAAATGTCTGCATCCCTCTGTGCCCTGTATATAAAGTTCAGGAGGTTAAAGCACCTGCTGCAGCTAAATATGAAATCGGTGATGGAAGTTCCAGTGTACGCAGGGAATATTGTTCAGCCAGCTTCACATCTGGCCACCTTATGTGAAGCAACATTTTACTAGCCCTCTCCCATCGTAATTTGGCCCTGGCTCATGATTCACTAGGCTATCTGGCGGGTCCATAGCTGACGGCATCATATTCAGCTAAAAAAAAAAAAAGAAACAATGAGGTTGATAGGGGGTCTAAGGGAACGTTTTAAGACCGGTGCATGGATATATTCCCCAAATATAACTATGAATACAACAGAATATCCATGGGTCTAGCGAGCCTCCTTTTTTTCCCCTTTAGGTGCCATCAGCACACTGTAACCCACCGAGAACCTAGATAACAGGTTTGAAGGTTGTATTTGTTTCAACCCACTGTTCAAAAATATTTTTTTGTTTCACATATTCACACACGCAGTAGCATTACTACATCTAGGTCCTGAGGATAGGCCACGATTACACATAATCATTATGGCCGAAACATGTAGACCCTGTTTCTGGACTTATGCAGTCATTATTTCATAACTGCATCTGCACTGTTTTTAATTTGGACATCAAGAGATAATGAATAAAACTCTTTCTTCTTTTGATAACCAATTTTAACTTTCACATCACATTCCACACTTATACACTGCGCCCATCACTCTTACAAATCTAAGTTCTTCACATCTGTTGGATTTTAGGAAATCCTATTAGCAATCCATGTCTTTGAAAACATCCCTGAGCTCCTCCCTCTTAGTGAGGGCAGTGGCGTCACTAGGGGGGTGCGGGGGGTGCGGACCGCACCGGGTGACACCATCACATGGGGTGACACCTTTCCCAAATGAGACTATTTAGTAAATAGTCTCATTTGGAAAAGGTGTCACCCCATGTGATGGTGTCTCAGTGACACCATCACATGGGGTGACACCTTTCCCAAATGAGACTATTTAGTAAATAGTCTCATTTGGGAAAGGTGTCACCCCATGTGATGGTGACACCATGAGTTACCGCACTGGGTGACACCAACCCTAGTGACGCCGCTGAGTGAGGGGGTTGTAGCCCTTGGCTGCACTAGGTTTTGCAAACCAAGAGGAGATCCCAGATGATGAAGCATGTCACTTCGGTGAGTGATGGGATTAAGTCCTTTTTAAAGGATTGCCATTGATTACATGTAAAGGTCTCTTCTTGTGCCACTTGCTTTCAGAGTCTGTTGAGGCTCACTAGACCCATGGATATTCTGTTGTATTCATCATATTCAGCTGCCTTGATGTTGCACAGCTCTGGGGAAAGGCCAGATGGAAAAAGTGTGATATCTAACGCAATGAGATAACCAGTGGATTGGGCGTCTCCTATAGAAATCTATGCATTGCCAATCACGGGTTGGAAATGCAGTGGGGGAATTAACTGCTGTTGAACTGAACAGCAGTAACATCTGCTATCAGTGTCTAGATACAAATGTGTGAGTGGCCCGTGCTACAATATTATTTTTTGTTATTCTACTGCACTGAGAAAAACAATTAAAGCGCTAGTAGTTGGCATGATAAAATCTAGTGCACAGTAGACTTGTTTGCCTGAAGGCGCTTACCTAGTAGGTGCTACCACATGATCCTTGTGTGCAACCATCAACCTCCGCCAAGCACTCAAATGAATGAAAAATACGACGCATTAAACTGTCCACTTGATGTAAAGTACGTACATAAGTTGAATTTTACATGTTTCTCCTACAAACTGCACACAAGCACATTTTCAGTGCTGCGGGAAGGACTATATTTATCCTAGGTGCTTCAGTTGAGACGTGGGTGAAAGCATGTAATTTAGGAATCTGTTGCCTGCAGATGCCAGTGTAAATACACTGTATGGGAATTTAAACAAATGGAACTTCAAACTGCTTCAGAAGAGACGTGAGAGAGGCTGCTGCTTTGTGGTTAGCAAAACAAACAACAAGATTGCGGGCCGCTTTGGAGTAAATACCAACATCCTACAAGGGTCTGCTGTCCAAAGGACCATCTACGACTTGTTTCGGAGCATGCCATGTTTGTGTTGGTGTCGCAGATGAATGGCTCCATGCATGCTTGTTGGGAGGAATGGAGGATCTTCTGCTTTAAAACACGCCAGCCCAACACAACCCCCCTGTTAGTCTCATTGAGGATAGAAATAACAGGGAGAAAATTATACCTGCAAGCGGCAAGCAAGGCCTGGGTATGTTTTTTAATCTTAAAAGTCTTTCATATTTTTTACACCATGTGCTTGAATAATTAGAATGCCAAATATTAGGAGAGCTCGTCTCCTGGTTAGCTCTTCCCCACACGCTGGCCAAACTAGTCACGGGGCTGTGTGCGGCTCTACTCTCGGAACTGCTGTTGCGACGCCTCTTCATACTACTTCCCCTGGTCTGGCTGGGATTCCAGGATCACTGCACTGGCACCATGCAGGGTACAACTAAAGCCCTTCTCTCGCTGGGTGTTTACAGGAAGGGGAAGCGGCTGAAGTCATAGACATAAAGGTAGGACTCAAACTAGTTTGACATCACCTTTAAAGACACAGAACTGCAGATTGTGTCTTTAAATGGCGTGAATGCTATGAGTAATCCTGGTTCCCATTCCACATATTAAAATAGTGCGTTGCTGCGTGGTGGCTGTGATTTCCTTGCATGCATAATGTAATGTCAGTTTGTTGCACTTTCCTCGCTTCCAACGCAGGGCATATGTCCTGACAAGCGGGCAAGTTAGAATCAGGCAAATAGTTTGAAAGTCATGATCTTCTATACGATCCCCCATTCTTAATTTCACGCGGGACGCCATGCTGATAACATAAAAGGCGTGCACGGTTGAAGGCGGTGCTGGGGCTAAAAGATGCTTGATTACACTGAATCGGGAATCACACGGTTGAAGGCGGGGCTAAAAGGTGCTTGATTACACTGAATCAGGAATCGGGTGCCGCGCTAAGTGGGAGGTGCTCCAAAAAACATAAGCATAAGTGTGTGCAAATTAAAAGAACATCACAGGAAGTGAACGTCTGCCACAACAAACTTCAGAGAAGTGCTTGATTACACTGAAGCATGGCGACCGTGAATTGTGTGCCACCTGGGAAGTGCTCGGTGTAAATGTAAAAAAAAGTTCCAAAGACAGGAAAGAAGCAACGTTTCTTAAAGAACACTGACAAAAGCCAATCAGAAGCTGGAAGCAGGCTGTAAGTCCCCTGACTGAATACAGCATGTCGAGAAACAGTACATGTGCTGCCTAGGCTCGACCTAAAAAACGTTTATTTGAAGGAAGGACAGTGCTGGAGAATTCGGGCCATCAGGATGTAAGAGAAGAAAATGTTATATAATGAGGCAGACTGCGATTACAATTTCCGAAAAGGCAGATAAAGGAAGGTGCCAAGCTGACCATGTTGGAAATATATAAGACAGAAGCTGCTGAGGAGACAATTTCTTGAAAGAGATAAACTGAAGCTAGTACAGAGGAAAATAAAGTGCAATTCGAAAACAGTTTGAGGAGTCGGGAAGTCTCCTCATCCATCCAGTGGTCATTTTCAAACCTGTATCTGGGAGATCCTGGAGCATACTGGCCATTCACGACTCGCTTCTCCACCTTACACCACCTTCCTTGGCAAAGCCGTGAGTGTTCAATTGTGAACAACTTCAAAACCACATATCCACCTCCTGCAATCCAATTAATGCAAATTTAGACAAAGCCGCTGGGACTGCATCAGAAAATTAAAGTCCCCACCCACTCCACTGGCCATACCCTTGACCTAATCTTTACTACCTCAAATGCTTTGCTTTGTGAGCCCCCATTACTGCTCACCAGGATGGATCATTGTCTGTTCTGGTGCCACATTCTGAAAACTGATGGGTCAGTTAACCCTAAATCTGGCAGCAAGGGAGTTTTTTGACAAAGGCAGTCAGTGACCCCTGATTCTTTTTCTAAAGCATTCGAGATTTCTATGCCTCCCCAGGACGTAAATATGGACACAGCTGTAGCACAATTTAATAAGACCCTAAATTTGCCATTCAACAGAATTGTACCCTTAAAAACTGGGTCAAAAACTTTGCCTCAACCTCGAACTCCTTAGTATTCCAAGGAACTGAGACAGGAGAAGTCCTTTTGTAAAAAGTTGGAAAGAAGGAGGAGAAGTACAAAAAAACAGAATGATAAAGACGAATATAAACTGGCACTCTCCTTATACCACGAGAATATAAAATTGGCTTGCAAATCCCATATTATCATTCAAATTCAGCAAGCAGGCAATTCCTCAATGATTTCGTTAGTCCCTCAACCTGCTCTCAGACTTTCCCACGCTCACAAGACCTATACGACTCCTTAGCAGATTTCTTTGAGGACAAAATCAACCAAATCTATTCAAAAAATGTCATTCCTGCTGACCAGCCTGTTGAGGAACAAACCTATGACGCCCCTCCTCCAAATTGTAGTCGTAGCATGGAAAAGCTTGCAGCCTTTTCCATTAAACAGATCCGAAAAGTCTTGGAAAAAGCCAAATCAGGCTCACCTTTGGATCCATCAGATCCCAAAAATCTTGGAAAAAGCCAAATGGGGCTCACCTTTGGATCCATGTCCTCCTTTGATCTTTGCTTCACTCTCCCACCAGATTGCACCTGCTGCCTGGGCATTGTTTAATTTATCTGGTGATTCGGAGATGATTCCTTTTGCATGTAAATCAGCACAAGTTGTTCCTATACAATAAAAGGCCAATGTTGACCCTAGCAGTCTAGCAAATTATCATCCCATTTCATTGCTTCCACTCCTGGGCAAGTCAGATGGAAGGTTTAATAAATACCCAACTTTCAGCCTATCTTGAGGAAAATTTAATATTGGACCCATCTCAATCTGGGTTCAGACCCTCTTCTAGTACTGAGACTGCCCTGGTTGTGGAGACTGATTCCATAAGACTTTCCCTGGACAAAGGCATTCCATCTATGCTGGTGCTGCTAGCGTTATCTGCAGCCTTTGATACCGTGTCCCACACTAGGTTGATTCAAAGGCTGTATGAGATTGGTGTTTTTTCCTATGACTTTCCAGTGGTTCCAGGATTTCTTAGATAATAGATCTCAGACAATCTCGCTGAGCACCTTCAAGTCTTGCCCTATGTTGATTGATAAGGGGTCTGGCATTGCCCTGAAGCACACCCTTTCCTTATTGGCAGAATCCATTTTATACATAATTTTTTTCAAAGTTGGCGTGCAATCACTCTTAATGTGCTCCGTCCCAAATGCACACTGGTAAATACATCAAAATGTTGTGACGCGCGGTTTGCGAGTCACCGAAGAGCTGCACAGCCTTATACACATTTGTGATCCAAATACTACACGTAAACCATTCTGTTTCCGAAGTTCAATCCAATTTATTCCAATTCATTTCTCATGCTTATCCATCACGTCAAAGGTGCGAGGTTCCAATATTTCATGCGTTTTTGTTACTCAAGAATTGCCCATCCGGGCCTATTCACAAGCATGTTGAGAAACTCGATTCCTCCATCACATTCAAATTCACCCATTTCGGTCTGTGACCTTCGTCAGGGGTATCTACAGTGTTAAAAAAAATATGCGTCAACCAAACACTTAGCGCACCTTTGACGTGATGGATAAGCATGAGAAATGAATTGGAATAAATTGGATTGAACTTCGGAAACAGAATGGTTTACGTGTAGTATTTGGATCACAAATGTGTATAAGGCTGTGCAGCTCTTCGGTGACTCGCAAACCGCGCCTCACAACATTTTGATTGATAAGGGGTACCGCAGAGCTCTTGTTTAAGCCCCACGCTGTTTAACATCTACGTGGCCCCTCTAGCTACCATCGCTAGGGCCTTCAGATTTGAAATGATATCATACGCTGATGATACTCAGCTTGTCATTTCCTTTGGGGATGACCTGGACATGGTCAAAGACCAGTTCTCAAACGGCATGAAAGCAATTGCAGACAGGATGGCAACTGACTGTCTGCAATTAAATACAGCGAAAACAGAAATCATGCCGTTTGGGAAGGCACAGCAACTTAGGGCCTCAGAATGGTGGCCTACAGAATTAGGCCCCCTCCTATACCCAAGCAGGCCGTGGGTCAACGGAGGACTTTAAATTAGTCCACCACTGCGATCGCAACAAACTACATACTATGGCCGCTCTTTGACATCTCACAATGGCAAACAAAGATGCTGATATTACTAAAGTCCATCCTAACAGATATTTCCACCATGTCTTCATCTAACCTCTTCCTGCTCAGGACTCTTTGCCCCAGACCTCGCACTTAATGGGGGTTCAGATCTCATGTCTGATCAGGCCTAATCTCATGCTTTTTGATGTAGCTCACACTGCAACATCCCTATGTGGCAGCAAATACTGTATTTTTTCTTTCCCTGGGAAACCAATAAGTCCCCTGCAAATTTCTTTGACCCCCGACGCCACAAAAGCTTTTAATAGGCTGTGGGGTAGGAAATGGGTGGTGTATATTTAGGTGCAGGTACTGTTGTAGGGTTTACGTGGAAGTATTGTAGCATGGTAGATTATGTAGGGTGTAGGTGGTGTAGTAGTGATGAGAGGAGAAAATTGCAGACCCCTTGGTCAGGGGCATCTCTAGTCAGAGGATGCTTGCAATGTTGAGGTCAGGGATGACCAATCAATCAATCAATCACGGCATTTATAGAGCGCGCTACTCACCCGGGAGGGTCTCAAGGCGCTGGGGGAGGGGGTAAGTTACTGCTCGAACAGCCAGGTCTTGAGCTGCTTCCTGAAGGAGAGATGGTCCTGGGTTCGTCGAAGGTGAGTGGGGAGGGAGTTCCAGGTCTTGGCTGCCAGGTAGGAGAAGGATCTTCCTCCGGCGGTGGTTCTGCGGATGCGTGGTACGGTGGCGAGGGCGTGGCTGGTTGATCGTAGCTGGCGTGTGGGCGTGTAGAAGGTCACGCGGTCGTTGAGGTACTTTGGGCCCAGGTCGTGGAGGGCCTTGTGTGCGTGGGTGAGGAGTCTGAACGTGATTCTCTTGCTGACGGGGAGCCAGTGCAGGTCTTTCAGGTGTCCGGTGATGTGGCTGTGTCGGGGGATGTCCAGGATGAGTCGTGCGGAGGCGTTCTGGATGCGCTGGAGTCTTTTTGAAGTTTGGCTGTGGTTCCGGCGTAGAGGGTGTTCCCATAGTCCAGTCGGCTGGTGACGAGTGCCTGGGTGACGGTCTTCCTGGTTTCAGTGGGGATCCATCTGAAGATCTTGCGGAGCATGCGCAGGGTGTTGAAGCATGAAGATGAGACGGCGTTGACTTGTCTGGTCATCGACAGGGAGGAGTCCAGGATGAAGCCCAGGTTGCGTGCGTGGTCCGTTGGCTTGGGCGCGGTGCCCAGGGGCCGGGGGCCACCAGGAGTCGTCCCAGGCGGAGGGTGATGAGCCCAGGATGAGGACTTCCGTCTTGTCTGAGTTCAGTTTAAGGCGGCTGTTCCTCATCCAGTCGGCGACATCTCTCATCCCGTCGTGTAGGTTGGCTCTGGCGGTGGTGGGGTCGTTGGTGAGGGAGAGGATCAGCTGGGTGTCGTCGGCGTAGGAGATGATGTTGAGGTTGTGTTGGCGTGCGATGGCTGCGAGGGGGCTCATGTAGACGTTGAAGAGGGTTGGGCTGAGTGAAGATCCTTGTGGAACGCCGCAGATGACTTCGGTGGCTTCGGATCTGAACGGGGGGAGGCGGACTCTCTGGGTTCTACCGGCGAGGAACGAGATGATCCATTCCAGTGCTTTCTCTCGGATTCCGATGTTGCTGAGGCGCTTCACTAGGGTGCGGTGGCAGACGGTGTCGAACGCCGCGGAGAGGTCCAAGAGGATGAGGGCAGCTGTTTCCCCGTTGTCG
Organism: Calotriton arnoldi; assembly: GCA_963921515.1. Taxonomy (NCBI): domain Eukaryota; kingdom Metazoa; phylum Chordata; class Amphibia; order Caudata; family Salamandridae; genus Calotriton; species Calotriton arnoldi. The sequence continues at coordinate 2,511,598 of CAWUFW010000861.1, forward strand.
GTTAGGGTTCTGATGTCGTCGGTGGCTGCGATAAGGGCGGTCTCGGTGCTGTGGTTGGCCCGAAACCCGGACTGCGAGGGGTCGAGGGATCCATTCGTCTCGAGGAAGGCGGCAAGCTGTCTGTTGGCGGTCTTCTCGATGACTTTGGCCGGAAACGGAAGGAGCGAGATGGGACGGTAGTTCTTGAGGTCGGTGGGGTCCGCCGTTGGTTTCTTCAGGAGGGCGGTAAGCTCGGCGTGCTTCCAGCTCTCCGGGAAGGTGGCGGTGTGGAAGGAGGAGTTGATGATGTCCCGGAGATGGGGTGCGATGGTGGCGTCGGCTTTGTTGAAGACGTGGTGTGGGCAGGGGTCGGTTGGTGATCCGGAGTGGATGGAGTTCATCGTGCGGGTGGTGTCTTCGGTGCTGATCGGGGTCCAGTTGCAGAGGGTGGTGGTGGCGGGCGTTGGTTCGGCGGTAGGGTGCGTGGTTTGTGCGTCGAAGCTGTTATGTATGTCGGTGATCTTGCGGTGGAAGAACGCGGAGAGTGAGTTGCAGAGGTCTTGCGAGGGGGTGATGTCGTTGTTTCCGGCGCTGGGGTTGGAGAACTCTTTGACGATGCTGAAAAGTTCCTTGCTGTCATGGGCGTTGTTGTCCAGTCGTTCTTTGAGTGCCGACTTCTTGGTGGCACGGATCAGCTGGTGGTGTTTGCGGGTGGCGTGCTTGAGGGCGGTCCTGTTGTCTGTGGTCTGGTCGAGTCGCCAGGTTTTCTCGAGAGTGCGGCAGTTCTTCTTGGATTCCTTGAGTTCGTTGGTGAACCAAGGGGTTTTCTTGCTTCCGGGTCTGCTGGGAGGGTTTTTAGTGGTGCGAGGTCGTCGGCGCAGGCGGTCAGCCACTTGGCGAGGTTGCTGGCTGCTTCGTTTGGGTCCGTTGTGTTGGTGGGTGTGTTCTGGCTGAGGGAGGCGGTGAGCTGCTCGGTGGTGATCTTGCTCCAGCTCCGGCGGGGAGCCTGTTGCGGGTGGTGGTGGGTCGCAGTCTTTCTGAAGCTGAAGTGGACGCAGCTGTGGTCGGTCCAGTGGAGTCCGGTGGCGTGGCTGAAGGAGATGTGCTTGCTGGACGAGAAGACGGGGTCAAGCGTGTGGCCGGCGTAGTGGGTGGGCGTGTTCACCAGTTGCTTGAGTCCGAGGTTGGCGAGGTTGTCCAGCAGGGCGGTGGTGTTTCTGTCGTTGTTGTTCTCCAGGTGGAAGTTGAGGTCCCCTAGGAGGATGTAGTCGGCGGAGGGCATGGCGTGCGGGCTGATGAAGTCTGCGATGTCTTCGCTGAATAGTGTGCGTGGTCCCGGGGGTCTGTAGATGAGGGTGCCTCGGAGGGTGGTCTTGGGGTCAGTGTGTATCTGGAAGTGTAGGTGTTCGGCGGCGGTGAAGGTCTCGTCGGAGTTAGTCGAGATGCGGATGGTGCTCTTGTGTACGATGGCGATGCCTCCTCCCGTCTGGTTGACGCGGTCCCTCCGGGTGATCTTGTATCCGTCCGGGATGGCTATGGCGATGTCGGGCGCTGAGGAGGCGTTCATCCAGGTTTCGGTGAGGAAGGCGATGTCCGGTGCCGTTGCGTCGAGCAGGTCCCAGAGTTCCACGGCGTGCCTGTGGACGGAGCGGGTGTTCAGCAGGATGCATTTCAGGTGGTTGCTGCTGGTGCTCGACTTGGCGGAGGTGGTGCACGTCCGGGGGCAGGTGAATCGGCAGGTTTGGCAGGTGAAGGGTCCGTGGGTGCGTCTCGGTGAGGCTCGGTAGCAGGCAGGGTTCCGGCCGGCATTGAGTGCGGTGAGGGTGGCGGCGTCGTAGGTCCGTCGAGTGGTGTTGCATCGGTGGGATCCAGGGGTTCTGGCGCTGGGCGCGGTCCAGTCGCGGACGGGCGCAGACGGGCTTGCCTTAGGCGCGCCTTCGGCGCGCCAGCGGCGCGCCCGCTGCGCACGTCCGCTGCGCGGCCGCGCAGCGGGCGCCATTTATGGGGAGGTGGGAGGGAGGAGCAGCTGGGAGGCGGGAGGCAGGGGCAGCGAATGGGCAGTCAGGGGGGCGGGGCCGCAGGGGATGCAGCGGCGGGAATGGCGAGAGGCAGCGGGGGCACAGAAAGGAAAAAGGGGAGACAAAATCACGGGCACAACGACAATGGGGCAGCGAGGGGCACAGAAGGAAAAAGGGGAGACAAAATCACGGGCACAACGACAATGGGGCAGCGAGGGGCACAGAAGGAAAAAGGGGAGACAAAATCACGGGCACAACTACAATGGGGCAGCGAGGGGCACAGAAGGAAAAAGGGGAGACAAAATCACGGGCACAACCACAATGGGGCAGCGAGGGGCACAGAAGGAAAAAGGGGAGACAAAATCACGGGCACAACGACAATGGGGCAGCGAGGGGCACAGAAGGAAAAAGGGGAGACAAAATCACGGGCACAATGACAATGGGGCAGCGAGGGGCACAGAAGGAAAAAGGGGAGACAAAATCACGGGCACAATGACAATGGGGCAGCGAGGGGCACAGAAGGAAAAAGGGGAGAAAGGCAGACAAAATCACGGGCACAACGACAATGGGGCAGCGAGGGGCACAGAAGGAAAAAGGGGAGACAAAATCACGGGCACAATGACAATGGGGCAGCGAGGGGCACAGAAGGAAAAAGGGGAGAAAGGCAGACAAAATCACGGGCACAACGACAATGGGGCAGCGAGGGGCACAGAAGGAAAAAGGGGAGACAAAATCACGGGCACAATGACAATGGGGCAGCGAGGGGCACAGAAGGAAATAGGGGAGACAAAATCACGGGCACAATGACAATGGGGCAGCGAGGGGCACAGAAGGAAAAAGGGGAGACAAAATCACGGGCACAACGACAATGGGGCAGCGAGGGGCACAGAAGGAAAAAGGGGAGACAAAATCACGGGCACAATGACAATGGGGCAGCGAGGGGCACAGAAGGAAAAAGGGGAGACAAAATCACGGGCACAATGACAATGGGGCAGCGAGGGGCACAGAAGGAAAAAGGGGAGACAGAATCACGGGCACAACGACAATGGGGCAGCGAGGGGCACAGAAGGAAAAAGGGGAGACAAAATCACGGGCACAATGACAATGGGGCAGCGAGGGGCACAGAAGGAAAAAGGGGAGAAAGGCAGACAAAATCACGGGCACAACGACAATGGGGCAGCGAGGGGCACAGAAGGAAAAAGGGGAGACAAAATCACGGGCACAACGACAATGGGGCAGCGAGGGGCACAGAAGGAAAAAGGGGAGACAAAATCACGGGCACAACGACAATGGGGCAGCGAGGGGCACAGAAGGAAAAAGGGGAGACAAGCAGAAAATGCGGGCACCGGGGCCACAAGCGGAGGGCGATCTTACCTGCAGGAGCAGCGGGCAGACAACACAGGCGGAGCTGTGTGGTGGGGGAGCGACCTACCTGGCAAGGTCAAGGGTCGCTCTCCTCAGCGCGCAGCGGCCGCCATTTATGGGGAGGTGGGAGGGAGGAGCAGCTGGGAGGCGGGAGGCAGGGGCAGCGAATGGGCAGTCAGGGGGCGGGCCGCAGGGATGCAGCGGCGGGAATGGCGAGAGGCAGCGGGGGCACAGAAAGGAAAAAGGGGAGACAAAATCACGGGCACAACGACAATGGGGCAGCGAGGGGCACAGAAGGAAAAAGGGGAGACAAAATCACGGGCACAACGACAATGGGGCAGCGAGGGGCACAGAAGGAAAAAGGGGAGACAAAATCACGGGCACAACGACAATGGGGCAGCGAGGGGCACAGAAGGAAAAAGGGGAGACAAAATCACGGGCACAATGACAATGGGGCAGCGAGGGTCACAGAAGGAAAAAGGGGAGACAAAATCACGGGCACAATGACAATGGGGCAGCGAGGGGCACAGAAGGAAAAAGGGGAGACAAAATCACGGGCACAACGACAATGGGGCAGCGAGGGGCACAGAAGGAAAAAGGGGAGACAAAATCACGGGCACAATGACAATGGGGCAGCGAGGGGCACAGAAGGAAAAAGGGGAGACAAAATCACGGGCACAATGACAATGGGGCAGCGAGGGGCACAGAAGGAAAAAGGGGAGACAAAATCACGGGCACAACGACAATGGGGCAGCGAGGGGCACAGAAGGAAAAAGGGGAGACAAAATCACGGGCACAATGACAATGGGGCAGCGAGGGGCACAGAAGGAAAAAGGGGAGAAAGGCAGACAAAATCACGGGCACAACGACAATGGGGCAGCGAGGGGCACAGAAGGAAAAAGGGGAGACAAAATCACGGGCACAACGACAATGGGGCAGCGAGGGGCACAGAAGGAAAAAGGGGAGACAAAATCACGGGCACAACGACAATGGGGCAGCGAGGGGCACAGAAGGAAAAAGGGGAGACAAGCAGAAAATGCGGGCACCGGGGCCACAAGCGGAGGGCGATCTTACCTGCAGGAGCAGCGGGCAGACAACACAGGCGGAGCTGTGTGGTGGGGGAGCGACCTACCTGGCAAGGTCAATGACCACAGTCAGCAGTAACTGGCTGGTGCTCTTTAACTCTCAGATCCTGACTCCTCCACTCTTGGCTTATTCTCTTAAGTGTAGGATTGTGTGTTACTTGCGTAATTTTCTGTAGCGTAGTTACACAAAATGATAGCAAAATCATGCCACATAACGCAGAATTACGCAAAGAGTGTAACCAGTGCTTAATTTGAGCTGGTGCTTGCTGGTGGGGGCCACAGGCACTCATTTTTGGGAACCAACACTTTTTTTTCCATGTTGGACATTTCCAGAGAGCAGTAGAGTGAAAACGCACAAAGGAGAAAGAAAACTATGGAAATCCATCATAAAGGGAGAAAGCAGGAACCGGCAGAGTGAGATAAAGGGGCAGGTAGTGTCTTATAGTGGATTAAAGAGCCATTACGTGGATTCCAGACTATGCAACCTTGGTGTTTTTTTGGGCGCTGACATTTAATTGCGCTGGCCGCTGTCTTCTGAGCAGAGTTTTGGGCACCAGCACTAATTCAATATCTATAAATTAAGCACTGAGCATAACCCAGAATTTAGTGCTATCTTCTTAGTGAAAAATGCACCCTTGTGTTCAAAATGGACCTGTGGAAGCATTTTGTGCTGAGAAAATAGTGATAAATGCTACAGAACATGAACTGCAGCTGCTCGCGCTCTGTTCCTGGGCTCTTGCATTAGGCATTTTTGCCCCAAATTACTCTGAATTATGCAAGCATGCGTAATTGCATAATTTTCGGTAATTTCTCACAAGAGTAACGTGAAATTAAAGAAATCACTCTGATTACTCGGGTTCCCGCAGAAGAGAGCGCGGAGCCGGGGAATGCCGGGGAGAGCCCCCGCAAAGCAGGAGGACATTGCCTGGTCAGCTGGTGAGGCGGGAAAACGTGCATGACGGCCAACAGTGCCGGGGAGCGGCGGGAGGCATCTGGCCCCGGGCTGCAAACAGGGATTGGCAGCGCTCCGGGGATTTACCTGACGTGCCTGACCCTGTCATGGCGGCCGGCACGGTGCCGATCCAGAGAGCTTACGAGGGGGTCTTCGAGGCACTGCCCCCCAGCAGATCGATCTGCCTCGATGCAGCAGAGATGTGCCCAAGTGCCCCAGAAACCATCTGAAGAGGCACAGACTGTGGTGTGCGCCCTGGGTCTAGCCGTGGGGATCATTGGTGTAATCGTGGGCACCATCCTGATCATCAAGGGGATGAGGAATGGGGCTGGACCGAGAAGAGGAGGCTGCTGATAGTGCTAGTGCAGATAGCTGACACTATAAAAAAAAAAATTAAAAAAAAAACACCTGAGTGCCTTCTTGCAACTTCCTTCAGACCTTTAACCTGTTCCTCCATACACGAATCAAACAAATGTAGCTCTTTGTAAAGAAGGTGATTTGCTTCAGCTGGGTCTATATGTTATCAGTAAAACACTCTGCTTGGGTAAAGGTGAATGGTCTACAAGGGCCAGGAGGACTGCAGAGGGTCTAGGGGTGAGGGAGTGAAGGAGACGAGAGACGTCTTGTGTGAAGTCCCTCTGCATGTCTAACCGAATATGGGGATCAGCTAAGTGCCCTTGGCGAACTTTAAATAATCAACTCACTACCCAATCACAGCAGCAGAGAATGCAAGAAAAGAGTGAGCCTGAGCCTCCCCCGCGAAACTAAATTTTACACGAACTCCTAAGCGCAAAGAGACCGATCAACATGGCCGATGTCCGGTGGAGCTGCCTAGACCGCTATAGAGGAGAATCGACTCTGGGTCACCCCCTTGGCCGTCACCTACCCAGCCGGACCTTGGACATAGTTCTCCTCGTCTCTACCCCTACCTCTGATCCCTTACCTCACCCCTCTCCCTCCCATGCCACATTCGTCTTGTATCATGTACCAATGTAACATTGCTGTTTGTTTGTCTTTGAGTATGTATTGCCATGCTCCAGTAACTGTTTGTAACCATGTAACCTCACAAATCCTTATGTAAAGAGCTCTGCTATTCTTGTTTTTCCTGGCCGCGGAGTCCTGAGCAACGTGGCTGATGCCCGGTGGAGCTGCTAGACAGCTATAGAGGAGATCGGCCCTGGTTCATCCCCTCGGCTGTCACCTACCCAGCCGGACATTGGGCACAGTTCTCCCTGTTCTCCCAGTCTTCCCGCTGTGTCTCCTTCCTCCCCCTCCCTCCGACGAAATACCGTAACATTGTTTTTCTTTTTCCTGTGTTTTACTATGCTCTTGTAACGGATGTAATGTGTAACTTGTAACTCTATGATCCTCACGTAAAGCGCTCTGATACCTCCGGGTCTAGCCAGCGCTATATAAAACTCTTCAAATAAATTACTCTAGCCTAATTAAAATTTCACCAAGGACTACTTAAGGATCAGCCAATCAGTGGAGGAGAAGGGAGGCACCTGAATAGTGGGGTCACCTTGGATCAGAACTCAGATGAAGGTGATTGCTTGCCTTGAGCCTTCAAAAAACTGCTGCTTTAGCAGCATATGTCTGCCCTAACTGCTGTCACACACACACATGCACCACGCACATTACACACACAGGACATGCCAGTTTGTGGCATACTGAATCATGAGCACACTTGCATGCCTAGTGAGTGTTTGCACACTGGTTTGCCACTCTTCCACTGTTAGACTCTACACAATTGTGGGCACTAGAGAGCCAATGTCCTTCGCCTTCAGGATTTGTGGGAACCACCGACCTCCCTGTGGCCTGCACTATGCCCTTTGATTGACCTTTGATCTGCACTGTGTTCTGAGCACCCCCTGCCTGGCACTGTGCCTCCGAATACCTTTGTATTGGCAGTATGCCCTATGAGCACCTCCTAACCTGGCTTCTCCTTGACTTCTATATGCCACCTTGCCATATAGGCACTTGTGGCCTGGGCTCTGCCCACCGTATCCCCTGACCCACACTGTGCCGTAGTCATTGAGGATCACCTCATTCAATGTCTCCACAGAGAATGTTTTCAGTCATGGACTTTAGTGTGACAATCTGATGCATTCTGGATATTGTAGTTTTGGTTTGCTTCCATTTACTTACTTAAACGTATACTCCGTGTCAGTAGTTTGTATGTGTAAAGCCCAGGATTGGAAATAGTGTCCATGAGAACATAGAGTGAGATGGTCTCTAACATCATATATGTCCCTTTGCCCACACCTTACCTCCAATAGCATCTTCTTGTCCTCTTAACATCCCTAACCTACCAACAAACGGCAAACAGTCATCCTAAAAAGTCAGTGGAAACACTATAAGATAATGTTTGAGTGGCACTATTACCCCTGCCAAGGTCCATAAGATATTCCTGACAGCTTCACAGCTTTGTTTGAGGGTGTGCAGTGACGCATTAGGCATCTGCTGAAGTTGTCAAAAAACTAGCCTCTTATTGGAGAGAATTTGCTAACAGCCTGCACAAAATTTGGGGATTTTCACGGCCTTATAACCTAAAAGTGATGATGCTAGGTTTACGTCCAACTAATTATGACTATGTATGAAAAAAGACGGGCACTTGGCCTTACAATGCCTAGGCACAGCGAAAATATTAGCATTTCAGTGTTAAAAGAAGGACCGTCCGCGCTTCACCAGTGGTGTCACAGACTCTGGTCAACGTTGCCCAGGGAGAAAATGGTCAGCAACCTCAAGAGGAGTTACGCACCTCTTTCAAAGAACAATGGAAACTTTATTAAATTATTTGTCAGAGGGTGTCCTAGCATTAGCACTCACACCACGATGGAGCTCTCGGCACCTTTTGCCTTAAACTTAGAAATAAGAGACTTAATTGGTGCACATTAACCCTAACTATAATTTGAAAGTAGCAATTGTTCATGGGACTGGAGGGGGTGGCATGGTACTTTACTACCATTGGGGCTAATAGGTTCTCAGGGCCATATGTACAAATCTTTTTTGAGGTTGCAAGCGTCCCAAATCGCAGAATCGGGCCGTTTGCAACAGCAGAAAAGCATTTTGTGATGTACAGAAGCCAAATTACAATTTTGTAACTTGTTACCGATTCGCAATTTGGTTTTACGATTTGGTATTTGGAAGGGGTGTATTTAGGGTGTCCCTTTCAATTACCGAATCGCAGTGGTAGGTATTAATGTTTACGATTGAATGCCTGTCCCCTTCCCCTTTGAGAATGTAAAAATTTTGCATTTTCCATTTCCCGTTTTAAAAATATATTTTTTAAGAGCAGGCAGAGGTCTCATGCATGACTGCCTACTGTTAGAAAATTTAACTTAAAAGTTTAATTTTCTTTTTTTTTCTCAAACGCATCCCGTTTTTCTTTAAGGAAATGGGCTGCAATTTAAAAAAACAAAAAAAAAGCTTGCTTTATTTAAAAGAAACCACTGACCCCAGCAGGCCACCATGCCTGTGATGCCTATCAGTCCGCATGGGTTGCAAACTGCGACCTACCTCATTAATATTCATGAGGTAGCTCGATTTACGACCTGCTAGGAATCGCTACTTAAAAGTGCAAAGGTTTCTTACAGTAGGAATTACAATTTACCAATTGCCAGTTGGTAAGAATCGCAATTTGGAATTCACAATTCCTAATTTTTGTACATCTGCCCTTTTTTTTTTGGTATGAATTGCAGTGTTTACATGCAGAGTCCAATAAATCAATAAAACACATTTGGATCAAAAATATAACGCAACATTCAGCAAACCATAATTTTGCGCTTTAAGCGTAATTGTGAAAAAATGTCGCAGAGGAAAATACGCATATTCACACCCACCCACGTGCCTCAACTGAGGTGCACCCCACATAACCTTGGTAACCTGGATGACGACTTGCAGATGAGTGAACCAACCGGGGGGAAAGCAGCAGTAGCAGCAGCAACCCTAGAGGCTTTCCCATATGTCCTTCTCAAGCCTGGTCTCAGGGTTAAACTGACATCCGTGCTGCAGCTAACCGCGTTATAATGTCGTTTTACAAACGGTAATAAGATATAGAGTTCATTATTTGCGTGCATGTGGCGCCGAGAACTCCTCGTGCTATTTGTCTCGCGGCGCGCACGCTGGCGCAGTTAAATTATGATGCATATCTCCAATTTCATGTGAGGTTCCAGCTTCTGTGACGCAGCTGAGCCGGCCACAGTCCCAGCGTGACCAGTGCGAAAATGAGGAATCGGTCGTTTGACGTCAGAGATGAAACTAGTGCGCAAATCTCGTGAGACCTGCTTGCTCTGCTGCAAAATGAAGGTTACCAGGTGGCATCAGTGGAGTAGCAAGGGCGTCACGGGCCCCAATGCAAGCAAGAACAAGAATTGGCAATGACAGTTTGGTCTGGCTTATAATTCAAGGTACCTCTTTTTTGATTGATAAGCTTAGACATTCAACCACTCATCACCCTATCACTCATCCTTGAACACAGACATTCATCCTCCCACTGGCTAATTCTTGCTTAAACACAAACAGGCACACACGCACGCACTCGCACACAGACACACACTTGCCATTTGGTGTTGTAAACCTCTTGCAACACCTATAATTGGGCCTTGCAGCGGGGCAGGTGAAGGTATCATCACTGGAAAGGGTGAAGCTTTGCAACTAGTGGTGTGCGAAATTTGCATAATTTAATTATGTATAATGATGTGAAATTTCTGGAAAGTTATGCAAAATTACGAAAAATGCAAATATGTCATTTAGTGCTATATTTAGCACAAATTGGATCCTTTTGTCAATTTTTTGATGCAAGGACACATTTTGCCCTAAAGAAAAGCACGGAAAACACAAGTGCCTGCCGTACACGGTAGCGTACTTACGCAACATTGTGTAATGTCAGGAACTTTGCATAACGTATATAGCTCAAAATTCCCAAAATTATGTGAATTACCCTGGCGTAATATAAATTTTGACTGGGCCTACTTGCAACAAAAATGTTTCGAATATGCAGAAAAACATAAAACTTGCCAGGCAACTTCATAAAGCAATCGAGGAGAATGTGTTTTAACATCATAAAAGAGTTATAGAAAAGCCTGCTAAATGCTGGTGAAAATTGAAAACTGCTGCTGGTTGGAGGTTTAACATTGATATCAATGTCTGAAATTGTATCCAACAACTGTTTTTCTGAAGTATTTCTTTCAGTAATGTCAAATGTAGAGTATTGACTAGACACCATTCAAGGGCGGCCACAATGTTGCATCCAGTGTCCAAATAAAAGGGAGGGGGTGTGGCCTAAGGGCTAGAGTGGCCGACCTAGAAACTGGGGAAGTGGGTTTGAGCCGGGCAGGGACTCTAAACATCCTGTGATTCTGGGCAAATTACTTAATCTCCCCGTGCCTACCAAAATGAATGTGTCCATCTGTAACGCAACTGGTGCTCATGTAAAGCGCTCTGATATCTTCAGGTCGAGTTTGCGCTAAATAAAACATAAAAACTGGGAGTAATTTCCATTTTAAAAACAAGCATTGGCATAGCCAATAGGTCTCGCCTTTGGGACCTTATAAGTGTTTAGTTATCCAGCACAATATCCTTGGTGCAACAACATCAAGTGTTGCATGGCTAAACACTTATAAGGTCCCAAAAGCGAGACCTATTGGCTATGCCAATGCTTGTTTTTTTCTTCCTCTAGGTGTAACATTGATTTAATGGGTCACAGATGTTCTATTGGTTATCTACACTGAACATGTTATTTGATGTAAAGCGCTCGGATACCTTTGGGTCTTGCCAGCACTATATCAAACTCTTAAATAAAATAAATAATAAATAAGGTGGTTCTGGTGTTTCTTCGAGTCTCTTTTGGAACTAAGCCCGCGCTTTAAAACACCCCCAAATAAATAAAACAAAATGTATCTTACCCCAATACAGAAAATCCAGTAAGATAGCTTACTGCAACATCTAGGACATTCATCCTAAAATGATGGATAACATGAGTTCCATTCTACTGCATATCAGCAGGTAATTAAAGTGCCTAGCGCCAGCCATGTCTGTGGGGAGCGCTGTACAGTTATTAGGCATCAGTATTTAAAAAAAGAATCTGCTTGTGGTTTACACCGTATTGAATTTCAGCATTAAGCATTGCTACAGGTATAAAAAAAAAATACAACAAAAAGTACAATTTGGCGGCAACACTTCACAAACTCCTTAGTCCAGTACCCATAAAAGAGTCCAATTAGGTAGGGCGGTTAGTCTTTATGTTAGATTAAAAGCGTTCAATTTATTGGATGGTTGCAAAATAACTAACAAAATGGTGCTGAGGCTACTGGACCAAAATGCATTACATTCACCTTGCTACCAGAACCCACGATCGGGACGGAGTTCGGGGATTTAAAAGTGATTTAACACGTAACACATCGAAAACATGCCACTTCATAGACAGTAAACTAGACGAGCTAAACGAACATAGCAAAACGGGGATCGACACCAATCAATCAATCATGTCACTTATAAAGCGCACTACATACCCGCGAGGGTCTCAAGGCGCTGGGGGAAGAGGGGGGTGGTGCTGCTACTGATCGAAGAGCCAGGTACACGGCTGGGGCTTTAAGAAGCCGTCACCGTCAAACGCGTTACTAAGGCGGAAGTGAATGCAGAGCTCCTTTTCAATGGCCTCACACGCCCATCACGATTGCTAGTCGGCCCGCTACACGGAGTCATCACTATTGGAAACCGCATCCGTCTTTAATCTTACGTTATATAGCATTTTTACACGTACCCTCTAAACGGTGCTTCCGGATAAATCAGTTAAAATAAAAAAAGCAGAGGGGTTAAAATTGATAACGTTTCCACAAAGGTGGAGGAGAGATTATTATTATTCTACAATTGCCTTTGACAAAATAAACAAGCGCGCGTGAAAAGCATTGGCCGCGCGGGCGCCGAAAGTTAAAGTGATCGCGATCGCGATACACTTAATTACCCGTGACGGAGAAAACACAGATGGCGGCTGCGCGCATTCACGCGCACATGCACGCAAGCTTGACGCCAGCAAAAGCCTCTGGTAGCACTTTGAAAACCCCCTTACTAAAAGTCGAGCAAGCAGCGCATGCGCTGCTCTAGGCTCGACCTAAAAAGCTGGAATTGCTCTTTCTGATTGAGTTGGCACATATCTTATCTTTCCTGCGTTCCTTAGCAGAGAAATTACAAAAAGCATTGAAGACGGCCACCTAAATATTGAAGACACAATCACCATCCTCCCTTTAGTAATGCCGGGCCGCTCCAACGGAGCATATGGTGGTTTTTTGATAAATTATATAAAATCTATAAAAATGTTTATTTAAATGATACAAAAGGGGATGATGGACGGAACGTTTGAACCAATCAAACACTCACCCCCAGTCAACTGATCTGGGTTTAATCCATCATCATTCTTTAGCTCACTCCACCACCCCAGTTCAGACATGGCCATATGCAAATCAGTCTGACCCTGTGCCTCATGGGAACAGTCCAGCCCGAACTGCCAAGCCATGTCTTCCCTGGACCGGAAACAAGCTGGAATGCCAGAAACCGGTCCTAGGATGCTTGTTTCCGGTCCAGGGAAGACATGGCTTGGCAGTTCGGGCTGGACTGTTCCCATGAGGCACAGGGTCAGACTGATTTGCATATGGCCATGTCTGAACTGGGGTGGTGGAGTGAGCTAAAGAATGATGATGGATTAAACCCGGATCAGTTGACTGGGGGTGAGTGTTTGATTGGCTCAAACGTTCCGTCCATCATCCCCTTTGTATCGCTTTGTTCGCCCTAAGTTGGCGGGGTATGCCCAGACGTGGGTCCCTTGCTCACTTTGCCACTGGATTCAAGCAAGCCTGGCTGATGACGGCTGGAATGCCAGAAACCGGTCCTAGGATGCTTGTTTCCGGTCCAGGGAAGACATGGCTTGGCAGTTCGGGCTGGACTGTTCCCATGAGGCACAGGGTCAGACTGATTTGCATATGGCCATGTCTGAACTGGGGTGGTGGAGTGAGCTAAAGAATGATGATGGATTAAACCCAGATCAGTTGACTGGGGGTGAGTGTTTGATTGGCTCAAACGTTCCGTCCATCATCCCCTTTTGTATCGCTTTGTTCGCCCTAAGTTGGCGGGGGTATGCCCAGACGTGGGTCCCTTGCTCACTTTGCCACTGGATTCAAGCAAGCCTGGCTGATGACGGCTGGTATGCCAGAAACCGGTCCTAGGATGCTTGTTTCCGGTCCAGGGAAGACATGGCTTGGCAGTTCGGGCTGGACTGTTCCCATGAGGCACAGGGTCAGACTGATTTGCATATGGCCATGTCTGAACTGGGGTGGTGGAGTGAGCTAAAGAATGATGATGGATTAAACCCAGATCAGTTGACTGGGGGTGAGTGTTTGATTGGCTCAAACGTTCCGTCCATCATCCCCTTTTGTATTTAAATGATACAGCAATCATGTGCATTTGCGAGGTTCACTGAGCAGTCGAAATCAATTTTTAAATCAATCACTCATATCAATTATTCTGACAATGGAAAATTCATGTCACAAGACTTAGTTTCCCCTAGCTGAAAGCTGTGATTATAAACTGGACATTACAGCAGTGACTGTACAAGCTTCTTTAGTAACAGAGCAGCCGGACAACAATGACAAATCAAAACAGCACGCGAGCAGGCACCACTGCTAAAAGCCACCAGTTAGCAGGAACACACAACCTGGCGGAGATGTCACAACCTCAGTTGAAACATGTGTGACAGTCAGTACTCTTGAGGCTGTGCCATCTAAAAGGACATGCTTAAATTGAGCCAGTGTAATAGAAACCTAAGAATTATATCATATTCCGGGCTCAGGTAAAGTCATGGGATAACAATACTGTGTTGGCTGGCAGGGGAAAGGTATGAACTCCCTGGTACCCGAAACTCTATCCTGGAACATGCATAGAGCTACTCGCCGAAAAACGCTTCAAAGCCTCGTCAGGGGTAGTAAGTGCTATATAAATACAATTGCAATACAATACAATAGTGGTGGCTCCCCCCGATCCAGGCGTGCGACCCCTATTCCCAATGGGACAGGAGGATGTTATCCGCATCAGGACCACAAAAGCATACCTGCCAACTTGAAGAACAATCTCACCCTGTGAGGAGGAGGCGGGGCCTGAAAGGGGGCGGGGCCTCGCGCCAAGAAGTACCTACGAGACACTTTTGAATCCCCCTTCTCCTAAAAAAACAAGCATTTACAATGCAATAGCTCTCACAATTGCGAGATTTTGAGCTATTGGCATTGTAAATGGCAATGCCTTTTATAATATTAAAAGGCATTGTCATTTACAATACCAATAGGTCAAACTTTGGCAAAAGCAAGACCTATTGCATTGCAGAGCGCGGTGTCTCTAAAGCGGGTGCCGCGCTCAGCTTGCAAGTTTATAGAAAATAAATAAAAGGTGAAAGAACGTGCAGTGTCCCTGAAGCGGACGCTGCGTTCTCGATCTGTTCTTGGTGCACTGGCAAGATATTTTAGTAGCTCTGCGTTTAAACCTGCAAGTATCATCCGCTTCTTCTTTCACGGCCCGGCCCTTCGAGTCATACAGGTTTCTTTCGTGCTGTACCTTGCAGTAAACAGTGGTCGAAGTGCATTAGAAAAAGTATGGGAACTGTGATGCTGCACGCAGTTGGGGCGGGGTGAGTGAGCACTAGTGCTTAGTTTGAGCCAGTGGTTTCCGGTGCTCGGCACAGTGCTCTTAATTGTCAACACCGCGCTTGTGACTGTCTGCCACAACGTGGCGCTCTCTGGAGATGACCACCACAACAGGTAATTATTAATTCAATATACATTAAAAATGACTATTACCTGCCGCCCAAGCCATTCTTACAGCTTTGGGGGCCTGAAATAGTCGGAATTGTCACACTTGTAGGAGTGTGATGGTTAGTAGTTGTGTTTTTACTATCATTTGCAGTGGAGGAGGGGCAATGGGTGGAGCAAGCTGTAGTGGAGTACAAATTAAGCACTGGTGAGCATAGGGGCGGGGTCAAAAGGTGTGGCTAAGAAAACAAATATTCTGTAATGTTTTTCGGTCTTTCGCCTTCAGTTTTCTACCTATATAATAACTCACAACTTCGCACAACTGTGGGAAATGCACTACCAGATATTATGAAACCTCTATTAGTTAATGCACTACCACCAGAAAGGCACACAATTTAATCCTGATTAGTGCAGTGGAGAATAGTGTCTTGTGTATGTTTAGTGCTACAACGTCCGTCTGGTCTGCGACAGAAAGCACTGTGAACATGCAAGTCATTTTAAATTTGCATTACTCACAATATAAGATAGACAGCTACAAAATGCAAAAAAGGTTTAAGATAAAATAGTGCTTTCAAAATATAGATTTTAGTAATACCCAGACTGTGCATAGTGCAAAGTTTTTTAACTGCCTTTTAAAAGCACAGACTTCACACCTTAGCTTGTCGCTCCCTTAAAAATGGCTCTGAAAAATAATACGTGTGTCATCAGGAAGTGATTCCATGAGTTGAAGCTAATACCGGCTTCCCAGCACCCTTTAGATTTGCAGATTGACAAGATGCGCACATTTGCATTTCTTTCAGGCAAGGAGGCACCCTGGCAAGATGGGTTGTTTAGCTGTCTGCGCCTCCCTTGGTTTCACAATACAGGAGACTCCATGCCTTACACTAAGCTGAAGTATTTCAACTGTAGGAATTAATTAACCTTTGCGGGACGGTGGTCTTTTCACACAAAGTAGGGGAACTGTTTTTCAAAAATTAAACACGCATTTGCAATGCAATAGGTCTCGCATTTGCGAGAGTTTAAGCTATTGGCATTGCAAATGGCAATGCCTTTTATTTATGTTTTAAAAACCAACACGTAAATAAAAGGCATTGTCATTTACAATGCCAACAGCTCAAACTCTCGCAAATGCGAGACCTATTGCATTGCAAATGCTTGTTTAACATTCTTTGTAGATAAGCTTCTAACATCGGTATTTATGAGCCGGTATACCATGCGGAAAAGTTATTTACGGCCTCACAATAGCCCTGCACCTAAATCCGCATTACTAGTAATCAGGGTTCAGAGGCAAGCACCACATGGCTTTTGATTTAGGTGGCGACATGCGGATGAAATGCTATGTAATATGCGAGTAACCTTCATGCACTGTGGCCAGTTCTAACCTCCCCATCTCTTCAAAGCAGTCCCACCTGTGCTGAGTAGTGATGTCAGTTAGTAACTTGAGTAGCAGCTTTGAGTAATCCATTTCAGAAAATTACTCAGTTTTCAGCTTTCTTGGTAAGGTTCAATCTACAGCTTCCCTAAAACCAGCAAGTTGACTCCAAGAAATTGTAGGCTGTAGTTTTGATAAAAAGTGGTACGCTTACTTCCTAAATCAGTAGGGTTGGCAGATGTACGCCCAGTGAAGTGAAATGTTTTTCTTGGTTCTCTTAAATTGGGCATGCAGTCCGAGGTTCCTAGGTAGTGAGGAGAGCTTAGAAGCAGCCTGTGACCTCCTTGCTGCAGAACAACAGCACTCCCCATAACCACAACTGCACTATTCGACTTGGTCTTGGGGGTGAGCAAAGTTCTTCCAAGATTTGTAACCACAGAGAGAGAGCCTGTTGCGAGGAGATAAACGGCATAGCGTGCATGCCTACTCTCGGGCCGGGGACCACGCCAGCTGCTGTGAGAGAAACCCCAAACTGCATCCTAAAATGGGACACCCCTCCCCTCCACCCACCTTGCCCTTGGGAGAATAACATTGTTACCAGACCCAATTTGTGTGTGTGGTGTGAGAGAAAGCTTCTGCGTGGCTTTGCAGGAGGATAAACTATTTCTTGTGACACCTGCTCCTGGCCTGTCTGTCATTCGAGGGGAAAGTGTAGTATTAGCAAAGCAAATGGCTTTAACTTAATGAAAGGCGAGACCTATTGCATTTTTAATGCTTGTTCTATTCGTGTAACTGTCCCATGTCCTCTCCCCCTACAATCCTTGCCAAACATCCCTTCTACCTGCACCTGCGACTATCCTTAGTGAGGGCCGACCAGCCGTAATCTGCTCTGTAAAGCCTCGTCCACCCGGTAGCACCCCTAGTCGTCCATCTGCTCTACGGAGCTAGTTGTTTCTTTACATCAGAGCTCTTGCCTCCTCCTACTCCACTTCTTTTAGTTGCACCCACCTTCTTATCCCCCGCCCGCGTGACTCCGCTTTGGGATCAAATGGATTTCGTCCTCGTCTTTCATGTACCTGTCTAATGTTCCTCCTATCGAGCTGTGCTGGCAGCTTCTTGCACCCTCCTCCTTGCCCTGACTCCTTCAGATGACGTGGGTCTGTGCTGTGCATGCCCACCTCTTCCAAATTTGGCTGCATTCAATTCTGCCTTCATCACTGGGGCGCACAGCTGTGGTGTGTCAGCAGCGGTGTGTCAGCAGCGGCATGTCAGCAGCGGCATGTCAGCAGCGGCGTGTCAGCAGTGATGTGTCAGCAGTGGTGTGTCAGCAGTGGTGTCTGCAGCGGCATGTCAGCAGCGGCGTGTCAGCAGTGGTGTGTCAGCAGCGGTGTGTCAGCAGCGGCGTGTCAGCAGCGGCGTGTCAGCAGCGGTGTGTTAGCAGCGATGTGTCAGCAGCGGCGTGTCAGCAGCGGCGTGTCAGCAGCAGCGGTGTCAGCAGCGGTGTCGGCAGCGCTGTGTCAGCAGCGGCGTGTCAGCAGCGGCGTGTCAGCAGTGGTGTCAGCAGTGGTGTCAGCAGTGGCGTGTCAGCAGCGGCGTGTCAGCAGTGGCGTGTCAGCAGCGGCGTGTCAGCAGCGGTGTGTCAGCAGCGGCGTGTCAGCAGCGGCGTGTCAGCAGCGGCGTCAGCAGCGATGTGTCAGCAGCGATGTGTGAGCAGCGGTGTGTCAGCAGCGATGTGTCAGCAGCGGTGTGTGAGCAGCGGCGTGTCAGCAGCGCCGTGTCAGCAGCGGCGTGTCAGCAGTGGTGTCAGCAGCGGCGTGTCAGCAGTGGTGTGTCAGCAGTGGTGTGTCAGCAGTTTGTGTCAGCAGCGGCGTGTCAGCAGCGGCGTGTCAGCAGCGGTGTGTCAGCAGCGGCGTGTTAGCAGTGGTGTGTCAGCGGCGGCATGTCAGCAGCGGTGTGTCAGCAGCAGCATGTCAGCAGTGGCGTGTCAGCAGTGGCGTGTCAGCAGTGGTGTGTCAGCAGTGGCATGTCAGCAGCGGCGTGTCAGCAGCGGCGTGTCAGCAGTGGTGTGTCAGCAGCGGTGTGTCAGCAGCGGTGTGTCAGCAGTGGTGTGTCAGCAGCGGCGTGTCAGCAGCGATGTGTCAGCAGCGATGTGTCAGCAGCGGTGTGTCAGCAGTGGTATGTCAGCAGTGGCATGTCAGCAGCGACGTGTCAGCAGTGGTGTGTCAGCAGCAATGTGTCAGCAGTGGTGTCAGCAGCGTCGTGTCAGCAGTGGTGTGTCAGCAGTGGTGTCAGCAGCGGCGTGTCAGCAGCGGCGTGTCAGCAGTGGTGTGTCAGCAGTGGTGTGTCAGCAGTGGTGTGTCAGCAGCGGCGTGTCAGCAGCGGCGTGTCAGCAGTGGCGTGTCAGCAGTGGTGTGTCAGCGGCGGCATGTCAGCAGTGGTGTGTCAGCAGTGGTGTGTCAGCAGTGGTGTCAGCAGTGGCGTGTCTGCAGCGGTGTGTCAGCAGCGGTGTGTCAGCAGTGGTGTCAGCAGCGTCGTGTCAGCAGTGGCGCGTCAGCAGCGGTGCGTCAGCAGTGGTGTGTCAGCAGCGGCATGTCAGCAGTGGTGTCAGCAGTGGCGTGTCAGCAGTGGCGTGTCAGCAGTGGCGTGACAGCAGTGGCGTGTCAGCAGCGGTGTGTCAGCAGTGGTGTGTCAGCAGCGGGGTGTCAGCAGTGGTGTCAGCAGCGGCGTGTCAGCAGTGGTGTGTCAGCAGTGGTGTCAGCAGCGGCGTGTCAGCAGCGATGTGTCAGCAGCGGCGTGTCAGCAGCGATGTGTCAGCAGCGGCGTCAGCAGTGATGTATCAGCAGTGATGTGTCAGCAGCGGCGTCAGCAGCAATGTGTCAGCAGCGGCGTGTCAGCAGCGACGTGTCAGCAGCGGCGTGTCAGCAGCGACGTGTCAGCAGCGGCGTGTCAGCAGCGGCGTGTCAGCAGTGGTGTCAGCAGCGGAGTGTCAGCAGCGGAGTGTCAGCAGCGATGTGTCAGCAGCGGTGTGTCAGCAGTGGTGTCTGCAGCGGCGTGTCAGCAGCGGCGTGTCAGCAGCGGCGTGTCAGCAGTGGTGTGTCAGCAGTGGTGGGTCAGCAGCGGCGTCAGCAGCGGTGTGTCAGCAGCGGTGTGTCAGCAGCGGTGTGTCAGCAGCGATGTGTCAGTGGTGTGTCAGCAGTGGTGTGTCAGCAGTGGTGTCTGCAGCGGCGTGTCAGCAGCGGCGTGTCAGCAGTGGTGTGTCAGCAGCGGCATGTCAGCAGCGGCGTGTCAGCAGCGACGTGTCAGCAGCGGTGTGTCAGCAGCGGTGTGTCAGCAGTGGTGTCTGCAGCGGCGTGTCAGCAGCGGCGTGTCAGCAGCGGTGTAGCAGCAGTGGTGTAGCAGCAGTGTTGTGTCAGCAGCGGCATGTCATCAGCGGTGTGTCAGCAGCAGTGTGTCGGCAGCGGTGTGTCGGCAGCGGTGTGTCGGCAGCGGTGTGTCGGCAGCGGTGTGTCAGCAGCGGTGTAGCAGCAGTGGTGTGTCAGCAGCGGCGTGTCAGCAGTGGTGTGTCAGCAGTGGTGTCAGCAGCGGCGTGTCAGCAGTGGTGTGTGTGCAGTTTCGCCTGAAAATCAGGACTTTGACGTCCCTTTGAACTTGTTGAGGGGAAAAAAAAGATTGCCAACATCAACCCGGTTTCAAAGTCTTGAGATAAACTATTTGAAAAATAAATTGCGGGGGAAACGGCAGATATGCGTTCAGTGCCAACAAGAACTCGCGAGGAAATATTGTCAACCTGTGGAGAAAAACTACACAGAGGCGTAGACTATGTAAAAGCGGGCAACTGTGCGGGAAACTTTTCAAAAAATTCTTATTTTGCAGTTTTATATAGCGCGAACTCGACCCGATGGTGCCTGAGCCCTTAACATGAGCACCAGTTACATTACACAAGAACGCATTCATTTTTGGTAGGCAGGGGAAGATTAAGTGATTCGCCCAGAATCACGGGATGTTGCGGCGGCGAAGACTCAAACCTGGTTCCGCAGTTCCAAAGACGGCAGCTCTGGATGTCTTTGGAGCAGGGGGACCACACTGGAGGGCCAATGATTTGAAGCTGCCGAGACCTGAGAAGAGTCCCAGTGACAGGAGCAGTCCAGAAACTTTTATGCAAATGAGGTCGATATCTGTCGAATTTGAATAAACTATTATCTGAAGAATGTTTGAAAATGCATTCCCTAATATAAACTTAATGTAAATGACGTGAATGTGTGCATGATATTCAGAGTGGTAACTTTTCATGTAAGTGAATATTATTTCACGGGGTAGATCGAAGTCAAAATAAAAGTTTGGACTATTTACACACGGCCTCGTCATGCATTGCAGGCCACTGGTTAAGTGCCGGGTTAGGAAAACATGTTTAAGCATTTAAATAAACGTAAATCACCCCTGGTGGAACCCTGACAAGCAAAGGTCACCCATGCACAGGCCACAAAGTCTTGTAAAACAGCCAGCAGGCGAGAGCTTCGAGAAGGCGTCGTTGTCACTTGTATCTCACAATGGTTTGGTGAAATGGGATTTAATTGCAGAAGAATCGCCTAGGAGAGTGGTTTACAGGGGCCACGTTATTTTTTCCTACCCAAAAGTATTGTGGATTGCAATATTTTAAGCAAAATTGCACCGTTATTTTAAAATGCAACAGTTCGACAGATTCCAGAAAAATAAAGCGTAGCCCCAATTTAAAAACAAGCATCGATCTCTTGTCTTTATGGGGCCATGTGTTTCTAATTAGAAACACATGGCCCCATAAAGATAAGAAAGTGCTTTGCGACAGCAGCAAAGCAGGCGACCCAGTCCGGCTCGGAGGCCAAAGGGCGTTGAAAAGAAGACGACAGCTGGTAGGATAACGGAGCTTCTTTATTCACATCCAGTAAACATCGTGTCCCCGGCAGCAACTGCCGTAACTCCGCATTCTGTGTTCCATGCAAGGAACGCTCATCATAGAATGCACACGAGGACAGCATAGAGAGATCCCAACACACCCCCCTCCCTACACATAAAACAATTCCCAACACACCCTCCCTTCACATAAAAACAAACAGAAACTAACCTCGCAAAACAAAAGAAGCAAAACTAAAATCTAATATAATCCTGAAATTTGGTGGGAGGAGACCTAGTTCTAGAAAGGTTTTGTCGGGGAACAGTGTCCTTGGCAGGTGCAGGATTTCTCGGGCACACTACCCCCGGAGGCAAAGTCATACAAGGAGTGTCTACTCCAAATTTGCTTTTCACAAACTCGACTTTTGACTCAGGCACTACCGAGACAGCACACTTGTTCCAGACTTTCCCATTCTCCAGTACAACAACATGGTCTCTCACTTCTCTGACTTTAACAGGAACAGAAAACCGAGAGGAACCCTTACGAACAAGCACAGGTTTTTTAATCCTCACCCAGTCTCCTTGACGCACCGGAGACACTCTGACACGATCAGATGCATACTTAGCCTGAGCAACAGCCCTGACATCCACCACTCTCCCCAGTTTCTGCAGATCAACCTCCTTCCTTGACATCCAGTCTTTGTTTAGCTTGGAACCTGCTACTCTACCTCTAAGCAAGGTGAAAGGAGACATTCCAGTACTAGAGTGGGGAGTAATTCTCTTAGCCCACAGCATGTCAGAGATCACCTCCTTCCAGTGCAAACCGTTAATGGAGGCCAATTGTAATTGATCTTTGATCACCCGGTTAAGGCGTTCGACCAAACCATTACTACAGGGATGATAAAGGGAGGTGAGAATATGTTTGATACCATGCACTTTGAGGAAATTCTGCATCTCAACAGACACCAACTGGGTGCCATTATCAGTCACCAACTCTTCCGGAAATCCCTCCCGAAGAAAAACATCTTTTAAAAAATTGATGACAGTGGCAGAATTGATTCCTTCCACAAACCTAACTTCTGGCCATTTGGACATATAGTCAATTAAAACTAAAGCGTACTTGGGAGAACTGCCCAGACCACCAAATGGACCCGCCACATCAAAAGCCAATTTGCACCAGGGTGAGTCCTTGACTGGAATGGGACTGATGGAAGATGGATAGGTCACTTGAGTTTTATCACTCAAAACGCATGCACCGCAATCACGAACACAGTGTTCAATGGACCTATCGACACCCGGCCACCAAAAATCTTCTCTAATCCTCCGCTTCATGGCACGGATGCCCAGATGTCCTTCGTGGGCTAAATCTAAAACCTTCTTGCGTAAGGACACCGGAACAACTAGTAATCCACCCCTGCGCAGAATTCCGTCGACAAGAGACAACTCATCACCAATCCTCTTAAATGGAATTAGTTGAGAAGGAAGAACAGAATTATTGGGCCAGCCATGAGCTACAAAATTCATCACCTTGCTGATCTCAACATCATCAGATAGAGCTAGCTTCCAATCAACTTCGGACGAGGCAGCACCAGAATCAGCTATTGTACTAACAGCACACACCATTACCAAATGCTCACCCTCAGGTTCACGAACATTCTCAGCTAGGGGTAACCTAGATAGGCAATCAGCTACACAATTTTTCACACCAGCTACATACTCTAAGCGGTAATTAAATTCATTCAGTCTATACTGCCATTTGGCAATACGAGGAGTGGCCCTTCCACCACCCTGGGTGGTAAAAAGATCCACCAAAGGTTTGTGGTCAGTCCTGAGGACAAAATCATTGCCCCACAAAAAATTGCGAAAATACTGTACACCCCACCATAGAGCCAATGCTTCCTTTTCAATTGTAGAATAAGTCCCTTCAGCACCCCGGAGTGTTCTAGAGGCAAAAGCAATGATTTCCTCCCTATTGTCCGATCTTTTCTGCATAAGAACAGCCCCAAGGCCCACATTGCTAGCATCAGTGGTAACAATGCAGCGATCGTTAATGTTGAACAATTTGAGTGGGCGTGCCTGAACAATTGCTTCTTTCAACAACTTGAAATCGCATGCACACTGGTCTGACCATACATACTTTGCATTTTTTCCAAGCAGACCATGCAAACACACTGTCCTGTCAGAGAAATTGGCCACAAATTTAGCGTAGTACTCAACTAGTCCTAGAAAAGAACGCAGCTGATCTTTACTCTGCGGTTTTGGTGCATTTTGGATGGCATCAAGGAGCTTAATCTTGGGTTCTACTCCCCTTGCAGAAATATGGTGCCCCAGATAATCTACACCCTCTTGAAGGAATTAGCATTTGTCTTTCCTCAATGTTAACCCGCTAGATTTAACAATCTCCAATACCTGCTTGACTCTGGCATTGTGCTCAAGAACAGTTTTTCCATGAATCAATATGTCGTCTTGGAAGAACACGACCCCCGCAGTGTTCTTAAACAGGTTTCCCATAAGACGCTGAAACACTGCGGAAGCCGACGCTAAACCAAACGGCATACGTAAATAACGGAACGCCCCGTCAGGAGTCACGAATGACTTGAGGTGTCTCTAGTCTTTGCACAATTCGATTTGATGGTAAGCAGAAGATATGTCGAGTGAAGAGAAATATTTCGTACCCTCCAAAGTTGACAACATCTCATTGATGTTGGGCAAGGGTTGGCGGTCCACCCATATGCAAGAATTAAGGTCGCGCAAGTCCACACACATTCTAAGGGATTTATCTGCCTTGCGCGCCAAAACAATGGGTGACAACCATTCAGACCCTTCAATAGACTCAATTACTCCTATGGTAAACAACCGCTCTAATTCTTGTCTAAGTTCACTACGCATGCTAAGCGGTACTTTGCGCACTTTGTGTGCAACAGCCTTGACACCCTCCTTAAGAACAATGCGGTGTTGAAATCCCTTGAGCTTGCCTAATTTGCCACTAAAAATTTCAGGGTAACATTGAATCCAATCATTCTGCGATAACAACTCAGTTGTAATTGTGTTCACAGGGGAAACATCAGGAAGACTGGAATAATATTGTTTGGCTTCATGTTTGGATAAGACCATATCAGGATGATTGGGATCAAGGATGATCCCGAGCTCACCCTGTTCCTCCCATCACAACAAATTTGCACCTTCTTTTACCACAAATACAGTACCTCGTGCAAAATCCCCCTTGAATTCTAAGTTGCCTAAAAATTTACTTAAAACCTCAACTCTTTTACCATTATAAGCAAAGATCTTTATGCTGGACTGGACAACAGGAATGTCGCCCAAACTTTCAAAATCTTTGACATTAATGAGGGTAAAAGGAGAACCAGAATCAGGAAGAAACTTCATGTTTATGCCGCTCAAACTTATGGTACATGCGGGAGATTTTCTTCTATGAGGCTCTATAATGGAAGCAATTTCTACTACACCATCCGATTGAATGGAGGAAGAGGACAACATCAATAATTCATAACTTTCATTATCTTCCCTATACTCAGCATAGTCTTCTTCAATAGCTCTCACAGTTCGTGGCGGTCCCTTGTGAGGCACAGTCGCTTTGCACATGCGTGCCAAATGTCCTTTCTTCCCACACTTGAAACAAGTCTGATTTATAGCAAAACAAAACTTGAAATTGCCTAAATGTGATCTACTTCCACAACGATAACAAGATAGATCTTGTCCCTCAGCTTTGGATTTAGGCAAATTAGGTGCAGGTGAAGAAATGCGAGGAACATTCAAGTTGATTCCCTTGGTCGGTTTGACAGAAGGTTTTGTGCTAACTAATTTGATCTCGCTAGATGACGAAGATGGCACAGATACACTCAATTCCTTCATGCAAAATTGAGAAGTTCAATACTTCTCGCTAAAATGAGAGCAGTTTCTAAATCCGGATCTTCAGAAGACAAAAGTTTCTCCTGAATCTTCTTGTTGCATGTGCGTTCAATCAGCTGATCACGGATTATTTCATCCCTGAACTCCCTGTAATTGCAAGAAACCGCTAGGGTCCTAAGGGCTGCAACAAAATCGTCTATGGATTCTCCAGGAATCTGTGCACGTTGCAGAAATTTGTGGCGCTCCAATACTATGTTTCGCCTGGGATTAAACCTTTTGTCCAACGTTTTAACAAGAGAAGCATATTCATCAACAATTAGCGAATCGCCATCATTACCTCCACTAATACATGTTCTTACGAGTTCAAGAGGTAAAGTTTTTAGAATAGTTCTCCCCTCCGCACCCAAATTATAGACAAGCAAAGCTTTTTTCTTTTTGGAGGTAAAAGTGTCACCATCAACGCCTCAAGATAGGCCTCAAACGTCTCCTTCCACTGTTGCCACATAACAGGAGGAGTACCAGGTGACTGCAAGAAGGGAGGTGGTGCAATTACATGATCCATTTGTGTGGGTGAGTTGCTGCCCCACAAATCAATGTTATGCTGCCCCACAAATCAATGTTACTCTTGAATCACTATACAATGGTAAGAAATGCCAGGAAAATTCCCAGAAGACTGGCACAATATGGCATATACATCTGCAACAAACAGAAACTGTGCACCAACAACCAGTCTAGAAGACTGTACTCTTGTGCAAAGTGTGGCCGATGAGGGTGAGAAATTTCCACCTGAGAAGCAGCTCAGCAGTGAAAGTCCAGTGAAATCTGAACGCGAGGCACTGCTCGTTGATATGGTATCAAAATTAGGGTGACAGCATCAATGGAGACGTCGGTTGCCAAGGTGACCATGTGATCTTCAGCAGCGTGACGCGCGCCGATAAGCGCGCCGGTTGTCAGGGCGATGTGCGCCGATGCACGCGTCGATGGCCGCTACTAGTAACTCGCGCGCCACAGCAAAGGGATGGCGAAAGCGAGAAAAAGAAGATAAGAGTAATCTCACCGGGATCACAGGTCCTCAGGGGAAAAGGCACGCAGCGTCTGAGATGGCGGCTTCACAGGATTCGCAGAGCGTCGAAAGTCTTAACGTTGCCTCGAAGTGGAGAACAACCACAACGTCCAGCAACACACAGTGGGGGAGACAGGATACTGGACAGCCCGTCGCCACTGAAAAGAAGACGACAGCTGGTAGGATAACGGAGCTTCTTTATTCACATCCAGTAAACATCGTGTCCACGGCAGCAACTGCCGTAACTCCGCATTCTGTGTTCCATACAAGGAATGCTCATCATAGAATGCACACGAGGACAGCATAGAGAGATCCCAACAGGCGTCAACCAAAAACCCTCATTTCCAATGGCAGGCCACCGTTTAGCATAAACGGTGACGCCAGCCAATGGAAATGAGGGGCGGGGCTTAAAGCCCTTTTCTGAAAATAACTCTCTCACAAAATCTCTCGTCGAGGCGAGCAGCGCTTTGCGCTGCAACGCCACGCGAGACCTAAAAAGGATAGGCATGTCGTGCCCCTCCGATTGACCCCCCCCGCCCACCTACACAGTTTCGATCACTGGTAGTAAACATTCTTTACCTAAAATCGACCATGGGAAAAGTCCACTTCTCACCT
The DNA here is from genome assembly GCA_963921515.1 of Calotriton arnoldi. Classification (NCBI taxonomy): domain Eukaryota; kingdom Metazoa; phylum Chordata; class Amphibia; order Caudata; family Salamandridae; genus Calotriton; species Calotriton arnoldi. The sequence goes on from CAWUFW010000861.1 coordinate 2,538,574, forward strand.
TACGCCCAGTTCTTCACAGAGGTCCCACAGTATAGTCAGCCGATTTGGAGTTCTTCTGCATTTATAAAATAGCTCTTCATTGGCATTCCCGTTCCTTGCAGCAATTCTTCAGGTCCAAGTCACGAGACCCATTAAAACTTTATCTACAGTGCCTTCTTGGAATGATTTTGCCTGGCTAAAGACGAAAGCACTCCCAGAGCGGATTTGTGGCAGGCTGTCTCCGTCCACAGCACTCGAGAACCTCTGCCGAGAGCTGATCATCGGCTTTATTACTCTATCATGTGTCTTGTTTTCACAAGTGTAATGTTTAAAGCTCATTGCAAATTTTAAGTTAACACACAGCGCTTTATCCCGTCAATGTCGTATCAGCCATATTTTCATTTGTCAGCGCCAGTGGTCCTACCATTACCACAGTAACAGATTTGTGTAAAAAATATTTGAATATGTCGGTCATAAAAAACGTCGACCATATTCACATTTGTCAGCAGTAATCTGCGCGGTGCTTGATCTTACCACAATACTGGTTCATATAGTGTAAGTGTATCTTACACTGATGCCAGTGGTATTTAAACCAACTACGTTTTGTGGCATTTGAAAAAAACACAACAATAAAAAATAATAAATTGGGTCGAAAGTTTTAATGCAGACAAGTTGAAATATCGCTGGGAAAAATATCATAGTGCCATAGGCATACAGAAAGCGCGGCTGCGGAAATGCAGATTTGAATCCCGACGTGGGTTCAACATCCGGTGAATCTGAGCAAACTCACAGCAGTCCAATACCTCTGACAGCATGTTGCCATTATGGAAGAAGGCCTCGCCCTTCAGCATGCACAGCCAATGGTAGATAAAAGAAATGAAAAGCGGGATGCCTAATTAAGAAAAAATTAAGCAAAAGCAAATGAGACTAGCGGCCGCCATTGCCGAAGTTCAGGTTTTTTTTTGCTCCCTTTCTGTTAAGCGGGCCATGGTGGCCGCTTGTTTGTATTTGCAGCGCGCCATGCGGCTTTCACTTTATAATGCGAGTGCTGTGAGGGAGGGCAGCTGTTCTTAAAGTGAAAGCACGTATGGTGCACTGCAAATACACACAAGCGGCAGCCATTGCCAAAGCCGGTATTCAGTTGTTTTGCGCTCATGTTGTTTTGGCGGCTGCTTGTTTGTATTTGCAGGTGCCATGAGCTCTTTCACTTTAGGAATAGCTGCCACCCCATACAGCACTCTCAGGACAGGACGCGAGTGCTGTATGGGGCGGCAGCTATAGTTAAAGTGAAAGCGTGCACAAGCGGCTGCCATTGCCGAAGCACGCGTCTCACGAGTGCTGTGTGCTGCACTTTAAGTAAGTGGCAACCATTATTAAAGTGAAAGCAGACGGGCGCCATTGCTATGCGCTCTGTCGTGCTTGCTTTGGCAAGACATGAATTAAATAGTGCTTCCTACTGTCTAATGAAAACTGGGGTGTAAGGACACACGTAAGAGGGGCTGTCCTTTTGGGAGGTAACAACTGAAGACAGGGAGGTACTAAGGAGGGACTAACAAGTCTATTAGCAAATCAAAAGCCAACATTTATAAAGGACAGTCACAGCAGACAATTAAAAAGATGGAAGGAGAGTGGGTGAAGCTTCAAATCCATATCTCAATACAGCATGTCTCGAAAAGACAGTGCAAGAGCTGCCTAGGCGAGACCTAAAAAAAACTTGCTCAGGCTGGTACCGATGTCCTGGGGTGTTTTCACACCCCTTATTGGATGTCGCCACTTGGAAGCCTCAGAAAACGAGCTGGAAAACCACTATTTACAGTGGTTTAAGCTCGTTTTCCCTGCCACCATATGATATCAGCTCCTCACCAGGAGACCGTGTGATGAGAGCCGATATGGTGTCACGCGGTGGCACCGTGTGAGTTGGCAGGTATGCAAAGGCGAGAAAATAACCTGGGGTAAATAATGCTCGCATGGTAGGATTTCACAGTGCAGTTAAGAGGGGAGGTACTGCCATAAACGGAATTATCTGGATGATAAATCATGGGGCCCTTATTGGCCCTTTGAGGCAACGTGAGCTGAGACGCGACCTCATTGATGCCCTCTTGCTAACCTCTGATTGGTAATGACTTCCAGGAGAGGGGCAACCTATTAGCCGGCCAGCCTTAAACATGCAAGACAGAGGAGTAATTAATAGATAATAGATGGGTGAGCCAGCCAAGATTCAATCCATGGTTTGCAGATACATCTCAGCAGCAGGAGGTTGGGCATTGAGCGTTCCCACAGGCCCTAAACATCCAGGGACATCAGAAAGATAAAAGGAAGAGAGGCGACTGCTGGTCATCGACTTATAACAATGGGTCCCCTCCCCCCAGTGGACATGAGCAAGAATTGAACTTACTAAGCAGCCTTGGCACTGTAATGTATCCAGTGACCCCCTTACACGTTCTGGGGAATCCAGGCAAGACTTATTTTGGGGGCCCTTGTAGGGTACACATTTGAATTGTATTACGTATTTTCTGCTAATTTATAATGTAAACAATACTATATCATATGTTAAACTTTAGCGGGGGTCACAAAAAACGGTTGAAATATGTCTTGACTGGGACCCCAAAATCCTTAGGATGACACTGGGTGGAGGAACAGAGGTAGAGGCAGGCAGAGAGGAAGAGAGAGGTTTAGATAAACTTAATACATAGTAGAGAGAGAAAGTTCATTTTCCCAGATGGTCCCTTGAAATGGGGTGGCCCTCAGTAATTGCATACTTTACCCATGCCTTAAAACGTCTCTGAATGTAACCAGTAAAGGTGGGGCCCATAGCAGCGCTGCCCAAGAGGAAAAGTCCTGCCTGAGGCAGCAGCACACTCACTTGCCCTCCCAACATTTCGGACAAATACGAAAAAGCCTGGTTTCGCCAAGCCACACGCAGAGAGGTACTGGGGCTCAGTGCGTGGAATGAGCTCCTGTAAGGGCTTTAATCACCTTGGGGCTGTGACAGCAATCCCTTGACCGAAGGGGTGTCCGCCTGATCACACGTTGGCTTTCCTCTTGAAAGGGTCCACCATCATTCAGGTGCGCTAGGGATGCTAAAAGATCCAATGGGTACCCATAAAGCGCTGGTACCCAAAGTTTTCCACGTTAAACAAATTACAATGTGCTGCAGAACCCTTTGGGGTGGTGGGGGAAGGAGTGAAGGTGGCGGCCTGAGTTGGATAGTCCGTACCGGTCCTGAGCACACACTGCCTGGGACAGGGAGCACATGTTATGCTGTTCACAATCAGGCTGAGTCTACGCCCTGGTCTCACCTAGCTGGACTAGGCCCATCACACGGTACTACAACTAACTTCCAGCGATGTTGCTCTGGCTAGGAGCCATCATTGTACTCAGGGGCGTAGCTTGGTCTGTAACATTGGGGCGGAGAGCTTCAGATTTCCCAACAATCACACTGGCATATATTGTTAAAAAACTTTATACGACAAGCAGTATGCATGGGGGGCTTAAGGGGTAGTGGAAAGGGAGAGGAAAGCGGATTGGTAGGAGTACTAAACGAGAGAAAACAATATTTTGTCAAATTGCTAAAGTTTTTGAGGACTTTCAAAATAGAGAGAGGGAGAGATTGTGTGTGCGTTTTTGTCTGTATGTATGTAAAAATTCCTGGTGAAATTAGACAGACAAGACACCTCACCATACCCAACTGAAAGCACCTGTACCCAACTATTTATCAGGAAATACATTTATTAGGGAGGTGTAGCACCCCAAATACCCCCCTGAAGTTACGCCCCTGATTATACTATCTGCTGTGATAGAATGAGGGTGAGGCTGCTCGGAGCAAAGACGCGGCTGCTGTATGCCACCAGCTATCGCTGGCGATTCAAAAGATATTGGTACACATGAGGTGGGCCATGTGCCCTTTTACCCACCAATCAGGGATACTCATAGGCGGCTCGATTCATCCAGACTAGCAATGGGTATAAAGATTGGCTACGTTTGTCCATAAGTCGACCAGGCGAAGTCCTGGCACAGAGGGAAAATACATTTCCTAAAGACAATGCTGTCAGCCCTGCTTAGCGGATCCCTTCACAAATCTAAGATCTTGCAGCAAAAATGTGTAAACATACTTTAGTCTAGCCTGGGATAAATGTCACAAAAGCAGGACAGCAGCGGTGGAATCACTGAGTCACCTTCCATGCCATCGCTTCATCACTTTTGAAAGTGCTAGCTGTGATTGATGAAGGGAAAATGCCTCATCAGCCAATAGGTGTGCAGCAAGCACTCTTTTTCAGACCAAGCACACAACACCTGCTAATCAAATGCTGTACTAAAGCTGCCAACATGTCGGAGGAACAAAAGGCCCCATCTCAGTAATGCTTCTTAGAACCTTTGTTATGTTGACCAATTTAGGTCTGGCAATAGCGACGCTGTCAACCCAGACCTAAAAATGGGCTGTTCATCCCTTGGTTCAATAGTAACAAAAAAACTGCTATAATTGTGATGTGGTAGGCCCCTCAGTCCCATAGGCCCTGGTGGCACCGCACCTGCTGCACTATTGATATCCATGCCACTGGATGGCACCATATCATCAAGCGGCACAACATTGACCCACATTTTTCTTCTACAAACCACTGTAGGAAAGTACTTATTCCAGCTAAGGAGTTCCAGGACTACAAGTTCCAGCATGCAAAGAAAAACCTGTACTAGCTCAGCTAGTCACACATGGACCTGGGGAACTTGGCATCTATGCTTCATGCGTCTTCCACCAGTGCCTAGGTGCCAACAGGTACCATATTACATGTGGCCCATTTCAAATAGCCATGCCTTTTTAGCCAACAAGTTCTGGGATTGATGCCCCCTGTAGCTTATCAAAAATACATAAACAATTGATATTTTCTGTCAGGGCAGAGATGGCAAGACACACAGTTTTAAATTCGGCTTTTCAGTAGTTTGCATCCCAGCCATCAATTAGGGCTCAATACTTGTCAGCCATTTCTCTTGCTTTTTCCTGCCCTGTTGTTTGTGAGAGGGAAGGCTGGGTATAGGGTGGCAAGTGCAACTGCAGGAGTGCTTCACACCCCACATGAAACCTCCACACAAGGCATTGCCAAACTGGACTTTGAATCCTCAGACACAACTACAAACCTTAAAATGCACAGTTTAGGGGGAAGGGGGCACATGCTCCCTTGAAGGTATACACCTACTCATACAGAGTTGCCAAATGTCTTAGCCACCTATGTGTGCAGATCGTCCAGTAGAGGCTTTCACATTGTGCATTATTTAAAGGAAAGGCTACAAGACCCAAAATGCAAAGCAAAACCTGGACTGAATTAGCTACTCACGCGTGGAACTGGGAAACATGAGTGCTCTTAGGAAACAGGCTCACAAAATTATAAGTAGCGTCCAGGTCACATGACTCCATTTTGAATGTAAATTTGGTACAATTCCAGTTAGAATGAAGCAGGGTCTGGTGGCTCAGTGGACTAATGCGCCCACTGCAAAGGCGTGTGTTTAACCCCATTATCACATGTTCAAATCCTGGCGGGTCCACTCAGGTTTTCGTTCATCTGAGGTCGATAAAATGAGTACCATTGAGTTGGATAACAATAAACATCTTGTATTCAACACCAAGATGCCTATGGATGAACGTCTGCTTTACACATATTAGGTTACCAGGACACTGGTGCAGCAGGCTTTTCTACTTGTGAAGCGTCAGCGATATTATCCATCTTAAGATTGGCCAATGTAGTTATATTCAATGCCAGATCTCTGCTCCTTCTGCACACCGTCTACTCGCCCTGCTGACACACTACCTCTGTCTCTAATGCTCACCAGTAGCGACTGGCGACCCTTGAAAATGGTGTACCGTGTAAGGGCTGATGGGCAGACATTCACTCTCCTTTTAACCAATGAACCTCACTAAAAACCTTACTGCCCACCACAGTGAGAGTCCCTAGAGGTGTGGGCCCTGTGACACAGCATCATCTGCAGCGCTCACCTCTCTTGTGGTCATGCTGTCGAGGAGCAGCCTCAACTGAACATGTGTGAGCTGAGAAATGAAAAGAAAGCCTTCCTGCTGGTGTCTCTGTTCCTATGAAGAGCCCGGGTGCACTGTTTTATGAGCCCTTTTGGTGGAATATTACTGGGGGTCCAACCAGAGTGTCCCTCAGAAGTTACTGTCTGTGGCGTATATGGTGGCAGTCATTATTGTCAAGATTGTTGGTCCCATTGGTTAATTGAAGTGAAACAAATACTACAGTTCCCTGAATGCACTTATTTGTTAAATGAAAGTTCAGTATTGGAAGTCTGGTAGTCTGTCCATGCTGAGCAGTCTGACAATTCTCTTTTCCCTAAAGGTGTGGAAGGAGGAGCTCGTTTGTTAAGAAACACATGAACACACCACAGAACCCTCATTCTAGCCTCATAGACCTGAAAGAGTTCCATTTTTGTATCGTTACCAGATGGCTACATGTCCCCAATACCAAATGTTACCATCTTGGGCTTTACTTATTATAAATCATTCTTTTTAGCTGTGCAAATTGAATCAAATGAAGTGAACCAGGCCTACAACTCCCAGAATGCACTAGGTTGTAAAATGAAAACCCAGGCTTGGGGCAGCACGTCCTCGGTGACATAAAGTCATCTCATAAATTTACATTTAGATTGCCTGACCAGTGGCCTCCTCCCAACCTGCCACCAGCCTTCTGCCTGACAAGCAACATTATAACTTGTCAGGAAATTGTAGGACATTTTGGGTAATATTGCCAACTATTTGTCCTGTAAAAATGATTCTGTGTGCGTGCGTCATAGCATAAATAGCTTGAGGATGTGTGAAACACTTGGCTTTGAACTTGGGTAATTGGAAGGCGGGTTTTGTGCAGGATGCGCTTAGCCACTCAGAGCTGTCGTCTCCGAATTCTTTACCCAGGGCCTGGTAAAAACCTTTAATCCTGTTTTCCTGCTGGCTCAGCGCTCGTGTGCAAAAAAAAAACTGCCAACACCCCAAAAAAATAATAGGGTGTGGGGAAGTGGCGTCCGTACTAATGGAGGTCGAAGACCCAAAATGTCTGCTACATACTTCATTCAAGATAGGCGAGGTGAGGCTCCCAAGCACAGAGCAGCAGCAAGAAACACAAAGAGCTAAAAAGAGGCAGCCAAAAGATTACATTTCATGGTCGAGTAAGTGTGAAATGTGCATGGCTTTCATCTGCCCCATGTCACCAGGGTGAATTTCAGCTGCGTCAGAACCAGTGGACAGCAGATGAATTTCTAAGAAGGATCCAGATGAGATGTGGAAGGAATGTGCATTTGTTTCCTCCTTCCAACCAAAACATGAGTTATTACAGCGAGGGCTGAAAAAGCAAGATGGCTGCAGCCTCCATCTTAAAAAGTGGAATTAAAGTATTGATTAGCTTAAATAAATGTTTTCTCATGATCAGGGCTGGATTTAGCCCTGGAGGCTTCTGGTGCGACAATCCTTGTTCATCCCCTCAACCCCCGCGTCTCCATAACCTCATTCTTCACTGATTCCCTCACCACTACCCTCCATTGGTGCCCTTCATTTTACTTTAACCCCTCTCTCATATTTAATTATTTTATAGTGCTACATATACCAAAGTAGTGTCACAGTGCTTTACACCACAAACATATACAGAGACAATGAGTCATACAAGTGTGTGAATCAAGGTATAGTAATTGTTACTTAAGACAACGAGGACTACAAGGTGTAGTAGGCATCACATGTCATCCAGACTGGTAGGCACTACATGTTAAGAGTGCTTGGTCTGGAGAAATGACAGGAGAGATTTACATAGGGCCCGATCTATTTTTTGGCAGACGGAGTAATCTCCATTGGCCTGGCGGAGGAATTAATGTCCACCTGGCCGAGAGTACTCCACCCGCCAAATTTAGAAATGACTGCCAAACCGTGACGGCGATTCCTGTCAATGCTTATTTAAGTTTGACGCACTGCTCCGTCAGCATTTAATATATTTTGATTTTAAAAAATGAAATGCAATTTTCTTTTTGAAAAAAAAAAAAAATGCTGCCCTCGCCATGGGAGATCTCTCCCATGGCAATGGGAGCATTGTGCAGTTTTCACTGTCCCTGATCTGTATTTCTTCTCATCTAAATTAGGTGGGCAGACGCAGAGGTCAGCCTGCAACGGCCCTCACTTCGTCGGGCCATTAGAGGGGTGTACCCATGGCAGAGACAGAGTAATCTTCTTCATGGTTACGCCGGTGGTCCGCCCGCATATAAATCTGGCGGGTAGACCATTATCTTGGCGGAAGGATACTCCGTCACCATTGTGATGAAGTATCCTTACCACCAAGACATAAATCGAGCCCTGAGTTTCTATGCAGCAGAGTAACACTTTACCACTTTGCATGGGTACTGTATGGTGCAACACACATGCAAAGTTGGAAGGCTTTGGTGAAAATAAATATTTTCTACAACTTTACGCCTCCTTGCAGGAGGCGTAATTTTTTTATGCAAATCCCTTTCTACTGAAGTTAGTAGATTGGGATTAGCGTCAAAATCCATGGATGGGTGCATGGGAATGTCCATGTACCTACCACCCATGGTACGCCTCCTTGACGCAAAGTAAAGCGTAGTGCTACTTTGAGTTACTTTAGGACTACTTTACAATGCATTTCAGAATTTTCGTTGGAAAGTAAACTCCAAACCAAGACTGTACCAGGCTCGTGTCACCTTTGTGATGCAAACCTGGCGCAAAATGTTAGTAAATCCATCCCATGAACGCAGGTTTTTAAAACGTAACACAAAGTTTGGGGCGTTGTACGAATAAAATTGTATTACTACCCAATTTAACACGTCTTAGGAACTTTAGAATAACAAAAGATTAAGTGGCAAAAACAATAAGGTTCTAAACCTATGCCTTACTATGTGCACACAGAGCTTTGCTGCCAGTTCATAGCTCACTGTGTGATATATCAGAAGGATTGTAACTTATGAACTCTATTTAACAAATGGATCTCTGTGGCATAACTTACTGAGCTATCTACATAAAATATACATAATTGATCTGTATGTTACATGTTGTGCTTTGCAGTTGGAACATTAATCATCTATGTTACTTTATCTTTATCATGAGTCAAACCACAGATCTTTCCATCAAGCGCATTAGCTACCAGAGTTATAATGCCATTGTTATTATCCCCTGAAAAATGCCTGTCACACAAAGATCTCTGCAGGCTCCCTTTACATGCTTCAGCCTGTCATGCAAAGGGCGCCCCCTCTAGCTTGGCGCCCTGCGCGGTGGCACCGGCCGCACCACCCTAAAGCCAGCACTAATCAGGATGAATAAGCAGGCATCCTTCCTCTGACATATTTTATACCCATTGCTCTTATTCACATTTTGGAAATATTTTGTAGATTGATAATTCTTAGGAAGATTTTGTGCAAACCTAAAGCAGTGCCACGTAATATAAATATTGAACTAATGCATCAGTTACCAGATCTAAAATTAAGGAAGACAGATCTATTGGTTTGTTGTTGAGATCTGCACATAGCACTATCCAGAGGAATTGCAACAGCCTCCCAATTAGTTAGTCAAACATGGCGGTTCTGTTTACGCAGTCAAAAAACATATCAGTATTGGATATGAAAAATCATATCTACGAGATCGTTATAAACAGCAACCAAGGAATTTGACAATTTATAAAATAAAATCTCCCTAACATGAATGCATCTAAAATATGAAGAAACTTAGCCAATGAAGTTATTAAAAATTTAGCAATGAGGTGAGAGAAATCCGCATGGAAAAATTTACAGAACCAACTACATGGGGGGCAGCGACATTGAGGAGGCGGGGAACAAAATAGCTCACCAGAGCTATCGGGGGGCAAGCGAAAAATCCAGGAATTTCATGCAATAATCTGACCTCATGTTTGACCGCTGAGCAGATCCACAGTCTTATAGGAGAATTTTGTTGGATTTCATAGTGGTTAGCAAACCTCATCTGACAATACGTTCCAATGCATTACTCAAGCTTGGCGATATTGTAGAACCTCTGTGGGTGTGTAACGCAAGAGTCTCATTTATGAGATATACATGCCTCGTTCCACAGTGTTCAATAAGTGATCTTGTTCCTCTCTTATGAGTTTAGATTAGGGGTCTTCAACCAGTACCCCGTGAGCTACTGTAGCTCTCCAGCTACCTCTGAGTAGCTCACCTGTGTGCAGCACAGCTTATTAAAAGCTTTTGCTTGGTTGAATTAATATACACATAACAAAATTGAGATTATACAACACTTATAATATTAGCAGCTCTCAATGCATTTCATTGAACATGAGTAGCTCTCAGTACAGAAAAGGTTGGAGACCCCTGGTTTAGATCTTAGGGCAAAGACACCTTCGGTTAACTGTAAGGTGCATATTAATCGACAAAGTAATCAGTTCCTGCCTAATTTAAAGGACTTATCCATAAAGGAGTTAGCTGATATTTCTAATGGCACTTAGTGTCAGTGGGGCACCTGCCTCCCTTGTTGAATCCGTAGGTGGTGAGAGATACTGAAGGGGGTATAGAACAGACCTCCGGAGTCTGGCTTTCTCATCCACACAGTCAACTGTTTAGGTGTCCACCTCATTCCATGTCATCACAGACACTGTCTCCAGTCCTGGTCTTTCAACCACAAATCATTGCTGTCTGGTGTGTCAGTCTAATTAGCACAATGATAGCTGTCCAGGACTACACCACCCAAAATGCATTAGGTTGTCATGTTAAAGCACTGGAATTGGAACAGTGTCTGTAAAGGCATGGAGGGTGTCTCACCAGCTTAAAGTCGATAATGAAATACATGGCAGAACATTAGGTATGGCTAGGTAGGTAGACAGGCTAAATGGGGCTTCGGGTGAAGAGAAAAAAAACAGTTTTCTTTTCCCAGTCCTTCATCACTGACAGTCACCCACAATAGGCATTCTAGAATGTTGTTTTGACTTCTGTTTGGGTGTTGTGAAAAATTGTGACATCATTCACCAATTGTCCCTTTAAATAGAGGGATTTATAGGCTGCCGACAGCAAATTTGGTGTGTTTGCAAGAACTCTGTGTTTTTCTCCCACTTGTTGGGGTCTGTTTGCAAGAAATGGCATTAATGAGATAAGAGTTTGACGAGTCACAGCGAGGTAATATAGTCCACCGTTTTAAAGTAAGGCAACTTTGAGATGGGCCTAGTAGAGTTTGCCTCACTTCATATCTACGAGGACCAGTGCAGTCACATAATGGGAATGAAGTCCAGCTAGGTGTCAGATATGATGATGAATACAGTCCTGGGCATTGCTCAGTCAGTGCTAGAAATGTCCTGACACGTGTTTCGTGATTTTTGCCATTCATTGAAGAAGAATATCTCCTCCATTCAGTGATGTTTGCTTTTGAGATGAATATTTGTTCTTTGTCCGAGTGAGTGCAAAGGGAGAGACCAGCTGAGATGGGAATTCTGCAAGGAGAATATATATAGGAGGAAGGGGCGTGATGTGCAAGCTGGGGTGGGAGAGGATTGTGTGTCTGTAAAGTAGCAATATCCTTAAAAGGATGGCGCAACCTAGGAATACGAGCATTGGCAAAGCCAATAGGTCTGGGTGTAATGTACTAACACACGCAACGTTGGAGCGAGACAAATGAGAGGGAGTCAGCAGGAGCGGACAGAGGGCTGTAATTATAAAGTAGTCCCTCTTGCATTTCAATGCAATCACTGAAGTCGAGATGGATTGGTACAGCCAAAAAGCCAACTGCGTTAGATAAGAGATGAATACTCCATTGGGCTGAGCCAATAGTGTGATTGACAAAGTCTCAAACCAATGGATAAAAGGGACAGACCCAATGCCCACTGTGTGTATATTGTTAGCAAAATGTCCTTTTGCCAGCTTTGCTGTCAAAACACAGAATTAAAAAAAGCAGCCTTAGAAATGTTGGCCTATCAACCCCAGACTGCAGCAAATATGTCATCCCAGCCTTCTATTTTTGGGAGGCAAAGTGAGGTTCTTTCAATTAGCAAATTTTAGAAAGGAAGGCTCAAAGACTGCGTTTTGTAATTCTTATTTCATGGTTTGCTTTAATACACGGGGCGTCAACCTGTGCAAACTTTGTAGCAGCCCATCAGGAAATCCCTGCCTCCCCTTCTTCACCCAAGGCACTGCTCACCAGGGCCCTGTTTGAGTCAGAGGTCATGTAGGGATCAGGGCCATTAAATAAAAGTGGTGTGGTGAGCAAAAGAATGATGGATTAAACCCAGATCCTTGTGACTGGGGGTGAATGTTTGCATTGTCCAGCATTCTGTCCATCAATTGTTTCTTTTGCATATGTCACCCTAAGTGGGAAGGGTATGCCCAAACGTGGGTCCCGTGCTCACTACACCACTGGATTCAAGCTAGCCTGGCTGATGAAGGGTGATGCCCTGAAACCGGTCCCAGGATGCTTGTTTCCGGTCCAGGGAGGACCTGGCTTGGCAGTTCGGGCTGGACTGTTCCATAAGGAACAGGGTCAAGACTGATTTGCATATGGCTGGGTCCAAACTGTGGTGGTGTGGTGAGCAAAAAAATGATGTAATAAACCCAGATCCTTGTGACTGGGGGTGAATGTTTGCATTGTCCAGCATCCCGTCCATCAATTGTTTCTTTTGCATATGTCACCCTAAGTGGGAAGGGTATACACAGACGTGGGTCTTGTGCTCACTACACCACTGGATTCAAGCTAGCCTGGCTGATGAAGGGTGATGCCCTGAAACCGGTCCCAGGATGCTTCTTTCCGGTCCAGGGAGGACCTGGCTTGGCAGTTCAGGCTGGACTGTTCCCATAAGGAACATGGTCAAGACTGATTTGCATATGGCTGGGTCTAAACTGGGGTGGTGGGTGAGCAAAAAAATGATGGATTAAACCCAGATCCTTGTGACTTGGGGTGAATGTTTGCATTGTCCAGCATTCCGTCCATCAATTGTTTCTTTTGCATATGTCACCCTAAGTGGGAAGGCTATGCACAGATGTGGGTCCCGTGCTCACTACACCACTGGATTCAAGCTAGCCTGGCTGATGAAGGGTGATGCCCTGAAACCGGTCCCAGGATGCTTGTTTCCGGTCCAGGGAGGACCTGGCTTGGCAGTTTGGGCTGGGCTGTTCCCACAAGGAACAGGGTCAGGACTGATTTGCATATGGCTGGGTCTAAACTGGGGTGGTGTGGTGAGCAAAAGAATGATGGATTAAACCCAGATCCTTGTGATTGGGGGTGAATGTTTGCATTGTCCAGCATTCCGTCCATCAATTGTTTCTTTTGCATTAAATAATCACAGCCTTACTGGCCTTTCACAATCCACTAATATGCTCCTGCGGCCCCTGTTTTCTATGTATTTAAGCAAACTACTTGTGTAGGGAGTGTGGATTCTGGGAGTAGTGCTATGACGAGCCTTAAGACATAATCCCAGCATTCCCACTTGACCACATTGTGTGATTCTGGACAAATCCCTACCAACCTTAACCTTACCTTGAAACATTTCAAGTACTTAAGCATAGGCTAACCCCAGTGATAACCAAAATGTAAGCCCAGGACAAGTACATTTCCTATTGTTGCCCGAGTCCCAAAAATACACAGTTTTTAGGTCTCGGTTAGACAGCGCATGTTCTGTCTCGAAGAAAGCTGCTGTTTACAGTCTGTGAGTTTCAGCCCGCCCATAGGCTTACCATTTGCTCGCTCCATCGTCGCTTTCATATCCTTTGTCCCCGTTTGTCCATGGCATGCATGTGTCATGCCTCTTCTTGTGTTTAGCCCTCCCCAGAGAATGGACCATGTACTTGTGTCCATCCACTGCTCCTGTTTTAGGAGCTACTTTTTTCTTTGTGTTTGAGCACTCTACACGGGTGCTCGTATTTTCACTTGCTCCGTCTTCTGTTGCCTCTTTCACCCTCCTACCTGCTCCATCCTATCCCCAGCCAGATCGCCCTCACGTTTGCTAGCCTTTCACACTGTACACTTTTGTGAGTACCTCACACCAGGGTTCTCATGTGGGTTAAAAATCACACACAGTATCTCACATACAAGTCTGGTTTGTTAGCATCTCACACTAGTTTTCCATGTTAATGAGCCTCTTCTGACCCACGCTTCTGTTTCTAAGCCTACTCTACACGAGCCTTCCTGTGTTTGTGAGCAGAACACACTGTAGCAAGCATTACATACAAAATGCTTTGTGTGTTTGTAAGTCTCCCACATACTTTGTCATGCTTGTGAGCATCTCATGCACTACTCTTTTGTTTTGTGACCTTCCCGTGCGGTGTACTCATTTGTAAGCTTTTCTCGCGCTCTACACTTATTGCATTTCCAATTATCTGACTGGGCCTCTCGTGTCTGTGTTCATCTCAAACACCACACTTCCGAACATCACCCACACACATCTCGTACTGTATATCTCGGTATGCTCATTGTTTGTGTACATTTTCCGCTCAGCATCGTGCTTCTCGCGTGTGTACCTATATCTCACACACGCATCAGAGTATCTAATACACTGCTAGCTCTTCGCATTTGCAAGCATCTTGCACTCGCAGTGTGCATCTCGTCCCTCACATACGAGGCTTCTTTTATACGTGGCTCGTAGCTTCGCTTCTCCTGCCTGTGCGCATCTTAATGCACCCGGTTTGCAAGCATGGGATACAATCGCATTCTGGTGTATGTCGCTGCACAGGTGAGACAATCCCAAAACAACATTTTCTGGACTACAAACAATTCAAAATGGGCCAAAATGTCTTTGTGTATATGACCAGTCGAGTTTGTGTGTCACAGTAAAGGCAGTAACACGTTACACGAGGAAAACTTATCTCGTTCCTATTTGAACACTTGATAAGATGTGTTACAGCGTTCTAACGCCTTGTTGGGGAATGTAAGCGCTATATAAATGCACTTGTAATACAATGCGAATTTTGTCTTAGTGCACCTCTTCACATCCACACAAGGGCATTACAGGGTCAAAATGTGCTGCTACCTGTTATGTATTATTTAGTTTATGGACTCGTATTGCTCGCTAACGATTCTCGCGGCAGATAATTTTCTAGCAGTGTTTCAGGCAGCCTGATTGAATCTGGTGAATGTTTCTTGCTCCCATTAAAAAGACAACTGGAGGCTATTGGCGCTGCATTTCAGCAAGAAAAGATTGTATTTCAGCTAGCTTTCAGCTCCGAGGCCCCTGACAGATGTGTAACACTCCTAAAATCCTGCTTCAGTGCGCCCGGCATCTGTGCGTAGTCTTAAGATCAAAGGCCCCAGCCATCTTTCCACATAACGAGCAGGCTCGGAGTTAAGCAATACATATCAACAGCCAGAGACACTTGGACTGCGACTTATACAGCCGCCTTAACGCGCTTTGTACAAAACAGAAAATAAACAAAAATAAAGGGGCAAACCCAGACATCGAGGTTAAATCACGGTTTCCCTGCTTAAATTGTGTCCTCTTAGGCTGCATGGCTAAAATACATTAACATTAACAAGCCAATAGCTCTCGTATCGCCAAGACCTATTGGCTTTGCCAATGCTTGTTTCTTTTTGGGGTGGCTGGGGGTACTCTTGTACTTCCCTGGAACACTAAGTCATAAAAGTCAGACTGTGTGACTGGACATTTTTGTAAAGCTGATGCATTCTGGAACAAGGTGAGTGAGGAGCAAATGCCCCCTTGTCTGTTCTGTTTTGTAGTTTTCAAGAACTGTAGGCCCAGCGGGGTGGTGGGAGGGGGGCAGAGGTGGGGGGTGTTCAGATAGTGGTAGAGTCCATGAAAACAAGAATGCTTGGTAACTGGTGTTTTTTTCACTGCCTCTCCTGTCAGATGATCCAGGCCAGCCGGACCCTCATTGAATCCGCCGATGCAGTTCATGCCAAGATCATACAGGCCCAGAAGACTGGTAGGTGGCGGGGGGTGGGGCAGGTGTGCCTGCTGGGAGGGTGGTGCCAGGGGTGCTGGCTGCAGGGTGGACAGTGCTGTCTGGGGTTCCTCAGGGGGAAGTATTATCTGATCACTGGCTGCCTGCCAGCCTCCTAGACCAGGGGGGTCCAGCATTGGTCCAGAAGGGCTAGATCCATGCCAGACTTTCAATATGTTAACAGGAGGCAATAACATGAACCTAAATCTGAAATATTAACATAGGCTCTGTCAGTCCTGGATCAACGTTAGACACCCTTGTCTTAGATCATCTTACCACTGCCGCTCTGGTCGTTTTGCTGATGGAGTTGAAACAGAGCTGTTGTTGGTGACCCTTCACTCACCCTTATGTCAACTTTTCTTTGCCTCACACAGTAACATTCACAGTGACCTGTAAGAGAGCGAGGATTTTCACCGCTCCATACAAAATAAAAATATGTCTGCTGGGGGGCTCCACGTCCACTAAAATATACCCTTTGCAATGTGGGGCGGGGGTGGAGGGCATGCTGAAATCTGCACGGCCACTAGGTGGCGCCCTCAGACTGCTCCTGGTGACGCCTTATTGAAGCACAGCTCCTGACAGTGGCTCTAGGGTGCTGTGGAGTCTGTGGAGAGGCATGTCGATGGCACAACGATTTATCAGGTGTGAGTCTTTGTACAGGGGCAACACGGGTGTTGGGAAACCAGTAGCTGGCGAGTGTGCCTTACTTTGTCTACCAGATGGACTGAGAAAGGACAGCACAGCGGGAAGAGATGATCACCTGTAAAGGAAACAAGGATATTAAACATCACTTAAAACAATAACAGTTCCTTCTAAGGATGCATGTTTTCTCTGCACATTAAGCAGGAAAGCGTGCATGACGCACTGGGGTAGGCACGTGAGAAAAAACATATTTACAAAGTGCAGTAGTGGTTATACCCAGTGTACCGGAGAGGAAACTCATGACATGCAGTTTTTAGGTCTCGCCCTGAAGCCAGCGCTTGCGCTGGGCTGGGCGAGACATTTTGTAAGTGGGCTTTTAGAAATGCGACCACTTTTTTTGGGGCTTGCCTAGAGCATGCGGGTACGCGCACAGTAACGCACATTCCTCGCATGCTCCAGGCGCCATATGTCTTTCCTCTCACTTGCTCCTTCCCCTCCCCCACCACAGAGCGCTTCTCGGGGCCGCGCGGCCGTGTTACTTTCACGGCCGCGCGTCACTTGCTCTCCCGCTCCTCCCCCCTCCCCCAACACAGAGCGCGTCTCGCACGGCCGCGCGGCCAATGCTTGTTGGTCATGTGACTCAGGCTCCACCAATAAATTGCGGACCTGACTGTGTGTTCTTCCGGTGACCTTTATCTGTGTGCCTCTACCAACATTCGTGAAGAAGAACTGAGTTGCAATAGAGCTTGCGCATTGCTTAAGTGAAAAACTCAAAATAAACCAAAGTTGAGTGTATTTGATTCCAGTAAGGCAGAGCGAGTGTTGTGTTAATCATGGTTGTTTGCAGTACGGACTCACGCGGATACTGTAAGAGGCCCCGGTATTGCTAGTTTGCAAGCTGAGGCTGATGCTCTGTACTGCGCTGCTCACGCTCGCCTTGTACTCTGTAATGTCGGGTTCGAAGGCAGGCTCTAGTTTACCGGATGAGATAGCTAGTTTGTCCAGGTCACAGTAATTCATGGCTGCAGGTTTGGGATGTAATCCTGCGGGGTGTTGAAACTGAGCAGTGTTCTGCTGTAAATGTGGTTCTATGGCTGTAATCTCGACGCCGTTTCTGTGGGAACAAAGCTGTCAGTAGTCAAAGAAGCAGCAGGACTGCGTCCTTGGATTTAAATTTACCATCACACATAGCCTTTGAATACACAAAAGCAAATACAACGGACAGTAAGCAAAAGCATTAAAGCGGAAGACCAGTACAAGTTAGGTTACCGAACTCGTTACAATTTAAGAATGTGTTGAAAATGACCAACTCCCCAACATTGTGTATAGTTTATACATATGATCCAAATTCAATATGGCCGATAATCTCGTGAGATTCGATGTAATGGGACAAAATCTCAGCGAGCACGTTTGTTAAAAATTTGAAAATCAGTTAGTTGCGTGTTTGGACGCACTGAGTTGCTTTAGGCTTTCAGCTCTGAGATGTAAACCATTAATATAATATACTGTGGGAACTTTGCACCCAGTTTCTGTAGTTGTTAAATGGCCTGTGCTTATGCTGCCAGAGCAGCACTCAATGGACTAAAGGAAAGTAACTTTAAAACCTCAGCTGCTCAAGGACCTCTGGCTGCAAGCGTGACTCACTTTAATTTCAGATACAGGGAATCACAAGTGGCACTAGCCAAACTGCACTCACGACAACTGTGCCTTGCATATGGGGATCTTTTAAGTGGCACCGTGTCACGCATTACAGCTTCCATAATATGTCACGCATGGCAGCATCAATCATATGTCACGCATTGCAACATCAATCACATGTCAAGCATTGCAGCATCAATCATATGTCACGCATTGCAAAATTAATCAGATGTCACGCATTGCAGCATCAATCATATGTCACGCATTGCGGCATCAATCATATGTCACGCATTGCAGCATCAATCATATGTCACGCATTGCAGCATCAATCAAAGCCGATAGTCTTTTTATTTGTGGACTGTTATCTGGTCAAAAACTCCACCTACACATAGTGCTGCTGAATAAAACTCAGGGCAGATTTAAGAGGCCACACACGACATGGGGCCTGTTGATAGGAGTGCGCATGTTAACCAAGGAAACAAGAATTAGAAATGCAATTGGTCTTGCATTTGCGAGAGTTTGAGCTATTGGCATTTTTAAATGACAATGCATTTTATTTATATGTGTTGAAAACCTGCAAGCAGTGCACAAACACACACTTTTTACTTTTAGTCCTTGCTTACGAGAAGCAAGACTGGCTGTAAAAGAGGCAGAGTTACTGCCAGCCTGCTTCTCACAAGCAACAATTATAGGTACAAAGTGCGTGTTTACACACCGTTTGCAGGTTTTCAAAACACATAAATAAAAGGCATTATCATTTACAGTGCCAATAGCTCAAACTCTTGCAAATGCGAGACCTATTGCATTGCAAATGCTTGTTGGGTCTGGTCTCCATCCACTAAGTGCACTCACAGTCCATGCAATGCTCGCCCTCATTGGGGTGTATTGAAGGTGTCGGACAGGGAGAGTCTATTTGGCGCACGTTTTACTCCAGACCTAACGTGTGGGTGTCAGGACAGGTTGACCTTGGAGATGGCCGTTATCCAGGGCTTTAAGTGCGATGAAAAAACTGGGGGGGGGTGGGTGTCTCTCAAGGGGCGTGGCCAATGTAATTAAGGGCGTGGCTTAAAAACATGTAAGCTAAAAATCTGTGGTAAGCATAGTGTGCCGCCCGACTAGTATTTTGCTGTTTCTGTCATTGCATCCAGACATATGATACAACAAGTAACATCATACCTACAACAAGTCAGGACTATTGGCTTTGTCAATGGTTGTTAGTTGCATAAGATAAATAAGCAGCAACTATGGCTTGTATATAATATTGAAAAAGCTTCCACTTAAAGCCCTGGTGACACCAGGACAATGTTGCTGCTCCTGAGTTTCAAAAAGAGAAGGGAAGTCCAGAGAGAAAATGACTCTTTAAAGGATTTCCCTTACCCTACAACGCTCACCTGGCATGACATCATGCCGTAACTTCTCCACTAGTGAGAAGTGAGCAGTGTGAGCACGCGCACATGATGTGCCTGCTGTCTCGAAACGGGTCTCTATCGGGCTCTGTTTTGTGCCCTGGCACAGGCGGTCCGTTTTCTTCCGGACTGCAGTGACAGGAGTCTGCTGTCACTGCAGTCCGGAAAAAAGTGCTGAGGCACAAAACGGAGCCCGAGAGAGACCCGTTTCGAGGCCCCCTTTAAAAAACTGCAGGTGCTCAGCACCTGTGAGACCCGGCCCACTTAAAGCCCTGCCGTTATCTACCAATGGTACAATGCAGTGGCGGCTCGCACAGTTAAACGCTGTGAGGCACGAAGGGGGGCAGGGGTAATGGAATTCGACATACGACGGGATAGCAAAAAGTAAATAAACAAATAAATAAAACCACTTACCTTGCGCTCGCCTCATCACCGACTCAGCGATGCGTGAGCGCACGGTATGTGGTTTTATTTATTTACTTTTCACATTCCCGTCGTATGTCGAATTCCACTACCCACCCCCCCCCCCACCCGCCCCGTCCCCGCCTCACAGCGTTTACCTGTGCGATCCGCCACTGGTACAATGTCCACTTTCCACTAGAGTGGTACTGTGCACTCTGGGGTGGTTACAGGTGCACCTGTATGCTTGGGTGGAGAGGGATCTGGTTGTAGCGTAAGTTATGTGGGAGGATTTAGATGAGTTGCATGAGGCCCTCACTTGTGGTCTGGTCAGGCAGTGATAAACGTAAAGCTGCTGGTGTGCGTGTTCATGTTTTAAGATAGTGGGTGGGTGGACCTGTATGCGTCGGTGAAGAGGTGTCTGGTTGCAGCGTGAGTTATGTGGGAAGATTTGGGTGAGGTGCATGAGGCCCTCACTTGTGGTGTGGTCCGGCAGTGATAAACTCAGGGGTGGCTCCTCCATAATGGCGGAGGAGCGTCACTCACAGCCTGCACCAGCAGATGATAAATAAAATGACAATAACACAGCTATTGTAATATTATTTATGCTGTTTGTCTGAGCCCTGCAATAACTATAGGGAGGAGCAGAGTGTACTCATAAGTGTGCATGTGTGCTTGGCCGGCCGTCCTAGGCTGGCCAAACACGCATGCCTACTTATGTTTCTCGTGTTACACAGTCGGGTTGGAGAAAAGGCACAGGCTCCAATGCACCATCTGAGTGGCAAACGAGGCCGCTCAGACCAATCCGGACGCTGCTCTCATGTGAGAGCAGAGTCTGGATTGGGTGTGGAGCCTGTGCCCTGAGAGCCCACCGCCTTCCGGCCCGACGGCGACGAGAGGAGCAGCGAGGCAGCCGTCAGCGGAAGTGGAGCAGTAGTTTTTAATTTTTTTATTTTATATTATTTCAAACCTCCCCCCACTCCCAAACTCCTGCCCTCCGTCTGCAGCCGCCTTCCCACTTAAGATAGGCGGCGGCCGCCACTGTATAAACGTAGTGCTGCTGGTGTGTGTGTGTCTGTGTTCATGTTTTAAGATAGTGGGTACAGGCGAACCCGTATGCTTGGGTGGAGAGGTGTTTGGTTGTAGCATGAGTTATGTTGGAAGATTTGAGTTAGGTGCATAAGCCCTTCACTTGTGGTCTGGTCAGGCAGTGATAAACGTAGTGCTGCTGGTGTGTGTGTGCGCTCATGTTTTAAGATATCTGATGAGGAGGGACTGTTTCAGCATCTGAGGTGTCACGTAGCAGGGACTGTGCACTTAGAGGACAGAGCACAGATGTGAGACAACCCAACCCCTTAGGACACTGGGCAGGAACATGCAAAGGGTTTCAGCACTGCAGTCAAAATATCATATAGCATTTACCTCAAGGAGCACTTCCCGCACACTGAAATAAAATTCTTGTGCTTTTTGTAGTAACTGAGCAGCACCATCAAGCAATGCTCAATTTGATAAAAAATAAATGCCAGAGCCCTCATCGGGAAGTCACTGAAGCGTGCACCACCCTGTGCTCATGCCATCGCTGCCAATGACAGTGGCAACACAACTACTAACCATCATCCTCCTACAAGTGTGACAATTCAGAGTATTCCAGGACCCCAAAGCCATAAAATTGACTTCTACAGCCGGCATTACTCATTTTAATCTAAAAATTCACATAATTAATAAATGACTGTTGTTGCGCTCATCTCTAAATTAGACAACAGTGCCACCATGTGGCAAGCTGTCCTAAGAGCTTGTGTTGAGAATTAAGTGCAGTGCCGAGAACCGGAAACCTCCAGCTCAAATTAAGCACTGCCATGAAGGTAAAGTGCTGACTTAGGGCTTGTTGTAAAATTTCTTATACTTCCTCACTGTGAACAAAAGAAACATGGACGAACCTACAGTTAAGTTATCAGTTAAAATATCACTCTCCCTGCACCAGCTCCCATGCTGATCGCCTCCCACCCTCTCCATGCACTTCCTTTCTTCCGACCCAAATCTAGCTCCTTCTCTACTCATCCCAAACCTTTCAAACTTCCATGGACTCTCATAACTAGATTCAAATCTCTCTCTCAGTCTGCCTACGGATCAACTCTCATGGTCACATGCCACCCTTTCCCACTATTGACTCACCTTACCTATGTCAAGCTTACTTTTATTGATCCACTACTGTCATAAAACTGGAGTAAATCCATGAGATCGTGAGAGAACAGATATAACCTACTTAACCTACAATGAAGAAGCAAAAAACGAATATTTTACCACCAAACTATTTCCAACCCTGGGTGCTGAAGTAGTGTGCATCTTGCCACGAGCCCACGAAGCGCTTCAATGCCTTGTCTAAGGTAGTAAGTGCTATATAAATGCCATTACATTCACAAGTTACAGGCAGCAGAGTGAGAGTTCACATGTGCAGCCGGTACATTGCAACCATTGGGCACTGAACCGCTCTCCCACTGCCCACACTCGTCAGTAGCTGGCACCCCTGCCACCCTCATCTGTTCCCCGCCTTTAGTTCCTGTGCTGGTGTTTAGTGAAGCCAGGGAGTGCTATTTCTTAGCGCAAAATACCTTATCACGCCCATTTTGGAAGGAAGGGGGCATTTAGTGATGAGAAAGTAGCTCTAAATGTCGGGTTTAAGTTGGGTGTAAATCCTACCCCAAGAACACATTTACCAAGTGCTCGCACCTGCTCGCACTTGCTATTTGTGTTCTGTTGCAGTTATCACTATTTCTTAGCACAAAATGCATTCTTACGCACATTTTGGACCCGAGAAGGCATTTTTGCGCAAAACAATAGTGCTAAATGCAGAATTACTCTTCTCATGTAATTAAGCGTAATCCCGCATAATTCTCTGGTAATTCCTCGTGATTCCGCTACAATGAATTATGCGAGTTATGCCCACCCTTAAAAGAAAGGTCCTGTAGTCACCTGAACATCGGTCACCACGGAAGGTCTTGAGCAGAAACTGTCTTAGTGCGGTAAACCTGCGATGCCTTTGTGAGACCCTAGTTCGAGCCCTGGTTTTGGCGATACGCACTCAGGAGTCCATGCCTGCTGGGGTGCATGTTTCCCTATAGTGCGGTGTAATGCCCCAAGGCTAGAAGCCTGATAAGGGCACAGGCTCCTGCCTTCTTTGCAACATGGCATTCCTACCACCAGAGCATCATCTGTGTCTCTTTTGCTTTCTACCTTAAACCACGAGGTGTGCTGTTCCCAACAGTGGGAAAGAAGAAGGGAGGGAGTAGCTCCTATAAGGAGCAAAGGCCCTCACACAACCCCGAAAGGTGTCATCTTCATCATGGAGCAGCTCCTCGTTGGGCCGGCGCTGCAATGCCCAATGGGCCCCGCAGGAGGGCTCTTTGCCGGAGACCTTTTTGTCCGTGGTCTTGGCCATCAATGAAGAGGGTGTGTGTGGGATGTGTGGTGTATATACAAGGTGAGTAGGGTGTGTGAAATGTGTGGATTAAAAATAACTATGGGAGCCCGCTGAACCAACTTTAATTGGCGGGTTCCATTACCATTGTGCACATTGTGAAATTGTACTTAAGGAGAAAATGTCTCCTTTGTTTTCTCTCTTTTTATTCATAAACAAGATAAAATTGTCTATATAAATAAAATATATTTTTGATATCCAAAACATGGGTGGTTATAAATTGTTTTTGTAAAAATATAGGTCCACGTTTGTAACCAATTTCCTAATTGTTTTGTTTACACTCGATATTTATACCCTGATTTAGGAAATTTTTTCAGGGGTACCCCTATTCTTACACACATTGGCGGATTCCATGTCATGATTAAAAACAGTAGTACTTAAACGTAGAGATCCTAGTAGTCTTGTCATGTTTTTAAGTGAGGATAACTGTCGACATGTTTCATGCCATTGGATGTCAAAATGATTGTGGCTTTTCTTCAGAACCTAGAGACCCTACTTGCTACTCAAACAGGGGTGGCTCAAATGTATGTATAAGAATAGGGAACCATACCCTCACCAAATACACCAACTGCAGCCAGGTTCCTTTTCAGTAGGGACCCGAAGCAGTAGAGAGAAGGAGCCAGAACGCTCCGGAGTCACGGGACGCTCAGTGGCGTCGTTTCTACACCAGAGCACGCAGTCAAAGCCCCCCCACTCCACCTCATTAGCCTGTGCTTCTCTCCCTCCATAATCTGCGCAGGGTCAGGAGCCCGTCAGATAACCTATCATGTATTTATAAAGTTCAACCTTCGCACGTTCACCCTTGGCACTGAACTAACAGATGTCTATTGTTACCAAAGTCAGTGGTACTCATTTTACTGACCTCGGAAAGATGAAAGGCTGCATGGATACCAGGATTATGACTTGTGACCAAGAGGTCAACCACAGAGCCCGGAAGTGGATGCACGAGTTCACAGGGCCACCAGACCAGACCTTCGGTGATCACGCCAAAGAGGGGTTAATGCCAGAGGGCAATGAGTGGCTAGTTCGTATCAAGAAGTTCAAGGGCCATGTAGTCTGGACTAAATAGTTTGAAAAACTATTAGTGAGAAAACAGCCTGTGAGAAGGGAGACACATATGAAACAAGCATTGGTAAGGTCAGTGTGTCTGGCATTGGCTGCCAGCCTTTTGGTTTTGCCAATGCATGTTTTGCCACGGTTTTTGTAACCCTGTAATGTTGCAGGAGCTGCAGGCCCCATGCCAATGTAAAAAAATAATAATAATAATAATAACAGACTAAAAGCTAAAATATTTTTGAGTCTCAAAAAGCACACATTGTCGTAGTAGTCCTGGGCCTTGTGGTTTTACTTCTTGGGAAAGAGCCGAGAGCTGTCACTCACAATGAAGTTAGCCAATGGCTGAAGTGGGCCGGCACATTACCCAATACTGTGAATGACACAACCACAGACCAATAGAAGAAGAGGGCTGGCAGAAAGCGAACCAACGGAGAGCTAATGCCTATTTTAGTAGAAAAATGCATAATTTCATACCATTTATTAAAAGGAAGTGCATTTCTAATGAATTCATTAAAACTCTGAACGCTGGGCGGCTGGGGTGGTGGTTCTCTCCTGGCCAAGTCTTTTTTATTATTAAAGCCACTACATCCTATATTTGGGCGATAATTAGCACATTTTCTGTTTGTTCCAACAATGCGCTCTTCCTTCCTTGCTTCCTGCTATCAGCCTCTGTTCTGAGTGCTCTCACTTTTGTTAGATACGTGAAGTGGAACACCGGAAGTGACGTGGTTGACCGGTAATCAGTTTCATCCAGATCAGGAAGTCAACAATGCTACAGTGGTATATTGGTTCCACTGTGCACACATGTGGGGGAGGTGACAGGCACAGGGGAGCAGAGCAGGAAAGTGCTTAGAAGAGGCGCTGTATCCCATGTCTTAATGCACGAGAACGTTCTTGTCCATGTGCTTCTTCCTTTGGGATGAAAAGTGGGGAAATCTGCAGGCTAGAAATCTTTAATCCTTCTAAAGTCGGTAATACGAGAACCATGAAGTAATAACGATTATTTTATAGTGTTTGTTAATGGGAAATCTCTAATGGTAAGTGTTGTGCACTCAATACACATCATGACTATTTGCTAGCTACTTATGCAGCTCAAGCCATAATTACATTTACCTCCATTACAATGGATAAATTGACGTCAAGGGAGATTTAGATTACTTGTCTCAAGATCACACAATGTGCCAGTTGTCTGACTTGGGATGCTTTATTGTGTCCATCCATGTTTGCCTGTCAGATCCTGCTCTCACAAACCGTCTGCCCTGGGTGGTGAACTCTGCTTCATAATAAGTTGGGGTGTGCAAAATGTCTGTAATTTGCTTTTGCTTAATTATCAAAATTTCAGGAAAGTTCTGTGAAATTACACAAAATACAACTCTTTCATTTAGTGCTATGTTTTTGCATGAAATGCATCATGCCATCAAAAAACACAAGTGTCGCAAACAACAGCCGTTCCCATTGCCCTGTGCTCCTGCGCTTAGTTTTGCCGCAAACGACAGCATAATTACAGCGTACAGTGATATTCCCGAAATGACGCACATAATGCCAACGTAATTTAAATTTCACCCGGCTCTACTAATAAGGTAACAGCTTTCTGTTGCTACAAAAGGCCACTTGATCAGTCTACCCTTGAACCTGCATTGTCCCGTTTGGCAGTACTGCCGAACTACATAGCCGCAGAGTGGGTGCAAATTTCCATCTTTGGACCAAGTTCTTTAGGCACACTGTAAATGTCCTTCCTGAGCAGCAGGCAAGCTGGCACTTATTTTTTTGCATAAGGTGCATGTCTATTTTGCACAAACTGATGTACGTCTGCATAATATTTATTCACCCAGTAATTACTACCCGAGACTTGTCTATCTCCCGGATGTTTCCCTTCCTCCCTCGCTGTCTTTCAAATCAAAAATAGTTTTTATCAAGGCGGATTTCTCTGCATGTGCATCAGCCTTGCGTAAGTAGGCCTGAATCATCGGCTGAGCCATAAACCTGTAGCATCGCTAGAGATAATTGGGTGATGCCATCATTTGCTCTGCCCACTTCCGGATGAGCAGAGCACTGCAGTGGTTAATTTGTAAAAAAATAAGTGCCAGGGCTCTTGTCAGGAGGCAGCTTGCACCGGCCCATTTCTCCTGTAAAGTGCCACCTAAAACAAACCATGAAAGTGGGAAGAACGTTGTGGCATAATGGCCAGAGCTGCCGACTTCAGATCTGTGGAAACAGGTTCGAGCCTTGGCATCGGCTCAACATCCTGTGATCCTGGGCAAATCACTTAATCTCCCCGTGCCTAATGAATGTGTCCTTAACTGGTGCTCATGAAAAGCCTTCCATCGCAGGTCCTTTCCCAACTCTTCTCGTTAGAGTCTGAAACCTAGAAGAGATCTCTGAGCCCGCTATACGTTCATTCTCCAAATTAAAGTGGTCACCAATGACCCACTTCCGGCCCTTCTTCTAATGGAGAACTCCATTCCTCTTCATCATGGACGGACAAGTTGGTGTATGCAGGCCCGCGGTCATAAGTACACTTGACTTGTTGCAGTGGAGTATATGTGGGAACGGGCAAAGTTGGGACGCTTTGCGTATGTCTACTTTGTTAATTCTTATTTTTAAACTTTGTGTGAAATTTAGAAATCTTCAAAAAATGTTGTTGATAAAAAAATCCATGAAAGTAGGATCTTGTAGGAGAAAAAGCCAACAAAACCTAGTTTTAGTGGAAGTATTTTCCTGGCAACAAAGGTTTTTTGGAAACATTTAGTAAAAAACAATTGTGTGAAAAGTTTGCCCCAAGCAAATTCAAGTGAAGCAAACAAACTTTATAAGTTTGCGAAGTGCAATATACACAGCTCTGCAGATGAAGCTATATTTTTATGAAATCTTCGTTTATACAAATCTCTGAAAAACGCAAACAAAACTAAGTCAGGGCCATAACAAGCGTGTGCTGTCGGGCCCTTTGCCCCGGGCCCTGTGCATTTTGGGCCCCATTCTCATGTAACATGTTTTTAAATACAACATACAGCTTGGCGCGTTCCTTTTTGGTGCATCTAATATGGCGCGATCATTAGGTGCCACCAGGCCTTTAAGTGGGATGAAAAAATGGGGGGTCTCTCAAAGGGGTGTGGTCGATGCAATTAAGCAGGGTCGGATTGGTAAGGCGGGCACTCGGGCAATGGCCGAGGGGCCGATATCCGAGTTCCAGCTGTGGGCCGCTTTTTTGGTCAGCCTGGGGGCTGATTTGGGTGGTATCTGTGCTGTTCGAATGCAGCCAGCGGCCCAGTGGGTGCCTGAGTGGCCTTTCTGGAGGCAGATGGGCCTCTATTACCTCCCTTTTACCAACAGGGCGGAGGTGTCACTCCTTTTCTCTCGCTGGGCCGGGCCATTAATGTATGCAGATTGAGCGGGGGTAGGGGCCCTGAGCTGAAGTGGCCTCACTTGTATTCAGGTGTAGTTCACCAGTGTGAACTAATCCGTGCCTTTTTTTTATCTAAGTGAATTTATCGAAACATGCCTCTGTCAGAGACGTCCCCCTCTTCTTTTCATAAAACTTCCCCGAAGCAGTGTTTTGCGGAAAGGCGATCCGCAAATGTGGGCCACTTTTTTTAGCGTGCCTGGGCCTATTTTTGATCCATCCCTGCAATTAAGGGCGTGGCTGAAAAACAGGTAAGCTGAAAATCTGTGTTTAGCATAGTGTGCTGCCCGACTGGTATTTTGCTGCTTCTGTCATTTAATCCAGATGTGATACAACAAGTAACATTATACCTACAACAAGCCAGGAGTGGACTATGGGCTTTGTCAAGGGTTGTTAGTTGCATAAAATAAATAAGCAACAACTATGGCTTCGTTGTATATAATATTGAAAATGCTTCAGTTCTGAAATGATGAGACTGTGAAGGAACTAAAACGAGTCTCTCTGAAGTTACATCAAAGGCTTTGAGCAGTGGTACTGCTGCAGAATTGAGATATTTTTTTCAGCCTGAGGTTGAGGGCAGAAATGGGGAGCCCAATAGGGAACCGTCTCAGCACCTGCTTTTTCGATCTGCCGGTCCTGAGCACCGGCAGGACCCGGCCCCCTTAAAGCCATGGGTGCCACCAAATATTATATTTTATCTTTCCCCCAAAAAATATGTTCTTAGTTGCAAACTGATTTTGTCTAGAAAGTCCCCACAAATGTTTTTACCCCTGACCCCACAAAAGCTTCTGCTGTGCCTGCCTGGCATTCTGCACTGTAGCACGTAGCTGAATAATGGACAAAGGAAAAGAGTCAAACAAAGCTAAACCCGTGCTCAGTGTCTCACACCGATACAATGGAACGAGCCCCCCCAGCTTCTACATGGACACTTCTGCCACAAAATGCCATTATGCCTTTGAACAAGCCCCCAGTGTGTAAACCAGCCCCGGGTTAGCCAAGGGGGCTTTTGGCTGAGACCAGGCAGACAAAGGCTAGGTGTTTGAAAGCATCCTTGCACCTCTTTCCTTTCTCCATCTGTGCTTCAGGACTACGCCTATCACACTGTCAGCGATCTCTCTTGTCGTCTCCACGTCACTGTCCCTCTCTTCATCACTCCCGTTGCCTGTGGGCAGTCCCAGATGCTTCGACATGCCGGCTACACTCCCTCTTCTTCCCTTCAGTTTTTGCTCATTTCCCTTTTCTCCTTGTCTCTTTTGACGCCTCTACGACCTCCAGAGACAATCTAGCCTTCACTCCCCGCCCCTCCCTCGAGGGTCTTACTCGCTCGGAGTGACGCTCAATGTCAGAGACGGAAGTGTGGACTGACTGACACAGATCAATCAATCAATCAGGGAATTTTGAAGCACGCAACTCACCCATGAGGGTCTCAAGGCTCTGAGAGGGAGGGGGGCAGCTCCGGTCAGTCAAAGATCCAGGTCTTGAGGGTCTTCCTGAAGATGTACAGAGTGGGAGCGCATCTGATGTCGATCGGGAGCTCATTCCAGGTCTTAGCCGCGATGTAGGAGAAGGTTCTTCCACCCGTTCATGCTCTGCTGATGCGCGGTGGTTCGGCGAGGGCGAAGTCGGCGGATCGGAGGTTTCTGTTGGGTATGTGGAGGGAGATTCTTTCATTGAGATATTGGGGTCCGGTGTTGTGGAGGCATTTGTAGGGATGGGTGAGTATCTTGAAAGTTACTCTCTTCTCAACGGGGAGCCAGTGGAGGTTTTGCAGGTGTTGTGTGATGTGTTTGTGTCGAGGGATGCCGAGGACGAGTCTGGCTGCGGTGTTCTGTATGGTCTGGAGTTTGCGGAGCACAGACTTGTTGATCCTGGCGTAGAGGGCGTTTCCGTAGTCCTGTCTGCTGGTTATGAGTGCGTGGGTGACGGTCTTTTTTGATTTGGGGGGGGGATGCATTTGAAGGTCTTCCGAAGGATGCGGAGGGTGTTGAAACAGGTGGAGGCGACGGCGTTGATCTGTCGGGTCATGGAGAGGGAGGAGTCGAGTACGATGCCGAGGTTCCGGGCGTGGTCCGTGGGGGTGGGGGTGGCTGCCGAAGGTGGTGGACCACCAGGTGTTGTCCCATACAGAGGGGGAGGGTCCGAGGACGAGGACCTCTCTCTTCTCCGAGATGAGCTTCAGGCAGCTGCTGCTAATCCAGGATGTGACGTCCTTCATTCCTTCCTGGAAGCTGAGTCTGGTGGTGATGGGGTCTTTCGTGAGGGAGAGGATGAGCTGGGTGTCGTCGGTGTAGGATACTATGCGGAGTCCTTACTGTCTGACGATGGCGGCGAAGTGGGCTATGTAGATGTTGAAGAGTGTAGGGTCTGAGTGATGATCCTTGGAGTACTCCGCAGTTGATCTCTGTGGGTTCGGAGAGGAAGGGTGGAAGTCTGATTCTTTGGGTTCTGCCGGTGAGGAAGGAGCGGAGCCAGTCGAGGGCGGTTTCTGTATGCCGGCGTCATGGAGTCTGGCGGTGAGTGT
The DNA here is from genome assembly GCA_963921515.1 of Calotriton arnoldi. Lineage (NCBI taxonomy): Eukaryota > Metazoa > Chordata > Amphibia > Caudata > Salamandridae > Calotriton > Calotriton arnoldi. The sequence goes on from CAWUFW010000861.1 coordinate 2,568,984, forward strand.
GCGGTGGGAGACGATGTCGAAGGCTGCAGAGAGGTCGAGTAGGATCAGTGCCGCGGTGTGTCCTTGGTCGAGGAGGGTGCGGATGTCGTCTGTAGCGGCGAGTAGAGCGGTCTCAGTGCTTTGGTTGCTGCGGAATCCGGATTGGGAGGGGTCGAGGATGGAGTTCTCTTCGATGAATTTCGTTAGTTGGACATTGACGGCCTTCTCGGTGACCTTGGTTGCGAAGAGGAGGAGGGAGATGGGTCGGTAGTTCTTGAGGTCCGTAGGATCTGCTGAGGGCTTCTTGAGCAGGGGCTTGACTTCTGCACGTTTCCAGTCGCCGGGGAATGTGCCGGTTTCGAAGGTGGCGTTGATGGTGCGTCGTAGTTCCGGTGCGATGGCGGCAGCGGCTCTGTGGAAGATGTGCGGAGGGCAGGGGTTCGTGGGCGCTCCTAAGTGAATGCCTTTCATGGTCGATTCAGTGTCTTCGGTGGTGGCTGGGGTCCAGGAGGAGATGGTGGGCTGCCTGGCGTTGCTGTAGGAGGGAGTGGTTTCGGAGTCAGGTGTCTGTTCGTTGAAGTTGTCGTAGAGGGACTTGATTTTCAGATGGAAGTAGGAGCCGAGCTTGTTGCAGAGATCCTGGGAGGGGGTGATGTCCGTGGTTTTGCTGGGGGGTTTGGTGGATTCCTGGATGATGCCGAAGAGTTCCTTTGAGTTGCTGGAGTTGGCCCGGATCTTGTTCTGGGTGAAGGTCCTTCTGGTGGATCTGATGAGTTGGTGTTATCCTGTCATGGCGTTCTTGTAGATGGTGCGGTCTTCAGAGGATTTGCTGTTTTTCCAATTCTTCTCGAGACGTCTGCAGGTGTGTCTGGATTCTTGGAGGTCGGCGGTGAACCAGGTGGCCTTTCTGGGGCGCTGTCTGTCGGGGTTACGTAGGCGAGCGAGCTCGTCTGCGCAGTTGGTGATCCATCTGTGAAGTTCTTTGGCTGCGAGGTTGGCTTTGGAGTTGAGCTGCTCCTCTGTGACCTTGCTCCAGTTCCTTCGCGGAGGGCGGGGTGCAGGTCTGCGGGTGGTGGGTTTGTCGACGTGGAAGCGTACGCAGTGGTGGTCCGTCCAGGGGGGTTGTGTGGTGTGGCTGAAGTGGATGTTGTTACCTCCTGCAAAGATGGGGTCGAGGGTGTGTCCTGCCTTGTGGGTGGGGGTGGTGACGAGTTGTTTCAGTCCGAGGTTGGCGAGGTTGTTCAGGAGGGTGGCGAAGTTGGTGTTGCTGAGGTTGTCGAGGTGGAAGTTGAGGTCTCCGATGAGTATGTAGTCCATGGAGGCGATGGCGTGGGGCGCGATGAGGTCGGCGATGGTAGTGGTGAACGTGGTTCAGGGTCCGGGAGGTCTGTAGGCGAGGGTGCCTCGTAGGGTCGTTCTGGGGCTGGTCTGGATCTGGAAATGGAGGTGTTCGGTGGTGGGCGGGCTGTCGCTCGTGCTGGAGGTGGTGAGTCGGAGGGAGCTCTTGTGTGCGATGGCAAGGCCTCCTCCCGGGTGGTTGGGGCGGTCCTTCCTCTGGCTCTTGTATCGGTTGGGGATGGTGGTGGCGATGTCGGGGGCGGAGGTTGAGTTGGTCCAAGTTTCTGTGAAGAAGGCGACATCTGGCGAGAGGGTGTCGAGGAGGTCCCAGATCTCTACAGCGTGTCTGTGCAGGGAGCGTACATTGAGGAGTATGCATCAGGGCTTCGGGGGTGCCGGTGTCCGGCGTGGGGGCAGCGGATGTGGGGGTGCGAAGGGTGGTGAAGGTTTGGCGGCAGTGTGGGCAGGAGAACTGGCCATGGGTGGAGTTCGGCGTAGACAGCTGGCAGTTGTTGTTCCTTCCGGGGTTGAGTGCGAGGAGGTCAGCTGAGCCATAGCAGTGGGTGGTCGGAGAACCAGGGTCCATGGCGCTGGTCGCATTCGGGTCGCGAACGGGCGCAGATGGGCTCGCCTTTGGTGCGCCAGCGGCGCGCCTGCTGCGTGGCCGCGCAGCGGCCGCCATTAAATAGGGAAGGGAGGAGGGAAGCGCAGCTGGGAGGCGGGAGCGGGAAACGGCAGGGGCTGTGGGGGCAGCAGCGGCGGGAAAAAGGCAGTGAAAACGGGCAGGGAGGACACAGGAACAAGAAGAGAAAATACAGGTACAACTACAATAATACAATATAAGGCACAATAACAAGAGACAGAAAACAGAAACAAAAGACAGAAAAACAAAAATAGGGCACAAAACACAAGACAGACAACAGCGGACCAGCAGAAGAGCAAGGCTCTCCCACTGGACCACCAGGGATGAGGCGCAGGCAGGAGCCTGCGTGTGGAGGAGGGCCTCGAACACCTACCTTAGCAGGGCAGCGGCACACCAGCAGAGCTGCTGGGGGAGAGAGCATGTCTCTGACCAGGAGGTCAGAGGTCTTCCTCAAAGAGACAAGGCTGCTTGGCCTAGGCCCGCCTATAACCCGCAGAGTGGCAGTTTGACGTGCTAACGATGCACCGGATTGTGGGAGATGCTCTAGAACGGGCATGCCCAATGTACGCCAGGGCCGGATCCATGCCAAATTTTTAGGATAACCGCAGTGCTTGATTTGTTTGAAAAAAAGTGCAGTGGCCTAAAGTTTTCCTTGGAAGCCTCCCGCGGATGCTACTAAATGCCTGGATTGTTGTATGGAGGATGTGGCGCAATGGCGGAGCTGCCGACTCGAGATCTGTGGATTTGGGTCTGAGTCTCGGCGTCAGTGCAACATCCTATGATCCTGGGCAAATCACTTAATCTCCCTGCGCCTGTGAACAGTGCCTGGATACCCTCACGTGTGATATGCCCTACTATAAAAAAATCTACAAACATTCCAAGTCTCTCTAGACTCTTCTTTCCTACACTCCCTGTCTCTTTATCTCACTCTTGCAGGGCTTGTGTCATCCCCGCTTTGTCACTGTTTTCCTATCTATAACTTTCTCCGTTTTCTGCCTTTCTCTCCCTTGTTCAGGGTCAAAGTCAGGTGATGGAAAAAAAAGCCCAGGTCCACAAAAGTGAGTGCCGGGCTCCACCCCCAGGAACTATTTATAAATTAAGCACTGTGCCACATATGCAACATTTACATTACTTGAATTTAAACAGAACTCATTTAATTAGTGGTTAACCCACAGACCTGGCATTGATCCGGCCCCCCTAGCCCAGCGTTGTACACCCCTGTTTGTTGAAGCCACAGGGGCTCACACACCACTTCAACTTTTTATGTAACTCCAAAAAATAGCTGTTTCCTGAGCTTTGTTCATGTTTATCATCTTTTTGGAGAATTGTTATCCCAGCAGTGCCAGCTCTGCTCTCTGTGATTTTTACCAGCTGCGCCTGGTTTGGCAGCTCGTGTTTGCACTAGAGAAGTCTTGCTGGCCCATAATTTAGATGGTTCTTTTGCGCAAAATCTTTGTAGATATTCTTAGCATGGGAATCTAAGATCAGTGGAAGAGGGAGTGGTGGAGGACATGGGAAAGATTCACCCTCCTACAGATTCTGCTGGCATCCAACCTGCTTGGCAGTGCCATAGGCATGCTATTCCCAGTTTTTGTCGGCAGTCCTTGCAACAGCTGCCAATGTTTCTGAAGACATCCTATCATTAGCTCTCAACATATGGGGTTTGTTACCAAACATATCTGAGTGTTTTTTTCAGTCATTGCGCGACACGTGGCACGACTCGCGAGCCCAGTGCTTGCGCATGGGCTGGTATGCCTGTTGTTGGGTAGGAGTCGACAGTTGACTAGAAATGGACCACCTTTTCTATTCAGGTGACACATTCAAATAATTGTTGGATCATTGTACGGCCTTTCCACTTTTTAATCACTCATTTTAATTTTTCCATAAATTACTATATATCAGTCAGTCTACTGATAACATACATTTACATTAGCACATTCCCTCTCGCTTGAAAGAGATTTTGTGTTCTACAAGGGGCTTGGAGTCTGCCCACTGCTTTCCATTTATTGTCTTCATTGTCACTCGTATTACTGGAGTCCCTTCCTCTCCGCTCATGTGGAGCATGGACCAAGTACTGATTGCTTCATCTTGATTAGTGTCCTTCTACTGCTGCCGCTGTGACTTATGCACTACTTTTATTTTCTTCTTCTTACTGTTGTGTTGCTTCTTCCTTCCCATCCCCCTTGTCTGTGATGCTTATTCCCTCCACTTCTCAACCTCCCGTTGTCCGTGTTGCTTCCTCCCTCCCACCCCCAACTTTCACACTGTCTGTCTTGCTTCTTCCCTCCTATCCCCGCCCTCCCACTGTCCGTGTTGCTTATTCCCTCCCGATGTCTGTCTTTCTTATTCAATCCCATCCCTCACTCTCCCACTGTCTGTGTTGTTCCCCACCCACCATAAGAAGAAAAGTGATATAACAAGGCAAGTGCTGGCTCCATCATATCCCTTTTTCCTCGATCTCGTTGCCCGTTATGTGCCACCCTCCCTCCCGCAGTCCATGTGCCCCTCACTTCCCACCCTGCCCCTTGTTATCCATGTTACGACCCTCCACCTGCATTAAGTAAAAAAAAAAAAAGCGCTGGGACGTGGCAGTGCTGGCTGCATCATATCACTTTTTTTCTAGCATTTAGCCATGCTGCACAGCAGTCACACTGCTATTCATTATGGCCAAAAGACATTGGCAAAGCCAATAGCTCTCACATAGGCAAAACCTAATGGCTTTGCCAGTGCTTGTTTAAATAGTGTTGGTCAGTGAGTTACATGTCTGCAGGTAGCTTCTCCCATTAAATCAAAAGCATCCGTCTAATTCCTTCAGTTTTGTGAAATGTTTTCTAATAGGACAGAAAACAGGAAAAAGTACAATACCCTCCCTCCTATTAACAGCAAGACGAGGAACGGGTATGCACGCTTAGCGAGCTATCCCTTCCAAGAGGTGTTTAGAGTTTGCTGACATCTTGCCCTCCCTGTGGTTTCCTTTTTTTTACAAAAAATCTAGCCAAATAGTGTATTTTAAAGCACATCTGGGCAATAGCACATATTTTTCTGATGGGCCCACATTAGGTTGTGTGAGAAATTTGCATAATTTCCTTTTGTGAAATTTTGGGTACATTACATATAATTACGGCAATGCAAATATGGCATTTAGCGCTATATTCTAGCACCTAATGTGTCTTAAAGTCCATTTTAGATGTGAGGACACATTTTGCTCTAAGAATATAGCACCAAAAACACAAGCCCGGAAAATGATAGCTGCTCAGGTTCTAGTCATTCATGTTGGTCCCATGCTCCGACAAAATCATTTTGCCGCTAATGCGTCATAATTACGTAATGAGGCATAATGGCATGATTTTGGGAGTTTCAAGTGTAATGCTAAATTCCTGAAATTATGCTGGCGTACTTAAAATTTCACCTGGGACTTGCCAAAATTTTAATTTCACTTGATTAGAGAATATAAATTTACCATTTGGGAAAAAAACGTCCATACGTGCTCCTTGGAAAATTATACGATTTCCCATTGAGAAAAGTCCATTAAATAAGGCCTGCCAAACGTTTCCTCATCAACATGCTACTTTTTTTATGTCTCACTCTTGGCCGCCTCCAGAATGTGTGTTTATGTTTATTGGCGGATCTGTTCCCACAATCGTCCTATTTAGCAACAAAGGCAGCTGTTTGAATCTGTCTGCATAAGTTCTCGCTTCTGTTCTCCTGTTCTTTGCATCACAGAGACAGCTTGTTGAAAGGCCAGCCTATGTTATTGCTGCAGCAAGGAAAGAAAAGGGGTTCAAACAAATAAAGCATTGGCAAAGCCAACAGGTCTGGGTTTAATGTACTAACGAGGGCAGCGTTAGCACATCAGAATGAGACACATGGATGGGAGCCACCAGGAGCAGATGGACAGGCCAAAGTAGTACAATAGCCCCTGATGCAGTTCAGTGCTAGTGCTCAAGTGGAGTACTCCCAAACAGCCAATAGCATTAGGTGAGAGAAGTAAACTCCACTGGCTGACGCAAGACATGACTGGCAGAGTCTCAACATAATGGCTGAAAGAGGCCGATCAAAGAAAGCCTGTGGTTAAAATTGGCACACCAGAACTCCCCACTGTGTAAAATTGTTAGCAATAAGTCTGGTTGACTTAGCTGTGCTGTCAAAACCCGGACTTAAAAAATATAGGCAAAAATCACCCAATATTAAATTCAATAGACCTTTTACGCTTCTCGTCATTGTGTGTCCATCACATAGCACTGACCTCTGCCACTGTTTATTGAGGACGTTTCTCTGGAGAATGTCGTTTCAATAGATTATGGATTGTTCTTTAGAGAAGATGCACAACATTTTTGTCAAAAATAAGAAAACAAGAATTACAGTCATACCAGCAAGATGTGCGACCTTTCCTCGTCGCTGTATTCAGTAGCGGCTCATACAGGTAAGAGCGGTAGGGCGGGGGTGGTGGAAGTCGATAGACGGGATAAGTAATAGTAAATAAATAAATAAAACTACTTACCTTGCATCGATGTGGCTGGCGCAAGGTAAGTGGTTTTATTTATTTATTTAATATTACTTATCCTGTCGTCTGCCGACTTCCACCACGCCTCACCGCTCTTACCTGTGCGAGCCGCTACTGCCTGTATTTTGTGTCCGTTTCCAATTCCTACCTGTTACCACTACCAGCTTCCTTACACTCCTCACCCTCCCTCCTCTGTCGTTCTCTGCCCCCTGCACTGCCCTTGTGAGAGGAGGATTCCGAGGTGAGAGGGGGGAAAGGGAGTTAAAGGAGACCCGAATCGAGTTTTAACTCAGTCACTGGTGTTTGGGAGGAGGTGGGCGGCAGTGCTTAATTTGTGAAATATTGCGTGCCTGTGCCGCAGCTCTGCTCAGAAGCCTGCGACCAGTGCAATTAAACACTGGCCGAATACCAATGCTGGTAGTCCCGGGGGTCTATGTAAGCCTCTTTTTCTCTCTCGATGATAAGAAGTCTTCAATCCAACTCACGCCTCATTAATCCACTACCAGGCACTCCGTGCCCTTTTATCTCACCGCAGGTTCCTACTTACTCCATTTGTGACAGTTTTTCCGTTTTTCTCTTCATCAGTTTTTAGCTTTGTTTGTTTTTACCGTCTTTTGCGCTCGGTAAATGAGGTGGTAGTGCCTGTTCACAAAAAATGAGTGCCGGCCGGCTCGGATTAAGCACTGGAAGGAACTCATTCCATAGATACTGGGAGGGGGAACTGTTGAGGAGGTACTGTTGAGGAGGTAAAGTAATTGTAATTGCATGTATATAGCGCTTACTACACCTGACGAGGCGTCGAAGCGCTTTTCAGCGATGTGTCGGTGTGTGGTGTCTTTTTATTTAAATGGATTTATCAGAAAATAGCAATCGCACTTTGTGAAAGGCAGAGAGATCTGTTGACTTTTTGATTCTCCCTTGAATGTATTCCCGTGCGAAGTCTCAGAATTTTGACTCTTGGCTGGAACGCTCTTTTAAATGTATGTTTTTATTCCTCTTCTGTGGTGGGGGCGCAGTGCTCTGTCGTCATTGTGGGCGACTAGAGCTGAACGACAGCAGGTTTGTCCTTCCCACTTTTTTGTGTATTGTTAGGCCCAAAAAAGCCTCACACCTACATGTCAGGATGAGTCAGCCGTGTTGTCGCGTGCACAGAAGGAGCGCTTCTTAGCATACATTATGTGTAGCTCTTCCACTCAGCACGACCCACGCCTGCCATCGCCTTATGATGACTCTACATCGGATGGAAGGAAGCAGCTTTTATTAAATGTATTAAAGAACACGATTTTCGTGGTTTTGAATCGTTATTTACTGTCATACACACAAGAGGTACAGATGAAAGAAAAGTCCTTAATTTGTGCACCACCCATGCCCTTGCAAACCCCATGGTGCAGGAGCGCCCAATCCTTCAAGGGCCGCTAAAGCCTTTAGAGGGGCCCATCACCCCCAAGGCCAATGAATTGATATGAGATATGGGAGACTCGGGGACCCCTATTCGTATTCTGGGGCGGTGGGGGGGGGGAGGGGGGAGACATCTCATCCTTTGGCATTGCACCACTGGCACTACACAGTTCTCCCATGGGCCTTTCATGCACACCGACTGGCAAGCTTGTGTCAGTGTTTCCCAATGCATCCTGGTAAATGTAGGGAAAAGCAACCTGTTTGCTCACAGTATTAATAGTGTTTGCTGGAAAGTTCAAGCACCACCAGACTTTAATATCTCTTGACACCAAGTCCTTATCGAGGTATTTCATTCACCTCAGGAGGTAAGCGAATATTGGAATTTGTAATTTTTCAATCTTTTTTTTACCTTGCTTCTCGTCTCCAGTCTTGGGATTTGGTTTCATAACATATCTTTTTCCTGAGTACATTTCACTAATGCATTCTCCTGTTATTTTCTACCTGCCAGATCATTGAAGTTAGGCAGCCTGAGGTAGGGAATGATTCACCACACCTCCGGTCCGTGGCGTAGCGTGGGTTGCAAGGCAAGTATCCTTCCACTTTTCTTTTAAAATTTTGCGCCCCTAAAAATGTCCCTAAGAATTTTGCACTTGGGGCAACCGCACCTGTTGCCCCCCCCCCCCCTCCACGCTACGCCACTGCCTCTGGTGCCTGCCCATGGATACCTAAGGTGTTTCAGGTGTAGAATATGCTGCATTAATACATGTTTTCTAGTAAGACTGGGACAAAGTCAACTCATTGGGCTTGAAATAGAAAGCTCGCTGTGCAGGTACTCCCCATAGGGGAGTGTCTGCTCCCCGCCTGCTGATGCTGTTTGCCAGGAACAGTGCAAACTGATTCAGAGCTTCTGGAAAAATAAACTCCTCGCCAGACTGTTCAGGCCCAAACTCAGGGGGACTCCGATGAATTAACTTCAAGACGATTCTGGGTGGAAAATATACGCGCCAAAACACATACACAAAAAATGTCCTCCGACCCAGTTAAAGTCCGAGCAAAAGGAAGACCTAGAAGAAACATCGACATTGCAAGAGATTAAAAAAGCTGCCAACAAGCTGGCCGTGGGAAATTATTTGGGGCTGATGGTTTACAGGCGTAATTTGATAAGACCTATGTTGGAACACTGGCACCGAAATTACAAGCTTTATATGAGACTTTTTCCCTTTTTACTTCAGAAGCACTGATAATATCATTGCCCAACTGGTCGGCCGCATGGGACAAATTGGCATTTCCGGCATTTCCGCCATTATCGATGCTGAATATCGACTATAAGGTTCTTTATAAAGTCACAGCGAACCTTCTCCTCGTGGTTCTACCTGCTTTGATCCGCTTGGATCACAGTAAGCTAGATCCAGGTCTCCTTTCCCAACATCAAGCACCTGTATCATGCACTTGAACGGGTCCCATCATTGGCAACTAACCTGGTGGTCCTGAAGGCCTTGATAGGAGGTATATATTTGAAGTATGGATAAGGGTGGCAATCGGTGAAAAAAATGCTGGGAGGCATTAGGACAATGTATGTCCTCCCGACGACTAGAGTAAAAGCGGGGCGAATGGTATCTTGATCCTTCAATATAAGAAGGTAAATTTTCCCCTTTTCATTTTCACGCAGGTTTTGGAGCCCTAGCAAAGTTGTAAGGAAGGAAATTGCCATATCGGTCTCTGGTGTGGTACATATTGTTTATTTGTAAACTGACGCTGTTTTGGTGTACTTACAAGGTTCCACCCCATCAAGCCCCCTAGGACTACTGCACTTTGCCCTGTTCCTACAAATAATCTCATAGTAGTTGCATATGTTCTGTTATATAGGGGTTCAGCTCTATCATATGGCGGCTTACATCATTTTCAGATAAGGTAGGGCAATCGCGTCTATTAGAAGTAACATTACTTTTGGAATACACCCCTTATCACATTGAAGGGCAGGGTGGTATTGTCAAAAATTGTGATTCTACTGCGCCTCTAGTATCACTTCTCCGATCTGCCTTTTTCAATACCCACTAAGATCTTTAAGGAGGTGGGTGCATTACTGCTGTCGTTAATCTGGAATGGTGACGGGTTTAGAGTGCTGTTGCGCACACTGAGACTTCCTAGCTCAGAGGTAGGTTTGGGAGTTCCCAACTACAAACTCCATCACTACTCGGCCCAACTGTAGTAGGCCGCCATGTGGTTTTCAGACTTGCCCCCGGTTGTGACGTTTTGGGTGATGGAGGTTCGGCTTCCTGAAATTATGGCCATGCTGCTGACTCCTAAACTGAAGTGAAAGAGACTCCTGGGATATCTTACTGTTGTCAGGTACAGCTGGGAAAGGTGCTGATGCAAGAAACAGTGTGAAAATCCTTACGTCGTGGGGTGCTGATCAAGCTGTTGACTGCTGAGTGGACCGGGGACTCGCTGAGCTGGGACTCCTATGACAGTAGGGCGATAAGAGAACTGTATGACTTGGGTACTTACAGGAGATTTCACAAAAGGACTCAGGCTTACGTGATTTTAACAAGTCAGTTCCAGAATTATAGTAGACGGATCAGGACCCTACAATCTAGGTGGGGAGGTCACCACAGATCCACACACATGCAATATACTGTATCATTTCTTCACTCTGGGAACTGGGAAGAGAATCTTAACACATCTCCACAAAGCATTTTTAAATGATTCCATCATAATTTGTGTAATTTGGGGAATTTCCCGTTATGCTTGGTGTGTGAAATTCCCATAATTTTATTATTACACCACTTAGAGTAATTATACGCCATGTGTGGTAAATATTTACAGTAAGTGACTGTTGTTTGTGCTACTTTTGTTTTTTTAGCACTTTTTTAAGCACAAAATGCATTTTCACGTCACAAATTGACGCAAGGATGTACTTCACGCTAAAATGTAGTGCTAAATTATGGATTTGCATTTTGAATAATTACATGTAATTTCACATAATTCCACTGAAATTTCGCAAAATTTCACTCACCCCTGACTTAAAATTGCCCTGACACAATTGAGGGGTATCTGGTCACAGAATGTGGGAAGAGATGTGGCTGATACAGAATAGGATTCAATACAGTAAACACATATTCCATACTTCTGGGAATGCAAGATTTAGAAGAAAGTATCTGACCCCAAAAGATTAGCCAAAAGTTCCTCACAGCGATACTCCATTGCGCTAGTTGTGGGGTCAGGGAGTCAGCCTTCTTTCATGTGGTCTTGTTCAGTCATTGTAGGATACTGGGTTCTCCTATCCCTCCACTATCCTTCTCAAGCCAAATAACTGACTAACATCCACCACTCAAATTACTTTCATATTTTCACTATACTAATTTACCACTAATCCTTTATGGGTTCCGGAGTAGTGGGCTACTCGCCGAAAAAGCACTTTGACGCCTCGTCAGGGGTAGTAAGCGCTATAGAAATGCAATTACAGCACAGTACAACACAACATAGTGGACACGATCGATGGGCAGAACAATAGCCCCGAAGCCAGAGATTTGCCGATTTGGACTGATGCCAAGAAGAAGAAACTAGAGAACAAGTTACACGGTTTAGTTCTAGTGGTCGCAGAAAAGTGCACACAGTTGAAAAGGCAGCAGGTATATCACACCTGTGTGATAGGAGGCACTGCTGCCCCTAAAGATGCCAACCCACGATGAATATTATGGAGTTAGTTACTAAGCCTGGAACGAAATTGGTGTAATTTCCTTTTGCAGCAGTGCTGAGCTATTTTGGAAGCGAGGATGCACTTTACGCTAAAAATACCTCAAAATTGTTGTGATGCGTGCAGCAGCTCGTGGTCTGATTGTTAGCATTGTTTCCGTGCTCTTGTGATAGGATTTTTAGTCTCGGAAGCAATCTCAATTGTGTAATGACATAATCTCGGGCATTTCCTGTTACAAGCATAAGGCGAAATGCCGGAAATTGGGTGAGAACGCCATTGTAAAAAAAATTCCATCAGGGGCTAGTCATTGACCTCTTTAGTTGGGAATTCACTACCTTCTCATCCACTGTCTGCTGCACACGATTGTCCTGTGGGGACCTCCTCCCTTCCCACCACCACCCACAGCTCTTCTAGGGGGTCTAACTGGTCTATGTGTCTAATATAACACCAGTAACCTGTATGTGGTTTACATTCTGACACAGGCCCACTTTTCAGAATTGACAGGCTGGATTTATAGTCCTGATTTTATGACAGCATCATTGGAACTAAAAACCACAGAATGAAAAGAAAAAATCTGGACAATGTGAACAGCTCACGCATGCACCCGGGAAACTTGTCCCTTGGTGTGAGAAGTTGGCCTGGTATATGCTGTCCACTAATTAAAGTGGGCACCTTGCACCAGTCCAAACGACCCTTATTGATGATTAGGTTAAAGACAACCTTTATAGAAAGCTAGCCTAGTGGTAGCTATGGAGAGCAGCCTTCAGGCTAAGTCTTGAAGGAGTGTAAAGCAGCTTGTTTTACCAGTATATAACCTCTTGAATGACCAAATGAAAGGAGAACCACACCAGGTATATATAAAATATATGTATTTATTACTAAACACTCTCTACTAACCTCTTTATGAGATTAGAGAACAAGGCACACAATAGTACAGTACTAGAACGACAGTAAATAGCACAATACACAGTGGGCTCCCGGGGGAGACCAAACCATATATTAAGAAAATGGTATAACAACCCCGACTTGACTAGACACAGTGCCTAGAGCACGTAGAATCGCTGGGACCCCAAGGAACCACCCAAGGTAGTGACACAGGGGACCCACGGAGGACGGGTGCAGTGTGGGCTACCAAGTGGTCCCATGGGTGACCCTTTTAGCCTGTTCTAATTTACAAGCCAATTGCACTTTGCATTAAAAAAATATATATATATTTTATATAGCGCGAACTAGACCCGAAGGTATCAGAGCACTTTACACAAGCACCGGTTGCATTACAGATGGGCGCGTTCATTTTGTTAGGCACAGGGAGATTAAGTGATTTGCCCAGAATCACAGGATGTTGGGCGTCCCTGCCGAGACTTGAACCTGGTTACCCAACTTCGAGGTCAACCGCCCTAGCCGTGAGCCCACATCTGTTTTAAGAAAAACTACATTTCCTGGAATGCAACGTCTTGTTAGCTAAAAGGCCAAGGTAGACTGAAGGTGTCGCATGATCTATGATAGCTGTGTGTCTCACACACATTACTAGAGCTTCTGGCATACATGAAAATAGATATACTGGACATATAATGGACCCGCCTAATTTCAAACTCTGTTATGTTGTTAATATCCCATACCTAGTAGTTACGTTTATAATCAGTGGCGTGACGACTATGTAAACATATGTTCTTATCATAACTTGATGACCTCATGATAAGAATACTGTTGACATGTGACGATACTGTGGTGTGTATCTCCATGAAAAACTAATAAAATGTGTTTGGAAAAAGGGTCTGCACCATACACAGATTGGTCAGGTTTGCATAATGCACAAATCAGTCATCTGTGCATCGTGCAATACCCACACAGCATGTCATTACTTTAGCGTAAAAGGCCATTTATTAGGACAGGGTCACATACATTTATTTAACTTTATTAACATTTAACAATAACATCAATGCTTCATAAATGACACTCCCATTCCTCCCCGAACCATTCACAGCCTTGCTTAATTCTTCCCCTTTCCACTCACTGACGTCCTTCCATATACCCAGTCACTCCTTCACTTGCCTTACCAAACACCCTCCAATGAAAACGTATTGCTCCGATGGACGCATCCACTCACCATCTCCTGTCACCTGAGCTCCCCTCCCCGAAGGGTGGATACCCCTGCATGTGACCCTCTACCCCCCCCAAAATACTGCCTATGTCCTGTAACCTGCCCTATATTGGCAACACGCTGTAACATGCGCACCACACTACCCCTATAAATTGTAGGGTGGGTGGTATGGTCCTTCTTTGCCCACTAGCCCTCCCGGTGGTGCAAGGTGTCAGGAAGGCTGGACATGTCGTTCCTGACTCCTTTTATCCTACTATAAATTACCCGCCCCTTCCTTTTGCCCTTACCTATCCTGACCTGCCTGCTGAGCACGTAGCGCCCCGGGGGAAGACTAGTCTGCGACTGTCACTTCCCCTGGGGGTCAACACCGTGCCCAGATTTATCAGCTGTCTTTATGCATAGATTGGGTCCTCTGTGACCATGCACAGGTTGGCCATCTGTGTACTGTGCACAGATCAGTGAACTCTGCACCGTGTACAGATCGGCCATCTGTGCACCATGCAGAGATTAGTGAGCTCTGCACCGTGCAAAGATCGGCCATCTGTGCACCATGCAGAGATTAGTGAGCTCTGCACCGTGCAAAGATCGGCCATCTGTGCACCATGCAGAGATCAGTAAGCTCTGCACTGTGCACAGATTGGTCCACTGTGCACTGATCGGTCCACTGTGCACCATGCAGAGATCAGTCGGTGATGCACCTTGCAGAGAATGTCTCCTTTGCACCGTGCACAGGTCAGTGAACTATGCACTGTGACCAGATCAGTCAGCTGTGTCATGTCCACAGAGTGGGCAGCTGTGCACCGTGCGCAGATCTGCCATCTATGCACCGTGCGGAAATCCATCAGCTCTGCACCCTGCACTGATCAATCAGCTTTGCAACGTGCACTAACCGATAAGCTTTGCACCAGGCACAGACCGGTCAGCTTTGCACCATGCACAGATCCGGTCAGCTACTCAGACCATCAAAAGAACCCAAGTCATCTGAGGAGTAGAAACATCTCTACACCTCAAAACCCCACTCACCCCCACCCTGTCAATTAATGTCAACGTAATTAACATCAGCAGAATTTTGCAGTGAAAGTGAACTAACCCCCTTGCCCCTCCCCCAGCTGTGCGGCTCCCCTCCAGACTGCCTGATCCCTTTGTGCGAAATGAACAGAAATAACAAAATAAAAAAATTCTCAGGAGCCTCAGAGGGTTTTCTCAGACTAATTGGGCTGAGATGTGGCAGGGAGCCAGATGTTGACAAAAAGCACCCAGTCATCCTATCCTCGGTTCGGCTCGAGCCCTACACCCGCAGGCCTCCTGGAGACGGGGCCGTGTGAGCAGGGGCGGGTGGAAGAGACAGCGCTCCACGACCCTCCATCACAGTACATCCCTGCACGTGAGCCGGGGTTGTGGAGCTGCCAGCTGTGAGATCATGGGTGAAGAGAACAGATCAGTCTAAGTGACACTGGGCCTCATTACAAAGAATACATTGAAATAACAAGCATAACAATGAGCTAGCAGCACGCTTGACGTGATGACGGGCTATCTGCAGCAGCAAAGAGGCCCCCACGTCACGTGCAAAACCATCAACCAGCCTGGATTTTTATTCAGCAGCACTTTACATGCTGGGCATTTTTATAGCCCATCCTTTGCAATCTTGACAAGCATTTGCAATGCAATAAGTCTCGCATTTACGAGAGTTTGAGCTATTGGCATTGTAAATGACAATGCCTTTTATGTATGTGTTGCTTTTAAAATAGATAAATAAAAGGCATTGTCATTTTCAATGCCAATAGCTTAAACTCTCGCACATGCGAGACCTATTGTATTGCAAAAGCGTTTGGCTTTTAAAAAGCATTAGGAGTGAGCGTCTTCTGCCTGCAACAGCAGGAAGGACAAAGCTATTTGAGAAAATAGTGCTCGGAGGCTGTAATTAAAGCCTACTGAGTAACAACACACATAACAAGGGGTGTCCCCATGGGAGGTTACAAAATGAGACAAGGCGTACTAAGGAGGGACTACTAAGCCTATTGACCAATGAACAGCCACAGTTTACAGTGGACAATAACACACCCAATGAAAAATATGGGCGGAGCTTCAAGTCCCTACCTAAACACAGCATGCGCTGCGAGGCTTGACCTAAAAACTGGTTATCCCAGAATGCAAAATCTCTATCTTATCTGAATTAAGTTTAAGCATGTTATGTGCCAGGCAGGTGACAATATAACACAAACCGAGGAGTTTGCCCATATTATACCACCAAACCTGGGTTACATATACACATGGCAATCAGTATCTGACAGGAGAGCCCAAAATTATATATATTTTTTAAGTTTTAACTTTATTGAATACAAGTAGATACAAACAGAATAATGCATTAATAGCTTAATACAGAAAATATAGTAAGGGGGAGATGTGGGGTATGGGAAGGTACTACATGGTTGAAGTCATAAATATACATAGACCAATTTAAGTACAGAAATAAACAATATTAAAATACATCCTCATGAATATATGAAACATGGTAAAGTTCTAAGAAATCATACATTAGTTTAGAAAAAACATAAAAATATAAAGGGGGTTTGGAACCTCATCTCTAATGGGATGACGCTAGGATGAGGACCTAGCATGACGATCTATGAAATTTCTGATGGGGTGCCATAAAATAGAACGCTTAATGGCAAGTGAAATAGGGTGAATATATCCTTTATCAAGTCTGTGGTTGTAACAGACCTCGTACCACCATACCTGAAAAGACAATTTAGAAAAGTCCTTCCAATTTCTGCTAATTTGCTAAAATGCGACTGCTAAAAGCAGATCAATGATTTTTATGTGAGGTGATATATATTTTCCTAATCAGTAGAAAGAAAATTGCAATATGTGAGAGGAGTATGTTAGTGTCAAAAATAGTGGGAATCTGATTCCAGACTCGTGACCGGGAAGAGTGAACAAGTGCGCATTCAAAATCATGCGTTTGAAGTCAGCTTGTTGTGTGTGGCATGTCCAATAAGTGTCTGGGTGATCTGGGTAAATACGATGTGAAGAGACTGGAGAAAGGAGAAGTCTATTATAAATAAAAAAAATAATGTTTGAGTGGTATTGGCAGCTTGAGAGGAAGATCTTATTTTTGTTCAAATTCGTCTTAAAAAAGAAACGGTTCCAATTCGTTCCCAGATCGTTTTCCCAAGTCAGCTCAGTATCAGATTTAGGTCTATCAGTGAGAGGGTGGCATAAGGCACGATATATAACAGAAGCTCTTGGGCCAGTACGCAAAAGAGTACCTAAAGTAGATGTAGGTGAGGAGGGTAGTGTGGAAATGGAAGAAAACCAGGCAAGAGCATCTAACATATTTTGCTAAAGGAGAAATTTGGGCTGAAAAGATAAAGGAAAATGAAAAATAGATTGGGCCTGAGAAAACATAACAAAAGCAACCATTGTTCAAAAGTTGTTTGACACAAATTCGGCCATGTTTCCTCCAGGCTTTCCAATAAATTGAATGGTTTTTGTGTAATTAAGAGGCATTGTGCCAAATGGGAGAGTTGACAAAAGAAGGAACATGAAAAAAATCAAACTAGGCTTAATGTGTAGGCGCCACATCAGTATTAAAGTGTTAGACTGCGGGAAAATGCTCATAGGACCCCACATTTGATGGTCTACGTACATGGGTCTCCAACCTTTTGTGTAATGGGCGCTACTTATGCTCAATGAATCCTGTTGCGTGCTACTAATATTATTAGTGTTGTATAGTGAGCACATCAGACAATATTACATTAGTGGCCACCATATGCAAGATTACTAATAGTGGTCACCTCAGTGCATCAGGCAGGGTTGCCAGCAGTAATGTAAAAAAAAAAAAGGCTTTGTCAATTTGGAATGCCTCTACATGACAGCCACAGCTGCACTGCCCCTGGCACAAAAGTAATAACAGTAATAAGTCTCCCTGCCTAATTTGCCACTCAAAAATCAGCTTTAAATATATTTTGGAAATTCAGCCATTTTTCTCCAAACAACAGCTTATGAGTTCTAAAAATAAACACATTTTTGTCTTGAATACACAATTTTGGTATACATACATTAATTCAACCAAGCAAACTTAAGCTTCTTATTTAGTAGGCTAGGCATCAAAGAGGAGAGCTACATACAGGTAGCTGGTGAGCTACTAGTAGCCCACGAGCTACTCGTTGGAGAAGCCTGAAGAGGAGTGGGATAAAGAGCTAAGGCCACTTTACTTGCTAGTATTCCACCTCCCATGTATGGAGTGGCTATTAATGCACTATTTAGGGATAGGCACCTTTTCAAGATGGTTATTCAATTCAAAACATAAAACGGCCAACCATCGGAAGGCAACATGAGCCTGCATTTAAGATGATAATGGTGCACCCATATGCAAAGCAGCATGATGCCCTCTGTGAACACAGCAACAAGTGAAAGTCATCCGGTGGCCGCATTACCCAAGTCCACTCAATGCAGCCGAAAAACTATTTAGACAAAGAGATCGATTGACTTGCCAATGCTTCTTCCCATAGCCCTCTCTAAACCATATTAAAATCCCTCTGTGATGCTATATCACTCCATACAGGCGCACTATAGCCTATGTCCTTTGTAATACGACAGATGGGATATCCTCCACATTTTTACAGAGTATTCCATGAGCCAAACTGCAAATAAAGCCCGCTATTTGGTTATAAGGTCGGAGCTCTCAAGTTTTCCAGGTCTACGCGTGATGAGTTCATCCAGTCCAGGTTTTTTCTTTGCATTATGGGATTTAGAGTCCTGATTTTATAACAGCATCATCGAAACTAAAACTACAAATCACAGAATGCAGTGAAAAACACCTGGACAATGTGAACTGCTCAGGCCTGGATCTGGGAAACTTGACAAAATATTTAAGTAGTGTTTCTCGGCTCTACGGAATTGTCAGCTGGAGTCTACAATACATAGCTGCCAAGTGGTCCCATGTGTGACACTTTTAGCCTGTTCTAACCTTTCATCCAATTGGACTTTGCATTATGGTATTGTAAGTAAGACTACATTTCCTGGAATGCAACGTCTTGTTAGCTTAAAGGTTAAGCTCTATGATATCTGTGTGTCTTGCATACAGCACTAAAGTTTTTGCACATATGAAAATACATATAATGCACACATTACCAATTCAGTGCTTAAGATCTTATGACAGCTGAAACATGGTGGCGCTATTTGTGTGATATAAAGATGAGCACAACAACAGTTGTTTATTAATCAAAGAAACATTAAAACAACTAATACCTGTCTCACAAGCCATTCTTAAAGCTTTGGTGGGCCACGAACAGTCTGAATTGTCACACTTGAGGCAGTGTGCTAGCTGGTAATAGTGAATGTAGTTTAATTGGCAGCGCTGGCAGTGGCAATGGGTAGTGCAAAGCTGGTGTGGCATTCTAACAAGGGCCCAGGTACTTATATATATATATATTTGATAAATTAAGCATCCTCCTTTCCACAAGCATCCTTATTTCACATTGCTAGGGCGCCACAAACCTGGGAAGTCCCCTCCATATTGTATGCGACACCTTTAACTAGTCCTACGTTTTTACCCAATAGCAGTCCGCATTCTAGGATTTATAGTTTTGCATTTCCCTGTGTAATTTTGAGTCTCCAGGTACCAGCATGCAAAGTGCCGCAGGCTACAAAGCCAGGTCTGGCTTAATGAGTCGCCCATTACGTCATGTCCTGGAAGCTTGGGCTCGGGGCAGGAAGTGCAGAAGGTGAGTGGCTGAGGTAACAGAGCATCGAACCCGCCTCGAAAGCAGCGCCAGCTGCCGCCCTCTCGCGCGGTGATGCTCCCAGCGCCTTCGAGCTAATGAGAGCTGACAGCCCTCCGTGGGTTCCCGCGCGCGCGTCTCCTCCGGGAAAGCCCGCTAGTGGCGCTGTCTGCGTGCTTGCTAAGTGGAGGGAAAGGAAGCTAAAATTAGCCCTGAATGTCAAACTTTTAATGCGGCAAGCGGTGGGGCATGAAGAGATGATATGAGATCAGCCCAGCTATTTCACAGCAGCGCCTCGGAACTATTTTCCAAGTATGTTTTCCCCTCCGTGTCACAGGTCTGATTCGGAACTGACCTCAGTGAAGGAATGGCTGCGGTTACATTAACCCCGGCAGCGGGGCGCCAGCGCTTCAGTCACACTGCAGCAAAGTCACGCCAAGGCGTTCGCATCTTTGCACGTTCAGGACAAGGGAGGCCTAAGGCAGGCCCTAGAGGGCAAGATGACGAGCAAAAACGGCAGCAAAAAACCATGCTGCAGCGCCAGCTGGTCAAGCCTTGGCTGATTTTCATCCAGAACCTCGTGCAAGGAGGACGTCTACATCCTTAGGCACACGTGCTATGCAAGCCTGTTCAATTTAGACAAATGTAGTCCAATTGCTGGTGTCACTTGAATTTATGGTTAAACACTCTTTTAAAACTGCAGATTCTCCTAGTCGGTTGTGGAGGAGAGCACGTCCTGGTTTTATTGAAGAGTAAAACGGAGAGTATTATGCAGTCTCTTTTCTTATTTTATTTCGTATAGCACTCTCAACACATTATAACACCTATAATCCTTCATGTTTAGACAGGAAGAACACAAAACACCATCCAATGAAACACAGTATAAAGAGACCCAATCCAACAACAGCTTCCCCTTTTCTTAATGCACCCACCTAAAAGTTCCTTTAAAGTCCATGCCTAAAGTGAAAAATAAAAAATAATAGAAAAAATCCCAACAGCAACCGCCTGTCCAACTGCCTTCTGCACTTCTCTTGAATCCAAAGCTCAGTGTAGTTGATCCGCTGTTCGGAAGCCATCTGTGCCCAATTCTTTAGATTGTTGCCTGATTTGCAACTCCTGAGACTAAAGAAAACCAAACATACATAAGTTTATACAATTAATCATCCGGGTGGGTACATTTCTCAGAGGTGGGATGATACTCGCCTTTAAACTTTATTATAGGACCGGAAGCTAATATTATTCATGTTCAAAACGTATGAACATCAGCCATTGCAACACGATCAACAGGTTTACAATTGAATGTTTTAAAAATTGAAATTCGAGCCCAATCCGCCACATTTAAGATGTTTTCAAGCCTCGCCCCAGCCCAAACTACCTTAAAGGCCATGGTCCCTCTGACTGAATGAGCTCCCAGCTGCCCCGTACCTTCCCCTGCCTTATCCATCACCTCTTTTGCCCACCTACTCACTGTTGTGTATGTGACTGGTGCAAACGGTTTTCTTAAAGCCATTAATATTTGAGGATCCCAAGGAACTCATTTATACAGGTGATGCAATCTCTGCAAGAAAGTGTAACTTGCTTGAATAAATCAGAAAATACAGTTATATGATAAGACCTTAATTCAATTCAGTCAAACAAATTTTGTATAGATTAGGTTTTCAGTAAGCCCACACGGCAATGTCTCAAGTCGTACTCACTTCAGCCGAAATGAGTATAGTTTATTTTGCAGTTGTAGTGAACATAAGTATCAAGAGACAACTTTCCAAAGATGTATACTAAAAATTAATACTATACGTGACTCAGTGAACCCCAATGAAGTGACCATAACCTAACAGTGCTGAACATAATACGTGAAAGAAGGGAGAAATAGTTATTGGTAGTAAGAGAAGGGGAGCTTTTCATAAATATAGTAATTGTGTATATATATTTCTTTGGCTCTCCCTTTATACTAGTCGACGACGTTTCGACCCTCTCGCGATACGGGGTCTCTTCAGGACAAGGATTCTGGGGACTAAATGGAGGACCTATTAGAATACATATGGGGGATATTAGGGTAGAAGGCAACAGTTGTGCCGGTCCAAGTTGGCTCGTAGTTGCTTCGAGGGATCTAAGGTGGACAAGGGCAATTAAGTATTCTAATAGCCAAGACACAGTCAAGCTCACAAGAATTAATTAGCGTGAAGCAGTGTCAAGGCGGTCAACTCGCCCGATTAGACTCAGTGGTGAGTAATTAAATTACTATGTTCCAAGGTCAGAGTGTCTGTTGCCTTCTACCCTATCTACAAATCATTAATCCTCCATCTTGGTAAGCCTTCTTTTCCTACCTCCTTATACACCCAGTCACGGCAAACCATGGCCACTCCCTAATATCCCCCATATGTATTCTAAGAGGACCTTCCCTTCTGAACCACCTGAAAGTACCAGTTCTTCACCCCAGAAGACATCCACGTTTGGCACATTCCCTGTGCTAGTTCTTGGTAAGCCACTGACCACTATTGCCCACGTCATTGCTCTGGCACTGTTCTATCTTATCCCTCATTGACACTTTCCTCCATTTAGTCACCAGAATCCTTGTCCTGAAGAGACCCCGTATCGCGAGAGGGTCGAAACGTCGTCGACTATTATAAAGGGAGAGCCAAAGAAATATATATACAATTACTATATTTATGAAGAGCTCCCCTTCTCTTACTACCAATAACCATTTCCCCCCTTCTTTCACGTATTATGTACAGCACTGTTAGGTTATGGTCACTTCACTGGGGTTCACTGAGTCACGTATAAACTGCTTATAGTATTAATTTTTAGTATAAATCTTTGGAAAGTTGTCTTTTGATACTTATGTTCACTACAACTGCAAAATAAACTATACTCATTTCAGCTGAAGTGAGTACGACTTGAGACATTGCAGTGTGGGCTTACTGAAACCTAATCTATACAAAATTTGTTTGACTGAATTGAATTAAGGTCTTATCATATAACTGTCTTTCCTGATTTATTCAAGCAAGTTACACTTTCTTGCAGAGATTGCATCACCTGTATACATGAGTTCCTTGTGAACATTGTTATTTTGCTGATTAGCAACACCAAGTTCGCTAGGACATATGGGTTGCTCTTGTCTTTTGTAAATATTAATATTTGAGGTGCAGAAGTTCTCACTTTTTTTGTTGACTGTATATGCTGCCTGAGACACCTCACTACACAAAGCTCAGACAAACTACTTGACATGCAAGCTTTCATCAGTGCCACTATTAGAGGTGCCAACTTTCATCTTAACACCCTCAAGAAAATCAAACCTTTCCTTCCGACCGAAGACTTACAACCTGCAGTACAATCCCTGGTGATCTCACATCTTGAATATGGTCTGGTGACCCTTGCGGGGCTTCCTAAAACGAGCTTTGCCCCTCTCAGAGCCACTCTCAACGCGTCGGCCAGGCTCATCACAGGCTCCAAAAAACACGATGACATTACACCTGACCTTGTGCAGCTTAATTGGCTGTCTATTGAAGCGAGGATTTGCTTTAAAACAGCTTGCCTCACGCATAAAGCCTTGCATTACAACACTCTGGCCTATCTTGCGAACAAGCTCGTTCTTTCTGGCTCCAATCGGAACTTAAGAAGTACGTCCACACTTCTCTTGAAACCACCCAAATTCAAGAAGAAAAGTACGTACAAACGTGCTTTCTCTGGACTGGCACCTAGAATTTGGAACGCTCTTCCTTCAGAGTTGAGAGCCAATCCTTCCACTGCCTATTTCAAGAAACAGGCCAAATCGATTTTCCTGAGTGTTCATTAACTGCATCATCGTGTTCTCTTTTACATGTCCCCTTGCTGACAGACCTGACATTTCTCCCAACTTATTGTTCTCCATTTATTTTATGTTTGGTTGTTAATTGTTATTTTACCCGAGGGCCCTCATCCTTCAGGTTTGCCAATTATTGTATTATGTTGTGTCAAGTTCACTTTGCTTGTTTTACTAAATGTTACAGGAAATATTTTACACCCTAGGAGAAATGGATCTAGTGTGGCCCACTACCAGTTCCCTGATCTTGTTTGTGTACTCCTTGTGGTGTCACTATTCTGACTTCTATTGTATGGAGTTTATTCATGTTTTCGCCGTGTGTACAGCGCTCTGATACCCGCAAGGGTCATGTTCGCGCTTTATAAAACTTTCTAAATAAATAAATAAAATGAGCAGTGAAACTTGGGAATTCCACAAAAGAAGAGGCGTTCTTAGTTCTCTTTGTAACATGGAAAAGAACCCCCTACTGGTGTGAATTGCACAGCAGTGATATCCAAAGCCCTGGTATCCGAACCCCTTCTGAATAAAGCTAAGTTTAACAAGCTTTATTGACAAATGTTCATTATCATCCCAGGATTTGAATAGAAACATCACAGTATTGACATCCCACATGGTAGTATACCGTGGTTTGGAGGGACTCGTATACCTTTTAACAATCTACATACAACTGCTTTAACCTCACTTTTCCCATGTCCTGCTGAAATGGCTGACCTGTACCCATTGACGGTTCTAAAGAACCTTTGTTGTGCCACCTGCTGATGTGGGATCCAAACCCCTTTCCACACACCAGCTACTCCATAGCTCCCAGCCTGGCTTGTAGGCCTTGATAGTTCCCGAGGCCCATGAAGCCTTGATGTATCCTAAAGCCTCCTCCAAAAGACCTAGTACCTTTCTAACACCATCGGGTGCACCATCCCGTAGGGGCTCCCTAACATCTATGAAAAAACTGGCAATTGAATCGGACACGCCATTGAGAAATCCAACTGCATAGGATACGAAGGTCTGCTCTTCCCAAGGGCGTCGCCATCACCACTTTCGCCAGCTGCCTGCGTACTTGTGCCAAGCCTCTAGCTATCATAGCGAAGGGGGGGGGAAAGCAAAATGCATTGCCTACAACCAATCTTGGAGAAACACATTCACTGCCAAGGCCTCCAGATCCGGTCTCCAACTTAATAACTTCTTTGACTAACTGAGTTGTGTCTGGATACAAGATTTATATAAATGGGTGCCCAAACCTTCTCCAGAGTTTTCAACATTTGGGAATGTAACCTCCAATCTCTGCTGTCTGGCTTAGAATTCCAAAATGCCACTGTGTTTGCTGACCCTGGCACATATTCTGCTGCCATAGATATCTTGTGATTGAGACACCACTGCCACAGCGACTTTACTAACTATGCCAGAGGCCTCTACCTTGTATCTCCTAACTTGTTGGCATTTCTGACGACTGTCAGATTGTCCATACAGAGCAGAACTGCACACCATACCCTGCTTTTCCCAGGCCTTGAATTGTGAAGGAGCCTGCAGGATACTCTAAGCAACTAACGTGCATTGGTTACTCCCTCCTGGATCATCTTTCTCCAGTCCAAAAGGTGCCACACCTTGCACCCCATCCTCTTAGACTTGCATCTAACTCCAGGTGCGCCAGCCATCAAGCCACTTCTGCTTTTGCTTCTTCGTTCAATGAAATGGAATTTGAGAGTACATAATCCCTGTTTTAGATGTCTTATCTTTAATCTCTGAAGTGACCTGTAATAAAGTTGGCTCAGGAATATTGCCTGGATAGACAATGACGACCGGTCTACCACTCTTGCTAATTGTCTAAAAATATGTTGTTCCCCTCTAGAATCCCTTTCAACTTCTTCCTCAACATGTCTTCTTATAAATCTACCAGAGACCCAAAAAAGTCAGTTTATCTTGATGAAATGAGATCAGACTTCTCTTCATTTACTATAAAGTCCAATCTCCGAATGAGGTCGACTGCCTTTTGTACATGCTCCAACAACAGGCCTCTCTCTTGGTCCAGGAAGATCATATCATCTAGATACACTATCATTCTCAACCCCTGGGATGTGAGAAATGTGAATACCAGCTTCAGCAGCCTGGTGAAACACCAAGGTGCCAATGACCAACCAACGGGAAGAGAGCTGAATATGTACAACCTTCATTGCCAAAAGAACTATAGCTATCTCCTGTGACCTGAGAAGATGGGGACTGTCGGGTAAGCATCTTTCAAATCCAAGTGCACCATCCAATCCCCTGAAAGTGAAATATCCTTTAAACAAATTATCATTTCCAAAAGATAAGCAAAAGCAGTGTAGGCCCTACCGTTGCACAAGTGTATTGCACCAAATATCATCAGTGATGCCACGCTCAACTTTTCATGGCCCCACTGCCTAGAAGCCACAACTATTCAGTTTACACCACAACAATTAGAAAAAGAGCATCCACTATATTGTTTTGTTTCTGGCCCAAATTCAGGCAATCCAATGTTAACAAATATAACAATGATGAACAAAAAATGAGATTCAGTTGTCAGCCTTAAGAATGCATCCAGTATCCAACTTTTATTGATTTTTCAATACATTAAATTTTTCGGTCAGCCCAGCCAACGCGTTTCGTCCTCTATGGAGTTCCTTAGGGTTGTGCTTTCCAAACTTGTCTCTCCTTATTTTTCCGCGACACTTGAGCCCTGATGCACGAAGGAGGAAGATGATTTAGAGGGTACTACACCACCTCAAAATGGGATTTATTACCCATGAAGACACTGAAACAGGAGGTCATACTTCTTGCTATTTAAAAGTCACACAAGTTTGGAAAGCACAACCCTGATGAAGTCCATAGAGGACGAAACGTGTTGGCTGGGCTGACTGAAAAATTTAATGTATTACAAAATCAATAAAAGTCGGATAATGGACGCATTCTTAAGACTCCTGACAAGTGAATCTAATTTTCTGTTATCATTGTTATATTTGTTAACATTGGATTGCCTGGATTTGGGCTGGAAATGAAACAAAGTGGACGCTCCTTTTCTAATTGTTGTGGTGTAAATTATCATTTCCATTTTGAAATGACGATAGAGCACAAACTGATTTAGCTTCGTCAGCTTTATCACTGGTCAGTAGTATCTTGTTTTTCTTTAGTACTAGAAAAATATTGCTGACAAATCATTTGGGATGACTGGAACAGCGCTCTATTGCCCCCTACAAAAAAAGTGTTTTACTTCTGCTGATATCAACTCTTCCCCCTCCTGAGATAAAAGCATTAAATTTGTGCACCTAGATTAAAAATACCCTGCAAAAAAGTCTATCCAAAAACCCCTTACTGTCTGCAGTACCCATCGATCTTTGGAATTTTTCCCATTCCTGTATAAAGAGAGCCAATCTTCCCCCAACCTTTGCAAAAGGGAGAGAGTGAATCCTTACCTTGTGCTCCCCTCCCCTTGCTTGACCACCAGTGTATCCAGAGCCAAAGCGACCGCCTCTTCGTCCATGGGAAAGAACACAGATCTGGTGTACCTAAATTGGCAGTTGCGGTATGGTCTGAAGGGGAACTGGCATACAGCGAATTGACACCTGAATGCTCTAGCCCTGGTAGAAACCCATCCAAAAACTCATTGGCGAAGAGTGCTCCTTGACTAGAGACAAAAAACCTGACATAGCGCCCCATCTCTTTTATGAAGTCATCCTGAGAAGGACACCTTGCGTATTCGCTGATGCTTCAGAAAAAGCTAAGTCCCTTAACTTTGGATCAATCCGTAAAAGTAATCCTTTTCTCTTCTCAAAGGTGAGACCAGCATTAGCGTCCCCCAGAAAGCAGATAGACCTCTGGGCACATCTGGAGACAATCTCTGGATCCAGCGGCTCCCCTGTAGTTTTTGCTTGCTCTGCTAAGCATAAAATTCTGGCTATTGGGTCTAGAATATCCAAGACCTTATCCTGGCAAGAGGCCCATGCATGGTCCACCCGTATCCTAGGGTCTTTAGCATTATTGCTGAGAAACATAACTATTTTTGCACCTATTGAAGGATTCAATGCTATTTTTTCCGTGATTGTAGGCACAGCACAATCAGTCTCTCATTTTAGTTCTAGTAGCCTGATCCACTCCGATGAGTTTGGATGCTGCAACAAAGTGGAATCAAACATAGGTGCTTAGTTTTTAAACTTTCTTGCCCTCTATGGGCACAAGTAATGATTTACTTATAGCAGAGGCAACTGAATTGCCCATGTCTGAGGTAACGTTCTTAAAAGAGGAGGATACTGCCTATGTTATGGAGCTTGAAACTGACTCATCTAGAAACTCGCACAAATGTATTTTAAAAACCTCCTCTTCCTGTTCCTCAATATTTTCTGTGCACTCCTCACTGCTGTTACTGTCTATAATGACTTAATAGTCAAACTCCCCAGGGAAGGGAACCCCACCCAAAAGTGTATGTGCATATTTATGTGACACAGCCTTCCCCAATACTAAAGTTTAATAGCCTCCAAACTCTTCTCGCACACAGTCCCACGCCCAAAAACGTATCTACAAAATTAATAATTGATGGACGGAATGCTGAACAATGTCAAACGTTCACCCCCAGTACATAGATCTGGGCCTAAAGCCATAGTTTTTTTGCTCACCACGCCCTTCCAGTATGGACGCAGCCATATGCTGAACAATGCATCAATTGTTCTTTTTGCATTTGTCACCCCGAGTGAGATGGGTATTCCCAAACGTGGATCTTGTGCTCGTGATGTCACCGGAGTCAAGCTATCCTGGTTGATGAGGGGTGATACCCCGAAACCGGTCCTAGGATGCTTGTTTCCGGTCCAGGGAGGACCTGACCTGGCAGTTCGGACTGGACTGTTCCCATTGGGCGCAGGGTCAAGACTGATTTGTATATGGCTCGGTCCAAACTGGAATGGCGTGGTGGGCAAAAAAACAATGGATTTAGGCCCAGATCTCTGACTTGGAGTGAGTGTTTGACATTGTTCTGCATTCTGTCCATCAATTGTTCTTTTTGCATTTGTCACCCCGAGTGGGACGGGTATGCCCAGTGGTGGGTCCTGTGCTTTCCATGCCATGGACTCACACTAGCCTGGCTGATGAGGGGTGATACCTTGAAACCGGTCCTAGGATGCTTGTTTCTGGTCCAGGGAGGACCTGGCCTGGCAGTTCTGGCTAGACTGTTCTAATGGGAAGCAGGGTCAAGACTGATTTGCATATGGCTGGGTCCAAACTGGAATGGCATGGTGACCAAAAAGACAATGGATTTAGGCCCAGATCTCTGACTGGGGGTGAGTGTTTGACATTTTTCAGCATTCCATCCATCAATTGTTCTTTTTTTGCAAAAACGAATCTACAGCAACACGAAACAAGCATTGGCATAGCCAATAGGTCTCGCCTTTGGGGCGTTATAAGTGTTTAGATAGAGCTATTGGCTTTGTTAACTATTATGAGATGTCTGCGGAATAACATGCCTATTTTGGTGCTTAAGGCACCAAAATCTGGATTGTACAGTAAATACCGTACACTTTTCCCCTGCTAAATTTCGTCAGGTTTGACCTGCCAATATTTAATGATGTGTGAGGTTTTTTGATGCACCTACTAATTACCGGGTGTGGTCAACAGGACCCATCTCAGAATTCTGACCTGTGCGCAAACAGGGGTTTGTGGAGAGGTTGGAAATCTACGAACACCTCAGAATCAAATGTTACTCAGGATGGTTCAAGTTTTTGCACAGCATTGTCGTGTTGTACCTCAACATCTGGAGTGCAAAACTGTCAGGGTGTCTTTTTGTAACTGTTGTAGCCTAGACCCAAGTAACCTCACCTCATATTAAAAACGTTGTCCCTCCTTCAAAGAGCTGCAGAATCCCAAGTGAGGTGTAGACGGTTTGTGCCCGCGTGAGGATTCCAAGATCAGTGGGGGTTTGCACACATGTTTTTCACCAGGTAGAACTGGGTAGAGTCTTGGCTGAATTTGCACATGGAAAAACACTATATTGTTATCCTTTCTTTTAAGATGCGGAGCTCTAAGTAATGTGGTAATACTCCACACGGCACCTACTGCACCCTGCAGCATCAGTATTTATAGGGTGTGGTATTACCACAACAACATACAGCAGCACTTTGTGTTGTTTGTGGTAACCTGAACTATAGGGGAGCCAAAGACCGCTATCACTATTGCACTCTTGTGAAATTTATATCAATGCAATGAATGGCGGGAGAGGGGTGAATGGACAGGGGATGTGAATGGGCAGGAGAGCGGTAAATGGGCAAGAGAGCAGTGAATGGGCAGGAGAGAGGTGTATGGGCAGGAGAGGCGTGAATGGGCAGCAGAGGCGTGAATGGGCAGGAGAGGCGTGAATGGGCAGGAGAGGCGTGAATGGGCAGGAGAGGCGTGAATGGGAAGGAGAGGCGTGAATGGGCAGGAGAGGCGTGAATGGGCAGGAGAGGCGTGAATGGGCAGGAGAGGCGTGAATGGGCAGGAGAGGCGTGAATGGGCAGGAGAGCAGTGAATGGGCAGGAGAGCAGTGAATGGGCAGGAGAGCAGTGAATAGGCAGGAGAGAGGTGGGTGGGCAGGAGAGGGGTGACATGGCAGGAGAGCAGTGAATGAGCAGGAGAGGGGTAAATGGGCAGGACTGGTGAATGGGCAGGAGGGGGTGAATGGGCAGGAGAGGGGTGAATGGGCAGGAGAGGGGTGAATGGCGGGAGAGGGGTGAATGGGCAGGAGAGCGGTGATGGGCAGGAGAGCGGTGATGGGCAGGAGAGCGGTGAATGGGCAGGAGAGGGTTTACTGGTGGGAGAGGGGTGAATGGGCAGGAGAGGGGTGAATGGGCAGGAGAGGGGTGAATGGGGAGGAGGGCGGTGAATGGGCAGGAGAGGGTTTACTGGTTGGAGAGGGGTGAATGGGCAGGAGAGCGGTGTTTGGCAGGAGAGCGGTGTTTGGCAGGAGAGCGGTGTTGGGCAGGGGAGTGGTGAATGGGCAGGAGAGCGGTGAATGGGCAGGAGAGCGTTTACTGGCAGGAAAGCGTTTACTGGCAGGAGAGGGTGAATGGGCAGGAGAGGGGTGAATGGGCAGGAGAGGGGTGAATGGGCAAGAGAGCAGTGAATGGGCAGGAGAGCAGTGAATGGGCAGGAGAGCGGTGATGGGCAGGAGAGGGTTTACTGGTGGGAGAGGGGTGAATGGGCAGGAGAGCGGTGACTGGGACGGAGGGTGGTGAATGGGCAGGAGAGGGTTTACTGGTTGGAGAGGGGTGAATGGGCAGGAGAGCGGTGTTGGGCAGGGGAGTGGTGTGGTGAATGGGCAGGAGAGTGGTGAATGGGCAGGAAAGCGTTTACTGGCAGGAGAGGGGTGAATGGGCAGGAGAGGGGTGAATGGGCAAGAGAGCAGTGAATGGGCAGGAGAGCGGTGATGGGCAGGAGAGCGGTGAATGGGCAGGAGAGCGGTGAATGGGCAGGAGAGCGGTGAATGGGCAGGAGAGCGGTGAATGGGCAGGAGGTGGTGAATGGGCAAGAGAGCAGAGAATGGACAGGAGCACGGAAATGGGCAGGAGAGGGGTGAATGGGGATGAGAGGGGTGAATGGGGGTAGAGAGGTGACTGGGCAGGACGGCGGTGAATGGGCAGGAGGGCGGTGAATGGGCAGGAAAGGGGTAAATGGCGGGTGAGTGGATAAGGGGTGGGAAGGCGGTGAATAAGGAGTTACTGGAATATGGGCGATGGTAGAAATAAGTTTGTTGAACGTGGATCCGGGGTGTGCAGCGCCCTCTGAAGAGAGGGGGAGGCGTGGAGGCGGGGAAGGGACACCTAGGCCTGAGGAGGCAGCCGGGGCGCTGCAGGTAGGAGAGGGCGCATCAGCGGGTGTGAAGGTCGGCAGAGGGGGGAGAGTTCGAGGAGAGGTGAGAGTGGAGGAGGGGCTGTGAACAGGCTAGTGACCGAGGGCAGGAGGGGGGCTGCGAGAGCATAGGGGCGAATAAAGCTAAGGGCGGACAGACGGGAGCCGCACCCCATGGAAGGTGAGGGACAGCCACGGCTGAACGGGGGCTTGGTGCTGCCAGAAAGGGGGCAGTAGGGGGACACGGCAGGTGAACTTGCTGACCTGGGACCCGTGGCCCCTGGGGGCCATGCCATCTTCTGGCCGCTTCAGACCAGCCCTGACCTCGGTGGGGGCCACGTGGGACTCCCCTAGGCACTGATTGGGGCACAGCTCCCTGTAACTGGAGAGCCCGGCAGCAGTGCCAGGCACCGTATGTACAGGAGGCCGGCAGGGCCCCTGGGAGAGCAGAGAGAGCGCAACGCATCCAAGGCACGGTGTAAAGCGCACCGACTGCCAAGGCCTCAATCTCTCGGCGCTGCACCTCGCCTCAAGCCTCTCCGTCCTGAA
Organism: Calotriton arnoldi; assembly: GCA_963921515.1. NCBI lineage: Eukaryota > Metazoa > Chordata > Amphibia > Caudata > Salamandridae > Calotriton > Calotriton arnoldi. Next base: position 2,600,536 of record CAWUFW010000861.1, read on the forward strand.
TGCTTGCATCTGGCGCACAATAATAAACAATTGGACAGCACGGGACGAGTCAATGGATGAATGGATACATGAATGGATACATGTATGGATGAATGGACAGCGAGCTGCGCAGGAGACCGAATCAACGCGAAGAAGGTGGCCACGATTCCTCAATTATCCCCACGACCTGTGGGGCTTCGATATAAAGAACGGAAAGCACTTTTTTAAATCTGGAAAGATGAAGTGAACGAACCCTGGAATGCAAGTGCTTCAAGGCGCACCGGACAGGTTCAGGGATTAACACACACTAGTGCAAGCCGTGCCCGCAGCTGCCCCTGTGACCTCCTCAGCACCGCCCTGTGTTATATGCCTGATACAGTGTGTGGTAGTGTGAGGAGCTGTGAAGTACAAGTTAAGTCTGTTTCACGCACACCCACAGGGTACAAACGGAGCGCAAACTGCCCCTCGGTCGAGGTTTAAGGCACGTGCGCTCACAATATACTGACCTTCGTCAGGTCCAAGCTATAGACGTGTGTTTCATGTTATGAAAATGCATACTTTTGAGAAGGGGGCAGCGTGGTACATGCCTCGCGGACTGGCATTGCAAGGGCAGTTGTGCCCGCTGCTTGCACCTGCATTTGTTGTGTTCAGGTGACGATGCGTTTGCACGTTTAGGTACGTGTGCTGGATGTTCACGCGGAGCACTGTCAAAGTCCGTGCAAGGGAACTTCTTGGTGGAACTACTAATAGCGCTTCGTGCAGTCCTGCCGTTTCTAAGCGCTTTAAAACAACAGCCGTGCCAGCCATAATACGTTAATGTCAAATGTAATGTGCTCCCGACCCTAACCCAAGAGAAGTTCTCGGCGATTCTACTAATAGCGCTTCGTGCAGTCCGGCCGTTTTCAAGCGCTTTTAAACAACAGTCGTACCAAACTTGTCGTACCAAACTTGTGAGAATTTCGAAGCGATGAACGACGTGTGTGTTTTCCTTTCAGGGGTGTGCGTGCGGTCATCGATTCACACTCTACTGCCCTCCAGTGGCCGAACTTCGTATCCCTTTGTAAAACAGTTAAAAAAACAAGCAGCAGCTGTTTTGAAGCACTCGTGCTTGTGCTGGCCTCCGCCTTGCGGGAGCGAGCAGCGGCGGCGCGAGAGCCATATGTTTTCAATTAGCACGCGCGCCGCTGCTCGCTCCCGCAAGTTGGAGGCCAGCACAAGCACGAGTGTGCTTGAAAAGGAGCAAGGAGCAGACCGATTTCTAAAGGTCATCTCCTAGACAGCGCATGCACGCTGCCTAGGCGAGACCTAAAAAGGATGTTGCTATTGGATGGGGCCTATTTGTAATGTGTTTCATTGGATGGTGTTTTGTGTCACTTACTGTCCAAATATGAAGGATTATGGGTGTTGTAGTATGTTAAAGAGCTGTGTGAGATAAAGTGAGAAAAGAGACCACATAATATGAGCCTCCGGTCTTGTAATGAAATTAGGAGGTCGTACGCAGATAGATGCTCTGAGGTATACCTGTCAGTGTCGTCACTGGCCATGCGAAGGGGCAACGTTCTCCCATCAACGCCCTATTGTGTGAGGAGGTAACGTCGATCACACACACACAGAAATGAAGGGACAGTAACCCTTGTACAGACCCGCCAAGTTTCCCAGGTCCATGCTTGATGTACTACTCCAATCTAAGTTTTTGCTTTGAATTCTGAGACTTGCTGTCTTGTTTATTCTGGTATAAAACAGGACTACAAGCCCCAGAACTCAAAGAAAAAAATGTAGATTGGAGAAACGCATCATGGTTGGACTTTGGGAAACTTGGCAGCTATGCCTGTACATTTCCTCGGCCTGATTGCTGCTGTAAATGAAAAGTCCAGAGATCATATGGTAAAGAGCGATCATTTAAACCCCTTAAATGCCAATGAAGGAACCAGTCATTTATGCCCAGGTGTGGAGCAAAACTTTTCGCGGTGCATTTAAGGTGCCGGAGGGGGGATGCAGAGGATGACCCTGTACAAAGTATGAAACTGAGAAAATCACTGGACCATAACTGCAATAGCACATGGAAAAAAACCAGATACATACACATCCCCTTCCATGCCCACAAATACACATAGGTCTGCATATCTTACATCGACGCAGAGCTTAAAGTAAAAAAACTTATAAATCACTGTAAATTTCTTCTCATCTTACAGCGTAGTGAGTTGTCCTGATAGGCTGAAAAGTCTGGTGGCAAGGTGTCCAGATAGGTCCATTTCACTGCCTACAGCTGCTGCCAGCGAGGACACCAATTTATGAAGTGTTATTTGCGGCAGGGTAGAGAGCTGCCGAGGAAAGAGAGCTCACTGTGCCCCCGTGCTGTCCCCCCACACACTGAGTGTGTGGAGCACAGATGCCTGTTTACACTTCAGAGGGACAAAGGGAGGATGATCTGTTGGGGCAGGCCCGGAACCTGCCCATGCAGTTCAAGCATGGCTGCCAGAAATGGAATCTGAAGTGTTCCCTCTGTTTCAGCACTGACAGACTTGCAGGCATACACTGCATCATATTAATTGTGCAGCAGCAGTTTGCAGTGTGCATCTGTGTCTCAGGGAGTATAGTGTTCCATCAAGGTTCACCCCTGTTAGCCACCATTTTGCAAATAGGTGCCGGTAGCTAGACTGAATGGCCTAGCAAAAGCTTGGCCAAATTTTCACACCCAAACACCAGGATGGGCCGTGGTCCTAGAAGTGGTGCCACAAGATGGCACCGAGCCTGGACACAGAAGGGCTACAGTGATATCCCCCACTAACATAGAAGCACTGCACCGACACATCCCACAGACCTGTCAGGCAGTTGATGTGCAAGAAAGACCGAAAAGAGCAGCAGATCAGAGTTTGTGTGGTGTGGTACCTTTCAGAAATGTTTGAATAGCCCAGGTTAGCGATAATAGATGTTTCATGCCGCAGTGCTAATTTGTCCACTCTTGATTGCACTTATGATAGTACAAGCAAATCTGTAATCGCAAGTGAAGAAACAAGGAGGCACAACTGTAAATATTTGTTTTTGCAAAGCAGGTTTGGGAAGTGGTGAGAATGTCCGGAGGAATAAGACTATCTGAAACAAGACCGCCTTAACATCAGAAACACCTACATTCAAATCTGCTTTAGCACTGAATAAATTGTTTCTTGGGAGCTGCACTAAGTTTTTGAAACTCCCTACCACTTCACCAGCCACTATATCCTATCTTTCAGGAAAGCCTCAAGACTTACCTCTTCAAATCTTACCTCTGATGTGATTAAGAACCAGAACGCAGCCACCAGACACTCACACCGCTAACCCATCTGGAGACCATTGGTTGATGGGCTTGGGACCTGCAAGCGGGTGGTTGATGAGTTTTTAATAACGATTGACACATACGGGTGGGCATGACTAAATAAGTAAGCATAGCCTCACCTAGGAGTAAGACAGGATACCCATAGGGTAGAGACTGTAAAAAGTTTTCATGTGTTTTTCATTACCAGGTCTTGTTGTTTTGTGTAATTCTCAACCTGCCCAAGAGAAGCCACATCACCCAGCACCGGAAAAAGAGATGCCAGTTCAAGCTCCTGGCCCTCGCCTACAAAGCCCTCCATGACCAAGCACCCGCCTACGTGAACAACCATCTGCACTTCCACCGACCCCCAGCAACCTCTGCTCTGTAATCTCGCCCGCACACAGACCCCCCGCATATGCTGCTGCCGTGCCCGAGGTCACTCCTTCTCCCATCTCGCTCCCAAAGCTTGGAATTTCCTCCACCTCTGCACCTCGCCCTCGCTGGCCGACTTCAGGAAGAGGCTCAAGACTTGGTTGTTGGGCTGAGACCTACAGCAAGCGCCTGGATATCCCTGCGGGTGACAAGCCGTACTTTATAAATCCTGCTTGATTGTGATTGATTAAACGAGCTTCCCTGGACCCCACACAGACCACACCACCTTCGACTCCGCCCACATGAGTTTTCGTACTGTCATACCTGAATAGACTACATGACATATACAGCTGTTTAATGCTGTGGACCTCACTTTATTGCACTGTACCGCTGCTTCGCCCCCAGCCTCTCGCCCCTCCTCGTGTTTCATGGTGTTTCTTCACATACTCACCTAAAATGTTTGGTTCTCTCTAATGTGCCTTAATCTCTGCCCGGTGACAAGGCTCTATATTAAAACTTCAAATATCTAAAATATCTGTGGATGCAAAAAGGGAATTCTTGCATTCATTGCGTACGGAAAAAAAATCAGGGCACATTATCAGACTGTATATAGCATTAGAATTTTACCAGCCTCTGCTAAAAACTGACTGCCAGATAAAAAGATAGTTTGATAATGTTTTATTAAATAGCCACTCTTCCTCCCTCATGCTGTGCTGAAGCCCAGAGGAAGGCTGGCGAGTCCGGCCTTAGCTGCGCATCTCCTCAGACACTGATTCACCCCTCTTTAAAACCTGCTGTGATGCATGAATGAGGCGAGGCAGTAATTAATTTCTGCACAAGGTCTGATGTGAAAAGAGATGGCCTGCGGAAATTTGAGCATGAACAACATTTTAAGTAATGTGCATGATCGCCCTACCCTCCTTTCAAAACTGGAATATGTATTTAATTTAATGGAACGTTTTGGAGCCGCAACAGAGCTAGAAACCGTGGCTGTCCAAGTAAATCCAGGAAATCTGGTCACTCTGGTGGGTAGATAAATCTTGCTCAAAGTAACCCTATGCAAAGGACCGGGAGCTTCCCTCTCCACGGGCAACTGACTACTTGTGGATGCAGCGCCAACTGGACCGCATCCAGCAGAGTTACAGACTACAAAAGAGCAAGCAGAGGAGGTGCAAGGGAAGCGCCATCTTGGAAAAGGACACATACTCCAGTTTATCTGGAGGGAAAAGCGTGGTAATTGACCCACTACCATAACATGCAGGGGTCCAGGATAATGACGAAGGGGCCGACTCACTGAAGCATTTGAGTATGGGAAGCAATCCTACAGGAGTACTCATTTATGTACTTTTACATACCTATGTGAATCAGACCAGAAACATGAACTCGCTATTAGTAAAAGTGCAAAAATGCCTTAGGCCTTTCTATTTATCTGCATTTATATGAATGTTCCTATTTTATTCCATTTTAGATGTTTTGTAGTCAATCCTCAAAGGCACATAAAAGTGTACCACAAGAATACTACTTTACGTCCTCTTACGACCCTTCGTGATTTGACCCTATAAGGTTTCAGAAAGGGCTTTAGGAATACCTTCTAAGGACCGAACGTTGGAGACCGGTAAAAATCCGAAGGTCAGGACCAATGGAAAGTGGTATAGAAGAAATGGGGAAAAAATGGTTTCAGGAGGGCAGGATGGCAGGCCGCTCTGTGTATGTGTCATCATGGGAAAGATTCCGTTCACCCCTGTGCACTGTACCAAAGAAGGCAGCAGAAAAGTATATGTCTATACACCAGTTGTTGTGCCTAGAGGGAACATCATTGAATAACTATATTGACCAGCAGTGTTCAATAACATATTTGAGCAAGTGACATGGCAAGGGACTGAGAACATGAGAAACTGTGACATAGACTGCAGGTTTTTTGCCTTTTTTTGGCATGGGCACTGGTGTAGGTAGAGAATGGCTTGCATCCTCAAAGGGCAAGAACCACAACACAGAATTTGTTTTATTTCAGTTGTGCAGGCGGCACAGCTATGTCCCTAACTAGATGACCAAAGAGTGCCATCTTTCAGACAATGAGAGAATTGTGAGATTAAGTGAAGACAATGACAGCTAGAGACCACTGGATGATATGTAGAAGGAACTGAATTTACTTTGTTTGAAATTGAACTTAATGAGTGCTAAGCACATCTGCACCAGCATATATAGCATAGCTGACAAAATGACTCTAAAATTTAGAAAAAAACTAAAAACCCATTTTTTCAGTAAACTTTATAATGAACCTATACCCTCATATTCCAACCCACCAGAGATCTAATTTCCGTGCTACTCCACCTGATCTGACTCCTCAAGTTCGAAGGAAGATCATTTCGCTCCCTCAGAACACTCTTTAGAGATCTCTCCTACCACCGCGAAGACTGGAAAATGACTCTCAGATATTCGGTCTAGTTCATACGCCCATTCTGTCAGTAAATCTATTAAAGAGCCTCTATCTTGCCGCCTTCTGTTATCTTCTCTGGTTGCGGTCCCATAGTCTATGGATCTTTCTGTCCTGGTGCCAGTTGGTTGGATGTCTAGAACCAGCTATTTTACACATGGCTCCCCCATCTTCTCTAAAGGCTTTTACACCTCATCCTAGATAACATAGTTTATTGGTTTTACCTAGGCACATCTTCATACTATTTTATACCATTGTTATCTGTGTTTTAGTGCCCTGAGGCTGCTTTGTTGGTTTGTAGTGCTTTATAAATTATTTTAATTAAATACAAATAACAAAAATGTTTAACTCACAGTGGTAGAGATTCTGTTGCTTGCCTCCAGAGGGCGCACATATTTGAGGGGAGAAGCATGTCAAGAGGGAGCGAGCAAGACATCACTTGCTCTCCTGGGGAGGATTGATAGAAAAATAAAAAAGTAGCTTCCTGAATGCAAGGAGTGGAAGGTAGCAAGTCATTCAATCAAAACGATTTTAAAGAAGGTATACTCCAAGGAGGGGCAAACCCAAAAGGAAGGAGAGAAGGAAAAGTCACAGAATAACAAGCAAGCAAATTAGGCTGACAAAAAAGCCAACCCATGGTTAGCAATGACCTGACCCACAGGCCACTGTAAGTATTGGTATTGTCCAAAATAGGTCTTGGACAGCAGACAGCTAAAATGTTACAGGCAGAAATGAATGAGGTTATGTTTGCCATCAGAGGTGGGATAGCCAAACGAAAAAGAAAGAAGTTTCCTCATGTCACTTTCAGCGGTGGCTCCTCCGCTATGGTGGAGGATCGTCGCCTCCCCTGCAGAGAGCCAGCTGAGAGAAACGGCAAAATAAAATGATAATAAATTGGTTTTATTATCATTTTATTTTTCCCGTTTCCCTCTAGAGCCAGCCAAGTATGGGTGGACGGGTGGGCCATAGCTACAGCAGGGAAGGAATAGTGCACACTGTAGGTGCTCATGGTGGTTTGGCCAGCCGTCTTAGGTGCACTTAGGTTTCTCCAACCCAGCTGTGTTGCACAGCCAGGTCGGAGAACAGCACAGACTCCCAGGCACTGTTTGAGCAGCAAAGCAAGCCGCTCAGACCAATTCTGGTGCGGCTCTCATGCTATTGAGAGCAGCACCAGGATTGGGTAGGGAGCCTGTGCTGGTGTCCCAGGGACTTCTGGGACACCATCAGGAGAGAAGAGGAGCACCGAGGTGCCCGGCAGTATCGGAACAGGTAAGTTCTTTTTATTATAATTATTTCCCTAATCTCCCGTACCATCCCCCCACTCCCCCATCACCCCCACTTGAGTTTTGCGGCAGCCACCATTGGGCACTTTGCCATTGAAATGCCCATAATTTATTTAGCACTAGTGTCATTAATCCATTGTCAGATATTAACAATAAGCTGTAGTCATTTAATGTAGTGAGAGCAGAACAAGATGCCTATTTTCGCCCGGGAAACAAAATAGGGCTGTGCAAACATGAAGAAAAGAAAAACATAACTGAAAGAGAAATAAATGTTTGGATTGGAGTATGGCTATTCTTTTGCCTTCTTTCCCCCATTCGTGGGCCACTGTGGAGTTAAAAGAGCATTGATGTAATAGTATGTCTTTGCTTGCACCGTAGACATGGCTGTGCACAAGGCTATAAACCATCATGATTGCCAAAAAGACACCATCATCTCTGGCAAGTGACCCCAGTGTTATGGTATTCACTACCATCCAGCCCAGGTGTTTTCACCAACGCCACTTTGGATTCTGGTACTAGTAGAATTGCTTTCCCAACTATCTGCCTTGGTGGGCCTACAACTCGGCATGTGCTGTGTTTTTGACTAAAATACAAGGGCCAGTGGGCATCTTGCCTTCTGGAGATGGGCTTACGACCGCACCATATGTATAGTTTTGCCTTAAAACAATGTTGCACCCCCCTACATAGGCAGAACCTTTTCCTATCTCACTCCTGAAGCCTGGAACGACCTGTCCCTGCATCACAGAGCCACCTCCTCAGTTCTTGAATTCCACAAGAAACCGAAGACCTGGCTCGGCCCATACAGCGCCATCTTCCAGTGCCAGTATACCCCCCCAGGTGAGTTGTGTACTCTACAAATACACATAACTTAACATATCTCCTTCCATTGTATTCATATAAGGCTGCAGATGATGTGTACATGATTTGGGGAAATATCTGTTAAGCTGGAATTTGGTTTAAATCACCAGGCCTCTTTCAACCTCAAAGCAGACACCTCTTATCGAAACATGAATTGTTCCCTAGCCTTTGCCAAACAGATGAACTGGTACACATTATGGCATTCTTATGTACACATTATGGCATGCTGTATGCTTGATTTGTGTTTATTAGGTATTTGAGATACATTTGTATAAAGGCATAATACAAAACCACACTGCATTGTATCTCTGCTGGTCACATGCTGCACACAGTGCTGCCTATGCTGCTCCCTGGCGGGCATTTTATCTGGCTTGGAGTGCTTGTTCATGTTTGCATTTATTGTTTACCTATCAGCACCTCTGAATCCTGCAGGGAAGGGAAGGGACAACACACTGCTGAGAGCAGAGCTGAAGGCCACATACTGTCAACAAAACTGTAAACCTTGGAAAAAAGTTAAGGCAGAGAGCACTACTCCCTCTGTTTCCTTGGCCATGCAAGGCATACTTAAGGTTTGAAATGCTTTCCATTTTGGGTGAAGTAAAATCAGTTAAAATGACATTGTTGGGTATGTATTTCTATGTGTGTTTGTCATTTATTAGGCTACCTTTACCACAGAATGTAATGTGAATTGCATGAGTGATAAAGTTTTGCTCTAATATGTAAAGCATGTAAAAAATTGACACTATAAAATAATTGATCACACATTATACATTACGGCTTTGAGCTGGTCCGTATGAATTCAATGGATCTCATCAAGGGCAAGAAACAAGTTGACCAATTTGGACTTGAAGGTTAAAATGCCCAGCGAGCCCCTCATTGCTTCTAACCCTATTGGTGAAACCAGTCGCTAATGAATTTCTATTACTACAGATTTCTATAGGTAATTTTTACCGCACTATATGTTTTGGCCCAATCCATATTCACCAGTCCTTTGGATTGTAGAAGAAAACCTTAGAAGGGAAAGGTCAGTAGGCCACATTGGCTATTTGAACTTAGGATAAAAGATCTCCATAATGCGCTCTGAAAGGTTGCCCGTCGGGTATTGCATCCCCCACCCAAAGAGGAGCAGGACCCAATGATGAAGCATGCCACTTTGTTTGATGAGGGTCTCTGTATCCTAAGAAGGCATACCCCTAACTAAGGGAATACCCCCAATGTAGCCTAATCAACCTGTTAATTACAGGAAATTTAAAAAACAGATATAGTTCTGGAATGTCATACCTTGGTTATATGTTTTAAAAGGATTTATAACGAACTGACCAACCTCTCTTCCCCTGTTTATATAGATGATTCCTACACAACACGTATACGTCAGTCAAGATTTGGGAACACTCGCGATGTTTTGCTGATGGAAAGACTGTGCTTTTCGTTGGTCCACTCTCTTTCATTGAAGTGAGGGATATTTTAGAGAGGTGTAAAGTTATGAATTGAGAAGTGCAAGTCAGCTTACATACACAAATATGCATTTTGTATTGATGTTAGTACAATGTCATGCCCTCTGGACTCCGAAGCAGACTATAATGTTTTTATTTTGGTGGTGGAGGTGCTCCACCCTCCATGGCACCCATGTCTACAGACCTACCGGACCCTGCCCTCCACCCCCTTCAGCGAAGCCATAGCTGACTTCATCACTCATAACCTCTAGCCTCAACGGACTAGATCCTCCTCAGCTACCTCAATTTCCACCTGGACAACCTCAACGACCACAACACCTCATCCCTACTGGAGAAGCTCCCCACCATTGGACTCAAACAACTGGTCACAACACCAACCCACTCAGCAGGACACACTCTCGACCCCATCTTCTCTGCAAGCAACAACATCTCTGTCAGCCACACCTCCGAGCCACACTGGACCGACCACCACTGCGTCCACTTCTCCTTCACCAAACCCACCATACGCCACCTCGCCCACCGCTACCCGCGCAGAAGCTGGAACAGGGTTACTGAAGACCAGCTCACCACCTCCCTCAGCAAAACCCCACCACCAACATCTGCGGACGCCAACACATCAGCACGCAACCTCCACCATAGCTGGATCTCCGACTGCACCAACACAATAGCTCCCCTCAGGCAAGCATCCCTCCAAGAAAGCCAGCTGGTTCTCCCCGCCCTCCAAGAGTTCAGGCGCACCTGCAGATGGCTCAAGAAAAGATGGAGGAGCAGCAAGATTGTGGCAGACCACGCAGCCTTCAAATCTGCCATCACGGCACACCACCACCTCATGAAAACAACAGAGAAAGCAGCCATCCAGGAACGCATCAACACCAATGCACACAACAGCAAAGAACTCTTCGCTGTGGTCAAAGAATTCGCCAAACCTAGCACAGAGACAGCACACATTCCCCCCTCTCAAGACCTCTGCGACAACCTTGCCACCTTCTTCCACAGCAAGATCAAGGAGATCTACGACAGCTTTGCAACCCAACACGCACCCACCCCACCTGCTACTACCACACCCAATGGCTCCAGACCACAGCAGACCATGCCCAACTAGACCACCCTCACCTCTAACGACACCCTAAGGATCATGAAGAGCATCCACTTTGGAGCCCCCTCGGATACCTGCCCTCACCACATCTTTAACAGAGTAGGCACCTCCATCGCACCTGAACTCTGCCGCACCATCAACTGCTCCATCGAGTCTGCCACCTTCCCAGAAGACTGGAAGCACGCAAAGATCAACTCCCTGCTGAAGAAACCCTCTGCCGACCTGACGGACCTCAAGACCTACAGACCCATCTCTCTGCTCCCCCTCCCAGCCAAAGTCATTGAGAAAGCCATCAACGCCCAACTCTCCGAGTTCATCAAAATGAACCACATCCTTGACCACTCCCAATCGGGCTTCAGAAGCAACCATAGCACCGAGACTGATCTCCTCGCTGCTACAGACGACATCCACGCCCTCCTGAACACAGGCAAAACTGCTGCCCTCATCTTTCTAGACCTCTCGGCCGCCTTCAACACCGTCTCCCATCACACCCTCTGCGCAAGACTCCACGACGCCTGCATCCACGACAAAGCCCTAGAATGGATCCCTCCTTCCTAACCAGCCGAACACAGAGCGCATACTCCCACCATTCAAATCAGAACCCACAGAGATCTGCTGCGGAGTGCCACAGGGATCCTCCCTGAGCCCCACCTACTTCAACATCTACATGGACCTGCTTGAAGCCATCGTCAGAAGCCACAAACTCAATAACGTCTCCTATGCCGATGACACCCAGCTGACTCTCTCCCTCACAAACGAACCCCCAGCCGCTAAGAGCAACTCCCACAACGGGAGGAAGGTAGTTGCCACCTGGATGATGGACAGCTGCCTCAAACTTAACTCAGACAAGACGGAAGTCCTCATCCTGGGCACCACCCCCTCCACCTGGGATGACACCTAGTGGCCCGCAGCGCTCAGAACCCCTCCCACTGACCACACATGAAACCTCGCATCATCCTGGACTCCTCACTCTCAATGAACTGCCAAATCAACGCTGTTTCGTCCTCCTGCTTCCACACTCTCCACCTGCTTGGTAAGATCTTCAAGTGGATGCCCACCAAGTCCAGGAAAAGGGTCACACATGCGCTCGTCACCATCAGACTACTTCGGCAACGCACTCTATGCCGACACCACCCCGAAACTCCAAAAGAAACTGCAGAACATCCAGAACGCCTCTGCCAGACTCATCCTGACCATCCCACGCCACAGTCACATCACCGGCTAACTGAGAAACCTTCACTGGCTACCTATCAACAAAAGAATTACCTTTAAGCTCCTCACGCACACCTACAAAGCCCTTCACAATACGGGACTGGCATACCTCAACCACCGCCTCTCCTTCAACACTCCCACCAGACAGCTCCGCCTAACTGGCCTTGGCCACCATCCCACTGCTCTGCAAGACCACGACAGGAGGAAGTTCATTCTCCTACCTCGCTGCAAAGACCTAGAACTCCCTGCCTCTGCACCTCTGGCAATCACCATTGCAGCTGCAATTCAGGAAGGACCTCAAGACCTGGCTCTTCGACTGAACCGCAGATCCTCCCCTCCCCCCCACTCAGTGCCTTGAGACCCTCACGGGTTATTAGTAGTCGCACTTTAGAAAAACCCTGATTGATTGAATATTTCAAGCTGTAGCACCCAGACCCAGGTAGATACATTTACTCATTGTTTTTATCGAGTTTGATGTACTGATGCATTGGTAAAGCAATTCTTAATGGTGTTATTCGGACTCTTATGTTATTCGCAAGGAGATTTAAGTACTCTGGAGAGAGAGGGTGGGATTTCAGTAGGGAGCAGCACATGTGAGAGAAAAAAACACATCTGCACTCCAAGTATAAGAAAAGTAGTTCCCTGAATATAAGCAATGGAAGGATACAAGTCATCCATTCAAAGGGATTGGAAAACATTATGCTTCAGAGCACGGGCAAACACAAGAAGAGGTTATGATCCAGGAGAGGGACAAATACAAGAAGCCATCAAATAAGACGCATGCAAATGATAGTGGCAAGAAAGCTAGTCAGTGGTAAGCAATTGGCTGACTCTAAACCCACTGCAGGTTTTTGGTATGGCTCACAGGAGATCTTTTTGCAAACAGTAGATGAGACCTAAAAATGAAATACCGAAGGCAGGTGGGGGATATCAAAAGAAGATCTGGAAAATTAAGGGCCAGGACGGGGAGGTCATGAGATTGTCGTATGAGCTTCCCAAGTTGTTGGATCTAGGCTAAGAGAGACCAGCAACAGTTTTTGTATTGACCCATTTAGCAGAAAACGACATGTTCGACATCACAAAGCAAATGAAGAAGGGATTAACTGGGGTTCAGACATGGTGTGATGCAATGCCAGACGCAAACATTGTGTGGCGGTTTATTCACAAAGGCGGGGGAGCATCGCCCCCCCCCCGCGAGCAGCGCAGGAAAAAATAAAATGGTAATGAAAAGATTTCATTGCCATTTTATTTTTCTGACATGCGCACTACAGCAGTCAGCCTACCCCAAGCCTAGAGACATGCTCGATTGGCAGCAGAGGACAGGAGCAGTGGCTGGCTTGATGCTACAAAGTGCGCATGTCACTTTGGCTGGCTGTCTTGCGCCGGCCAGAGTGATATGCACACTTTGAAGCTCTCTACTCAGCTGTCTTAGACAGCTGGTTGGAGATCAAGCACAGGCCTACAGGGCCTGAAGGAGCGCCCAGTCAAGCTTGCTCCATCCAATCCAGGCACTTCTCTCATGCTGCTACGCCTGGATTGGTTAGGGAGCTCGACTGCAGATTCAGAAGTGAAACACCAAGGAGGACGTGCAGCCGTGGGTAAGTACCATTTATTTTATTTATTTAAAATGTTTTTATAGTGTTTTTTTCGGCTTTTGGATTGAGGGGTTGTTTTATTTTGGGGTTTTGGAGGGAGGAGGTATTTTATTGTGGTCTTTTGGAGGGAGGGCTGTTTGACTTTGGGGTTTTGGAGGGTGGGGGTGTTTTATTTTGTTTTTTGGGAAGTGGTGGAGCACTTCACTCATCCCACCACTTCCAAAGGGCACCAGCCACCCCTGGATACGACTGCTGCCTTGCAGAGGATGGAGGCTGCACCAATGACCAGAGCAAGTTAGCGGACAGTTGACTGGGTTTTGCAAGTTCAATAGTTTGGGTGAAATATGGGCTACAGCACAAATCACCTATGTGTGTTCAGACAAGATGAAGTGCACCTTTCGTTTCTTGGCACTGGGCATTAACAAAAGGGATTAGTAGATTAATACTGGTGATTACTGAGCCCAAACCGATGAAAGGGTGATTTGTCCAGGAGGTCTCCGTAGTTTTAGATAAAAATATGTTTTAAAGTGCTGTGAAGCCTGGAATAGTCTTAACAGCTAGTTGAGCCAATATTGACAGAATGTGGCTTATTCTTGTAAAGTAAAGCCACCGTGTCAGACATACGGGCGTTCAGTGTGGTTCCTGTCCAGTCCCTAAAGGGCATGCCCACCTCTTGTATGCACTGCCCCAGCCCTTCAGACACGCTCCAATTATGTGCCCCCCTGTTATGGCTTTAGGAAGGGAAATGACCCCTGACCCTGAGGAAGTTTTTTTTAGGTCGAGCCTGGGCAGCGCATGCGCTGTTCTGCAAGGCATGCTGTATTGAGATAATGCATAGAAGCTCCGCCCATCTTTTCAGTTGGTTCCTGTTACTCTCCTTGTGAAATTGTTGCTTTTCATTTGTGAATAGGCTTAGTAGTCCCTCCTTGGTACCGCCTTGTCTGCATTTGTAACCTCCCATAATGACTGGACTTTTTACTTGTGTTGTTACATGGTCTGCGTTATTTAGTCGGTGAGCACTATTTTCTTTAATGAACTTCCCCTTCTCCACCCATGACATCGCAGCATGCCTCATGCTTTTATATTATTTGTAATGTATTTATTTAAATTACAGTGCGGTCCGCTATAACTATAGCGGCCGTGCTTATTTAATTTACAGCGCAGGCCGCTTTCAGTTTAGCGGCCGCGCTTATTTGCTTATTTATTTAATTAACAGTGCGGGCCGCTTTCACTTTAGCGGCCCCCCTACAGAAACTTTCTTAATTAATGTATTTTTTTTACGCTTTGGGTGAAAGCGCCCCATACGCGCTTTCACTTTAATGTTGGCCGCGCCCCTTTCTTTAGACGCTGCTCACTCTAACCTTAATACGGCGAGCAGTGTCTAAAGAAAGGGGCGTGGCCACCATTAAAGTGGTCTCGCATTTGCGAGAGACAGAGCTATTGGCATTAGAAATAACAATGCCTTTTATATACGTGTTGCTTTTTAAAACGCATAAATAAAAGGCATTAGCTCAAACGCTCGCAATTGCGAGACCTATTGCATTGAAAATGCTTGTTATATTCCCTCTGAAAGACGAAGTAAAGGAAACTGCAGTCATCCTGTGCGCTCTGCAAAGATTTGATCTCTGCATGGAACACGTCCAACTTCGGTTTATTTCTAACTTCCGGGTAAATCCCTGGGCCTTGCCGATTTACGATGCACGGATTTAATTGCCCAGCAGAGATTACACGCTGGCTCTGGAAAGGCAGTATTAGCAGCATTGCAGAACTGCGATGGCTTGCCCTGGCAATGCCACCCCCTAGTAGATATATGACTGAGTAAAGAGTTACCTAAGCCTAATGCAGTTCTATACATCTATAAGTAAGACTTGTAACATACTCTCGAAGAGTAGCCAATCAATAGCAGCTTAGATAGCTCAGTGCGTTTATGCATCTGCTGCAAAAACCGGAATGTAGCTAAGAAGGATCCAGGGTCACCTTCTAACAAGTCTAGGTATGTCTTTCGCCCTTTAAAGGTCAATAAAGGGAGTAGTATTTCGTTCTTTCATAGAAACAACTGTTATTAATAGTGCCATGAAGCCACAAGGCGGTGGGAGCAAGCAGTGTGAAAAACAAGTTTTAATTCTTAAATTAGCACATGTCTGAGACGTGTGCTGCTTCGGTATGTCAGGGATTCAACCAGTGGTCCAGCACAGCTGCAGTCTGCAGGGGTCACTCTGGCATCTGTCTCTCCTCTGTCCTTCCTCCTCGTCCTTTGCAATAACACATGGTCTGATATTCGGTAGTATGAGAGCCTTTAACGAGCATATTGTGCTCTACTTTATTCAAAATACTTTTTTTTTCTTCATATAGCACGCCATACCAGACAGGCGTTTCTATGAGCTTTAAATAACTTGTGTTACTGTTAGCTGATTTAATGCCACTCTATCTGCTGACCTTGGAAGGATGGAGGTAGTAGTTGACCTTGCTGATGTTTTAAATTGTGGCCTGTAGATCACTGCATGTTTCAGCAGACAGCATTGAAATCACCAATCCATCTTGCTTACTATAGTTGCCATTGCCCTCACAGAGGGCCCTTTAAAGAGTAGTAAAGTTCTGTGGTGTGTGACCAGCATTATGCTTTGTCTCCTGTGCAGAAAAGTGTGAGAGGATGGCATGATGACAAGGTCTGAAACCTTTAGATACCCAGTGGGCTTAAAAACAGGTTGCCAGAAATGCAAACATTGCAAGTTGCTTACAGAATGTTTTTGGGTGTGGAGAAACTAAACATATAAGTCATTAGCTCCTAGAAGCAAGCACAGTTAGTGCATTGAGGCCCTCATTCGAATTGCCAGCCGGGAAGAACCAATAATTCGGAGTGGTATTTTCCCAGGGCGAAATTTCTATGGGAGTCTGAGGTTCATAAGGGATCATTACTAGGGGTGGGCAGAATTTGCGTAGTCGCGCTACGCAAAGCTCAGCGAAACGGTAAAAAATCTCCGCGAGCACGCAAAAGTTCCCCGAACACACGGAATTGCTTGTTCCGCCCGTTCGCGATGCTTTTTTCCTGTTCGCGAACGCTGTTTGCATGCTCGGGGAGAAATATCTCGCAAACACGCATTTTAAAAGCACGAACAAGCAAAGAATTCCACGAAGCCGCGGATCGCGGAATTATTGGCAATTCCGCGTTCTCCGCGGAACGCAAAATTACCCAAATTCCGCGAGCGGAACGGAATTTACCGCCCAGGCCTAATCATTACACATCAATTTCCACAGGTTATAACATGATTGTACCACTTTTCCAACACACATTTTACCATATTTTCCTGGTGAAATATATATGAGTCAAGAAAAACCGAGAGTGCAGTTTTTCCTCACCACTCCTAATCCTGAATAGATTCGGGTGAAATTCCTGTTTCTGCACAATTGGGATTTCCTCAAAAGTCTGTGACTAGGATATAAAGGGAAGAAGCAACCACACATTTTAAAGCCACCTTCAATATCCCAGCCCCAGAGACAAATGCAGGAAGGTTATGGAGTTATGTCGGCGGAGATTAAAGTTTAATGATACTGTCCTTAGTTTTTGATGATCACCTCTTTTTTTTTTTTTACAACTATAATATATTGTATCCATGTATTCAACGGAGACATCATGGGAAATAGGCTATTCCATTTTAACACATACATTTGAGTCCTAATTCGTGTTTTTTCTGATCCAGATTTTAAACTGCCCATACTAGAGATTGGAAAGAAACCATGAATAGCTAAAGGATGAACGGATAAGTAAAGTAATAAAGAAAATACAAATATGCACAGGCAACAGCCATGCTCACATATACATAGATGTCAACACATGTAAACGACAGTTCCAGAAACCTGGGCAGGTTCTGACCCCTTTTGGGTTGCCTTTTTTTTTTTTTTGCTCTTCATCCTTGATTCCACTCAATTTAAGTCAAAAAGTTGATGGTTTCCTGAACTGATAGAGTTCTGCCACCCTCACTGTTCTTTGAGCGTTTGTGGAGAGTGAGCCATAAACCCAGCGTAGATCTCAGTGGGTTTGCAAAAGCTGTCTGTTGATACTTGCAGGTATGTAGATCTGACCTTCGGGTCACCTTTGCAGGTGAAGTAAAGTGGGTTCAGCTCAATCCCTTGTCCTTTGACAATTGAAGCTAATTGAGTATTTTGACTGCTGATTCCAGACGGCCTGATCAGTGAAGGCCCCAGAGCATTCTTGCCATAAAAAAAATGTTTTGATTTTGAGTTGTGTAGGCCAAGGTACTGCAAAACAATGGTAACTTTGGTTGAGTCGTTAGAGTGTGTTGACTCTTTCTACCCTAGATATGAGCAGTATCAGAGGCCATGCAGATTGGCTGGCTTGGATTTGTGGGCTCTGCATTAGTTCACATGGTCGACCACCACCTTCTCAGGAAAGATCACCAGCTGCCAGGCCCTTTTCAGCCAACATAGTTTGGTCAACCAGGATATTATAACATTGTTTATTTGTGGGGAAAAAGACAGTTGTTGGCCGCAAAGTATTCTACGATGTTGGTGTTGCGGATTTGTGGGCTGATGTTGTCTGTAGACGGATCCACATAGGTTTTATTTTACTTCGGTTGCTGCATGGTTAGTTTTGGTTCTATAACTCACAGATTTTAATATGTAGTTGCTTTTGTCTGGGGTCGGGCCACCTCGTTGACCACAGCAGGCAACATCCCTTTATCCATCAGGACTGCTCCAGCCTGCTCTAGTGTAGGGAAGGGCTCATGACTCACTTCCTTGTCATGACGCAGAAACAGTCCACTTTCGCTCTTAGAAACCAGTTACCCCTTCCACCCCTCGTTGACGGTGGCTTTGACTTTGGGACAGTACAGCACTCCAGTGGCTTTCGGCTAGGTTCGCTCTATATAAATAACACAAAGATACTCATAAATAGATCTTGGTGGTGCTAGTGGACGTTTGAGACTGGAAGTTGCTGATGCAGGTGACTGGGAGTCTTTAGGGAATAGGGTTCAGCAAAGAAGGGAATCCCAGGTGGGCCACTCGTCTCCTTTTGGGTAGGGTCTACCATCTTTCAGGACTCAGGAAATGGACAGACAACAGACAGGGTAGGTTTGATCGACCTTAGGTATATGTCTTCCACTTTCCTCGCCATGTCTCTTTAAAAGCACGTAGGTAAGTTGCTTGGAGGCGATGACCCGCATCCTTGCGGCTTAGGGTGTTCATGCAGGTTTGATGCCGTATGGAGGCATCAGCTGCATCGATCTACCGCTCGCCAGCCAAGGTGAAGACGCCTCTCCAGCAATGACGGTCCTCTTCGAAATGGGGCAGGGTGGACGTGCCGCTGCTCAGGCACGGCGGTTCACCTTGATGCGCACCTCGAAGAGCGCGCCTCTCACCGAGCGGTTTAATCAACCCCACGGGCCACTGGATAATCTTGAGGCAGATTTAATCGCAGAGTTTTGCAAGGAATACATTAATCTTTTCCCCCAATTCCCCTCCCTTCTCGCACTGTTCTTTGGGGATTAGGGGGTTAATAGAGCACCGCGGGAGGCCTCCATCTGTTTGGGGGCATTGGCAGTGGGGGGGGGGGGGTGAAGTGTTTCCAGGAAATTCTCATTACAGGTGAAATGGAAGCGCTGCAGTTGTAGGCAGTGCACGCGCCGTGAATTAATGCGCGGGATAAAAGGCTTGGACGGAGCCTGCAGCCCGGCTCTGATTGGCTTTTTAACGGCAGAGCACAGCGCGCGCCGCCGGAGCCGGTCGCAAATGGATCGGCTGAGAGGGGAGGCAGAAATGGTTCCCCTGCTCCAGCCGAGCAGCAGTATCCTCTAAAAAAAAATAGACCGCTGTAAAGCTGGTAAGATAGCTCGGAGGGTGAATGCTCCTCGAGCCTATTGATCTGTGTAACTTGATGTACGAATCCCAGCGCAGTCGACCGAGTATTTCAGAAAAAAACGGTGTTTTTTCATTGAGTAATGCTTGTTAATAGAAGTGCATGTCATTACAGCGCCTAGGGACTCAAGGTGCTTAGACCTATCTAAGTACCAGACAGTGTTACTATGATCCAAAACATTGCCAAGTTGATCAAATTTACTTTTTATCGAGTCAATTTAAATATACTTCTAAGGAAGCAATATGTGGGCCAATTAGAAGCCTTTCATATGCCAAAGCTTGAAGACATCAGCCTTAAATATTCCAATATCTTTCACCATAGATGACCGTTATTAATTGGAGTGATTTCTGCCTGGTTTTCCCTCCACAATCCTGAAATCGCCAATACAGGGTGGAAATGCTCCTGATTACAGGATTTTCTTGAATAACGTAGGATTTGGTATTTCTGCACCGATTCCCATATGTTTTCCAGCAGGTGAGGCATTTGGGGGACTATACTCCACATCTGTGGAATTACTGTGGATCTCAGTCCTGATAGGAGCGGTACCTCAGTTTAGGGCCTCATTACAAGTTCTTCTAACATAGATGTCGATGATGAGTTATTTCCCTACGAATGGGGAATAACGTGTACCTGCGAATACAGGGTACAGTTGGACATATTTTTCCCTCTTCCATGGGATAATGTGCCCAAATTCACACTCATTTACCACCTGCTTGGAACAGTTGCTAAATGTCTTGGCACTTTTCTCAGCTGCCATGCAGGGAGTTGGCATAAAGGCAGTGCAGATGTTACTTCAGGTGGGTGCAGGGCACAGCGGCTATCAGCAGCCCCCGCAGTTACGCCTGCAAGTCCGGGTCTGGTGTCTCTGGACCTGGAATTATTGTTTCTGGAATTTGTGGACCTGATAACTTCAGGCCTAGAGACACTGGAAGCTTCTAGTTGCCTTTAGTGGTGCCCCTTCTAGAGATGCCATTCAGGGATCTCAGAATGTTCTGTTATTATAACTTTGAGTATCTTGTTCCGCTTCATGCATGGCCTTGTAGCACTCTCTGCGGTCCACACAGGTCTGGGCTTTCTTACTCACGACACTAATGGTAGCTGGGTATCTTTTTGTCAGGTCTGGACATCAGTGAGTCTATTTGCTGTAGCCTTTAGTGAATAATGGAGAAAACTTGTGCGACCCTACCGTATCTAAGCTTGAGTGGAGTGTTGCTGTGTGCGTTTTGTGTTCGACTTGAGGTGTGAGACTTTGCTGCTTCTCTCATTCTATGATTGCGAATAGTTGTCCATTGCCCGGCGGGTGGGGTTGTGCTAAATTGCACACATCAGTATACAGATGGACTGTCTAAAGATTTCTGATGTATACGCAGTGCTTATTTTGAGCCTGGGGTTGCAGGTGGGGCCCACTGGCACTCATTTTTAGGCTCCTGAGAAAAACTTTGGGCACCAGCACTTATTATTTTTATGAATTAAGCACTTTGTATCTGTGAGTGCCAAGGAGAACCAGGCTTAAGCTAATTGTGGGCAAAATTACACTTCACACACAAACTTAAGAGACTTCACCCTTCGAGAAAGTGGGTGAAATGTCCTACCTTTAACCAAGGCAAAGTTCAGCATCACCTTACAGCCATTCCCTTACAACTGTCTATATACGTCCCTTGCATCCAGTTGCAGTAATGCTCGATTACTTACCGGTAATTGCATTGCTCCGATTGGGCCCATTGCTTGGATTAATGACTTATTGAGAGGCGGCTGCCGAACAGCAGGGGCACGCTTGCATCCTGAGCAGTAGCAAAACAAATGTTCCCGCTCTTGTGCATGGCGCCATTCACATAGAAAGCGGTTTCCTCCCATCAATATTGGTCGATAGCCATCGCCATGCACCTCACATCTTCTGGACAAGAATTAATGGCATAGCCCTTTACGGAAGGCGGATCTGCTCACAGAATGTAGTCGTCACCCCACCATTTACTGAACTACCACCTCACTGTAGATGTAGGACACCTCGAAGCACCGTACTGTCAGGGAAGGGAGGAGGTTCATGACTGTGATGCATAGGAGAGGAATGTTACCTTACTAGTGCGTGGGTGTGTATTGTGGGTGCGTGTTTGTGTGTGTGTGTATGTGTCATTAAGGTGGAGAGAATGAGGTGCATAGTGAATCTGTATGTTTACCCAAATTAACATTTTGTGCCCAGCTTCGTATATGGCCATAGTTCTAGCCCATATGCACCCAGTGCTTAATTTGTAAAAAAAAAAATAGATGCCAGGGCCCTCATCAGGATGCCACTGTGGCTTGGGCCATCCATTGCCCCTGCCAGTGTCAGTAACAACACAACTATTAACCATCACACTCCTCAGGTGTGACAATTCAGACTATTCCAGGCCCTCAAAGCTATAAGAATGGCTTGGACAGCATGTATTAGTCGTTTTGAATGTATATTGAACTAATAAACAACTGTTGTTGTTCTCATCTCCAAATTATACGAACGGCGCCACCATGTGGCAGGCTGTCATAAGTGCCGGCGTGGACAATTAAGTGCCGGTGCTGAGCACCAGACACCACCGGCTCAAATTAGCCATGTATGTACCCTACAGCGTCCAAGACGTTTAAATAAACCTCCCAGAGTATGGCACCCAGCAAGTTTTATGCATTTGATTCCTATTGGAAGGATATAGGATGGAGGGTTTCCTGGACCCACAATCAGGAAGGAGGTACTCTATTTTAAATGAAGAGTGTTATGTCCTATTGTATACTTTATATATTGACTGAAGTGTGCCCAACCCTGTGGGTGCACACGAACTTGTAGCATATTAGGGGCACTGCAGCCATTTTTCAGCTAACTGCCTAAAGGAAACAAATACCCATACAGGCTCTACTAGGGGATGTACCCCCCACACGCAACTGCACCCCTTTTCTTTCTTTTTATCTTTTTTCCACCCCCCACCCTTTTCTCCTTTTTAGGTCGAGCCTCGAGTAGCGCGCAAGCGCTGCTCTGCGAGACTTTAAGTTAGGGAGTTTGAAAAGCTGACCAGACGCTCGTGCGTCATGGCCTTTTCCCTGCGGTTACACGCGCGGCAGACATCTGTTTCCAATTATCGTGCCCAGACGCGTGCGCGATAATTGGAAACACATGCCGGCCGTGCGGGGAAAAGGCCATGACGCACGAGCGTCTGGTCCGCTTTCAAAAGCCCAGGCTGCCGCGCTCGCTCGCCCCCGCTCCTCTCTTGTTGTTTTGAGAATCTGGTCACCCTAACTTTACACACACAGTGTGACACAGTAGGGTGTTTTTTGAAGGACCCCGAAAGAAAGGTAATGATTAGGAGAGATTTAATGGATGGGAGACGGGTACACAAACAGACCCTGCGGGAGGATCTAAAGTGTACTTATTTAAGGTTTTATATTGCACGGGTCGTGTCAAGGCGGCCGGGAGCGGTGGAGCGTTGAGGCGGCGAAGAGTCCGTACCTTGTCTATACATTGGGCAAGTCCAGCGTGAAGCCCTCACAGTACCGGGTAGAGCACCGCAGACTCCGGAGAGTACGGGAGCCAGGAGGGTGCTACCAGGACTCCGAGGTGAAACAACACACATGGCGCCCTTCACATTGGCGCTTAGACCCTGTCTTCTAGGCGCTGAGTCCGTACCTTCACTTGTCTGTACATAGTGCGTGTCCAGCGTGAAGCCCTCACAGTACCGGGTAGAGCACCGCAGACTCCGGAGAGTACGGGAGCCAGGAGGGTGCTACCAGGACTCCGAGGTGAAACAACACACAAGGCGCCCTTCACATTGGCGCTTAGACCCTGTCTTCTAGGCGCTGAGTCCGTACCTTGTCTGTACATAGTGCGTGTCCAGCGTAAAGCCCTCACAGTACCGGGTACAGCAGCGCAGACTCCGGACAGTACGGGAGCGAAGAGCCTTGCTACCAGGACTCCGAGGTGAAACAACACAGAAGGCGCCCTTCACGTTGGTGCTTAGACCTTGTCTTCTAAGCGCAGGTTCTGCGAACAGTGAGGCTCTTCTTAAACATAAAGAACTCTCATTTTTCGGTTTTGTATCTTACTGTAGGGAGATTTCCCACCTGGGATCAGTGCAGCAATGAAAGGTCATTGACCCTATGAACTTAAAGTGCCCTCGACGTCCGCGTTAAACGAGAAGCGGTTAAACAGAAGTATCGAGGAACTTAAAGGGACCCTACTGATCACAACCAAGGTGCCCCTCGAGGACCTGCAGGGATAACAACAGGGTAACAGCTCCACTGTATGTCAGACGTAACTTGTAAGCAATGTAACTCTCAGGTGCCTGTCCCCTATCTCTTCTTTCACCCCTTGCTTTCCTGCTCCTTTCTCTTCTTCTTTCTCTCTTCTTCACTGTTTTGATATGTAGGGCTTGCTAAGAACTATACTGTCTAAAAGCGAGTGGACTAATCGATGCAAACCCTGTAAAAGAAGTGCTAATGTGTTCCTGTATAAATTAACAAACTCTTGGCGCTGCAGAAGAGCCTCGCGTCCTGCCAGGACACGGGGCTGGTGGCGGGGGTTGGGGGACAGTGGGGGAGGGGGAGGATACTGCTGTATTCCACTACTTGCTGCTGGCATACCTCTCCTTGCTACTGGCATACTGCTCCATACATACTGCAGGCATGCAGCTCTATACACCTGGTATACCGCTCCATGCTGCTCGTATACTGCTCAATGCTACTGGCATACAACTCCATACCCCTGGTATACCTCTCCTCGCTGCTGGCATACAACGCCATACTGCTGTATAGCACTCCTTGCTGCTGGCATACCGCTCCATATTGCTGGCATACAGCTTCACACCCTGGTATACCACTCCATACTGCTGGCATACAGCTCCACACCCCTGGAATACCACTCCATACTGCTGGCATGCAGCTCCACACCCCTGGTATACCTCTCCTTGCTGCTAGCATACAGCTCCATACTGTTGTATACACTCCTTGCTGCTGGCATACCGCTCCATACTGCTGGCATACAGCTCTATATCCATGGTATACCGCTTCTTGATGCTGGCATACAGCTCTATACTGCTAGCATACAGCTCTATACACCTAATATACCGCACCTTGCTGCTCGTATACTGCTCAATCCTGCTGGCAAACAGCTCTTAACCTTGGTATACCGCTACTTGCTGCTCGCATACCGCTCCATACTGCTGGCATACAGCTCCACACCCCTGGTATACCGCTCCATACTGCTGGCATGCAGCTCCACACCCCTGGTATACCGCTCCATACTGCTGGCATACAACTCCATATCCCTGGTATACCTCTCCTTTCTGCTGGCATACAGTTCCATACTGCGGGAATGCAGCTCTATAGCCATGGTATACCGCTTCTTGATGCTGGCAAACTCCTCCATACTGTGGGCATGCAACTCCATAATCCTGGTATACTTCTCCATGCTGCTGGTATACCGCTAGATACTGCTGGCATACAGCTCCACACCCCTGGTATACATCTCCTTGCTGCTGGCATACAACTCCATACCCCTGGTCTACCGCTCCTTGCTGCTGGCGTACAGCTCCATACTGCTGTATACCACTCCTTGCTGCTGGCATACCGCTCCATACTGCTGGCATACAGCTCCACCCCCCCTGGTATACAGCTCCATACTGCTGGCATACAGCTCCACCCCCCTGGTATACAGCTCCATACTGCTGGCATGCAGCTCTATATCCATGGTATACCGCTTCTTAATGCTGGCATACTGCTACATACTGCGGGCATGCAGCTCTATACACCTAGTATACCGCTCCTTGCTGCTTGTATACTGCTCAATTCTGCTCACATACAGCTCCATACCCCTGGTATACTGCTCCTTGCAGCTCTTATACTCTTCCATACTGCATGTATACAGCTCTACACACCTGGTATACCGCTCCTTGCTGCTCATCTTCTGCTCCGTGCTGGTGGCAGACAGCGCCATCCTCCTGCTACACTGCTCCTTGCTGCTCATATACCGCTCCATGCTGCTAGCAGACAGCTCCATGCCATTGGTACACTGCCATGCATAGTGTTGCCATCAATGACGTTATTTCAGGTGTCATCAGTGATGTTAGTAATGATGTCATAGAACATTTTATGATGTATGTAATATGTGAGGTCATAAGCAATGCATGGTGGGAGCACAAGTTATAGGTTGTGTAGTTGAAAATAAATGGTGAATTTCAGTGTTTTGTTTGTATAAAACTTAATGTTTTAACTGACATTTTCACTGGCCTGTAAGGTCACTTTAGCCTTTGTTTTTTTTCAGTGAACTTGAAAGTTTTTTTTAATGTAAAGTGAGATATTATTACCATACCTAACTATAAGTCACTTTAAGCTTTTGTTTTTTCAGTGAATTTCTAAGTTTTTTTAGCATAACATAATTTATTACCCTACGTGACTATACCAACCTCCCGCCACCCATGGCCTCTGGCATTGCACGGTGTGGGGTTGGCCATAGGACCTGGTATGCAGTCAAAACCTACCAACCCCCTGCGCGTAGCCAACCCCTTACTGCACCCACCTACCCTCAGGCAGTCAAACTCCCACCGTGCACAGTCCTTTCTTTTTCTAAATTGTTTTCTCAATCCTACAGGTCTTTTTTTGCGAATCCCTCGGGAGCTGGCGTGTCCACCTGTACTCCCGCAAGTCTCTTTTGGGAGAAAAGGGGATCATGCTGGCTCTTGAGAGATTTCAGCAAGATCGTGTTGTCCTAAAAACAATTTCTTTTACAAATTTGACCCCAAGGGGATCCACCGTGGACTTCCCTACAAGGGCTATGAGGGCCAGGGTATCTCTACCCGGCCCCCTTGTATCTTCCTTATTTTTAATTTTTCAAAACACTGGGACGGAGCACCTGAGTCCTGTCATGGTGGCAGCAACATTTCTGTTTGTGTTGTGGCCAGCCAATCAGAGCGACTGGTCTCGTGGGACTCGTGGGTGCCTCTTGCTGCCATGGCAGCTAGATGGCCAATAGGAAACAAGCATTGGCATAGCCAATAGGTCTCGCCTTTGGGACCTTATAAGTGTTTAGCCATGCAACAGTTGATGTTGTTGCACCAAGGATATTGTGCTGCATAACTAAATACTTATAAGGTCCCAAAAGCGAGACCTATTGGCTATGCCAATGCTTGTTAGATTTAGAGGCACACACGTCTCATAATATACACGTGTACCTATATATTGGTGGAAATTAGCTATGCCACAAGGTGATATTACCTACGCACCCAAGCTCGCCACTCCTGGATCATTCTGAGAAATTATGATTATGCAATCTTTTTCCTCCCACTCTCGCTCTTTACACATGTTTGCACATTATGCCGTAATCAACGTTGGCATACAGCAAAGATGGTCGTCATTTATGTAAGAAACAAACTGGACAGGTACCTCAGTTATAGTGGATAATGTTTATTATTGTAAGAATGCACAGTTATTAATGTTAAAGTACTCAGGACATATTTTGGCAAAATTTAATGTTTTCGATTTACGTCTATTGCTTCAATCCTAATCTGTCGCCCCCATCACGCGGGCGTTTGTATTCATGTCGATATGTATACAATGGCATCCTGACCCAGCTCCTGTACTATCATATGCTTGTTTGAAAACTTAATAAATATTATTTAAAAAATAGTGTGCCCACTCCTGTGTAATGTTTTGCCAGGTATACCCACACAGAAGATGGTGGAAGTGCCAAGTGGGGGTGGTGTATGTAGTGCATCAGAGGGGAAATCAGAGCTGCTTTAAAATAGTCCCTCCATGTTTCTGAATGCTGTGCACATTCTTGGATAGAGCGGACATCAGCTTTATGTCATGGTGAGCATGCACAATAGTTCAAGATACTTCTAATTGGTCCATGCACAAAACATATATGCATGTTGAGTAGCACTGTTATTTGAACCTGCATCAAGGCATTTGGTGACTACACATATATAGTAACAGTTCCATTCAGGAAGGCAGTATGCATGCACCGGAGCACATTTATGTTACACGTCATGCCTGCGCAGAAGTGATGTGTGCTTCTTTTTTTGGTCTCTTTTGAGCACACATTAACTCAAAATATCTCCGAGTTAGAGTGTGTGCATGTACAAAGCTCAGAAGCACAGGGCGGCAGCTGCCTCTGTATCTCAGAGCTCTGCTGTCAGCAAAACATGCACAAACTGGGAGCCACAGTGGAATAATGTGGCCTATAGTGCTGCATCAAAAGGCTTTTGATTGGATCAGGCAGCATGTAGAGGTGATTGGGCTCTACCCACAAATAAATGTTCTTTATTTAGCACTACTAATGTGCACATTTGCACGTCCTGGTTGTGATGTGCACTAGTGTGGTGTTGCTTTCCTGCTTTGTTCTTCACGTTTGGTCTCGCCAAGGGAACCAGTCATGAAGTGGACACCATTTATTTTATTTATTTATTTAGTTCTGAAAGAGGCAGCAAATGCACTGGGGAGATCAAGGGTCAACATTTCAAGCTGAGGTACAAGAATGTGTTGCTGGTTCATGCTTTAGATCCTGAGGCTAGAACATTTTTGATCACCCGAGTGAGCAGGTTCTGGGTAAACATGATAGGAAACTGAGTATACAAATGGGTGATTTTATGGGTATCTGGCGCTAAAAGACTTGTCTCACTTGGTGTGTCAAAA
The DNA here is from genome assembly GCA_963921515.1 of Calotriton arnoldi. NCBI lineage: Eukaryota > Metazoa > Chordata > Amphibia > Caudata > Salamandridae > Calotriton > Calotriton arnoldi. The sequence continues at coordinate 2,628,626 of CAWUFW010000861.1, forward strand.
AATGTGTAATATTCTCATTTGGTGCGTGAAGAGGAGGAAGTGATTCACCCTACTTCCCCAAACCCGAATCACAAGGATCGGACAACGAACATGCACAACTCTAGCACACGCAGTAGTTGATTTAAATACTAAATTTCCAGTCCAGGAGCAGGAAAAAAAATATTTCTTTGCTTCTTTTATATTTATACTTCTTTTTTTAATTTTAATTTTTGGCCCATTGGCTTCTTTTGTTTTTATAACCAGCCAACGCATGTTTCGTCAGTGAGGGAGTAAGTACCTCAAGGCTTCTTCTGGGCTGCGTGTTTAAAGAGGCCAATGCGCTGGGAATTTAGTATTTGAATCAACTACTGCGTGTGCTAGAGTTGTGCATGATAGGAAACTGATGTACTCAAAGTGACATTTATGTATTTATTTTTTATTTATTTACTTTATGTAACAGCAACACCATTTTGATCAGAAACATTTTACACGCCACTGACGGAGGTATGTATAGATCAATGAGGGTAGATTGTTTAACATATTTTAGGCAAAATATTGTTGTGCGTGTTAATTGCAGCAGATGTGTGCTTGAGATTGACAAAGGCATGTATTTAACTGAGGTCATGACGTGGGAGTAGGTAGTGGGTCATAAAAGCATGGAATATACATATTTAGAGCAGTGCTGGGGAGTGATCTTTCTCTCTTTCAAGTGGTAGATTTGGAATGTGTGTTAAAGGATAGGACGTCATAGCGGTAGTTTGCGGCTAGGTCCTTTACTGCTTTGAGCACAAGCATCCGATATTTTCATAAGGCCTGGTTCTTGGTGGAGATGTGATGAGGTGGTGGTATGCTTGGGTAAACTACACAGACTTTGGGTAGCAACGATTATGGTCTTGTCAATGGTGCAAACGACTGCTGGGGGATGGCAACTAGAAGACTGTTGCAATGGTCCAGTCCAGTGCTTAATTTGTAAAATCATAAGTGCCAGGGCTCTCGTCACTGGGCCACTGCAGCTTGCACCATCCACTGCACGTGCCAGGGCAGACAATAGCAGTACCAACACAACTACTTACCATCACACTCCTACAAGTGTGCCAATTCAGACTATTAATGACCCCCAACAACTATGAGAACAGCTTGGGCATAATTTATTAGTCATTTTTGATTTATTTTAAATTTATAAACAACTGTTGTTGTGCCCTTCTCTAAATTGCACAAACAGTGCCACCAAGTGCAGACTGTCATAAGTGCCAGTGTTGATCATTACGTGCCAGTGCAGAGCACCGGAAACCACCGGCTCAAATTAAGCACTGGCCCAATCTGCTGAATACTATATGTGTTGGTATGTTGCATATATTTAGACATTTCTGCAGTAGCTTTGTTGGTAATAAATCCTTCCTTTTTCATGGATAAGTAAGAAAGCACCCCAAGGTTTCTTGAGTCAGCCAGGCAGGTGGCTGGTATTGAAGCCGGACCTCAGTTATAGAATTCAGTATCTCAGTTTTGGAAGAGTTCATCATGAATGATTGTAATGTCATACATTGTCTGATTGCAGTGAACCAGTTTGTGATGCATAACTGAAGCTATGGTGGTAAAGTAGGGAATGAGAAAAATATCTGGCATAAAAGTGGTAAGAGATATAGAATGGGGTGATAATATCACTGAAAAAAGAGATGCTGCATAAGAAAAGGAGACCGGCAAGAACTCAACATTGAAGGACACCTAGGGCATAATTCATAAAGGGCCTCTACACTCGTGGCGGAGGCCCCGCAGCCATGGGGGAGTCTCCTCACTCGGGGCGGAATCTCCGCAATGAGAATTCTCATTGAGAAGATTCTGCCGCGAGTGCGGGGCCTCCATCACGAGTACGGAGGTCCTTTGTGAATCAGGCCCCTAGTGTTTGAGGGGTGGAGAGAGTAATGAGGAGAGCACGCTGCGCGCCTGGCCAGTAATCCATACTGACGTTAGAAACAAGAGTAACGTATCGTGTCAACAGTGAGGAACTCTGCAGATTCGTCCAAAAGGAGGAGAGTGGAGGTAAGTCGATTGTGATGGAGTTATTGTAATAAAGTTGGTCACAAGTGAAAAACTTTCTCTGTGGAGCATTAAGGTAAGAAAGCCAGATTTGAGGGGGTTGAAAAGATTTGTGGAGGAAATATAAAGTCTGAGGCGAATGAAGACGAGTCTTTCCAATATAAAGATATTGCAATGGATCTTGCAACCTGAAGGAATAGCCCCTATTAATATTAGGCCTGGGCAAACTTTTAATTATGCCATAGTAATCGGAGTATTTTTGGTAATTTTACATTACTCGTTTGCTGCAAAATTCTACGATAACACCCATTCGTGTAATTCTAAGTAATTTTGTACCAAAATCCTAGCGCAGGAGTACAAGAGCAACAAAATCAGCAAACACGAGTGGCTGCTGCTGTTTGTGTTCTGTTGCATTTAGCGCTATTTTCATAGCACAAATGCATCTTCGGGTCCATTTTTTGTCGTGAAGGTCCATTTTGCAGTAAGAAAATAGCATTAAATGCTGGGTCACACTCGTGAAATCCCACGTAATTTTGCTGTAAGTTCGTATAATTAGCATACAGAAAATTACACAAGGTACGCCTGCCCCTAACTAATATCGCTACAGACAAGTGTTTTCACGTACCATCAGTTCGCATGGAATAAGTGATGCTGACTATGAAGGACAGATGGACCCACTCTAATGCTATAACTACGGCAGCCTCTTGGGGAAAGATAGGCAGGAAAGGGGAGAGAAACTGCTGGCTGAGTAATTCAACTCAATAACCAGTGAAAAGCCCCACTGCATAATGACCAAAGAGCGAACAAGGAAGAGAACAATAAAAGAGCGATGTGGGGTGCGTGGTCGGGTGAGGAAATGACGAAAATTGGAATACCCAACACAGCGTAATGTTGCAAGGCATGTGCTGTGGGTCTGCATTCTCCTTAAGCTGCAGTGGTAGTAAATACATCTACAGTGGAATGCTGCTGCTCTCTCTGTTCTTGTAGTGTTCTACCTCATATTCAGCTACAACTAGACCGCTAACTACCTGTCAGATTAAACGGCCCTTCAGTGTCTGCCATAACTTCCACTCTTTATTTAACACATGCCTGAGAAAACGCCCCCTCTTATCCTGATACCAGGTATATTGGACTTGCTTGTTTCCTGCATCTGTGTCCTCATATGAGTGGGCACGCACCACATAAGATGATGTTATAAAAGTTCAGAGGCCGTGGTGTAGATTATAAGAAGGTTTATTAGATCTTAGTTTCAAGCTGATAAGTAGAAAGCTAAGCCCCACCAGGAGCAGCATCCTGTTGCTCAGCCCATATCTCCAACTGACACTCCAATCCCACAAACACTCTCTACATTCTAGATGACCTCACACACTGGCTGATGCAGCAGGGACTTGGAACACTGAGGAGGATGCATTAAGATACAACAGATGGGTTCTGACAACACCATAAGCAGCCATTGAGGCTCACATGATGGCCCTGATTCTTAGCAGCGTCATGCAAATTGCTTAGTGGTACAGCCCAGACAGGACTAACTAGGGCCTTGCACAAGCATAAGATACAGTGGAGGATTTTGTGATTTAAAAATGACTTATTTGACCAGATCGCTGAAATAGCTAAGAACATTTTGTTGGTACTAAATACGTTTACATGCCGAATGGCCAATTTGTGTGATATGGTAGGAGAAGTGCTGTTCAATAGTTCTTGCTGACTTAAGGGCTTGCTACATTTCCTGAAATTATATTTTCCCTAGATGCAATGCTTAGCAACGAGTGAGTTCCTAATAATTGTCCTATCCATTAAGTAGTACTAGTTCATGAGTGTGTAATGCGCATAACATGTACTTAGTACTGGTCCACAGCCCCGTGGAGAGCAAGTCCCCAAACTCCTGCTTGACTCCAGTAAAGTTGTTCTAAGTTCTGTATATTCCTCAGCAGTAGAAGTCTTTGAATAGATGGCAGTTGCATACACTCATTTGAGCATGGAATGGCCTTTTTTGGTGTGGCCTAGACACAACTTTAGTTGTTTCGCAAGCATCATTTTGTCCAAATAAACCTAATAAAAGTCATTACATTTATATACAGAGGGGCTGTCTGTCACTCCTCTTCAACCATTGGTCTGTCCCAGTGTCATTCACATGTTTTTCCCACCCTCCACAGCTTACTACATGTGGCAATGAATCAGCCTACTTCAGCAATTAGTTTTCATTACTGTGAAAGACTGCCTTTTGCTCTTGCACATCTGCACATACATCTATAAAGCATTCAACTTTAGTATCAAGGCTGGTAGTCCAATCTCTGCTTTCATTTCTCCTTTCAGTTCATGTATTTTTTATTTATTTATGCAGTGGCTCATTTTTTACTTTTTAAATCCAAATATATACACGCCACTACTTGGATAACATCATGTTTACTTTTTCTGCTGTTACATGTTTAATGTATGTTGGATACGTTTGCAAAAAAAGCAGGCTTGCAAGGCCATGTCTATTGGGGTTGCCAATGCTTGTTTCGATGTGTTTTCATGGTATATTTTGAAAGAAACCAACATCTTTTCAGGCCAGACCTTATACTCCGTTACTAGGATGGCCACTTCTCTCCATGTCATTAAGGACACTGTTTCCAGTCCTGTACTTTTGTGTGATAGCCTAATGCATTCTGGGTGGTGTAGTCTTGTTTTGCTTCCATTGAACTAATTAGACTAACTCACCTAAGGTCCATGATTTGTAAGTGATAAAGTCAGGACTGGAGACAGCTCATACAACCTGGAGTGAGGTGGCTAACCTAACGATGAAGCTTACTCCCAAATAGAAGATTGGTCTCTAGAGGGCAGGCCTTGCAACATTTTATGCTTAACAAGAAAGCAAAAAGGTAACTTGTGCATCCTATGCTGAAGGGTTCACTACTGTATAGATCCCAGAACCACTGTTTTTAAGAAAGGCTTTGGGCCGCAACCTGGCTTGTAGAATTGTATTCTCTGCGTCGTCTTTCTGACTTTGCTTCGTCCACGGCTTTGTAATTGTTCTGCGTGGTCACCAAACTATAGATGCATTTTCCACCCCTTTTTTCTCAATCAGATCCTTGCGGCCCTCTTTTCCCAATTATCTTTTTTAATGGGACCTCCCACTCCACTCGGCAATCTTCCTATGTGAAACTTATCTGCCCTTCGAGTTCTGTGTGAGATCATCCCTCTGTTCTTCCTTTCTCTCGTGGGTTGACTGTATGTGCTAATCCAGTGGTAATCTCCAGGAAGGTTGAGGTTCACGTTTTCCACCTCTCTTGCACTTTGACTTTCATGGAGAAGTGACTAGTCTAAATTCTAAATTACTGACCCATTGTCTTCCATCCAATACCCCCCCACGTGTATTTTCCAATTCATTGGTGCATTGGCTTGATGCAGTAGTATACTCCACGGTTTGCCACTGCATTGGCCCAATGGTTTCTACTTGGTAATAACCTTATGATTTTCGAATGCATCATGGTATTTGCTTCCGCATGGTAATCTCCACTTTGGTTTGTAACCCATGGTCCGTTTGTTCCGCTAAACCTCTTCCCTCAATTTTCTAACTTTTGCTTCCGTGCACAGTTCTCTAAGCCATCAGCCTCCATGTAGTAATCACACCCGTGAGCCCACGGGTTTCCCCGCAGAAGTAATCTCTTTTTCCACTCAGTGCCTCTCTTGCACAAAACAAGACTCTATTTTCTAATTCACTGGCCCAATGATGTTCTTGCTGTAATACCTCTATTGGTATGAATAAATGAATGAATTCTGATACTTCGATACTTGAAACATGCACTTAGATCTTTTGACCTCCTAGGTGCAAAAGAATATATCCCTGTATTTTTTTAACCCCTTGTCATCTGCTTCTCAGCCATGTATTTTTTAACTCATTGGCCTATTGAATTCTAAACTATAATAACTCCTTTATTTCATCATCCAGTTGCCATAATGCATTTTTACTAAATAATTTTCACTTCTTTGCTCCCATTGACATCCTTGCTGCATCCCATTTTCACCTCAGACAGTGGTACCACTCATTTCTGGCGTCATTTGGTGACTGTGCCCCTTACTCCTATGGGTGAATAGATTGCATTGATATCACCTTTGAAGAAAATGTCCCATCTCTTCTCAGTAGCATGTGTGTTAAGTCTGGACATTGAAAGTATCCTGTCACTGACCTCTTCTCTGCTCCTCTTTGATTGTTCAGGGATGGACTTCCATGAAGATCTGCACCGGACGGGAGCCAAGGAAGGCCTGAAAGGTCGGAAACTGCAGAAAGCCATGGAGAGTTTTGCCTGGAACATCACAGTTCTGAAGGTGAGGAAGAGTTGAGCTCGGTAGGGCTATAGCAGGTTGGAACCTTGCATATTGCTACATGATGGCACTTAGCCGGCTTTTTAGTATGTTAACACATTTTTCATTTCTGCTACTCGTGCTTTTTTTTGTTCATATTTGGCATGTCCCCCAACAAATGTGGTCAACACTATGGGCAACATTAATGATAGGATTCCAAATCACAATGGCGGTCACCAGATCATGGTAGCATATCTCCAGTTCTTTGTGGTAGGACTGTAGGTACTGTAGTTACTAGTAGTGAATCTTTAGGTCTTGGTTGGTTTTATGTTGATGGTGACAGACCTCCATCTCATTTATGTTGATGGTGACAGACCTCGATCTCATTTAGGTTGATGGTGACAGACCTCCATTTCATTTAGGTTGATGGCAGCAGATCTCTATCTCATTTAGGTTGATGATGGCAGACCTCCATTTCATTTAGGCTGATGGTGGGTGACCTCCATCTCATTTAGGTTGATGGTGGCAGACCTCCATCCCATTTAGGTGATGGTGACAGACCTCCATCTCATTTAGGTTGATGGTTGCAGACCTCCATCTCATTTAGGTTGATGGTGGCAGACCTCCATCTCATTTAGGTTGATGGTGGCAGACCTCCATTTCATTTAGGTTGATGGTGACAGACCTCCATCTCATTGAGGCTGATGGTGGGTGACCTCCATTTCATTTAGGTTGATGGTGGCAGACCTCCATCTCATTTAGGTTGATGGTGGCAGACCTCCATCTCATTTAGGTTGATGGTGACAGACCTCCATCTCATTTAGGTTGATGGTGGCAGACCTCCATCTCATTTAGGTTGATGGTGGCAGACCTTCATTCATTTAGGTTGATGGTGGCAGACCTCCATCTCATTTAGGTTGATGGTGGCAGACCTCCATCTCATTTAGGTTGTTTAGGTTGATGGTGGCAGACCTCCATCTCATTTAGGTTGTTTAGGTTGATGGTGGCAGACCTCCATCTCATTTAGGTTGTTTAGGTTGATGGTGGCAGACCTCCATCTCATTTAGGTTGATGGTGGCAGATCTCCATCTCATTTAGGTTGATGGTGACAGACCTCCATCTCATTTAGGTTGTTGTGGCAGACCTCCATCTCATTTAGGTTGATGGTGGCAGACCTCCATCTCATTTAGGTTGATGGTGGCAGACCTCCATCTCATTTAGGTTGATGGTGGCAGACCTCCATCTCCTTTAGGTTGATGGTGGCAGACCTCCATCTCATTTAGGTTGATGGGGCAGACCTCCATCTCATTTAGGTTGTTTAGGTTGATGGTGACAGACCTCCATCTCATTTAGGTTGATGGTGGCAGACCTCCATCTCATTTAGGTTGATGGTGACAGACCTCCATCTCATTTAGGTTGTTTAGGTTGATGGTGACAGACCTCCATCTCATTTAGGTTGATGGTGGCAGACCTCCATCTCATTTAGGTTGATGGTGGCAGACCTCCATCTCATTTAGGTTGATGGTGGCAGACCTTCATTCATTTAGGTTGATGGTGGCAGACCTCCATCTCATTTAGGTTGATGGTGGCAGACCTCCATCTCATTTAGGTTGATGGTGGCAGACTTCCATCTCATTTAGGTTGATGGTGACAGACCTCCATCTCATTTAGGTTGATGGTGGCAGACCTCCATCTCATTAGGTTGTTTAGGTTGATGGTGGCAGACCTCCATCTCATTTAGGTTGATAGTGGCAGACCTCCATCTCATTTAGGTTGATGGTGACAGACCTCCATCTCATTTAGGTTGATGGTGGTAGACCTCCATCTCATTTAGGTTGATGGTGGTAGACCTCCATCTCATTTAGGTTGATGGTGGTAGACCTCCATCTCATTTAGGTTGATGGTGGCAGACCTCCATCTCATTTAGGTTGATGGTGGTAGACCTCCATCTCATTTAGGTTGATGGTGGCAGACCTCCATCTCATTTAGGTTGATGGTGGTAGACCTCCATCTCATTTTGTCATAGCTCTCCTAGTCTTGGTGGCAGATCTTCAGGTCTTCCACATGGAATACTTGGTGTTGGTGATAGATTTCCATTTCTAGTGGTATTCTATAAATCTTGGTTGTTCTTATAAGGTTGTTTGTGGCTGATCTCCAGGTTACAGGTCTAGATCTCAGGGTAGTAGTGGAAGAGCACTAGTTTTTGCTGGTTTGTTACCATGTGATGATGGTGGAACTACAGGTTTTGGTGGCTGATATCTTTGAATAGGGGAGCCCAGGGGAGATGTTTGAGGGAAGGTGGTAGAGTGCAGCATTATACCTATGTCTTGGTGTTGAATATTTGAAACTTACAGTCTTAGTCGAAAATCTCACGGTCTTGGTGCCTGAAATAAAGTTGAGATTTTAGGTCATCCTCAGCTTCCATGAACTAACAGTTCTAAAGAAAAGTCTCTCAAAATGTGGTTTATAATTTATTATGCACCTAAATAAGAAGTTATTGTCACGATGCCGTTGAGCTCCTCGGGACTTGCACAAAGATGCTGGAATCCACCTCCAGGCACCACCAAGTCTGCTTGTCGTTATGACACAGACTGTTGGAGTGGCCAAGTGAGGTAAGGGGTTTTGGCAAAGGAATTACGGAGAGGGAGATCTGTGGAAGAGAAAAAGAGACCTGTTACTCTAACTCAATATGAAATCCTCCCCTCAGCTGAAAATAGACATACCTGAAAAGGGATGTTGACTGGGGGGCGACTACGCAACCCTTGTAGGGGAACCAGGACTAATGTAGAATGGCGTTTAGATCCTAAATTCTTGAAGGCTTTTTAGGGCGGAATTAGTTTGTCGAGGTGACTCTCACAGTCTGTTTGAGTCCATAGTAGTGGCCCAGTTACACTGTAGCCTTGGCAAACTTTAGCGCTTACAGTAAACTAAAGGGGGAGTGTTTTTGGACTCACAACGATTCTTAAGGTTCGCATCCAATGTGTAATGACCTGGGGTATGATGTAGTCTCACACCCGTTGCAACACACAGAGTTTAGTTCACTCTGAGTGCTTAGTCACACAAGTCTCCCTTTTTGATGCAGTCTTGAATCATTGCATTTGCATGCAAAGAAAGTCTTCACAATCAGCACTCAAAGTTAGCGGCAAAAGAAGTTAGCGCAGCAGAGCTTAATAGTTACGGCAAAGAAGTCAGCGCAACAGCACTCAGTGACAATGATTCAGCAAAGAAGGTAGAACGTCTGCACCCACTATCTAGAATTCAACAAGGGAGGCTAGCGTGTCCGCGCTCTTACCCCGAGAGGACCGGACCACTCAGCGGTGTACAGGAACGCTCTTTCCCTTCTGTTGTCCACAATTTAAAGAGCGCATGGTCCAGAGCGTGGCTCCTTAAATATGGAAAGCCCCATTCAGGATGGCCGACGTTCAAGAACTCTGGGATATGTAGTCTCATCACAGATTCACGCTGAAACTGTGCAAAGCTGCAAAAAGGAACAAGTGAGAAGGTAACACAGCACAGTAACAACGCACCTCCTAGGTTAGAACATATTCACAGAGGTGCTACCTGGCGCCAGCAGCAGGCCCACCCTTTCCCTGAGCCAGCTTACCACAGAGATGGTGAGGGAAACAGAGTGGCCCTAGAGCTGCAAGATGTCAACGTGATCTTGACAGTTATAATCGTTTGAATCCACTTTCTTCTGTCAAGCTTGCAATGCAGCTCGTGTTGGAGACAGCTTCAGTGTGCATGTCGGGTTGGCGTCCTGAGATGGCTGGCCAAACTCACATGCACACTGACAACAGTGCCCACCACTCCCCCCTCTGTGACTTCCCCCGCGATGGTCCCGCCCCCAAGACTAGCCTGGGAGAGAAAGTAAAATGATAATAAACCTGGTTATCATTTTATTTTTCAATTTTTGCAGCTGCTGGTGACAAAGGGTAGAGGGGGCGACGCTCCTCCGCTATAACGTAGGAACCGCCGCTGGCAGGATGTTTCTAGGTGCTGAATCCTATTGTGTTGCCCGGATGAAGGTTTCAAAGAGCTTCTCGTCTCACAGACAGACTGAGCTTGCATTTGCATCCAAAGCACACTCCAGCGGAGGGTTCCATGTGATGCGAAAATCAAGACACACTGGCTTCTCCTGAGAATCTCTCTCTAGCTACAGAGTGTGACATCAGTCAGGGCCCCCCATACACTGTCCTTGGCTCGCCATGTGATGGTGTTAGCTGGAGCTCACCACTGACTGTAGGTGGGTGTCTAGGGATGGGTCAGCTGGAAGCTTTCAGGGCTTCTCTAAGCGAATGGCATGATTTGGAGTGCTGAGGGTGCTGACCCCATAGAACTGGAGACAACCACAGGCTATGTAAATTAGTTCCATTAGCATTAATTGTGTGGAAATGTATCTTGTTTGCATTGCCAGAAAATATGTCCCTCCTAGCACACTGAAAACCGCAGATGGAATACAATTATCTGCGTGATAAGACTCATTTTGAACTTTTGTATTGGTGGTATATTACCAAAATGGATGTTTCTCATTGTTTCTCAATGAGGAAAAGCGCGTAGTGTTCGAAGCTGCAGCCTGTGGTTCAGGTCTAATGGGAGCCCTGTCCACAAACTAGGCCTGGCTTCTCCAATGTGCGGTTCACGAACTACCTGTGAGTAGCTCTGCGGTGGGCAGCCTAGCCTGCTAAACTAGAAGTGTGCTAGGTTGAATTATTGTGTGTATACCAAAATGAAAAGCTTGCATTCAAGACAGAAATGTGTGTATTTTTAGAACATACCATCGGATGTTTAGAGAAAAATGGCTGAATTTCCAGTTGAATTTGCAGTTCATCCATTTCGATTATTAAGTTGGGTAACAATAAACATATCTTATTTCAACACCAAGATACTCTATGTGGTGAAGTTGCACTTTACCAATACACATGTTATGTTGTATTTAAAGCTGATATTTCAGTGATAAATTGTGTGGCATTGAAGGGACTTATTATGACCTGGGTTCCAGGGACAGTGCAGCTATGTTCTGTATTACCCACACAGAGACATTCCAAATTGAGAAAGCCTTTCTTTACATTAGTGCTGGCGACCCTGCCTGATGCCTGAGGCGATCCCTGCTGGTAATCTTGCATACGCTGGCCACTAATGTAATGTTGTCTGATGCGGTCACTATTACAACTCTAACAATATTAGTAGCTCGGAGAGATTTTCACTGACCATAACTCTTATTACAGAGAAGGTTGGAGACCCCTGGACGAGGCCATGTCTGGCTTCACACGGAGAAACCTTGTGTAGCCCTTTCCCAAGCCAGACACAGGAGGAATGGGCTGTGGAGGAAGTGAATAGGGTGAGGGGATGGGGGGTGGGGGGTGGGGGGAGGAAAGCGATGAATGAGGAAAGGATGGGGTGTAAATCCTGTCCACAGATTAGCTTGCAGACAGGCAGTCATTGGGGAATAGGCAACCTATAAGAAGTTGAGAAAAGTGATGGGTCATTTATGCAGGGGAGAATAATGCGGTATCTGAAGCACGGAGCAATCATTGAAAGGCTGGAGACAAGGCAACTCTCATAAACAGCTAGAGGAAACAGCATGGGCCGTGTCTTGTGGTACTACTACATACCCCTTATTTGCCAATCAACAGAATCTGACCTTCGCCTGTTCAGCTGTGAGATCTGCTTTAAAAACAAGCATTGGCATAGCCAATAGGTCTCGCTTTTGGGACTTTATAAGTATTTAGTTTTGCAGCACAATATCCTTGGTGCAACAACATCAGCTGTTGCATGGCTAACCCTTGTACCTTATAAGTGTTTAGCCATGCAACAGTTGATGTTGTTGCACCAACGATATTGTGCTGCATAACTAAATACTTATAAGGTCCCAAAAGCGAGACCTATTGGCAATGCCAATGCTTAGTCCAATGATAGTCCACCAAATGCAGATGTTATACACCTGCTGGCTACAGACAGGATATGTGTGGGATGTTTACGGTCAAGCCGTCTGGAGGAAAGATAACGCTAACAGAATTGTGCTGTAGAACATTACAGCATCCGAGTGATTCAGCAAATAGTGATGTGTGAAGGCCCTGGTGGGGAGTGAGGAGAGGGGGTGTGGCTGGGATGACACGCCAAGAGAGGGGGAATTCTACCCACGGCAAAAACACAAAGGGATGGCGTGCAAATGCAACACGTAACCACGTATTACTGCAGCTTCAACATGTGAAAACAATAGGTTTCAGTGTCTCTTTGTCCCAGAGAGCGAGGGAGGCGGCGGGGGTTGTGAGGGAAGAAAGATAGATTAAAGAGAGTAAAAGAGATGAGAGAGAGTAAAAGAGATGAGAGAGAGTAGAAGAGATATGAGAGAGAGAGAGTAAAAGAGATGAGAGAGAGAGTAAAAGATGAGAGAGGGAGAGTAAAAGAGATGAAAGGGAGAGTAAAAGAGTTGAGAGAGAGTGTGAGAGAGAGAGAGAGAGAGAGAGAGAGAAGAAAAGCATGATGCAGGGATCTCCTGGTACAAATCCTCTGTTTGCCGGTAAATTCACTGTGTAAAATCTACCCCGATCGTTGATTTGGAGGAAGGACATGAATCCACAAGAATATAAAATTGGCAAGCGACATCCATAGACATACCACAAAGATAATCAACATAAGCGTAAAAAACGATTCTGGACTACAAAACCCATTTTGTAAAGGAAGCAACACAAGTCAAATAGGTAAGAGACCATGGAGGAAACTACATCTCCCAGCAGACACTGGTGGTACAAAGCAATGAGCTGCTGCACAAGTGCCGCTGAGAATGTATGACCAGTAAAACCAGAGGCGCCAAGCACTGCCACCTGGTAGGGTCTGCAAGAGTCGTCCGCATCGCCGCCTCGGGTAGCCATGGTGACATGCACGAGAGAGCTTCAAGCGTCTCAGAATTAAGAAGCGAACACGACTCGGTTCTGAGACTGCATGCAAGCTCGATGGTCAAGGCAAGTCAATGGGAGCTGTGCCAACCAATTGCTTGCGGGGCTCTCCGATCACGTGATGGCGTGTGCTGCAGAGCGAAGGTTAAAGTCTTTTAGTCACGGACTGTAGAGCGAGACAGAGGAGCTGGGTTACGGTACCGAGTGCCGAGGGAGCCGGAGCCTGCACAGGGCTGACATCGGCAGCCATGTTATATGCAGGCAGCAAGCTGGAACAAGCACGCGAGAAGAAGAAAAAAAGGACGCAAGTGGTGCGAAGGCAAAAGTGAAAGCAGGGGTGCGCGCGCGCGACGGCAAGCACGCTAGTGGAAAATGAAGATGAATGCACGTCGCGTGCGAGAAAGACAGATGGCAGCTGTGAGGCGCGTGCGCTTGTGCGCGTAACCGCAAGCTGGTGGCCAGCAAAAGCAGCACTTTAAAAACCCGCTTACTAAATGTCTCGCAGAGCAGCGCATGCGCGCTGGTTCAGGCGAGACCTAAAAAGGCACCGCCATCAAACTCGCAACTTCAAAGACCATTGTATGGTTTAATAGGGGGATGTTGCGCCAAGGCTCTGAAAAGTTTTCTGTGAACCTCGGCTGTGGAAGCCAGACGAAAATACAGCCAACGTAGTGTAAAACCTGTTCCATGGTATGGTGCTGCCATCTAGTGGGCATTTGGTGTAGCGCATCATAGAGTAAGTACTCTGTCATTTTGTGGGCCTGGGGCAATATTACATAGAGTCAGAGCCGCTGAAATTATGGGCATGGGAAAACTAATTTATACATCAGGGTTGAGTAAACTAATGCAGCAAGAAAAGGCAAATGTGTGGCATAATGCATACTATTTTTTAATAGCATTGCTTCTGTATTATGTCATTTTTAGGCTTGAAACCTAACACTGTCTGGGAAAAGATTGCACTTTATTAGAACCAGTTTAATACCCAAATACAACAATAAGCATCAGAAGGATGACAGCAACGTTAGCAAAGGGCCTTCTACTGCGCACGAACACGTGTCAATATGCTTTTAGTACATTTTGATCAGTTTGAGCTAGAAACCATTTTTTGGTTCAAATTTGCACATTATGCAGCAGATGATGGATTATGTGGTGTGTAGTCAATGTGCTCCTTTGCCACAATGGCGGCCACATAAAGGGGGTCCCATGGTCCCCTGGACATACCCCTACATGGTCCCCTGGACATACCCCTGTGTGTAGTTACTCGCTGCACCTGCTTGCAGGAGGATCTCTGTTCCCCTTTATGAAGCAGGCCGAGTGTCGCCTGCACTGTGGAAGTCAGGCCGGTCTGACTTTCACTAATGCGCTACCCATAGGGCAGGCACCAGTCTGCATTGCCCTGCAGGTAGGCATATCTGTAAAAGGGTGCACTGTCCCTGTACCGGATGCACTTTGTGAAAGGTGTGGTGCATACACGCCCTTCACATAATGCGACCCCCAGGTGTCCCTTCTGGCCTTCCTTTGACAACCTAATGTAAAGTGGGAGAGGTAGGCATGGTTTGTGTCCGCTGAACTAATTCAACTGACACTTCTGTATAATGATTTGTAATATATGCAGACCCCTAGTCAAAACTAGGTGGTTAACCTCATGCACGCGGGCACGGGGAAGACGGGGAAGATTTGGAGCAGAAATGTAAAGTTGTAAAACTTGGAGCACAAATACAGACTAAAGGGGCACAGACAGTAAAACAAGAACACACAGAAACCTACTCGGATATTTGGACGAGGAGTACAGACGGCAATACACTAAAGCACTGACAGAAACAGTTTCATGTATTGGGGCCAAGGACATACGGACTAACAGGCAATCTCAGACGCTGGGACAAGGACAGACAGACTAGAATGGAGACATCGAAGACTAGAAAGGGAGCACAGACACTGATATAGGTCAACATTACCCAAACTCTGGGACAACAACACAGCCACTAACACTGGGGATACTATTGTGACACTCGGCATAGGCCAAGAGACAGAAAGACGCGGACAGGGAGACACAGACTCGCACTTAGGGGCTGCCGTAGGCCTTGTAGCCACTGCAGTGCACGGGGGCCTACCCCTTGCAGGTACACAATCAGTCCAAAGACTGTCTACATGTGAGAGTAGCAACCTAAATCAAAGGCAGCTCATTTTCGGCATTCATTTTCCTCTGCATCAGGAATCTAATTAATGTAAATTCAGGAGGTTATTCAAGACGTGGTCCTTTTATGTTTCCTGAAAAGGATCAATCAAGTCTATTCTGTGTTTCTGCTCTCTCAGCGTTTTTAACTCTTTGGGCCAGAAATTCTAGGGGCCATTAAGCACGTTTTGCAGGAAGCATATCACACACATCATTTTCCATTACAATAATACCCTTATACTAAGACTTCCATGCCAGGGGCCAAGCTGTTGACAAGAGCTGAACTTCACAAGCACTAGCTAACCCAGGACACAATCTACAGCTGCAAAGTTGTAAGCTTGTGTCTGAATGGGGGGAAAATATATGTGTCCCCAAGTCATGGTAGTTTCATACTTATTCCCCTTTGGAGTGCAGATTTTAGACAGTATTTGGTAAAAGAGGGCAGAAGGAAGGATGCTACTTGGAAGAGTCAGTGCTGGGAATAGATCAGAAAGGGAGTAAAGTGTGGGGCAATGCAGGGAAAGGACGGGGGGGGGGCTCTAGGGTTTCTTCAGACTGCTTTCCGTCCGGCTGACAGCAGCTTGATACTGCACTCACATTTGTAACACGCAGGCATTGCCACACTGCACTGAGAGTGTTAACTGTGCGATATCGATTCTATAATTTGTGCGTCACATTGTCCTATGGTGTCAGAAGTGGGATTCCAAGACGCAAGAGGTTTAGCTGAGTTTCGTTGAGACATTGACTTGGATCCATTGTCTTTATTTTTTAATTCATTGGGTTTGTTCAGCTCCGATGTCTGTGCATTTATTTGTCCATTGAAATACTACATCTGAACCAGTTGGGCGCTTTACATTGCAACAATGCAAACATTCAAAGAGTGTGTAGAGTTGGGCAGAGGGTGGGGTTAGACAACTTTGAAACACAGACTTAGGGCTTTAGATTCAGGGGTCACCTCGACGGACACGTGCGCTGAGTGGTTGGTCATGTGACGTGTTACTGGAGGTACAGCGCCGCCTCCTTGAGTCTGGTCCTGCTGATCTATGGGGGGTTTATCAGGGCGTTCATGGGCCTCTACTTCATTCCAGAGAAAAAAACAAAATATAGTACTTCAGCCTTGTGACCTAGCCCGGTAAAACTAAATTTCGGTGAATTTATTAAATGAGGAAAAACCTTTTCTTCAAAAAATTTGAGGAATTTCAGGATAAGATAAAATCACAAGAAAAACAGGAAAGAAGACAAAGGGCTGGCATAATGGAGAGGTGACAAGAGAAGAGGACCTATGGAACCGGTATAGGAAGACCGATGGAACAGGTATAGGAAGACCGATGGAACAGGTATAGAAAGACCGATGGAACAGGTATAGAAAGACCGATGGAACAGATATAGGAAGACCGATGGAACAGGTATAGGAAGACCGATGGAACAGGGTATAGGAAGAGGAGGAAGTTCTAGGATATACGCACGAGTAAAGGTATTAGTGTATGGATATGTGGTAAAGTATGGCATTGTAAGGCTTAATAGGGTATGAAAAAGGGCTCGAGATGCTAGGAGATAGGATTAATAAATGGACTAGGGTATAGGTCAGGATACATGTACAATACATATGTGTAGAGGTACTATGGTATAGATATGGGTATTAGTACTAGGGTTTAGTTGGGGAAAATATACTATGTTGTAGATAGGAGTAGAGCTGCTAGTGTATAGGTGTGGTACTAGGGTGGAGGTAGAGGTAGTAGTGTATAAGTATGGATCCTATTAAAATAGGTAGGAGTAGAAGTTCTAGTGTCTAGGTAGGAGTACTATGGTATAGATATGGGTATTGATGCTAGGGTATAGTTGAGGAAAATATACTATGTTGTAGACAGGAGTAGAGCTGCTAGTGCAAAGGTACTAGTTTATATATAGCCATCCTGTTAGTGTGGATAGGAGTTGAATTACTAGTCTCTAGGTAGGAGTACTATGTTATAGGTATGGGTAGAGGTTCTGGGGTATATGTCGGAGTAAATATATATTTTTTAACATAGTTTTTATTGAGGTTCATGGACAGCAATTGCACATACAGATTCACGTATCTTGTACATAGTATATATACACACCGTAACATATGAATCATCAGCTCTGTAAATGATGTGTAGAGACAGCAATATAATAATTCCATGTACAGTTTCATTATATAAACGAAGAAGTCAAAATGTGAACTTTGTAATTTACCCCAACTCCCATCTTTCTGATGTGCCAAGATTAATGTATTACACTCAGACGCTAATGTTTGTCAGCATTAGGTACTCCTTTCTGTCACTAGTAGGTAAGTGGACAAAAGAAATCCCCCCAGTATCATATCTCAGTCCGTTCGGTACATGTTATAACCAACAATTACTATATCATAGATGTTAGAAATGGGGGTCTCTAGTTGGCAGAGGTAGGTACCTTTGTCCAAGTAGGGACCCTTCTTCCTAGTCAGGGTAAGGGGGGTACACTTCTAAAATAACCCCTGCTCACTCCCTTGGTAGCTTGGCATGAGCAGACTGGCTTATCTCAGAGGTAGTGTGTAAAGCATTTGTGCACACATACAGTAATACAGTGAAAACACTACAAATGGACACCACACCAGTTTAGAAAAATAGGTAATCTTTATCTAAACCAAACAAGACCAAAACAACAAAAATCCATAATACAGTAATACAAATATGACTTTCAAAAGGTAGAAACAGTTCTGTTCAAAGCAAATTGCAGATGTGACACTTTCAACACAAAGTACCTTGGATGCGTCACAATCAAAAGCAAGAACAGCCGCAGGCAAGGTGATGCGTTGGTTCCTTACGCGCAGGAAAGGTGATGCGTCGGTTCCTTACTCCAGGGGAGGTGATGCGTTGGTTCCTTACTGCCACGCAGGGGAGGTGATGCGTCGGTTCCTTACTGAAGGGGAGGTGATCCGTCGGTTTCTTACTGTGCGGGGAGGTGATGCGTCGGTTTCTTACTGCGGCCCCAGCGTCCTTGTAGACTTGGCGCCCCGGTGCGATGCGTGAGGATCGGGGATGCGTCGGTTCTTGATGTGGCGGCGGCAATGGGCGCTTGCATTGATTTCTTAAGCCACGGTCCCACAATGCATTGGTTCTTGCGGCCGCTCAGCAGGGCCTGCGTCAGAATCGGTGTGATGATCTAGGCCTTTGTAGATCGTGCACTCGATGCGGCATGCAGCGATTTCTCATGCCGCAGGCAGGCGCTGCGTCGGTTTCTTCAGTGATGCGTCGGAAACAGGTACAGATGCGTCGCACTTCTCCTCGTTGCGTTACTTTTCCAGCTCCCATAGCAGGAACAACCTCCAGAGGCCCAGAGCAGCAGCAGGCACCTCTTGGCAAGTCAGAACTCTCAGTAAGGGAGTTCAGGGGAGCTGGGGGTGAAGTCTTTGTATCCCTGAGACTTTAAAACAGGAGGCAAGCTCGACTTCATGCCCTTGGAGATCTTCCTCAAGCAGGGGACACAGCACGCAGCAAAGTCCTTGTCCTTTCCTTGGCAGAAACAGCCACTGCAGGCCAACCCCAGCCAGCACACAGCAAAGGGGCAGTATTTCTCCTCAGTTTCTCCAGCTCTTCTCCTTGGCAATGGTTCCTCTTGAATTCCAGAAATGATCTAAAGTTCAGGGGTCTGGGCCCCACTCTTTATAGCATAAAATCCTTTGCTCTCCAGTGGCAGAGAGGCTCTTTGCCCAGCTAAAACCAGTTCTGTTCTCTCTGGTGCAGCATCCTGGCAGGAGGTGAAGACAGCATTGTCCAAGGAAGACCAGGCCCATTCAGGTGTGAAATTAATCTCCTCCCCCTACTCTAAATGCAACCCAGGTCTCTTCAGCCCAGCCCTGACTCACTGGATGGCTAAGCAAGAAAATACCTACTTTCTAAAAGAGGTATTTTCAAACACAGAATGCAAAAATCATCCTCACTAAAAGATGCATCTTTATATTCTGAGTTCAGGCATACTAAACTTTATCTTCCTATCTTGTCCCAATGGGAAGTTATATTTATAAGATGTTATAAATGAACTCCCATTCTATCCTATGGGACAGATAGTCTTTCAATAGTGAAAAACGAAATTGGCAGTATTTCACTATCAGGACATGCCACACACATCAGGGCATGTCCTACCTTTCACATACACTGCACTCTGCCCACAGGGGTACCTTGGGCCTACCTTAGGGGTGACTCATATGTAAGAAAAGGGAAGGTTAGAGCCTGGCAAGTGGGTGCACTTGCTAGGTTGACATGGCAGTACCAAACTGCTCACAGACACTGCAGTGGCAGGTCTGAGTTACATTTACAGGCTGCTTATATGGGTGGCACAATCAGTGCTGCAGGCCCACTAGAAGCATTTGATTTACAGGCCTTGGGCACACACAGTGCACTCACTGTACTAAGGACTGAATAGTAAATCAAATATGCCAATCATGGATTCACTAATCCATAACAACAATTTACCGGGAGCACTTGCACTTTGGCACTGAACAGCAGTGTCTAAGTGCCCAAAGCTTCTAGACCAGCAAAAACGAAGTCCCCACACAGCAAAATAACAGGAGGCAAAGGCAAAAATACAGGGGAAACCCACGCCAATGATGCCAGGTCTAACAACAGAAAGGAAGTGTCTGAATATACATGCATGTCAGGGATGGATCAAAGCTGGTGGATATCATCTTTGGGGACATCGTTTAATTGCTCAAGGAGCATGTCCTAAGCCTAGATGTAGGGGTAAATATATTAGAGTATGTGTAAGGTGAAGGTACTATGGTATAAATGTTAGACAGGTGTAAATACTACACAGGGTATGTTAAGTGTACTGTACGGGCTCTACCACACAGGACATTACAATGCACTTTACAATGCTGGACGAAGAGCACGATACAGAAAAGCTACACAATTGCTATCCTCATATACCTAATACCAACACTAAGGACACACCAGCCGCATGCCCTCAAAATACTGCTCACTCCTCTACAAAACAAAGTCACACTATCTCCAAAGCACATTCTCTAAACTGTCTACTAATAAATGCTCAATCGCTCTCTAAGAACAAATATCACATCCACGACCTTCTCACTGACTCAAAACCAGACATACTATTCATTACTGAATCATGGTTGGGAGATGATATGGCTCCAGTCCTGTATGAAGCCGTTCCTCTAGGCTATCAAACAATCACCCAAAATCATACAGGCAAAAAAGGAGGTGGCCTAGCTGTTGTGTTTAGGCAAACATTACATATCACTAAAGTTGACGATGTCTCCATAAAAAATTGTGAGGCCCTTTTCACTAGATGCAATCCTACACCTTCTTCCTCCTGTAACTTCCTGCTCCTTACAGACCTCCACCTAGAAAAGTAACTTTCCCAGACGCACTTCTAGACACGGTTTCAAACCTGATAACACTACACTCCAACCTATGTGTTCTGGATGACCTCAATATTTGATTTGACAAATCAAATATGCCCCATCCGAAAACAATCATCGCTGGCCTAGAAGCACTGAACCTGCATCAGATCGTCCTCGAACCCACACACATCTCTGGACACATCCTAGATGTCATTTTTGCTAATACAAAACTAGTTACCTTTCAAACAATGACCTCGGTCACATGGTCAGACAACCATTTGCTTGCCTTCCAACATAAAACACTAAGCGACACACCTAAAACCACCTTACTTGCATCCACCTATCGGCTGTGGAACAAACACAATTTTGAACACTTAAAAACACAACTAACATGCAGTAGAGATCTAGAAACAATAAATTCTGTTAAAAAACTATATGAGTGGCTACAGGAAGCTTTTGATATCCTGATACCACTAAAAACACACAACAGAGCAAAAAGAAAACAAGCACATTGGAGAAATAGGGAGATAAAAGAGATAAAACAACAAATTAGAAAGCTGCAACGTGCCTTGCTCAAAACAAACGCCAACCAAGACAAACCTCACCTACAGAAAATTAACAGATTGTACAGGTCAGCTATCAAAAAAAAAAAAAGAAAAAATACTATTCAGACAATTCAAAATGCTAAATGTGCAAATAAAGAATTCTGTAAAGTTCTCAATTAATTTGGTAAACCAAATTGCCTAGAAGCAGCTCATCCCATTACTCAAGAGTTCACAGACAAACTGGCAAATCATTACATGGACAAAGCAGACATGTTGGAATCCTACTTAAAACAGAGACAAAGCATCAGCACTAACCTTTTTACAAAGCTACAATCCAATAATACTCTAACCCAGCCTCTCCGTTCCTTCCAACACATTTCACACGATGAATTTATGGACCTGATCAGAGCAAGCAGGCCTGCCGGCAGCCCTTCTGACCCATGTCCACCCCAAACCTTCAAGACAATTCTTCTAACAACCTCTGCTGCCACTCCAGTAAGGAGAATTATCAACGACTCCTTAACTACCGGAATATTTCCAGAAGAACTCAAAAAGTCATACATACGCCCATTACTGAAGAAAACCAACTTGGACCAGCTGAACCCTGACAACAACAGACCAATTTCAAATGAACCTTTCCTGGGCAAACTGATAGAAAGAGCAGCTTTCACCCAGATGTCACAATTCATTGAAGAGAATGCCATACTTTCAGACTTCCAAATGGGATTCCGTCCAGGAAGAGGCACAGAATCTGCCCTCCTTGCCATCTGGGATGACCTGAAGAACACAGTTGACTGCAATGGGGTTGCTGCACTACTTCTCTTGGACCTCTCGGCTGCCTTTGACACGGTTGACCATGGCACTCTGATACAAAGACTCCACAAAACTGGCATAGAGGGGACTGCTCTAGACTGGATCACATCCTACCTTCGCAACAGAACTAATGTCATCCATACTCCACCTTTCTCATCCAAACCATACTTCACAAAAGCAGGGGTCCCTCAAGGCTCTATTATCTCGCCCATGCTTTTCAACATCTTCATGAAGTCATTACCGGCAATGATCAATCAATTTCACCTCACGTGCTATAACTATGCAGATGACACACAAATACTCCTTCAACTGCAATGCCCCAAAGACATTGGAAAATCACCAATTTTCAGTTGTCTCAGAGAATGCTTCCAAAACGGAAATACTCACGTGTGGCAATTGGAAACATTATGACCCGCTCGCCATGTGGCCTGATGATCTGGGAACACCTCTTAAAATATTGAAGGATGTAAGAAACCTCAGAATGACCATGGACTCCAAGCTATCGATGAATGCCCAAGTGGACAAACTAGCAGGATCAAGCTTTGTTACTATAAAAACTCTGCTACAAATCTTCCCACATTTGGGATTTCCACACAAGGTCCATGCTACCATCTCCCTTGTTTTGTCCAAACTCGATTATGCCAATAGCCTCTACCACGGATCACCTTTAACGACCATGAAAAGACTACAATGGATTCCGAACTCGGCTGTCAGACTACTCTTACATATAAAACCGCTATACCACATTTCCCCTGCCTTGAAAGCCCTGCATTGGTTACCGGTTGCCAGAAGCTCCACGTTCAAGCTGCTTTGTATCACCCACAAAGCGATCACCCACAAAGCGATACATGGAACGGGACAATTAATCAGGAATAAAATCACCAAACACATTCAACAAAAAAACCTCCGCTCTAGAGTGGCACCTCGCCTCAAAATCCTAAGATACAAGAAAAAAGCAATGGGTGGCACACCATTCTCTGTTCAAGCAGCCAAACTATGGAACTCTCTACCACCCCAGCATAAGATCCACGGATAACCACCTTATCTCCAGAAAACTACTCAATGATTGGCTCATCCCCACATAACCGCCATACACAAGCAGATAGAAATATGCAGCATATCTCTCTGTGTATAAGCATTTATTTGTACTATAGATATGTACCTATATATGTGTATTGCTTTGTATAAACATGTAGAATACTTATGTTTAAAAAAATTATTATATATAGATATTCATTAGTTTTGCTTAACAATTGTACATATTACTGATAGTTACACTATTCTATGTTTTTAACATGTACATAAGTGACTGCATAAATAGGTAAATATTTGTATCATAACTATTTATCTACCATTGCTTCACTATTGATCTAAAAAAATATATAAATGAATAAAACTAATTTAAAGTACAACAACACTTGAAAGCCAGACTTTATTTAATGCATCTTTAATCTACATATACTACCTTCCTTTATGCATCTATATACATTCCATGTACTTATGGGTCTATATCTTTATTACTTTTGGATCTATATATTTATTACTTTTACTTATTTATTACTTTTCTTCTAATTCAGCATATCCAATGTACTACCCTATTTTTCACCCTATACCGCTTTCAATATATCCTCTAGCTCAACTCTATCTCATCCCAAACCTCTTTCTACTACTCTTTCCAATGCACTGGCCTATTTCTCACCCTATACCTCTATCGATATATCCATTACCTCCACTCTTTCATTCATCCCAAACCCCATACCACTACTATGATCCCCAAAAATAACCCTTCAAGACTCTTCCCTACTCCACCCCTCCTTGCATCATCTCATACCTCTTTTACTATTCCGATCCCCCAAAACAAGTCTTTCTAAACCCTCCCTCTGATGCCTCACCCTCCACCTCCTTTTTACTCATCCCCCTCTACCTCCCTTTTACTCATCCCAAGCCTCCTCCTACTACTGTGGGCTCCCTTCTATCCCTCCACTATCCTTTTAAATCCAAATTACAGACTAACGTCCACCACTCAAATTAATTTTATATATTTAACTATACTAATTCACCACTAATCCTTTATGGTTTCTGGAGTAGTGTGCTACTCGCCGAAAAAGCACTTCAACACCTCATCAGGGGTAGCAAGCGCTATATAAATGCAAACCTTTTTACCTCTTCTACCCCTTCACTATCCTTCTCAATCCAAAGAACTGACTAACATATCCACCACACAAATTACTTTCATATTTCACTACATTAATTCACCACTAACACTGTATGGGTTCCAGAGTAGCATGCTACTCGCCGAAAAAAAACACTTCAAGCACTATATAAATGCAAACCCTTTTTCCCTTCTTTATCCCTCCACTATCCTTCTCAATCCAAATAATCTGACTAACATATCCACCTCTCAAATTACTTTCATATTTTCACTATACTAATTCACCACTAATCCTTTATGGGCTCCGAAGTAGCGTGCTACTCGCCGAAAAAGCGCTTCAACACCCCATCAGGGTTAGCCAGGGCTATATAAATGCAAACTTTTCCCTTCTCTATCCCTCCACTACCCTTCTCAATCCAAATAACTGACTAACATATCCACCACTTAAATTACTTTCATATTTTCACTATACTAATTCACCACTAATCCTTTATGGGTTCCGAAGTAGCGTGCTACTCGCTGAAAAAGCACTTCAACACCTCATTAGGGGTAGTAAGCGCTATATAAATGCAATTACAATAACGTGTGTTTTTTTAACATAATTTTTATGGCACTTAAAAAATGGTGGTTTAAGGGCTAGGGGAAGGGGTTTTTAGGGCTTTAGGAGCGGGTAGTGCTAAAGGGATGTAAAGAGTTTTTAGGGTTCAGGGGTGGGTAGCAGTAAATGAAGGCAAGGTATTTTTAGGGTTTCGGAGCAGGTAGTGGTAAAGGGAGGTAAGGGGTTTAAAAAATAAACGGAGGTTCAATATATTTATAATATATATTTATAAAATATAACCAGAATATTAGAAATGACTCCAGCCAATGAGTGGTAAAGTACCATCATGTAATCCAACGTAGTAGAGAGGTCAACACATTGTTAAATAAGAGTGGTAAAAGCATGCGTGATAAAGATGTGTGGTAATGAATAATATTCCTCTAAGGGTACTAGGTAGGTTTAAATGTAGTAGGAAGTATATAGGAGTATTGATGTTAGTGTATAGGTAAGGGTGTTTGTATATAAGTATAATTAGAGGTACTAGTGATTAGGTAGGGATACTAGGGTATAACATTGGGGTGAAGGTACTAGGGTATAGGTAGAGATACTAGGGTATCGGTAGGGGGAAATGGTGCCAGACTATAGGTAGGGCACATCTACTAGAGTATAAGTAGGGGGACAAATTATAAGGAATCGGTGATCTGAACAAGCACTAGAGTATAGGCATGGGTATAATTAATATGGTATGTAGGTATAGGCTCTAGTTAGAGTAATCACACTGAGGAGTGTGGGCTGAGGCAGAGTTCCAAAGTAAAGGAAATACCCTACTTCAGTGACAGAGTAACCAACAGTGGTACAGGAAGAGGGATAGGTCACACAGAGGGTGGAAAAATGTATGGGGATGGGCCACCCCCCTCCTCCCGCACCTCCTGCCCCCAAGGAGAAACCAGCATCTATGTACTCCTGGAAAAAAATATTACAGCATGAAGAGCATTGCCAATCATTTGGAAAAATTCAAGGAAACATGTTGTGGCTAAAGTATTATCAAGAACTTGTTTACTTAAATATGTTTATCTCCAGAATCACATAGAACTGTTCACATGGTTTCCACTGGATGCAGCTTTTCTTGAGTGGGAAGAAGAATAAAGCTGTAACCTGGGACTGGACCCTGAGAGAAGGGGTGGTGTTCCCATTCCGGATTACATATCCAAGCCGCTTCCATAAAAGGCAGCATTTTAGAGCTTCCTGAACTCGTATTTACTAAGTTGGGACCTCTGAATGGAGTCGTGAGCCTTTTAAAGACAAAATCATTGGACAGTAAGGGTTCTTACATTTTATGCATCCAGCTGCACAGAGCTTTAGTCAGATGCTTTAGGTGTGTGTTTAGAGTATTAATGACATCAACAATACTAGAGAGCAATGGCATATCGCTGATGGTTACTATGACATTGACTATATTATGTGTTTGATGAAGCAGGTAAAGTTACTTTTCTACTTCATAATTTCATATGCATGGAATAATGCCTGAAAATTCTTAGTGTATTACAGTCAAGCAAGGCTTATTGGCTTTGCTATTGCTTGTTTCTTCTTAATCTAAGCCACAGGCCACAGTGCGCAAAATAATAACCAATTAGGTAAGAAATGTAACATAACTTTGTAATTAATTGGAAAAGGCTTAAATTACAGATGTGCTTTAATTAAGTAGTTATCCCCAGTGTCAGTGAGAATGGCTGACTCTGAAATGGAAATTGCATGTCTAAAGTTGACAAAGCATCTCCTTATCTCAACTTGACCCTTTTAAACGTTCTTTTCCAGGGACAAGCGGACCTCCTGAAACACGCAAAGGGCGAAGCACTGGACAATCTCCGGCAGATACACTACGCTGGGCAATCCTGCGGAATTGCGAAAAATGGATCCGCCTCCCCTGACCTTTTCAGGTCCCGACCCACTCTGGAAGCCATCCCAGAGACAGAGGCAGTGAGCGACAGTGGATCCTGTTGACACCTATAGTGGGGAGGTGGGCACGTGGAGGAGCGACAACAAGCAGGATGATCAGAGACAGTGCCCTCTTGTGCACCTTGGAGTTCGGACTAAAAAGCTGGCCAAGCAATGAAGCGGACGACCTTTCTGTTCCACCCTAGGAAATGGCTCCTCTTATATCACCTCCTACCTGCATGCCGCACTCCAGACTTGTACCTGAATTCATCAGCAGAATTGGGCCCACTCATCCTGAACCCACTCAAGAAGAGCTCGGCGCAAGCAATACTCCCACCATGTTGACATTACCGACTGTGTGTAGTTTTATTTTGAAGATAGAAAAAAGGACTTGGGGCTAGGTGTCCTGTTTGTTTTGCAGTCTACCTCTGTTGCCCGCGGCTCTGTAAGCAGAAAATGAAGCAAAAGCAAACCACAGTCAATGTTGAGGTGCCGCAGGAATCCTCTCAAGCAATGTTCTCACATCAAGGGTTGTTCTGGCACAGGAGGTACCTTGAAGGCGCCTCTTGAGTTTGAGGAGGGTGCGGTGGGGTGGATGGCATGAAATACCTTGGCACATGCTCCGTTTTTGAAGGGCAATATTTGGCATGATGGGCTATGTCAGTGTCACTAATGTCCAAGTTGTCAGCCTATCCAGCACTTCTTTTAAAGTCCAGCTTGAAGCACAAAATCTGAAGCACACTTATTGTCAGACAACCGAGCCATCGGTGTACCTACTAGATGGTGCTTATGGACCACTATGGTCCAGGTAATCCCATAGTTTCTCTCTCAGATGTAAGCACTGACTGCACAGCATTCAATTGGCTGGGAAACGATGTCTGCATGACCTCACCTAGGCGTGATTGTCTCTTTCCGTTGCACCTTCATGGGGGGGGTATAAAATGGCACACATTTCTTACATCTCACGCATATGTGCAGCGTGCATGGAGATCGATAGAAAACCCTGCACAGCCCTTTGAGATTAAGCAATTACTCTGTGATTAGTCAAGAGAATCAGTAACTTCACCTGCATAATTTTGCCATGTGCCAGAAAATGGTGGCAGACCCAGCAGATTTTTACTAACCTATTTTGCGGCAGAGATGTGTGCGCAACCTGAGGATCAATGGCGAGAGACCCCTTTCATGCTTGCAAGGGCTGTAACATAACAATTTAGAGTTGTTTAGAGCACTGAAGCCCACAAGACTGTGGCAATACCTGCATATAAATCATAATGTATTATTATAACTATTATTATTTTGAGGAGGTAAGGGAGAATCATGCTCAATGCTCCCAAATGGGTTTGCCATGCAGAGATGTGGCAGAAATATATGCTCACCAATCCAGGTTTGCTCCAGAGTAGCAAAAGGCTCCTCCACAAACTTGAGGTTGATGAGCTGAGGCTTTTACTCCAGATGACAACATCAAAAGAATCCCTCAGGCCCTCGACTGGAGGGGTTGGAGGGCCTGGGGACATCTTTCCAACAATGCATGAGGGATCATAGGGAGTTACAAATGGAGGTAATGCACCGGTGAACATTAAAACCTTTGAGTAGCTGCGTTTGGTCATCTGAGATGGCCATCTGTCCCTTGCCTGTTGAACGTGTAAAGATTTTGGCCTTTAAGTTTGAATCTAAGCTCTGACTTTCTGTTCAAATTCCCTTTCTGGGCGCCGCTTGTTCTGTCTTCTGAAGAAGCTTCGGAAAAGGTGCCCTATTTTACCAAAGACGGTTAAGGAGCTTCAGTGTCAGTCATCACTGGATCCAGACAAGACTAGGCTAGCACCTTGTACCCAGGTACTCCCAAACTGGGTGATTCTAAATGCTTTTGCAAAAACTGCTGGGCACCCCAACTTTCTGTCATGTATCCCCTCTATTGAGAACCTCAGTGTCAAAGCCGCAATTTAATTGAAGGTGCTATGCCCCATCTATCAGGTGCTATTCAGTCCTGGATTTAACGCTGTTGGTTTTTCCCTCTTGTCGGTGCCAGATACTCGGTGGGAGCTCTTTCTCTGTATTAGTCCCTTCCCTTTGGAATTTCTTACCGCCTTCTCTGAGGAGCTTGCAAGATTGCTTCCTTTCGATACAGCTTTGAAAACTAGGTTGATCTCACAATAGCGCCAAGATACCCTTCTGGGTGAACATGCGCTTTACAAATACATGTTATGTTATAGCTGTTGAGCAGGAGTTACCTGTGTCATACCATCAAAGCACTATAAAAAGGCCCTCGTGTTGTAACTTTGGTTTACGATCGATTCATTCCATTTGTAAATATGCACAAAGGGCAATGAAGAATAGACTAGGCAGGAAAAGAGCCAGAGAAGGGGAAAGAGTTAGACCTTAATCAGTGAAGAACTAATTGGAGTCCAACAGAGGTACAGATCATAAGCTGGGATAGCCTTTCGATTCTTCCATTTCAGCGGCTGATCAAAGTCCGCCTTGCTTGGGCCATGGTGGGGCCTTATTCAGCCTGAGGGCAGCATTTGAGCAGAGGCGACTTTTAAACCTAAGTTCCTTATGTAGAGTTCTATGGATGAAATAATCCTTCACAAATGCGGCAGTTGTCCCGTCCATCGCTTTATGAGTACATTATAGCGCATGGCACTTGTAATGCCGCAGACGGTTTCACTGCCATGTTTTGACAACGTTTCCTCTCTGCCAAACTCTAGATAAGGCTCCAAGATTCCATATATTATCAAATTGTATATTCCCACTTACATCACACTGTTTTCATCATCCAAGTTCTACCAATCTATCCTAGAATACTCAATTAAAACAGAAATCTCAATCAGGGAAGACAATGTATTCATATGTATTTATATGGTATTTCCATAATGCTAATCTAGCCAAAAGGCAGTTAAGTTAATGTCTAGTATGTCAAGCTCCCCTCGGGTCTCCGAAGGCATCTCCAGGTAGAGAGATCGGAATTATTCAGAAGAGGCAGAGTGATATAAGCCTACAGCTGCATAGGCTGAACTGGCTGCTTGTGGATGAGCAAATAACGTAAACGGTGCTAGGGGTCAGTGCGTAGCATGGGCGGGGCCACATGGGCAGTTTCCCCGGGTGCAAAATTCTTAGGGGCACAGGGGCATTCTTAGGGGCGCAAAATGTAAAAAGAAAAGTGAAATGATACTTGCCTTGTCTCGGGTGCTGACAACCCACGCTACACCGCTGGGGTCACCCTGCAGACTTTCTAGAAGAAAGACCTATTTTATCTTCTGAAGTTTTTATTTTCTATGCTGTGCCTTTAGGATCCTGAGGTCAATCACTGCTCACGTCATTCTTCAATGTAAGATGCAGTAGCTACTATTTATGAGCACCCACTTGTAGAGCAAAATGGCTGTCATCCTGTGCATTGAGAAGGATCATATGAAATTTTAGAAAAAGCTGAAGGCATAGTTGTCTCGGAGTCTTCTCTATTGGACGGGCCATATCCAGCGGTGCTCTATCACTGCAGTGTCCTTTAGTTTACATACATAGAGTGAGTAACCAGGCAGATGTGTGCAGCGAGATATACAGGAACGAGTATACATAATATTGGGTTTTGTACAGCAGCCAAGATTGCTCATTCCCGCCTCTTCCCTGGAGGGCTATTTACTTACAGGGAAAACAAGAGAGTTCACTATATGTCAATAACCTCTCAAAACGCCACAAGGGGTGCGGCATGACGTAAGACTGACGCCGTTCCAAGTGGAGCAGTTTTGTAAAGAAGTGGGAGACGAAGAGGACTGAACTACTTACAGAAATGTGCTCAAGCAACCTTATACACACCAACTAATTCCTACTAGGACAAGTACGTTTCTTATATGATACCCTCATTGGTGCCCACTTCAAGTAATGAAGTTGCGCTTTCGACCTGCCAGCCTCTCACAGGCACCAGCATCATTATTTCCCTGCAGGCTGGCCTACCTTTGTCCCCTCTACCATGGCATAGAGCGCGTAGCATACTTGCCAACA
The DNA here is from genome assembly GCA_963921515.1 of Calotriton arnoldi. Lineage (NCBI taxonomy): Eukaryota > Metazoa > Chordata > Amphibia > Caudata > Salamandridae > Calotriton > Calotriton arnoldi. The sequence continues at coordinate 2,659,327 of CAWUFW010000861.1, forward strand.
CTCCTGATTTAGGTGGGAGACTGCCAATCTTCTCAGTCAAAAAATGAAGAGCTTTTAGCTTTCTCTCACTTATAACTTCATTGACTCCAATGTTTGTTAATAGGAAAATAAATTTCTCCTGAAACTGGAAAATAAAAAGAAGCAGCCTCACGGTCTTCATTAAACTGTGAGTCTTTGGCAGGGACCTGAGGCAGAGTACTTTTGATTCTCTGCAGAGAGCTATGCAAAAAATATGAAATGGTATCACTTTGTGGAACAGAATCGCCTAGTTCTTTTTATTAGAATTTATAGCCCAGTTTTAACATTCAAGAAACATGAACGTTTTATGTATTAGTTGGATAAAAGAAATAGTAACGTGTGCTACCTAGTTACAAGATGGCTACCACAGTTGAACTTGGGGATTTCAGTATTTTACTTCTAGTCCTACTTTTGTTTTTATAGAGTTATGGATTATCATAGCACTATCAAATGCAGAGTTATCACTTGGCCTTTGTGTACCTCATCTTTTAGATTCTGATTTAGGCTAAAATATCCCAGCTAGCGTCACCAACAAAAATATCAAAACATTTTGGCATTCTGTGTTATTTTAAAGCAGGTTCAGGTTTTTATTGTCACTTGAATTTTCATATAAAACAGGCCCATGCAGTGGCTCCGTTCTTGAGGTTTTTTATACTTGATACATTTTCAAGAAAACGTGTATATTGGGCAGACAAAGCTAACCGAGTGTGCACTGGCTTGGATTTTGCTCACTATAATGCCACACCTCTTTGTTGCTGTCTGGTAGTACCTTTCACACGTCTCCGTCAAGCAACTCCCAACATATTGAGACTATAAGGAGGGCGAAGGCAGTTGTTTATGAAGGGTGAGCCCATTGAAGCCACTGGTGTTGAACATTGGTTTTGGAGGCGAAGGACGTTTTGTAGGGCGGGGCGACCCTCTAAAGTCTCTGAGAGGCATTTGGTTCTATTGACAATAAAAATGTACTCCAAGGTGGGGTGAAAACCTATGAAATGGGAGTGAGTAGGGAGGCATGCCTTTACTTGAGAATTAGGAGTGAGTGTTGTGTTTTTCTATGGTGGATTGAACATTCTGAATACTGCTGACTGTGTTTTTTTCTGCTTTGGTGTTGCATCCAATAGGCACTTAACAGCATTTACCAGAGAAGTTTGCACATCCAGGAATGTTGTTTTTGGCACTGCAGCTTGTTTACCTAATGCTTTTCGAGTACTGAATGTGCTGCAGTCATTTAGGTACACAACTGTTTTTCCTTAGGTGTTTGTCCATTCACTAAGCTCGGAGTGCTCTAGGTCAGCGCAAGCATAATCGCAGTGTGCACCAGCAGGGGGGCTGTTTACTGTATCCCCGAACTGGCTGCTAGTACAGGCGTCCTCCCGCCGCAATCACAATCTTGCATTTTAAAGGTAGGATGGTCGCCAATACCCGACCATGACCTTAACCATTATTAGAACTCAAAATCACCTCATCCTTCACAAGGAAGAAGGGGGTGAGGAGGGAGAGCAGACTGTCCAGCAGTAAATGGATTTAATTCGCTTCCATTATTTATTAATTTGCATCTGCAGACCAGGTGTGCACTTACTTCCCAGTAGCTTTAACAATGCCCCTCGCATTCATCTGTAAAGTAACTGGCACCGCGGCGACAGGGAGAGAAGGCAGGTCCCTTCTAATGCTATTTTAAAATGTCTGACTAATTTAAAGGAGCTCTGTGGGGGCAGAATTCCTTCTCTACTTGCCTCACTGCATTGAAACACTAGGATTATTATTATGTGTCTTGTTCATTTCATTAAAAGCCTAAAACCCCCTTTTTTGCCATTGGTGTTTTACTTGATGATGATGCGCCCACTAGTGGGCAAAATCCTCAAAAATCCCATGAACCTCCAGGCTTCTCTGTTCCATTGGGCTAAGCGTAAAGAGATCCCTCGGCTCTCTTAACTATCTACACAATGGTGAATCACCCCCTGATATAGTCCACATGTTTCTTCTCAGCTAGGTTCGCACTTCACTCTGATGTGGATACTGAAGCCTGATTTAGCATTAACAGATCATATTTTTCATACATAGGAGGTGCTACCTTGTTCCCCAAAGTGCAGTGCATGGATATTGTGTGTGTGTGTAGGTGAAATCAGGTAAACTTTAAGTTTAGATAAACTGAGATGTCCGTATGCTAAAGTCCTGCATGGAAAAAGGTTCAGTGCCGCACTGCCAGCACCACTGCACAGTACCTTCAGATTGTCAGCAGTAGATTGGCCACCCGTCACCCAGGCACAATCAGTACAGTGACAAAAAATTCAGGACACTGGGTCAGTTTTAAAGATGTAGCCCAGGGAAAATCACTAGTTGTACCAAAGTATGAAAATGAACAACTGACACAATAAATAGGAGTTTGTTATGGCTGTAGCTCACTTGCTTGCATGATACATGAGATAAATTGACTATATTTAAGGTACTGTCTGAAACCCACCGAGTCCACATGGTCTCCTATTTCCCAATTGATTGCTTGTAAAGGTAAACTCTGAAACAGGAAGGCATAAGCAGCCTGACCTTGTTATTTATGGATTGACAGTGGATCTATGTACGTGTTATTGTTACCAAATCTTTAAGATACATAGAGTGGGATTTGCCCATAAAAGTATCACTCTCTCACCTCGTGCTCCTGGCTTTGGGGGCATCATGCCACCTTCCAGGAAGTGTTTCTATTGGAATGCATGGGGGACTATTTTTTATCTGAAAAGTAAATTCCATCATCATGCAATTGGTTACATTATATGCAGAAAGCAGCCATTTTTAGGTCTCGCCCTGAAAGCCAGCGCTTCAGCGCTGGATCTGGGCGAGACATTTTGTAGTGTCTGCTTGCAGAAATGCGACCACAACTTTTGGCTGGCCTAGAGCATGCGAGTACGCGCACAGTAACGCGCATTCCTCGCATGCTCCAGGCGCCATATGGCTTTCCTCACTTGCTCCTCCCCCTCCCCCGAGCGCTTCTCAGGGCCGCGCGGCCGTGTCACTTTCACGGCCGCCCGTCACTTGCTCTCCCGCTCCTCCCCCCTCCCCCACCACAGAGCGCGTCTCGCACGGCCGCGCGGCCAATGCTTGTTACTTTTAGGCGCGCGCGCGCTTGGTTTCACTGCTGCAGGACTGTGCTCGGCAGAGCGAAAAATGTTTCCACTGGCATTTTCTATCTGCTGAACTGCTTGCCAGGTAAGTGGAAAGGAGAATCGTTAAGTCCGGTCACATTGTCTGCTCCTGTAATGTCTTAGGATAGTCTGGTACAGAAGTGCTGCTATATCCGAAATCCCTCGTTCACACTCTATAAAGAAGAGACTAACGGAAAAAATGCATTTCTTATTGCATTTTAATCAAAAACAGACAAATTAAGAGAGACACAGTCAACTAGTTATACAACCTTTTTAGAATCCATTTTAAATCTAATAATTTTTATACTTTAATGCGACATTTCTCTTCATTACAAAACAGCTCTTTCTTTACTGTTACCCTTAATACGGGGGCGGTTTCCCAATCCAAGGCACCTCTAACGTTCTTGCGCGAAGGTAGACCTATTTTAAGATGGCGCTGACTTATTCCTATCTGAATCAATTGTTACCCCCGTTCTGTGATGAACGTTTTTTCTTTTACCCAAAACCTGACAGTAACGCGACTGAACTACTTGTTCAAGATGGCCGCCACCTTGAAACTGCGCCGGGAAGTATCAATGTGTTCGTTGTAACCCGAACGTCTTCAGTTTAACGAGAACGAACAAAACTACAGTAAATAACGTTTGAGGACGTAATGCCGAGGATTTATTCCTGTTCTGCATATTTTTACTTCGGATCGGAAGAGGAGTCATTTTCAGCCGGGGCATCACCTCCACGCGTGTGAGCGGAGGGCAGCGCAGAAATGTCAAGATTGGTGAGGATCTTCAGAACCCTTAGGAATAACTGGAAGAAAAGCACAGTGGGATTTTCCCTGCTTATATACGGAGGATACTGGCTTTATGGGAAGTACTGGTGAGTGTTCCCTGCCTAAGAGCCCCTGTGAAGTGTTTGCATACCATTATAGAGTAGCCACCTTTTCCTGGAAAAATATTACTGCCCATTTGTTTACTTTTTTGCTTATCTGGAAGGGCCCTGTTCTGGTAAGCGAAAAATCATTTCTGTATAATTCTCCGTATATGCCAATTATCCCTTTGTTTGCTTTAGTGCTCGGTTGGAATAATGCATACGGCTGTGACATTTTTTTAAGTGAGTTCTTCCTGTATTTGCTCTTTTAGGTTTACATTTCAAAAGGGAAAACATACTGGAGTTAACTGCTCTTCACGTTTTTTGTATTGCCATGAGTATAACATTACCAGGTGGCCATCCTATATTGCCTTTCTGTGCGGCTTGCATTGCCAGTGTCTTGCCCATTCCATACATGGCCTTACTAGTATTTTGCCCAACCCATGTTTCCAGCTAGCCTCGGGGAATATGCACTTGGTTTATAGTGCATGGACCATGCAGGAAAAAGACGATTTGGGGGAAATCACTGCGGCTCGGGTCCTTTAGCTGGGGATGCTTAAAAAGTGAAAGAACGCCAATACTAACACCAATGATAAAACAAAACATCTCAATGCAAAAGCATCAAGTGCGAGCGACCTTTTCTGCAGCTGCTTTAATGGCACGGGCGGGTGAGGTGTATCAATGGGCAGATTTTAAGTTAAAAAAAATCTCAACTTTCTCTCGTGACTTTTTTATTATGATTTCCACCCGTCCAATACCTGATCTGTGTAAACACATTCAACACCAGTTAACAGGCCTAGCTCCATCCCTGCAGAAACACCCTTTATTTACCAGTAAACAAAGCTCGACTAGTGGACTGCTGACATGGGTGGCCTGCGAGATTCACACAATGGTGACATGGGTGGACTGACAGATTCACACAATGGTGACATAGGTGTACTGCGAGATTCACACAAAGTTCTTTTAGAGCACTTTTCACAAGCGCTCCTGTTTTGACTCTCACCGTTCAGTAGCAACAGTCAGGCGAAGTTTGTTTTCCCTTTCTAACGTATTGCCTCAGTGTAAGCTGTGCTCGACCTGGCCTTTCTGGTTGGTAAACTGCGGGCGAACACATGGCTGAGGGAATTGTTCACCCCATCAGAGCACAGTAGAGCAGTTTGCAGCATAAACGTCCAGGCGCTGTGGATGTTACATTTGTGATTCCAGGTAGCGAGCGCTATAGGAAAGTATGTTCCATCTACAGCTTGTTGATTCTCGTGCATGCGCGTGAGACTGGCAGAACATGGCACCCTTGAAAGGCGAGGCTCAATTTTCAGTGTGCCCTGCTCGCACTATCCAGCTGCCACTGGTGGCATGTTTATGGAACGCTCAAGTTTGTTTAGTTTGTGATCTTCATGTTGATGGAGTGAGCCTGTGTGATGGTGAACCACGGCATTGTACATACATTTTTTAATATGGTCGTTCTGTTGGACATAATGCCTTTTTGGTCATATATAAGGTAATAAAAATGCTTCTGGCACTTTTTTATTACAACTTTTCAGCATGCTGCACAGCAGCCACACTTCTCTACAGCACAGCTTAAACACATTGGCAAAGTCGATAGGTCTCGCTTTTGGGACCTTATAAGTATTTAGTTATGCAGCACAATATCCTTGGGGCAACAACATTAACTGTTGCATGGTTAAACACTTATAAGGTCCCAAAAGCGAAACCTATTGGCTATGCCAATGCTTGTTTCTACTTTTTCCCAGCATTGACAATTGCGCAAAATGTAATGTGACAAAACAGCATTTGTGCTGGCAACAAATGTGAACATTATTCGTCAATCCCTATATTTACATGTGTTGACACATAAGCAAGTCAACACATGAGAGGAGTTGGAGAGGAGTTGGCCTAACGGCTAGGGCGGTCCACCTCGAATCTGGGGAACTGGGTTCGAGTCTCGGCAATGACGATGTACATCCTGTGATTCTGGGCAAATCGCTTAATCTCCCCGTGCCTAACAAAAATGAATGTGTCCTCATGTAATGCAACTGGTGCTATGTAAAGCGCTCTGATACCCGATTCGGGTCAAGTTCGCGCTATATAAAACTCTGTAAAAAAAAAAAAAAAAAAGTCCTGGTGGCTTTGCCAATGCTCATAACACCACGTGAGCAATCACAGCAAAGGAGCCTGATCCACCTCGGGAGCTTGGGTGTGGTTGGTCAAGAGGTGGATGAGCCGCTGAAAGCTGAAGCCTGGCTCTGGCTCAACTCGAGCTCCATTTGGAACCTGGGGCCCATTATGAGCCAAATGGCTTCTGCCTGTCACCCTGCATCTGCCCTCATGCACAAGGAGATAAAAACAAAACATCAACATTTGAGGTAAAGAGGAGAGACAGATAGCCATTTAGTGGCAAATGTGTACACGGTAAAACCAGAAAACCTCCATTAATCGTGGCTTCCTCCTTTTACAAAATTGTGTGAGCTTAGGAAAATATTTTATTTTACAGACTGTTCTTTCTCTTCCTTATTGCAAATGAACGCACATATGTGATTTTAGAATACCAGCTACACATTAACCTATTGTGTTTGATTTACTAGTCTATAATGTTGCTTTTTCTATAAGAATATGGGCCACATGCAAGGTTCACATGACAACTATCTTTCTTCTTGGTTCACTAATGGCACTGTCACCAGGGTGAAGAGGGGGCAGGAATGGTTCTAAGTTCATGTTTAAAAACTTGCACATTTAATAAGTATTTCTCAGTGAAGCGCAATGATGTGACATATTCTTCCACATGTTGAAGAAATACACTTTTTGAATTTTGAGGAGTCTTTATTATATTTTACATGATGTTTGATGTGTGATTTACATGGCAAACATTTTCAGGACTTGGCTCGTGCATAGACTCTACCAAGCCAGACTCTTGACGCGGCTGTGGCTCGGCTCGCTATGTTAATTTCTTGGCTCGCCCACTTCGAGGTTGGGTCCTACAATTTTTCTTTTTTTAAGTTGGGCTAAACGAGTTACAACACTAATTTCCAACTGTATTTTCTAAAAAGCCATAGGTTATATTGGCAGCTCTAATAGGAAATTCATGAATAATTCCAATATTTTGGGATTCAGCACATAGTTTGGATAATTATTCACCCACAACAACAAATCATGTATGTCCACCAATGAAACTGCACCTGAAAAGATCATAGGATGCATCACAGAAACATGTTCTTGCAACATCAGTGATGTCATGTCTGGTGTGTGCATCTCCTCGGCCAAAAAATGCCATCGATAAATCACATGGAAGTAGAAATGGTTTGCATTTTATAGATAGCGCCAAGAGAGATCATGCCCATCGCTATTCCTGTACCTCACCCAAAATTCCTTCAGAACTGCTTATCATTTTTGCTGATCAGTGAGTGATAACCTGCCCCGGCTCTGAGGACACTTCTCTTAATTTCAAGACAAGGACAAACGTCTGAGGTATGACATTGCGTGGACCTCTTTGAGGAGGGCTGAGGAGATGGCTCGGTGACCTCACAGCTCTGGGGGACACCTGCTTGTGTCTGTGTATGGAGTACAGTTCATTTAACAAACCATTATTTTCAGGCATGGTTATTAATTATTTCGTAGCCATTTACATTCCAACGCACTGGTTTTGTTTGTTTGATGATATCACCTTGCCTCTCCAGGTCTACGGGCCTTATTTAGAGTTTGACGGACGGGCTACTCCATCACAATCCGTTGTATTACAAGCGCATTATAGCGAGGGCTCACGGTTTTATGGTATTTTGTTTTTGAATGTTTCCATCTGCATTTATCCATATTTATTTTTTTGGTCATCTTATCAGCATTTATCCACATTTATTTTAACTTTTGCAAACAAATGAAGTTGCAACATGAATATTTCCGCATGTAACCGATAATAGGGCACTCGAAAGTTTATATAGGGAGCTAAATTAGGGAAATCTCGCCCTATTTTTAAACTCCATGTCCTCTCAATCTACAGAGCTGTTGGCTCGGAATTCATGAATGACAGCCCGGAGAGTCGCTCAAAAGAAGCCCAATTATCTATATTTTTCCACTTTTAAAAATAAATACAGGTAGGAAATACACTGTTTTCTGTCTGTATTTACCTATAAAAATCAGTAAAAATGGAAAACTGGGACCCTAAATTGTAGCCTATGGCACTTCTAATTCGAAGACGGGATATTTACCCGTTTTGATGGATTATCATTTCCAGTCCTAGTCAAACTCCTATCATAGGCCAATCTTTCAGGATAGGCGATACATGAGTTATTGCATTTGCACTCTAGCTTGGCAACCACTATACAATAATTCTCTCGATGGACTACAAGTCTGTACACATCTACCACTGCTGTAAATGTCAGGCCACCCTTGCCTTTATACTTTAGTTCCAGGAGAAGCAACGCACGGCTTCATGCATAACACATGACTTCTTCATGACATTAAACCCAGGGCTTTAAGTAGGCCAGGTCCCTCTGGGCCTCAGACCTAGTAGTAATTAAAAAAGGACTTTGAAGCTGGTCCCAATATTCATGTTGTTAACTTACCAGCAAAAACACTGATCGATTCCTAAACAATGGATATACATTTTTTAAAAGCTATCCATGTCAGTGATTTAGTTCCTGTTTATATTGTACGTGTTTAACACTTTTAGGGAATGCAAGATGAAGCAAGCAGTGTCCAGAATGATGAATTTCTGTAAATTATTTCATGTAGCATAATACTCTTGTACAGTGCATACACTGAACTGAGTTGCCTTCAGGTGTTTATAATGAGCCACGATTGAGAGCGCTTGCGTTCAGGCTGAAGGCAGTGTGAGTTTCAAAAAGGTGGGTCAAAAAGGTGTTCAGAATATATGATCATTCAATACGGGGACTCTCTGCTGAGCGCACGAAGCATTGGTCACCTATTCCAGTTGCAATTGTGATTCTGTGCAAATGTGTGTCAAGGAGGTACACAGGCAAATGCAAAAGAATATGCGGTGCATTGTGTATTTAGGGGGTGGTGAAGTGAAGGAGATGCGAAGAAGTGTATTCAGGAGAGAGTGAAAAGAGGGTTCTGAAAAGGAAAGAAATTGGGAGTAAGATATGCAGATGGACAAGATGTGGAGAGAAAAGGGTGTACATGTCTAATGTATAGTGAACATAGGACTCTGAAACCAATTCCACAGGCCTCAGTAGTGTTTACTTTACAGTCTCAATTTCAGAATTAAAAAATTTCAATATAATTTACAACAAAATCATTGTTGTACTCATTAATCTTAAACCGCAAACAACCACTGACAAAACCACCAGTCCTGGCTGCTTGTAGATGTATGTCAGTTGGTGTGTTATACAGCTGGATGCAGTAACAAAAAACTCAGAGAGGTACAAAAAGACTTGTTGGGTGGCACACTATGGGAATAGCAGAAATGTAGTTTACATGTTTAAGCCATGCCTTTAATCACATAGGCCACACCCTCTTTATACATTCACACTTTTTTTTAATCCCTCTTAACGCCCTGATTAAACCAGTAGCCATGTTTCCAGGTTTTCATGGTTACAGCTATCTTACATCTGAATTTCAGGTAGTTTGCCACATTTTTTATGTAATTCTTTTTCCTGCCCAACGTTCTTCCTCTTAAGTCGTCATTAAAGACCTTTATAGCCTGATCTATTCATCCAATCAGTAAACCGCCATACTTGGGTTCCCATGGTTAGGGTGACTAGACATCCCGTATTAGTCTCGACAGTCACGTTTTTTCCTTGACTGCCCCGGCGTCTCAACACTTTTTACAACAAATTTTTTTTTTCCCGGTTTTGAGAGAGGGTCGGGTGAGCACGCACATTTATTAGTGTGCTGTGAAGGCTCACGTTCACACCGGCCCTATCATGACACCAGGGACTTAGTTTTGTTTAAAAGCTGTCTCCTACTGTGCTACCTGAATTAATTCAGGCGGCATAGCAGGATTAAATGGGTGGTAAATCTATCGACCTCTTTAGAGCCCATCACCCCAGGCCATAAACACAAATGTACCTTGCAACACACCTCAACACAGCCGAGGATGTCTTTAATTTTCATGCTATATATATATATATATATGTATGTATATATATACATGTAGCATGAAAGGATGTCTTTAATTTTAATATATATATATATATATATATATGTGTGTGTAGCATGAAAATTAAAGATATCCTCGGCTATGTTGAGGTGTGTTGCAAGGTACATTTGTGTTTCCGGCCTGGGTAAAGCCATTTACATAGAGATAGGACTAAATGTTGACACTGCACTTACCAGTGCCAACATTTAGTCCTATTTCTATGTCAATGGCTGTCCAGGTTTTTTGTTTTGAAAATCTGGTCACCCTACCCGTGGGCCAGTAGCACTAGACCACTGATTATGATGATGTTGATGAAAGTATAACAGTAATCGGGATTGCTTGCTGATTACACCATCAGAGAAATCATAATCTTGGAGCCTTTATACTTGTAACCTTCAGACCACGCCGGTTCTACATTATGTCCATTCTAAACAGCTGCCTTATGGCACCACCACAGAGGGTCATTAGGGGGCACCAGACTGCAATAAAAGGCCTAGGCAGCTTCGACCCCAGAATCCGCAGAATAGAAGGGGAGGTTAACAAGCGAAGACCACTCCTAAAACACAATGCACAAAAGAGGGGTTGGGTTCCAGGAAGACCAGCAACAAAAAAGAGGCGGGGGGCAACGCAAAGTGAAAAACTAAAACGGAAACCCAGGGAAGACGCCAACAAATCAAAAGACTAACAGAGAGCACACACAGGACACCCCAAATGACAATGGGGCAGAGTACTGGTTCACGCTAGGACACTAACACCCAACACCTAGACAACGCCCACCACAGCAGAAAATAGAGGGAAAAACTCATCACTGGACTCCAACTAAATTATAAGTTGTGGACTAAAGGACATGCAAGAAAGCATCAACCCCACACAGCTAAGGGAAGGCACATTCACCAAACATCATCCTGGATGCCCAAAGAGGTCCAAAAGAAATATGGCAAAACAGGATAGACATGCAGCACACTCAGATAAGGCCAAACTCCCACCGTCACCGCTGAGTGCAAGGAAAAGAATATACAAAAATCCTAACATAATACTCAAAAAGGGGTGTGATTAAACCAAAAATCAAACAACACAGAGCAAGCCCAGCACATCCTTCAGGCAGGCGGCAGGACGGGGCAGGTAGTCTGGAGCCGACACCCGAGCCAAATCTAAGGTGTGGGCACCCTACGCCTTAAGCCTATGGAGCACTGTTAGCTCCCCTTTAGGTCATGATCAGGAGGGTAGATCGGACTATTTAGTCAAAGCCACTACCCAAAAAACTCAAGGGAATGGCACCCACTGATCACTCAGAGGACTAATGTGACTCCTCTATTTTTACCACCTTCGTGCACACACATCACTTCCACATCACCTTCCGGTCCTGATTAAACGCCAGGGATCTTTTTGACCAGCAAGGCGTGAAACGTGTCGACCTTTTAAGTTATCAGGGCACATTACGCTCCATTTGGTAACTCTAACCTACGGGTTTTTTATTCTGCCAAGGGTACCTCTTCATTAAAATATCCCTGTTGGTAACCCTTAGACAGTTTTAAAACGCACTGCACGCACGATATCACTCTTCACCTAGGACTCTATCCACACACCCCCATGCACCAAACGGCAGTTCTCAAAAGATCTCCGTTAAAGAGACCCTTCGGGGGACCCGTAGGGCATTGCACCGCCGGCCCGACGAGGAGCAACTGCCCAATGATGAAGCATGACATCCTTCGGGGTGTGAGAGGGCATCAAGAGACAAGACTTGTCTTCACCCTCTTCTCACTGAGTCCCAGACCTAGCACGCTATCTTTCCTTGTTTCCACTTTGTTTCCCCTCCTTTCCTTGGAGTGAGTGCTCGACGTTTGACGCCACTCTCTCTGGAACAGTGCCCCCCTTTTGTTGTCTTCATGGTTAGTTTGGAGCACGGGCACTGGACCATTAACTAGCTCCTGGTCCCCCCCTCTTCCCTTTTTGACGTTATACAAAAATCCTAACATAATACTCAAAAAGGGGTGTGGTTAAACCAAAAATCAAACAACACAGAGCAAGCCCAGCACAACCCCAGACACAGCAAGGCGTACAACGAATCACCAACTACAAACCCCACTAGCCTAATAAAGAGGGACGGCAGGAAGGGGCACCTGCACCAGGCGCTCATCATTGCACAGAGAGCAGGCAAAGCTAAGCCTATCAGGGCACAAGGGACAATCCATGGCTAATATTCTGTACACCATTGACAAAAAGTGGGAGAGGAAGTCTGGATAACTTGATCAGTTAGAGACAGAGCCACGGCACACATTCCACAATCCCCATGCCCGCCAGGGAGGACAGGGAGAGCCTGTCCTTCCAGGAAGGGGCGTACATTTGGCATTGAGGAACATATTCACCCTCACCTCTTACCAGAGCAGACCCAACACAAGCACCTAGCCCAGTATGGAGCCCCTGAGGCCAGCAGGGCAGCAGTGGCATGTAAACAACCAAAACAAGAGGCAATAAGAGTTGGAGACAGGGCACACACCCCACAAGCCCCAAGCCCAACAAAGTGCAGGGAGAAGGCCATGCCCAGTCACACAAACCAAAACAACAACACAGCAGGAGAAAAACAGGATGAGGAGACTCTGCTGCCCTCTAGCGGTGGGGGATCTTGGACCCTTGACAGGGAGCTTAGATGAAGGTTCCACATCAAACTACATCCGTCAATCCAAACAGATCAATCGTAACTAAAGCCCCAAGTCCAGAAGGGATCCGGAGAACAGGAGGTCAGACATCAGAACCAGCACCCACATGCCCCTATCCTAAATGGGAGCACAGGGGGGGTCCGGGTCCTGTCCCCAAAGCCCCAAACAATAGTAATGAACAAGCATTTGCCATGCAATAGGGCTCGCATGTGCGAGAGTTTGAGCTATTGGCATTGTAAATGACAATGCCTTTTATTTATGTGTTTTGAAAACCTGCAAGCGGTGCATAAACACGCACTTTGTACTTATAGTCATTGGTTACGAGAAGCAAGGCTGGCAGTAAATGCGCCTCTTTTATAGTGATGTTTTTAAAACTTTAATCCATGTTGCACAGCAACTGCCATGCAACGAGTAAAAAACATTAACAAAGCCAATAGATCTTGCATAGGCGAAACCTGTTGGTTTTTGCCAATGCTTGTTATTTGTTAGTGCTGAGCACTGGCATGTTTAATCCACTAAAAACACTGGGGTAAGGTGCCTGCATACATCTATGTATGTCCAACACGTTTCAGGGTTATAATAGTGGTAAGTTATCGCTCCAGTAAGAGCATTAACCACCAGAGTTGTACGTGTCATCTATGTTCACAGGTCTGAAACATTATAAAATAGCATAGCACAAAGTGTAAATGTGACTACTTCAGAGCACAGCCTGTAATTTACATCCCTCAGCTTTTTGTTTTATGTGAGATTACTCAGTGGGTTAATGATCTTATTGCAGAGATCGTTGTGACACCTGCCTCCAGGACCAGTGGCGTAGCTAGGATGGGGTGTGGAAGGGGGCGGTCCGCCCTGGGTGGTACGAGATTTTGGGGGCGGCGGCCTCCCCCCGCTATCACCTCCCGTCTTGTGGCAGCAAGTGCAAAAGGTGTAAATGCTCTCCAGCACCCGCCCTGCTCTTCACTACGGCCGCCGCAGGGCGGCAAACGCAGAGACCGCTACGGTCGCCCATAAGGCTAGCTGCGCCACTGTCCAGGACACAATTTACAGTTTTGGAAAAATCTTTGAGTATCAAGTAATGCAGCCGCTACAAACATCTCCATCTAACCTTCAAGGCATAGTCCAAGACAGTTTTAACTCTATCTTTTGTTATTCAAAGGTTGATTAAATGGATCCAATTAAACACTTATGATTAAGTACTAAAAATGTAAGGTTGCATTGTGTCATATATCAGTTGCTCTTATGAATATATTCACATATAGGCAAATACAACAGACATTCTCACAGACCAGCATGTCTTACATACACACTGAGCCTAAGAAAAGTCAGAATTTTTTTTTTTATATGTTGCTTTCTTTCTTAACGACTTGTGAAATGACATGCTTTTTGCATCTTTGTTTTCCTCCTGGGCCTTGCATTAGACTCGCGCTGTGCTTGTTATGCGCTCCAATAGCTCCCAGCCACAAATAAACTTGGCCAAAAGCAGTTTATCATCCATAAATGGAGGCATTTGCATCCCTCCCGCAGGCACAGAAAAACACACAGGGATTGTGTGCTGGCACCACTTCTGCGTCGCTGGAACACTAACGGCATGGCCACTGGAATAATGCGATTTTGCGGTTGCTGCGTTTTCTGCACTGACACCAGGTGCGGTCCATCCTTAAGGGTGGAGGGGCTTGTGCCATTGCATCTTCAGCCTGATGCGTCACTGACAGACTCAAACTGGGCACAACACTTTTAAGCTATGAAGTGCCAAGGGCTGAGTGTCCATCAGTGATGCCTCGACACCAAGTGGGGTAGGGTCAAAAACTTTCACTGATCCCATCCCACTCTGTGATGAGTAAGGGACTGCCGCCTCCTCCCAGCCAGTGAGAGGAGGAGGCGGTACCAACCCACCAGGAACCTCTGAGGCTACCCTCCTGCCACCTGAGATCACCACTGCAGCCAGGTAAGTTCTGCTTTGTTTTAATGTTTGGAATCATGCTTACGTGTATTTATGAATGTATGTGCATGCCTGCTGTGAATGTGTGTGTGCTTGTGAATGGTGGGTGTGTGTATTTGTGAATGTATGGTTGTGAGTGAGTGTGCATCTAGATAGAGGAGTGTGAGTTTGTATGCGTGTGTGACCTGCCCACCCCCCCACCTGCTCAAATTACTGTCCGTTACTGACTAATACTGTCACAAAATGTGTGGCATAATTTGCCTTATCTTGCCGCATAATTTAGTCAACCCTGATGCATAATTTGGTCCTCCCCTGCTGCGTAATTCCAGTGGTCCTAACTAATAGGTCTAGTCGCTAGGACCGGCCCAGATCTGCTCAAGAATATCAGCCGGATCCAGAATCTGGCTAGATCCCTCTTTTCCAGCACTGGTACAGAGACAGTCGATGATCTTCTTTCCAGTTGCCATTGGCTTCAGCTCCTAGGCAGCTGCGCCTCAGGAGCAGCTGTCCTTGCTCCCCATCTTGAATCGCTGCATGTCACTGATAACGAGCATCGTGGCACAGGCTCCACCGCAAGCTTACACTGTCCGCTTCCAAGCCATCCTTCCAGATGTTTGTGGAAATGGAATGCCGGTGTGTACACGTTTTACTTCTACATGCAAAAAAAAATAACAAATTAATTAACTACTTTGCAAGTGTGTTCAATGAACAAGTTACCGCTTAGGATGGCTTGCCCTCCCCAGGGTCGGACTGGCTATATAGGCAGTGCCCAATGGGCTGGTCTTGCAGATCAGTGTGTGGCCAATATTTACCAGTTTGTAGGACTGTCCTATGGGCTGGTGGGCCATTTTTTTTACTGCTGATTTCTCTGATATTATCACAAGCATTGCCTGCAGCAGACACAAATGCATGCCGTCTCATACCCTGCAAAATACCCATACAGCGTGTGTCTGCAAGGTCGAAACTAGCCTGATTTGCAAATGTGGCCACCTTTTTAGCTATCTGGTTCGCTAATGGGGACCACTTTTATTTTAGTGCACTTCCGCCCCCAATATGAACAAGGCCTAGATTTAATAGGGCCAGCTTTAGCATTTGTGGTGCCCATGTAGCAATCTTTGTTGGTGTTCCCTCATGGTCTCCTCCCTCACATCCACCTTCCAAAGGTGGCCCTCATTTCTCCTTAGCCCCTCTCTCACATTTATTCATTTTATAGCGCTACTTATACCGATGTATGGTGTCAGAGCACTTACATCATAAACATATTATACTAAGTCAATGAGTCATACAAGTGTGTGAATCAATGTGAAGGAAATGTTACTTAAGACAATGAGGGGTACAAGGTGTAGGCATCACATTTCATCAGTATATGTTAAGAGTGCTTGGTCTAGAGAAACATAGCAACAGATTTACTATGTTTTCACGCAGCAGAGTAACACTTTCCCACTTTGTATATGTTCTGTATGGTGCAGCACAAATGTGAAGTTAAAAGGGTTTGGAGAAAAAAAATATTTTCTCTAACTTTACGCCACAGGCGGCTGGTGACATTTGAAAGTGGTGGGGTATAAAAGTTGGGTATAAGTGAAACATTGATTAGTTCAACGGCAGCGGTGAGTACACAGGGAGCCGGGGAGCAGCCTGTGACCATGGCCCGTGTTGCCAGCTTTGCCGTATTATCATATCCTAGTGGACACAACAGCCTCTTGTATGTTGTGTGTTGTGTATGCACATGAGGACTTTTCGGACTGCTAAAGCTCTCTAGTTAGACCTAAAAATGTGCTTTCCACCTCTCATGATGACTCTCGTGTATAAATCATCAATCCGGTCTGCCTTGTAGGAACTGCTAGTTGAGGGCTGGGTGGCTGGCTGTGTGACGCACAAGAACGAGTTTCCAGTGGCGGTTCGCATAGGGCGTGCTGCGGGGCGGTGGGCCGGGGCGGGGGAGGGACAGGGTGGGGGGGTAGTAAACTCGGACATACGACGGAACGGAGGAACGTAATAATTACTTTCCTCCGTTCCGTCGTATGTCCCAGTTTACTACCCCCCCCACCCTGCCCCTCCCCCGCTCCGCCTCACAGCCCCGCAGCACGCCCTATGCGAGCTGCCACTGCGAGTTTCTAAGCTGCATTTAGCTTCCTGGGAAGGCAGGGGTCGCTGCAAACTCCCCTTCTCAGTGCACGGTGCGTACTGCTATTTCCAAATCATGAATCTTTTTGTTTCTAGTAAGATTCAGGCTAAGGTTGATCTTATCCCGGTTGCCATATAAACGCACACTCCCGGCATTAAACTGAAAAACACATCAGAGTTTAACAGTAATCACGAAGCTCGAGCGATATTGAAAGCGTTGCTCGTGTTCAAGAGATCCTTGCTGAGAAATCGCTTTAGTCAAAGGAGGTGAATTTAACAGAAATATTGGCAGGTGTGCACCGGGGACTAGTAAGAGAATTGAAAGTCTTATAGACAAAGGGGGAGATTTTCAAAAAAGTCGCGCAACGCAGCACAGCGCCCCGCGAGGCTGCGCCGCGTTGCGCGACAGGGAGGGAGCAGGAGAGTGCCATATCTTCAGAGATATGGCTCTCTCCTCCCCTTTCCCTTGCGCCAGCCCTGATTTCAGCTGCCATGCGCCATGCTCAAACCTTAGCGCCGCAGCACTAGGGTGTGTGCATGAGTGTAGCATAGGTTTTCCACAGGAAGGGTACCCTTCCTGTACAAAACACTATGCAAGGCACGATGCAAAGCTTTTCCCACTTTGCATACGTGCTGCAGAGTGCAGCACGCATAGAAAGTCGGAAATGCACAGAGAAATGAAAGCATTTCTCCTGCTAGCGCCTCCTTTGAAGGGGCGTTAACTTTTGGCGCAAAACCATGTTTACAAATCTTTGTAAATATGGTTTTGCGTCAAAAGTCATGGGTGGTTGCATGGGAACGCCCATGTACCACCCATGTCACGCCTCCTCGGCGCAAAGTAACGCAAAGCAGTGCTTAGCGCTGCTTTGCGCTACTTACAGCGTACTTTCCAGCACAAAACAAGTTTTGCACTGGAAAGAAAACAGCAAAACACAAATTTGCGCTGGTTAGCGTCACTTTTGTGACGCTAAACCAGCGCAACAGTTTTGAAAATCTGCCCCAAAATGTGCTCGAGCTGGCAACTTTAATTGCCATTTTTCATAAGAAACAGAAAGAATGTGGAGGTACGGACTATAGCTCCCTACAGTAAAAATATGTATACATGTAGCACCAAGGGCGCAACTGGACCCGAACTTCGGGGCAGGAGGGGGCAAACACTCCCAGCCTGGACTGCCCTAGCACTGGTCGCACACGGTGCAACAGTCTTTTTTTGGCGCCCCTACCCCATTTCCTCCTTTTCCATGAATTCCCTCACTACCACTCACCAACAATGTACCTCATCTCTCTATAGCACCTTTCTGACAAACATTTCATTTTTTTTATAGCGCTACTAATAGTTTACTCACACTCAGTTATGTGATCTGCATAGTTCACATTCTTTGTAGCAGGCACATTAACCCTCTGCACTGTGTGGGTGGCAGGAGTGCCCATGTGAGTGCACGGTGAGCGATGTGACAGTTTGAGAGTAGGGTAAGAGGAGTGACTGCAGGGTGAGTGTAAGTGCAGAGTGGGACAAATTAATGCATGGTTAGTGGTGGGCTTGTTTGAGTGGGATTGCAGATTGAGCAGTGAGGGGGTACAGTTGAGGGAAATGTCACATGAGTGCAGGGTGAGTAGTGTGCTTGCGTGACTGCAGGATGAGGTACAGGGTGAGCAGCGCAAGTGCATTGTGAGTGCAGAGTGATCACTGAGAGTGCAGGGTGAGCGGTTGAATGGTGTGAGTGCATGGTGATCAGTGTGAGTGCTTTGTGATGACTGTGAGTGCAGGGTGAGCGTGAAAGTGAAGGGCGAGAATTAGGAGTGAGTTGTCTGAATGCAGGGTGCATTCCCAGACACATGAAGTAACTCAGCATGTTACTGACGGCTGGCGTAGGGTTTCAGATATAAGTTAAACTATTGCTATTATTGCATTAATCAGGGATCGAGAGTGAAGGAAATAACATGCTGAACCTGCAACAAACTTCCAGTCTTATGATTAAGGTTGTGAGCTCATTATTTTGATGTCGCAGACGGTACAAAAAAGCAGTCACCTAAAGCCCTATTTTCAGCACTTATCTGTGTATACTTCGATCAGCAAATATAACTAGAAAGCACTTTTAATTGTGTTCCAGGGCTGACTGATAATTAAAGGGAACAAAGAGAGAAAAGTCACATTACAAATGAATACATACTTTTATATTTATAACCCTATTTAGTGTCAAGACAAGGTCTTTGCAGGCTCTTTAAACAACACATGGCTGCCATTTTTCTTTTGGCAACCATAATTTATATTCCTTTTCATGAAATGCATTCTCACACTACGGCAGTAAATGTAAAATGCAAATGTAAGGAATAGGCAGAGTGGGGGCTGAGTGGGTACAGGAACCAGAAAGAAAGACTAGGCCTCGGTAACCAGTTTCCAAAGGTGTATAAATATGCAAATGTCTTTAAAGACCTGTGAAAAGCTCGGGCGTCCCGGAGATAAGACTCCAGACCCTGCCCAGCCGAGCCCACAGCAGCTCAAGCTGCAGCAGCCCGGGCTGAGAGACACGACGGGAGGGCTGAAGCCCTTTTAGCCCTATGTGTGTTGCGTGCCTGTGTAGCACATGAGGTGAACCGGAGGTTCGAGACAAAAAGCACTACGTGCTGTTCAAGTCTCTAGTAGCTGCACACCAGCAACAGGGAGCGTGAGGATGTGTGGCACCAGCAACCCGGAAGGCCTTAGAAGTTGTACCTCGGCTCAGCTTCAGCTACATAATGCTTTCAAAAGTGGAAGCACACGAAAGGAGGAACGAAGAGAGCAGCCAGCTGTACCCCTCCTGCAGCCCGTCCCTTCACCTGATGACTGTGTAGTTGTTGCCACCCACTACCTCGTTCTCCATCTCAGCTTGCCCCGCCCCCTGCCTTTGAAATTAATGGAGTTCTGTGAACTCCTCCCAGGGCCGTTGTGTAAAGCGCCCAAAAAGCAGCCTTATCCACGGCATTGTAACTGGGCACACCCTCTGCCATGATGTCACTGCTGTAGCTTGTTCCTGGAGGTCGAAGAAGACCCCGCCCGGCAGGCAAATGCGCAACAGGACGTCTGCAGTTTATCACAGCTGCCCCATTAAAAGTCTTAGTGTGCCAGCTTTGCTGCTTTCCGTTCCAAGGCGGAATCTTCTTGGTCCTATTTCTTCACCGTTGTAGGAGGGGAGAGCCCCTACGGCAGCAGTGGGGGGGGGGGCGGGCGGCAAAGGCAGATTTAGGGTCCTACTATAGACCATAGAGGCCAGCGTGCTGTGCTGCAGCCATAATTATGCCGGCCCTCTGGGGACTCAGTGCCCTCCAGTACACAACAGAGGTCAACTTGCCAAGAAGGTCTTTCCTCCTCAACTGCAAAAAGTTTAAAACTTCGTAATATTCAAGCACGTCAGAGAGTTTTTTTTAAAGAAACAAGCAGTGAGTGAAAACGTCTTCTGAGACTACTGCTTGCAGAATTAAAACACACAAAAACATGTTTATCAAGAAAGCTGTCTTGCAACACGTTTCTTTTTTTTTTTGTGGTATATTTTTATTGAGAAGTACATGTCAGTTTATAAATAATACATTAAAAAAGGAGTATAAACAAATCAAATTATGGCCACACAATAAATTACTATGAAATGTTAACTTCTCAGATTTCTAAATATAAAAAGATAATACAGATATCAAAAGATACAATAGCTAAGGTACTCATAAAACCTGGAAAGGAAGGAAGGAATAGGAAAGGTGGAGTAGGGAGGAGATGATATAGATAGTATACAATATGTAGTAAACCATGTATTATAGATAGTTGGAAGATAGTAGCGATAATATCATACAAATATAATATTTCAAGTGAAGATATTCCCACTAACTCAACAATTTCCAATAGGTGAACGGTAAGTCCGAATTCAAAAAACAGTGTTACTGGCTAAAGCATCAACAGTCCTAATGATAACATCAACAGCATGAATATAAATAATGATGGTAATGAATTAATAAGGAAATGAAAAAAGAAGTGATTCCCTTATTGTAGTTCCTAATTAGAAGAAAAATCTGAAATATTACCAGATATAGAATTTTTATTAGCTAGAAAGGGGTTCCAAATTTGGATGAAAGTTCCAACATTGTCCTGCAATCTATAAATGAGTTTTTCATATGATGCTATTTTATACATTTCAATAAGCCATTCATCATGTGTTGGGCATTGTGGTGTTCTCCAATGTCTTAATATACAATTTTTTCCTACAATGAGTGCTATAGCTATCAATCGTCTTGTATGATTTGGGAGATCAGTAACATCATGTAATAGAACTAATTTTTCCGTTAAAGGAATGGACACTTGTATAGCTCTGTGTAGAGAGGCAGTTATGGAAGACCAATATTCCTTCAAAATTGGGCATCGGAATAAAATGTGTAGTATATCGCAGTCCTCCTGTGGGCACCTCCAACAGGTAGATTGGTGTAGTAAACCTGCTGACTTGAGTTTTTGTGGTGACCAGTACCAGTTATGAAGAATTTTGAAAAGAGTAAATTTCATTCTGGCCTCTCTGATTCCCTTATCCATGTTCATAATAACATCCTCCCATTCCTCATCGGAATAAGCTACAGTAATTAACCCTTGCCATTTGACATGAAGTTGTGCTAGTAATGGGTATGAGTGTAATTTATGTACTATGAGATTATAAAATCCAGAGACTGCGACTTTGAATTTCCCCCAAATTTTTAAGTATTGTAACACTGGGGAATCCTCAACTATCCAAGGAAATGGTCCTAGTCTACGAAATAGGGCTTGTTTTAGTTGTAAGTATTTCCCCTCTTGGGAGGGAGGGAGTTGAAATTCTATCTGAAGCATTTCAAAGGTTTTAAGCTCACCTTCTAAAGTGAGTAAGTGATCCAATGTTAGAATACCTGCGCTCTCCCATATATCCCAGGATATAGTCTGTTTACCTATTCTAATATCAGCGTTATGCCATATGGGGGCCTTTCCATGCAGTCTTGGGTTACTCTTAAGGAGTTTGTGGGCATGTATCCAAATCTTAAGCATAGATTGAATAATAGGGTTGGGAGTTTGTAAAGCAGGTGATTTATGAGTGTAAAACAGGTGTAAACCTGAAGTTACCTGTACAGTTTGTCCTTCAATGAGAACCCATAGTGGGGGATCATCCTGTCTGGGCCAAAGATAAACCAATTGAGATAAATGGAGGGCTGTATAGTAATGCTCAATACACGGTAAACTAAGACCCCCATATCGCCTGTGAGCAATCAATTTTGAGATTTTAAGTCTAGGTCTCAGGGATCCCCAAATAAAGGTTTTAATACCTTTGTCAATATCTCGCAATATTGATATTTTAACTGTCAAAGGCAACATACCTAAA
The DNA here is from genome assembly GCA_963921515.1 of Calotriton arnoldi. Taxonomy (NCBI): domain Eukaryota; kingdom Metazoa; phylum Chordata; class Amphibia; order Caudata; family Salamandridae; genus Calotriton; species Calotriton arnoldi. Next base: position 2,681,508 of record CAWUFW010000861.1, read on the forward strand.
ACATAAGTGAAACGGGGCACTATAATCATTTTCACTGCCTGTACTCTACCCCAAAAAGACAAGTTAAGATGGGACCATTTTTCATACTCTGACTTCGTTTTGGCAATAAGTGGATCCAAGTTATCTTGAATCATACGTTCTAAACCTGTGTTGATGTAAATACCTAAATACTTCAGGCGGTCCACTTTCCATTGAAAATTATAGCCCAAAATAGCTGCTTTCGTTGTACCCCTGGACAATGGTAGAGCTTCACTCTTATTCCAATTGACTTTGTAGCCAGAAATGATTGAGAAGCGAGAAATGGTAGACATGAGTCTAGGGAGTGAAGTAGGCAGATCAGTAAGTGTGAGCAATATGTCATCTGCATAAAGAAGTATTTTTGAGATCCCTGCTGGTGTAGGAATGCCTGCTATTTGTGAACACTGTCTTATTGCCGCAGCCAGCGGTTCAAGTGCAAGAAGGAACAAAAGGGGCGATAAAGGGCAACCTTGGCGGGTTCCTCTTTGCACTAAAAAAGATTTTGAAAGGAAACCCCCACAGTTCACTTGTGCGGATGGTGTTTCATATAACGATTTGACCTTAGAGATATATTCATTGCCTAACCCCAGCCTATGTAGTGTACGGAACATATAGCTCCATTCAATACGGTCAAAGGCCTTGTCGGCATCTAAGGATAAGGCTACTCTGTCTTCTCCAGCATCCTTGGAAAGCCAGAGTATGTGAGCCAAAGTGCGTAGATGGTTACGAGAATTTCTGCCTGGCATGAATCCCACTTGAGAATTATGTATGAGCTTAGCGATAACTTGTTTGAGTCTTTTGGCGAGAATGGTGGCTAATATCTTTGAATCTGTATTCAGAAGGGAAATTGGACGATAGTTACTGCAGTATAATGGATCTTTCTCAGGTTTGGGAAGGACCGTTATGATAGCTTTATTTGTGAGAGAGGAAAGGCTACCAGTTTCCTCTGCTTCTTTATAGGCCTCATAAAGGGCGTCTATTGCTTCTGGTTTTACCCAACGGTAAAATTCCCCAGGAAAACCATCTTCTCCTGGTGCTTTATTGTATGGAAGATTAGAGATTGCTTGGGTAATTTCATCTTTTGTTATTTCGCCTGCCAGTATGAGCCGATCCTGTTCATTGAGGCGGGGGAGTGTTATTTTATCAAAAAATTCCTGATCTATGTGGTGATCATCATCAACCTCTGAGCTATATAACTTCTCATAATAATCTGCAAATGTATTAGCTATTTCCTGAGTCTCAGTTATTAGCTTACCATCAGAATTATAAATAGCTGGAATAGCTGTCATAGCTTCTCTGTTTTAATCGTGCCGCTAGTAAACGGCCTCCTTGTTCGTAATTTCGAGCCTTAAGTCTATATAACATATATTCTGCTTTCGAAGTATATAGTGTATTAAGCTCCATTTTAGCCTTTTCCAATCTACATCTGGAAGCTTCGGTTGGATTGGTAAAATGAGCATGTGTCAGGGTTTTGATATCATTTTCTAAAATAGTCTGTTGTTCTGTTCTACGTTTATTGGCTATGGCAGAATCTCTCATAATTTGCCCCCTAATGGTGGCTTTTGCAGCTGCCCATAAAATTTGTGGAGAAGAAACTGAACCTTTGTTGTCTTTCATATAAGTAGTCAAATGTGATTGTAATTGTGATTTTTCTGTCGGTAGTTTGTATCGGGATATGTTTAAACGCCATGGTTTCCTACAAGGGCGTTTCAGACCCAAATCAAGCTGTAGACTGATAGGAGCATGGTCTGAAAGTGCAATTTCTAAAATATCACAATCAAGTACATGTGGTATGATAGAATGTGAAATAAGGAAATAGTCTATTCTATAATAGGAATCATGTACTGCAGAATGATATGTAAACCCCTTATCTGAAGGATGTAGTAAACGCCAAATGTCAGTCAACCCATGATCTTCACGGATGTCTCCCAGTATCGCTCTATCTCTGCCATGTGTCGTGTCTAGGGGGCCCGTTCTGTCTAAGATCACATCCGGGGCAAGATTCCAGTCACCCCCCAGAGCTATTTTGGAAATTCCCATCTCTGTTATAATTCTGTTTAGATGAAGGAAAAAAGGAGCTTTGTTTCCAACCGGGGCATAAATAGACCCCACTCCTAATATGTTATTACCGATTTTAAGCTTGGCTAAAACAAACTGACCATCTTCATCTGACCAGGACTGTAGTATTTGACATTGTATTGATTTCCGTATCAGAATGGCTACACCACATTTTCTAGTAATAGTATGGGATATAGGATCTCCTGACGTGTGAGAAGGAGGTTTGCAGCTGTAAAGAATCTGGCCTACCCAATCTCGTTTTAATTTTTCAGATTCTATACCGGATAGATGTGTCTCTTGAATGAGAGCAATATCTGTATGTTTGGAGGCTAAATAGGAAAGAATTTTCTTCCTTTTAATGTAATTAGTAAAGCCATTGACATTGATGGACACAATGTGCATAGGACTAGTTGTCATGATGCTGATTGGAAATGTTAGACTATGTTTGTATTGTGTGAGAATGTATCAAAGAGGGTAAAAAGGAAAAGGAAGGTTGATAAATGATGTGGGAATATGGTAATGGAAAATTACTGAAGCGAGAGAGAGAGAAAAAAAAAAAAAGTATAATTAACCTGAAACCAATATGTGCAAATATGATCACAAAATATTGTTAATAGTAAACTTCAATTGGTGTAAGTACACCGTTCTACCTGCTAGAAAGGAAAAGAACACTACAGATCAAACAATGTATATCTTTCGTCGGTGAGTCTAAACCTCAATGCGAGACGCAGACTCCGCAGGGGAGAAAACCACATGTGATAAACAGATTATGAAAAGAACCAAGCCATGGAGTTATAAAGTCCATCTAGGAGATTTGCATATACAAATACAGTATGAGATATACATGGTGAATTGAACAACAATGTAGGAGAAAAGGAAATGAATCATATCCAACAGAGGTAATAACTGGAGTAAAACAGTAATAAAATTATATTAATACATAGCATGCATATATACTCATCTAGCTGGAAGAAGCAACAGTGGAAGGTTTAGCATCAGATACTTTATCAAAAGACGTGGATGACTTCAGAGGTGATCTCGATTTGTCTCTGGAGTTTTCCTGTGTGAGTACTTCTACACAGTGGACCACTTGATCTCTGTCAGACTGTTTCTTGAATGTACGGACGTGTAATCTACCAGTACGGTGGGTTTGAGGATCATTCTGTAATTGAAGTTGACTGTTCATAGTTGTTTGGGTCAGGGGTGGCGGTGTTAAGTCCATCTGATGGTCCTCTAAACTGTCCAGGAAGCGTACCAGATCTTCAGGCTCTGTATAATATCTTGATTTCCCATCCATTGTGATCCACATTGTAGCAGGTTCTAAAAGACCATGTTTAATATCCCATTTCCGAAGTCTTGGCCTAAGTTGCAGGAACGCTTTTCGTTTGGCATTGGTTTCAGTGGAAAAGTCCGCAGCAATAAATACTTTATGGCCTTCTAAGTCATAAGGACCATGTTTACGAGCAGCTGTTAGTATTTGACGGACCTGTTCATGACGTAGGAGACACGCAATTATTGGTCTAGGTCTAGATTCAAGGGTTGAAGTTGAAGTTCTTGATCGAATCCTGTGAGCTCTCTGCAACTCAAGGGGATGTTCAAAAGATATGTTCAGTAGCCGCGATATCAAGGTTAGTAGCAAGCTCTTCACATCATTATTAATTTCCATTTTTTCTGGAATTCCATAAAAGCGAACATTATTTCTTCGGGCCCTGTCTTCCAAATCTATTACTTTTTGTTTTAAATGCCATATATCTGGACCCCAACACTCTGCATTATCTAATCTTTCTTCCAAAAGGGTGGTTCGTTTATCTAGAGTTTCCACTTTGGTATGAAAAGAGTTTAGGTCCATCCTTATTGACTTCATTTCTGTCGCGAGATCTGAGATTTTGACATCCATAGATCCCAATCGTTGACCCACAGCAGAGATCTCTTTTAAAATAAGGTCCATAGAAGCAGTATCTTGTGGGACAGTAGTAGAAGTGCCCGAAGGTAGAGTATTCCCTACTACTTGTGTAAACAAAGGCTTTCTATTAGGTTTTCCACTGGCCATACTGTTATACTTCAATGTTAGAGAAAACAAGAAATAAGTGCTGCCTAGTAACCAAATATGATATCCAGTCGCCTCACAACGCAGTTGGGTAGTAGCACTACAAGCACAAATACATATTTGGATATGGACAGACTTCTGGGATTCTCAAAAATTATGGCTGCATGTTTTCAAATAAGGGGTGCTCAAAAACAGTCTATTAGAAATGTCACTCGGCTTTCCCCTGTTTATCTAAGTTCGCTCTGCACTCTTTGCTGGTAGGACTTTCCTTGTCTTCTTAAATGTGTAGCAGAGGCTAAGCTGTCAAATGAAGAGAAATACCTTAGGTTTGAAAGTTCTCATATGCTTCGCCTGCGCCCTGTGAGAAGTACAAGAGTAATGCAGAAACACACAGCAGCCTTTCCACTTCAAGAAAGGGAATTCCACTTAAGTCTTCAGAATCAGGTTGTGTTTCCTGACCGAATGAGTAATTTTTCACAGACTTCTGGGATTCTAACAAACTATGACTGCATGTCTTTAAAACAGAGGTTGCTGAAAAACAGTCACCGGGCAATCAGAAATGTCACACAGCTTTCCCCTGCTGTGTTTCCTGACAGAATGAGTCGTTTTATCTACAGACTTCTGGGATTCTAAAAAATTATGGCTTCATGTTTTCAAACAAGGGGTGCTAAAAACAGGGTATCAGAAATGCCACACAGCTTTCCCCTGCCTAGCCATATTCCCTCTACACTCTCTGCTAATAGGAATCCCCATGTTACGTAGCAGAGACTAAGCTGTCAAATGGAGAGAGATAAATACCTCAGAGTTGAAAGTTCTTATATGCTTCTCCTGTGTCCTGAGCAATTCAAAAACAATTCAAAAACAGGCAGCAGTCTTTCCACTTCAAGAAAGGGAATTTCTCTGAACTCTTTAGAATCAGGCTGTTTCCTGACAGAATGAGTCGTTTTTTCACAGACTTAGGGGATTCTAAAAATTATGGCTGCATGATTTCAAACAGGGGTTGCTGAAAAACAGAGTATCAGAAATGCCACACAGCTTTCCCCTTTTTAGCCAAATTCCCTCTACACACTCTGCTGACAGGAATTCCCATGTTACATAGCAGAGTCTATGCTTCTCCTGTGTGGTGTGAGAAATACAACAGCAATTCAAAAACAATTCAAAAACACACAGCAGTCTTTCCACTTCAAGAAAGGTAATTTCTCTTAACTCTTTAGAATCAAGCTGTTTCCTGACAGAATGAGTCTTTTTCACAGACTCTCTCAGCTACAGAAATGGTGCTCTAATTTTCCCTCCACACGCTCTGCTGACAGGAAAACACCTGCCCTTCCCCTCTGCCAGTGTGAAGAGTTCAACCAAAGTTCAAGAGTAATTAAATTCCCCTGGAGTTGCCTCTGTGCTTAAAAGCAAGGAAAGTCACTTATCTCTTGAGCAGCTGACTGTTTCCTGACAGAATGATTTGTGAATCTCAGCTGAAGGAAAGAGGGCTTCAGGCTCGGTTTAACTGAAATTTCTCATGTGAAAAATAACCTCAAAGTTACAGTGCTGTTGTCTCATTCATGTTGCTTTCATTCTGGCTCCAAGGACACCTGTTGACAGCTGAATTGAAGAATTCTCCCCTCCGGAGCTCTACACAGAGGCGGCCATTTCAGTCGGTGGCCAGACTCCTTGCAACACGTTTTTAATAAAGAAAGCATCTGCGGCAAGCGACCTGGGCAGAGTTAGAAAACATGCCTATTGGACCTTGCCAACCTCACCCAACTTCCACTTGGATGGTTAAATTTAAAACTCAGCTCACCAAATGCAAGGCGTGCGGGCACGCTGTAGTGCCTAGGCGCGTGCTGATATGCGGAAATCACAAGATAGCTCAGGCCGCAGGAACCACGCTCGCTGCTGAGCTGATCCTCTGCTTGCAGCCTCGTGCCCAGCAGGTGGGTCCTGGAAACGAGGCGCTATATCTGACCTGGCCAGTTGCAGGATGTTGGTCCTGAATCTGGCAACTCTCTCGGGAAGCAGTTCAATATCTCATGCGTAATATCCTGTGATTCTGGGCAAATCGCTTAGCTTCCTGGTGCCTAAACATATCGGACCTTGTGTCATGTAATACGCGTCAGTACCTTTGGGTCGAGTTTACAAACTAAAGTCTTCTGCGTGAACACCACGAGGCTGCTCAACTGCACAGAAATTATCCACAAAAAGTATAATAATTGCAGCTTAAAGGGGAAATATGTGCCTACCGACCTGTATCCTTTTGGCCTGTGCTGCAACAAACAAGGGCTCAGCTTCAGCTACATAATGCTTTCAAAAGTGAAAGCACACGTCTCGAGGAACGAAGAGAGCCACTAGCTGCACCCGTCCTACAGCCCGCCCCCCTCTCCTGATGACTGTTTAATTGTTGCCACCCACTACCTCGTTCTCCCTCTCAGCCTGCCCCGTCCCCTGCTATTGAAATGAATGCATTGAAATGAATTCCGTTCTGTGGGCTCCTCCTAGGGCCGTTGTGTAAAACGCTGGAAAAGCAGCCTTATCCACAGCATTGTAATTAGGTACACCCTGTGCCATGATGTCACTGCTGTAGCTTGTGCCTGGAGGCCGAAGAAGACCTCGCCCGGCAGGCAAATGCGCAGCAGGACGTCTGCAGTTTATCACAGCTGCCCCATTAAAAGTAAGAGAGCAGCCAGCAAGTAGTAATTTCTTTTCAGCTGCTTGGCAATTTTTAATTCTCTTCTTGCCTCTCCCCTCAGGCTGGTAGGGCAACACTCCTTTTGCCCATTACCCCCATCCACCCCTGCTTTACACCTGCCTCCCGGAGGTGTAATTGTTTGATGCAAATCCCTTTCTACCAAAGTTAGTAGAAAGTAGATAGAGATTAGCATTAAAATCAATGGATGGGTGCCTGGGATCCTCGATGTACCACTCATGGTACACCTCCTTGGTGCAAAGTAGCACACAGTGTTACTTTAGGGCTATTTTCCAATGCAATTTTAGGATTTTCACTGGGAAGTATACCCCAAAACAAAACTTTGCACCAGGCGTGCGTCACTTTTGTGATGTAAACTGTTGCAGGGATTCTGCTCAGGAACGGAACTATGCTATGGACCATAAAACATCAGTATGTAGGGGACTGAGTCACCATACCCCATCAATATCTATGGGCCTGAATCTGACTAGCTTATAGTGCCTCAACTGCCCTCCTAACCTTTCCAGAGAGACAAGTGATGTGTAACACTCTCGACCCTCTCAGTGATCGTGGTAACAGGACACACCCTTTCGCTTTCTTACTCGTACTTGGCCACAATAAGATAAAAATGAGGCACGAAGGAAGTTTACAATGTTTATTTAAGCTATTATGCTCTAAGATGCAATAATTGCCCCACAATTAGAAAACAAATACATGTCAATAATGTCATCAGCACGGTTAATAAACCATGTACAATAAAGAGCCCTGTCATGTTATCTAACAGATCTGCCTAACCCCTTACTACTGAAGCTAAGTCTTTATAAATTATAGATCTCTGGGTTTAGTGGCAAACCCGGTACCTTAGCATACATAGGTGGATGTTCTACATCTCAGCTGATGCAGCACTCATGTCTCATGACCTTCGCTCTGTGAGTGTGTTTTTTCAGAACCCTGTCCTCAGTTATACGACAAGAGATGTGTATTCAAAACAGAAGCTGCATTCTTTTATTATGTCTAGGTGCTAGTGTCTGACCGGAGAGAATAACAAGGGGCAATGTTGTTTGACCGTGCTTAGTCTGTTCAGACTAAATTCCAGGAAAAGAATACAATACAAAAACATGTGCTGGTTTTGTGTGAAAATACAATGTGGCACAAAAGCAAGCGTGATATTTAGTAACGTGTGCAAAATAAAAGTGGCCTACAACATGCACAATTAGGCTAACACAGGGAACACTACAATGGGCCAAACAAAAAACACACGACAGAGCCAGGTGCAACATGTTAGTAAATCTGCCCAATAAAATTAGGATTTGAAACGTAACACTATGATTGGGGATGTCATACAAATAAAACTGTATTATTACTCAAAGGACTCCTTTTAGCAACCTTAGAATATGAAAGATTGAGGGGGGAAAACAATAAGGTTCTAAACCTGCCTGCTGCACTTTGGTGCCAGTTCATAGCTCAATGTGTAAATCAGAAGGATTGTAACTTATGAACTCCAAGTAACAAAAGGATCTCTGTGATAAGAGCAGTAATTTACTGAGCTAGCTACATAAAATACAGCATGCTAGGTAGCTGCATTTACAGATTGTGCTTCGCAGCTGGAACATTAACCCTTTATGCTACTTTATCATAAGTCAAAACTGTGACTAGACAAACCACAGAGCTCTCCATCAAGTGCCTTAACCACCAAAGTTATCATTCCGTTGTTATTATCCCCTTAAACATGACTGTAATACAAGATCGCTGCAATTTGATTTTCTTTCACCTTAGCCTGTCATGCAAAGGGCAGCCCCTCAAGCTTGGCGCGGCGGCACTGGTCACACCACCATAAATGCTGGTGCTGCACTTATAGCGGACATCATATGAGAATAGACTCCAAGTGCATTGATCAACTCAAGTACAGTAGGCTATTATAGTTCTATGATGTACTCATTATATTTTTACACATGTTGCAACCATCTACATATATATTATTTTTATTGTGTCCTGTTCTAGTACTTACATATAACCTCCATTTTAGATTTTCTCGTTTTAACTTAGCATCTTTTTCTAATGGTGATTTGTACATGTATTTCTCTAATTTATTCCTGATAGACACTGTCACCCTGTAGTCTGCACATCTAGTTCCAGGATCGTAAAATTTAGGACATGATGTTTTGTTTTATATTATGTTCGTAGGAGACGACTATTTCTCCCCAGACTAATTAAACACGTAGTTCTGCACTTCTAGCACAATGTGATAAGCTTGCCATTTTGTTATTTAAACAGCATCTATGATGAAGTCGATGAGAGGTTCTCTTCCCGCTGGTGTTATCATGGAAGCTGCTGTGAGCTGTGACTGAGATGCAGTGCCACTGTCCCTGACTTTCATCCTGAGAGGGAAGATAGCTGTGTGAGAGAAGTGTGCAGGCTTGCACACTCAGATGGAAGTGCATTTGTTCATGCACTGAGGCCGGCTTCCTGACATACAGTACCAAGGTATGGGGTTAGGTCATTCCAATAGGCCTGGCATATGGGTACTCCCAACATGCTCTCTTTAGCATAGAGGAACTAGTAAAGATAGGAGTAACCTACGTAATATTATGAACAATTAACATGGTTGAATTCTTTGTGTTTTTCACCATTCTAATAATGCTCATAATAATGATGTGTCTCATCTTTCTAATAATCGCAGTTCATGTTTTATTTACAAGGATTAGAGCTTTTCATTATTGTTTCTTTTATTTGTGGAACACCTTGGGCATGCACAAGTAACAAACGAAAGGGTTAGATCTCTTTCCACAAAAGCCTTAGGAATTTTAGAGTCATGTTTGAGGTTACCAAAAACATCTATAGTTCTGCATGTTTAAGGGTTTAGATGTGGTACTGTGAGCTAGCCAACCAAACCAACATTTACTGATTATATAATAAGACTCAGTCTCTGTATTATAAAATGTTGTTAATCCACATACACAGTCCTACTAGATCCGTAGAAACAGTGTAGCATGGCACCACCAACATTTAAGGTCTGGTACCTATTTAATGGGTCTTCTGAGTAGTTTTCTATGCGTGTGCCCAAGGCTCCTTTATTATGTCTATACGGAGACACCATGGCGATAAGGGTTTATCCTCCTTCAGCTTAATAAGAAGCACCTATTTATGTCTGTAGGTTAATCAAGTGTAATTGTTTAAAAGGATTGTCCCCTACAGTGCTCTCCTTTCTTTGAATTCCATTAATGAAATAATGAAATATGGCACCACCAGTAATTATTCCTGTGAATTGACAAACCAAAATGTGTAGTACACATATCTTGATGTGATACATGGGAGCCTGCAATCCTGTATAAAAACCTGCTTCTAATTTTCTTATTGCTGTCTGTGACATCACTAGTCACCTGTAATAAGAAAATGGTATAGCTGCTCGACTGTAATAATATTTTATAGTTTAGCTGTGATGTTGTTATACGGTTCCTATAAATTTAGTAGGACTGTATATTAGGTCAACAAAACCTCACAATATAGAGACTGAGTTTACTTACGTCATCATTAAATGTTGGTTTTGGCTAGCTCACTGTACTACATCTAAACTCCTAGCCTTCAAGAGTTATAGATGTTGTCAGTAACCTCGAACATGACCACTCTGATTCCCAAGGAATTCGTGCAAACAGATCTAACCCTTTCATTTATCACGAGAATATATTTTCAAATATTTATTGAAAAGATCGAATCCTTGTAAATTAAACATGAGTTGCGATCATTAGACAGATAAGACACATCATTGTTATGAGCATTAATAGAATGGTGAAAAATACACACAATTCAACCATGTTAATTGTTCCTGATGTTCTCCTATCTATCACTAATACCTCTACACTAGCAGGAGCATATCGGGAGTACTATTCTGCCAGACCTCTTGGAATGATCTAACCTCATACCTTGGTATCATGTGTCAGGAAGCTGGCCTCAGTTATGAACGAATGCACCCCATCTGAGTGTGCAGGCCTGCACACTTCTCTTGCACGGCTATCTTCCTTCTCAAGATGAAGGTCGGGCCTGCAGAGCTGCATCTCAGTCACAGCTCACAACAGCTTTCATGATAACTTTGGTGTAAAGTGCCTCCCACTGAATTCAGCATGGACACTATTTAAATAATAAAACACCAGCCTTATTGTAATGTGCCAGAGGTGCAGTATAACGTCTTTAGTTCGTCTGGAGAGAAATCAGCATCACCTACGAGCACAAAAATAAAACAAGGGCATCGCTTTCTCATCATATGTGTGACCCTGGGACTAATTGTGCAGAGAATAACTACCAGGAATAAATACATGTGCAGCACTCCCTTGTATTAGGAGAAAAAATGTGCAAACCACCATCAGAAAAAGATGCTAAGTTAAAAAAGAAAGCTTGAGAATAAATGTAAGCTCTACAGCAATGTAACTATGCCTACTGTAAGATCCATCAGACAGGCCATGGAGCAGAACTAAGATTGTTTTTAAGCAGTGTATGCAAGAAATAGCTTTTCCGCTCTTCTGGGCTGTTTTTCTGAAATTAACATTCATTAGAAGACAGGAGCATGAATACAATTAATTATCGCTTGTGTATTGGTGAGGTTAATTTCTCACTGCATTTGTTTTATGTACTCGCAACTATACTCATTCATATGAAAGAGCAAGATACCAAGTATTTACGCTTTGTGGCAAAGAGTAATAGTGTGACCATGTATTGTAAGGAAGAAAATTGTAACTATAATTGTGTTTATATAGCAGTTACTACGCCTGACGAGCAGTTGAAGCGCCTTTTGGTGAGTAACATGCTACTCCGGAACCCAAAAAGGATTAGTGGTGGATTAGTATAGGGAAATTTGTGTTAATCTGACTGGTGGACATCGAGTCTGTTAGTTGATTGAATAGGATAATGGAGGGATAGAAGAGGGAAGCATCTAGAAAGTGTTATTTGGGAGATCATGGCAGTAAGATGAGGCTTGGGATGAGTAGAAGGAGAGATGGAGGAGGGAAGAGGCTCTAGCAAGGGATTAGGGAATCATAATAGTAAAATGAGGTTTGGGATAAGTCAAAGGAGGGATACATGAGGGAAGAATTTAGAAAGGGTTGCTTGGGAGATCATAGTAGTAAAATGAGGTTTCGGGTGAGCCAAGGAGGGATGGAGGAGGGAAGAGTCTAAAAAGGTTTATTTCGGAGATCATAGTAGTAGAAAGAAGTTTGGGATGAGTCAGAGAGTAGAGGTAGAGGATATATTGAGAGAGGTATTGGTGAGAAAGAGTAGCGCATTGGAGAGAGTTAAAGGTGCTTTTTTATTTTTTTGCTGATTTATTTACTTCTTCTTCTACAGTCGGAGTGAAGACAATCAAACGTACTTGAATCGCGTGACTTAACACCCCCGGGGGTATCCAGGCGCTGGGGCACTGACGTCCTCATGTAGAAGTCCCTTCCTGAAGTTGGAGAGGGTGGGTGCGGTTCGCAGGTGAAGGGGAAGGTCGTTCTAGGACTTGCCGGTGAGTAAGGAGAAGGGAGAACCTCCACAGCGGCTTCAACGAATGTGTGGGACATGTGTTGGGGTGAGGAAAGTTGAGGGGAGTTCTCTGGCAGATAGGTGAAAAGTTTGGTGGTGGTTGATGTGGTTGGGTCTGATGTTGTGGGGGGCTTTGTATGCGAGGGTCATTACCTTGAACTGGCATGGGGAGCCAGTGGAGGCTTCTGAGGTGAGGGGTGATGCTGGTCCATTTGGGAAGGTCTAGGATGAGTCTGGCTGCGGTGTTCATTATGGTTTGTAGGCATTTGAGAAGCTGTGTGGTGGTTCCAACGTAGAGTGCGTTTCCGTAGTCAAGTTAGCTGGAGGCGAGGGCTTGGGTTACTCTTCAGGTGTTGACGGGATTCATCTGAAACTCTTTCGTAGCATGCAGAGGATTTGGAAACAGGAGGAGGACACTACGTTGATCTGTCACTTGATGGTGAGTTGGCTGTCGATGATGATGCTGAGGTTGCAGGCGTGGTCTATCCGGGTAAGAGTAGGTCCGAATGTGGTGGGCCACCAGGTGTCATCCCAAGACGAGGTATTTTTTCTAAAGATGAGCACTTCTGTCCTGTCCGTGTTCAGCTTCAGGCAGTTGGACCTCATCCAATCGGCGATGCTGGTCTTGGCGTTTCTTTTTTAAGTTTTAAAAGAGAATTTATTGAATATAAATATAAGATGTAACAGCAGTAAGATACAGTATATAAACAAAATAGAATACAAAAATTTCATACAGGGGGAAAAAGGAGATGAAGGAAGGAAGGGAGGAGGGGGGGAGAAGGAAGCATTATCTGGTAAAACTGGTCTTATATTTAAAACAAAGCAATTGAGTAACAATAATTATCTATATTAGTAACTTATGGTATATTTAAGATATAAAACAAATGATACAACAATTATTAACCGTTAACTTTAGCTTTAAGGAGGTTTGGGTACTTCTTCATTGCTAGGGTTATGTAGGGGTAAAGATTTTGCAGACGTGTTTAAGAAATTAGTAATAGGTAACCATAGTAAATCTCGTTTGATAGCCAGTGCAATTGGGTGAACGTAAGCCCTATCCAATCTATGGTTATAACAAACTCCATTCCACCATGCTTGAAATGAAACATTTGAGGCATTTTTCCATGACTTGGTGATTTGTTGAAATGCTACAGCAATAAGTAGATCAATAATGGAAACGTTAAAATTGGAGGAGGACCATACCTCTGAGATGCTACCTAGAAAAATATGTAAAAAAGAAAAAGGGATATGAGTAAGAAAAATTTTATTAATCTGTTGCCACACTTTGGTCCAAAAATCATGAATAGACGGGCACGTAAATAACATATGTTTAAGATCTGCTACAGGAGACGAGCAAGACCAACAGGTAGAGGGGATATTAGGATCTATGTGATGTAATTTAGCTGGAGTGATCAGAAGTCTATTATATATGAAAAATAAAGTCTGTGTAGTGTTAGCTGCTCTAGAAGACTTCCTCATTTTTGTCCAAATTTTGTTCCATACTAAAATAGGAAAAGATTCACCTAAATCAGACTCCCAGTTACATTCTACTTTAGATTTATCACGAGTGACCGAGGTATCTCTTAATTTCTTATAGATTTGGGATGCAGAAGGAGAGGTACGTAAAAATGAGAGTGTGGTAGGAAAGGGATTAGTAAATGAAGAGGAGGGTGAGAAAGCGTCATAGGCAGTTTGAGCGGCTGTAGTCAGCATTATATATTTGGAGTAAAAGTAGAGAGGTAAAGAAAAGCGGGATTGAAGTGTAGAAAAGGGGATACAGATATCACCCTGAAAAAGTTGATGAGTCCATTTAAGCCCAAGGTTTAACCAATCTTTCCAAAAAAGAGTTCTATTTTTAATTTTAATATATTTATTATACCAAATTGGAGATTGTAAAAAGCGGGTACGATCATCAAGTCCATTTAATATGAGAGGTTGAAATATTTATCGGATATTCTTAAGAATGGGAAGAGACCATCTTGTTGGAGTATAAGAAATAGAAACAAACTCTTCAAAGGTGAAGGGTGGAAAAAGAAGTTTCAATTTCTACCCACAAAGGTTGAGAATTAGAGTTAGTCATATTTTCAGATATCAGAGAACAAGAATGCTTAAGAAAAAATGAAGTGTGATATGAAGAAAAATCAGGAAAGTTGACTCCACCCATATGTTTAGGTTGTTTAAGTTTGGAGAAAGACATCCTAGCTTTTTTGTTTTGCCATAAAAATTTTGATAATATACTGTAGATATTTTTATAACAAGATTTGGGGATATTGATTGGGAGATTAGATAAGAAAAATAAAATGATTGGGACTAGCATCATTTTTATAGAATCCAATCTACCCCACCAGGATAAGAATAAGGGATGCCAACGTGTCGTGGAGTTGGTTAAAGTTGATTGCAAGTTTTTTAAATTTAATGCTACAGTATCTTTAATGGAAGGTGTGAACCATAAGCCTGAGTATTTGATCTTAGTTGGGCTCCAGTGAAAGGAGGAAGCCAAGAAGTCAGCATGGAAACAATGTTTGTTTAGAGGAAGGATTTCACATTTATCCACATTGAGTTTGTCCCCTGAAACTAACGCAAAATCCGAGACTTCCGAAAGAAAAGTCGGTACAGAGGTTTGGGGTTGGAAATAAATAAAAGAATATCGTCTGCATATGCTGAGATTTTTAGTTGTTTGTCACCGTATGGAAAACCGGTAATGTCTTTATTCAGATGAATTTTTGTTAGAAAGGGTTCTAATGCCAAAATAAATAATAAGGGAGATAGTGGGCAACCTTGCCGAACCCCTCTGTATAGGGGAAAAGAAGAAGATACCTGACCATTAGCTAGGATAAAGGATCTAGGGAAAGAATAGAGTAGCGAGACATAAGAAAGAAATTTGGGGCCAAAACCAAACCAAACAAGTGTTGAAAAAATAAATTGCCAGTTGACTATCAAATGCTTTTTCAGCATCT
Organism: Calotriton arnoldi; assembly: GCA_963921515.1. Lineage (NCBI taxonomy): Eukaryota > Metazoa > Chordata > Amphibia > Caudata > Salamandridae > Calotriton > Calotriton arnoldi. Next base: position 2,696,779 of record CAWUFW010000861.1, read on the forward strand.
AGTGCAACAGCTGCTAATGATTGTTTATGGGATTGGGATTTACTAAGGACATTGAAAAAGAGTCGAGTATTATCAGATAGGTGGCGGCCTTTTATAAAACCACATTGTTCTCTGCCAATTAACTGTGGTAAAATATTGTCTAAGCGGAGAGCAAGAATTTTTGCAAAAATCTTATAATCTAGATTTATTAAAGAAATGGGTCTATAGTTCTTGCACATTGTGTGGTCTTTATTTTCTTTAGGGAGAAGACAGATCAAAGCTTCTTGAAAGGAACCTTCAGATTTCTGGGACTCTATAAAGAATAGAAATAATTGAAGTAGTTTGGGAATGAGGAGGCTAGAAAAATGTGTGTAAAATTCTATTGCAAAGCCGTCAGGCCCAGGAGCTTTCCCTTTTTTGAGCACGTGAATGGCTTTAAGAATGTCCTCAGTTTGTATGTCAGCCTCTAAGGAAGAGAAAACTACATCTGGAGCTGAAGGTGGGGGAATGGAAGATAAATATTGCAAAATATCAGTCGGTTGAGGGGGAAATTCAGGTGTATAAAGCTTTTGGTAAAAATTAGTGAATTCAAATAGAATATCTTCGTCTTTATGAACTGTCTTATTGGCTGGATTTACGATAGATTCAATTTTAGTACGTTCCTTTTTAATCTTAAGATAATTGGCCAGAAGGTTGCCAGACTTATTTTGTGCGCAATAGTATTTAGCACTAGACTTGAGGAGATACAGGTTGGCAGACTCAGTAGAAAGTTTATTAAAAGTGAATTTAGCTTTAATAAGTTCATTTAAATCAGATTGGCTCTTTGTTAAATAATAATAGTGTTCCAATTTTTTAATTTGTGCATTAAGTAATTGTATGGAGTGGGAAGATGTACGTCGTTTTTGGGTTACAAACGAAATAATGAAGTCTCTAGAGGCAGCTTTAAAGGTATCCCAAATAAGTTGAGGGGATGACTGAGGGGACTCATTTTCTGCAAAAAATATTGTTGCAAAATCGAGAAAGGCTGACATAAATTTAGAATCTAATAGGAGAGAATTATTGAACCTCCATCGTTTAGCACCTTTAATGGGAGGAAGTAAATCTAAACTTAAAGAAACTGGGGCATGATCAGAGATTAAAATAGAGCCTATGTCAGATTGGGAAATGTGCTGAGTTAGGGCTTTGGAAATAAAAAGGTAATCAATTCGTGATTGAGAGGAGTGAGCAGGGGACTAATAAGTGTATTCTTGTAAAGTAGGATGGCATAATCTCCAAGAATCTACAAGAGACCTTTGAGATATAGTGGAGGTAAATTGAGTATGCATGGAAGAAGGTGAGAATCTAGAGGCAGACCGTCTATCTATAAAAGGATCCATAACCATGTTACAATCACCACCAAAAATTAAATAATGATCAGTACATTGCATCAAAGAGGAAAGAATTTGAGGCCAAAACAATTCATCATGGTTAGTGGGGGCGTATACATTAAAAATGGTTAAAGGAATCTTGTTAATCAATAAAGATACTGAGACCCATCTACCTTCAGAATCCCCATCTTGACGTATGAGCTGGACATTTAAACGTTTATGGCAGAGAATAGCAACCCCATTACGTTTCCCTGAACCCGGTGATGCAAAAACATGGCCCACCCAATGACGACGTAATTTGATTATCTCAGTATCTGTTACATGAATTTCTTGCAATAGAGCAATATCCCCTTTTAGGCCTGCAATATGTGATAAAACTCGTTGTCTTTTAATGGGAGAGCCCAAACCTTTAACATTCCAAGATATAATATTTAACGACATCTAAAATTGAATATTAAATTCCAAAATTTGTAATATAAACATTCTTAAGTATGTGTATATAGCGATGTATCACATGTCAAAATATTAACTGGAGGAAATATCATAGAGAAAAGAGGAATGTAGAAGAAGAGAAATGTGGAGGAAGAAAGGGAGTGAAAATGTGATAAAGAATGAGATAAATCAGAGAAATAGAAAAATGACCAGTAATTGGAGTAGGATAGGAAATTAGGGAGATAAAGAGAGAGAAAAAGAAGAGGAAGAGATAGGGAAAAAGGAAGAACATAACAAAGAACAGGAATACAATACAAGACAAACAGTTGATATTGAAAAGGAGATAACAAAAAGGCATACCACAAACGTACGATAAAACGGGGTTGGTGAAGCCACATAGGGGAGACTGCACGTCAAAACGAGAGACTCCAAAGCGACGACGGCAAGGGGGGACACCATCCAGGTATAATGAGGGAAACATAAATCAAGGGATCACAAAACCGCACCTGTTGGGGAAAAATAAAGAAATTATCAACCAGAGACATGACGGAACTACAAAAGACACATCAGGAAGAGAACAAGGTATAAACAACAACAGATATTAATGAAACAGTCAAGCCATCGAGGATCGAGGAATGTCCATAGATTCGCCTTTGCAAGTGTTCAAAAAATATTGAAGACGAACAGGATCTTCATAGGATGTTGTTTTATTGTTGTAAGTCACTTTGAAGAGGCAAGGGTGAAACAAGCCATATCTAGCGTTCAGGTTACGAAGGGCTGGTCTCATGTCTAGGAATTGTTTCCGTCGATCTGCAGTGGCTTTAGCATAGTCTTGAGCGAAGAAAAGGTTAGAGCCATTCCAAGAAATATTTCCTTTCTGTCTGGCGGCCTGAAGGACTTTGAGTAGATCAGTGTACTCCAGAAAGTATAAAATAACACCTCTAGGTTTCGTTGAAGAAGAGGATGAGGAGCGAGGACCCTGGCCCAATCGATGTGCTCGCTGAATATTCAATGGTGGGGAATCTGAGAAGCAAAGAAGAGTGGGTAAAAAGGATTGAAAAAAGGAGATAGAATTGGAACCTTCGAGACCTTCCATAAGGCCATAAATGCGTAAATTATTACGCCTATTGCGGTTTTCCAAATTTTCTATCTGTTGTTTAAGAGAAATTAACTCTTTATTCATGCAAGGAACTTGGTCTGTGATAGCTTGAACAGAGTCAATTCTTTTCTCTAAATGTTCAACTCTTTGTTCAGTATGTACCCAATTATCTTCAAGATTCTGCAGGCGTATGTTGGTTTCCTCCATGTGAGGTTTAAGAGCACGAATTTCCTCAAGAAGTAACTCCATGGAGATTGAAGAAGGAGGAGCAGTAGGAGAAGGTGGGTCCTTCTTGATTCATTTGCCTGGTGTAGCAGTTGAGGCGGAGGGTATTTTAGAACCCGGTTTGGAGTTGGATCGAGGAGTATTGGGCACAGAGCCATTTGATATCGAAGGACCAGAAATTACCTCTTCCATATTTTCTTGTAAAACACTGAAAGGATTGTATTCTTCCAATGAAGTGAAATTATTGGGTTGAGCACTATTACGAATAGAGCGTGGTTTCGCCATGAAATATCGTACAAAAAGAGATTTCTTAGAAAATATTGTAGCAATACAGGTCTAAATATGAAAGACTGACTGCAGCAATGACTGAAAAGAACACAAGATATGGGTTGTTGCGGATAAAAGAATAATTACATATTCTGAGCCCAATATCATACAGTGCACTTTACCACCGCCAGTGATAAATTACTTTAGTGAAGAGATGAGGAAAAACGTTGAGAAATTGCCATACCAACAAAGTTCTGTGAAGAAAACGGAGTTTGAGGCATTCAGTCAGCAATATAGGGAAAAAGCGGCTGGAAATTCAAAATGGCGGCCGCAACAACGCTGCATCCGCGGCTGAGGGAGAAAGTCAAAAATAGAGCCTTGACGCTCACCCCGATGAGTTGTAGAGCTGGCAAACGCTGGAGCCGGAGTTCCGATGCATGTGGGCACAGTTTGGAGCCCAATTATCGAAAAATGTGACCTGGAGGCCGTCCGGTGCCTCACGTCGTCACGGAGCTCTCCCGATCCGCGGCCATCTCCAGAGGCTCCGAAGCCACGCCCCCTGGTCTTGGCGTTTCTGAAGATGGATTTGGTAGTGGTGTGGTCATCGGTGAGGGAGAGGATGAGTTGAGTGTCGTTGATGTAGGAGATGATGTTGAGTCAGTGGGTGTGGAATGTGTCAGCCTGCGGCGTTATGTAGGTGTTGAAGAGGGTGGGGCTGAGGGAGGACCCCTGGGGGACACCGCAGATGATGTTCTTGGGTTCAGAGGTAAAAAGTGGTAGGTTGATTCTCTGAGTGTGTCCTGTGGGGAAGGAGTTGGTTCACTTTAGGGCGTTGCCCTGGCTGCCGATGTGGTGGAGTCTAGTGATGACGGTGTAATGGGAAACGTATGTGTAAAGTAATAAATGTATAGATACATAGCTACATAGAAAGGGTATACATGTATAAGGACAATTATGTATCGAGATTTAAAGTTGTATTGTACAAACTCAGACTTTCAAGTGTTGCTGTACTTGAAGCTAATGTATTTGTTTTTTTAATAACTATTTATTTTTACTTTTTTTTCCCCCTCAATATTTCAATAGTGAAGCACTTGTAGATAAAATAGTTATGAAAATATTTACATATTGTGATAGATGAATAAAACAGGGATCCATAAGCATCTAATCAAATAACTTATATGAAAACTAAACAGTAACCTATAAACATGTTGAGCATAGAATAATATATATATATATTTAACTATAAGTAATATATACATTTCTTAAGCAGACCTAAAGAATATCTATATATTTTAAAACTATAGTTATTATACATATTTGTACAAAGAAATACACATATCTAGATACATACATATAATCAAATTATAAATGTTTACAATCACAGGGATATACTGTACATTAGGTTTGAGTATGGTGGTTATGTAGGAAAGAGCCAACTCTTGAGTAGTCTTTTGAAGGTAAGATAGTTATCCGTGGATCTTATGTTTGGGGGTAAATTATTGATTTTATTTATTTATATAGCGCCTGAATCGACCCCCGAAGGGGTATCTCTGCGCTGCAGACACGGCTACAGGGTTAGCTGAGGAGCACAATCAAAACAGAATGGTCTTAAGGCGCTTCCTGAACTGAAGATGATCCGAGCACAGTCTCAGATCAATGGGTAATGAATTTCATAGTGTGTCTGCTTGAACAGAGAAAGATGTACCACCTATGTTTTTTTTCTTGTACGATGGGATTTTGAGGCGAGGTGCCAATCTTGAGGGGAGGTTCCTTTGTTGAATGTTTTTGGTGATTTTATTCCAGATGAAAAAATGTCCTGTTGACTTTGTGGGTAATACAAAGCAGCGTGAAGGTGGATCTTCTGGCAACCGGTAACCAATGTAGGATCCTCAAGGCAGGGGAGATGTGGGCTTGTGGCTTTACATGTAGGAGTAGTCTGTCAGCAGAGTTCCGAATCTGTTGTAGTCTTTTCATAGTTGATAAAGATTAACCATGGGAGAGGCCATTGGCGTAATCAAGTTTAGACAGTACAAGAGAGATAGCAGCCTGGACCTTGTGTGAAAATCCCAGGTGGGGAAGATGCGTTGTAGAGTTTTCATGGTAATGAAGCTTGATCTTACTAATTTGTCCACTTGGGCATTCATTGATAACTTGGGGTCCAAGGTTTCTTACTTCCTTAGACACTTTAGGAGGTGGTCCCAGGTCATCTGGCCAGGCGCAGAGTAGGTCATAATTTTTGCAGTTGTCTCATGTGAGTAATTCAGTTTTGGAAGCATTCAATTTGAGATGGCTCCATGCCATCCACTGATCAAAGGCTTGAAGGCAACTGAAGATTTGTGAGTTTCCAATGTCTTTGGCGCTTTCCAGTTTAAGTAGCATTTGTGTGTCATCTGCATAATTATAGCATGTGAGCTGAAATTCATTGATCATTGCCGGTAATGACTACATGTAGAGATTGAAAAGCATGGGTGGTTTGGATAAAAAAGGAGGAGAATGGATAACATTTGTTCTGTTTTGAAGGTATAATGTGATCCAGTCTAGAGCAGTCCCCTCTATGCCAGCTTCGTAGAGTCTTTGCATTTGAGTGTCATGGTCACCTGTGTCGAAGGCAGCTGAGAGGTCTAAGAGCAGTAGTGCAGCAAACCCGTTCTGGTCTACTGTGTTTTTAAGGTCATCCCAGGTGGCGATGAGGGCAAATTCTGTGCCTCTTCCTGGGCGGAACCCTGTTTGGTAGTCTGAAAGTATGGAGCTATCCTCAACGAATTGTGACATCTGGGTGAATGCTGCTCTTTCTATCAGTTTGCCCAGGAAAGGTCCATTTGTAATTGGTCTGTAGATGTCAGGGTCATGCAGGTCCAGGTTAGTTTTCTTTAATAATGGGCATATGTATGCCTTTTTTATGTCTTCTGGAAATACTCACATAGTTAAAGAATTATTGCTAATTCTTCTTACTGGTGTGACAGCAGAGGAAGTTAAAAGAATTTTCTTGAATGGTGTGCAATGGTCAGAAGGGCAGTCGGCTAGCCTGCTTGCTTTGACTAGATCCATGAATTTACTTTGTGATCTTTGTTTGAGGGTATGCAGAGACTGGGTTAGCCTACTCTTGGAGGGGATTTTTGGAAATGGGTTGGTGCTGGTAGTTTTCCTTTGTTTTAAATAGGAGTCCAATGTGTCCGCTTTGGTTGTGTAATGATCTGCCAGTTTGTCAGTGAATTCTTGAGTAATGGGATGAGTTCCTTCTGTCCATTTAGGTTTATGAAATTTGGTGAGAAATATTTGCACATTTAGCATTTTGAATTCTGTTTCACTTTTTTCATTGTTAGCATATATATTCTGTTAAGTTTGCGTAGATGAAGTTTGTCTTGATTGCTGTTTGTTTTGAGCCAGGTGCGTTGCAGCTTTCTAATTTGTTGTTTTATCTTTTTTAGTTCTGCATTTCTCCAAGGTGTTTGCTTTCATTTGTCCAGTTTTGTTGTTCCTAGTGATGTTAGGATATTAAAAGCCTCCTATGGCCACTCATAACATTTTATGAATGGAATGTATTGTGCCTAGATCTGTTTTGGATGTTAGTTGTGTTTCTAAGTATTCAAAATTGAGTTTGTTCCATGGTTGATATGTGGATGCATGTAAGGTGGTCTTAGGTGTGTTGATTTGTACTGTTTTAAGTTAGAATGCTACCAAATGGTGGTCTGACCATGTGACTGGAGTAATCTTTTGAAAGGTAACTAGTTCTGGATTTGCAAAAATGACATCAAGGATGTGTCCAGCGATGTGTGTGGGTTTGTGTACGATCTGAAGTAGGCTCAGTGTGACTAGGCCAGTGACAATTGTTTTGTGAGCGGGCATATTGGGTTTGTCAAACTGTGTCTAGAAACGTGTCTGGGAACGTTTCATTGCTAAGTGGCAGTCTGTAAAGGAGGAGGAAATTAAAGGGAAGTAGCCCTCTGTCGTACGTTAAAAGAATCGTGCAAGTCACCTTAGAGTTCTTGAGCCTTATAAAGCAACTGAATATTTCGTCTTGTAGGGTCACAGAACTTCCCAGTGACCTGCAATATCCCTTTAATGCATTTAGAGTATTTTATCCTATAGATTAGGGACATACTCCTTCCATACAAACAAGCAGCACCATCCACTCCAAAAGAGCACAGAGAATGCAGATGCAGATCGCAGTGGTTCATGGACTTGTCAGGGGGATGAAGCACTCTTGGAAAGTTTTTGTATAATTGAAGAATGTTGATAGAATGGTGTCACAAAGTATCTCAGACTAACTGTATGAAACAGCCTTACATGTTTGATTTGGTTGTATGTGATTTCATAGAAAAACTGTTTCATGGAATACCATTTCTGAGAAACCATTTCATCTAAATTGTTTAATGGACATTTCAGAATGAAAACCATTTACCTTTTTTTAGAAACCAATTCATAGAATGTCTTTTTGGCCAAAATTGGCTTTTGGATGCTTTTGTAATGTAAATACAATGGTTGCAAGTCTTACTTTCAGAAACAGTTTTGTCAGAGATATTTATTTCAGTGTCTTACTTCAGGAGATATTATTTCATATGTATATCTTTTAGATTCTTAAACAATTTCTTCGGATGCTTTTACTTCACCGACCCATCACCACTTGTAAACACCATCCATCATTGACCCCTCACAACGCCTAAACACCATCAACCCCTGCCCCCTACATTTTCTCACCACACCTAAACTACACTCATCTCTGAAGCCTAAAAGCCATTTCTGCTCCTAAAACTCCACCGTCCCTGAACCATAAAATCACTCGCTACCCCCAACTCCACCTATTCCTGAACCCTAAAAACCCCTTTCTATGCCTAATCCTCACCCATCCCATACCCCTTAAAACACATCAGCGCACCCAAACTCCACGGATCCCTGAACCCTAAAAAAAAAACACCGCTTTTAAACACAAGCCACCCATGACCCTTAAGAACTCCTCATCACCCTAAAGTACTCATCCCTGAACCCTAAAAGCCCCTTTCTACATCTAAACTTCACCAATCCCTGAATCCTTAAAACCCCTCACCACCCTAAACTCCACCCCATCCTGAACAAGAAAAACTCTTCACCACCCCAGCCACTAGCCATAATTGAACATTAAAGACCCTCACCAGCCCTAAACTAAGCCTGGGAGCAGTTCGCGGAGTTCCGCTACGCAGAACTCTTTTAAGTGCAAAAATAAACTCTGCCGCGCTACGCAGAGCTCTGCGAGCAGCGGAGTGCGTTAGATAAATGCCGTTCGCTGTGATTTTCAGTGCTAGGTGCTTGTCCGCACTGTGCAATCATCACGAACGACACCATGCACAGCGCAAGCGGGCGCTGCTTCCTTTCTGCTGCTCGAGTAGATTTTTACTCGAGCAGCAGCTTTCTCAACGTGAACGGACGGTTTCTCAACGCGAGCAGTCGCGAGCATACGTGACCACTCGCAAGAGAAATCTGACCGCTCGCGTTGAGAAATCTCGCTGGGAGGTTGATTTTCCACGCTCGTGTTCGCCAACTTGATGTTGACGATCGTGAACGAGGAAAAATCTCGCCGGGAGGTGGATTTTCCTCACTTGCGCTCACCAACTTGACGTTGACGAGTTCACCGCCCAGACTTACCCTAAACTCTGCCCATTCATGAAACCTAAAAACCCACAACACCCTTACACTCCACCCATTCCTAAAACCATAAAAAATCTCACACACCTAAACACCACTCATCAGTGAACCCTAAAAACCCCTCACCACCCCTACACTTTACCCATCTCTGAACCCTAAAAATGCCTTCCTATGCCAGAACACCAGTTATTCTAGACTCCTAGAAACCCCTCATCACCCTAAACATTACCCTTCCCTGAACCCAAAAACCCCACAGTAGTCTTAAACTCCACCCAAGTTTAATGAAATTTTGGATTTTTCCTTAAAATGATCTTTCCTTTAAAATCTGTCCTTTAATTTTTGTTTTTTGTACTCCTTATAATTCGTTTTCCATGATTTGGTTTCCTCTAATGTGGTTTCTCAGTTTTTGTTCTCCATTAATTCACACACTTCAGTTTGATTTATCTGGAGTGACACAGTGCCACCTACCAAGTCTGATGAATTTTTTGTCTGGTCTCTTGTTTTTTTGTCCAGTGCCTGGATATTCCAAGCTCTTTGCAGGTTCCAAATATGCTTAAAATATTTCAGTCGTCTACAGAAGTACTTTCATTCTCGGATCCTGTGTTTTCCTCAAAATAATATGGGAAACCCTTAAACTCTGTCGCTTTGCAAAGCCTGCAAAATCTCAGGTCGCTAAAAAGGATGTGTAGCTATTTTCAGAGGTGTAAAAGCCATCTCTCGTGCAAGACCTTTCTTACATTCCTTTTTCCGTGTTATCAGTAACATTATTGTTTTAATAAAGACCGTCTTCATCATGTCTACTTCTACATTTACTGTATTAACATCTTCAATATGGTAGGACTATTGCCATGGGGCTAAACCAATACTATCTCAGGTGAAAACTACCCAGCTTCAGAGCTCTATCAAAAGTGTTGCAACTCTATTCAAGGAAGTGTTAGGCTCTTGGAAAAATCTGTGGGAATCACCACCCTCTTTTGGAAGCAACGGGCCTGACCAACAATAACTAAGCACAACCACAAATCACCCTTGTACCAACTTCACACCAGGGGCCAGATTTATCAAGGTTTTGGGTCGCCCTTGTGCCACTCAAGGAGGCGCAACGTTGACGCAAAACCTAAGTGAGAGTTATCAAACCACACAAGGCCACCTTGCGCGGCCCTGCACGGCCTAATAAATCTGGAGTGACGCAAGGCAGTGCAAATCGCTTCCTTGTGTTACTCTGCCCCAGAGAAGCATTCCATGGGTGGAGCGTGGGTGTTCCCACGCATCCACCCATGGATTTTGGTGCATTCCCAGATTTACCACTAGTGGCAGACCTGGGAATGCAGTTAACAAAACATCAAGATCCACCATATGGGTAATGATCTGAATGATGAAGTGAAGGGGCCTATAGTGGATGGGGAAAGAGTTGTGTTCCTATTCCATGATAGGACATACACAAAAGTTGTTTAAATACCCTCACACATCAAAAGGACCCTTGATGTCATGCTTCATCATTGAGGTCTTCCCATCCCACTGTGGGATGGGGCGTGCTGCGACCAGCGACTACGCGGGAGCACTAATCTAAAATACTATGTGTGGTGCAGGGGTGGTGAGAAGAAGGGTCAAAAAGTGAAGTTTAAAAAGGAACTGGCCTCATGGACATAAAACAATTTAATAGGTCATTGAGGCTGAACAGGTACTTTATACTGCATGAATATTTGCAAGAATTTCTTTCACTTTTGTATATTACTATTTTCACTTTTTAAACAACAAGTGAGCGCTGAAGGGATCTTCTTAGTCCTGATGAAGAAGCCTTGAGCTTCGAAACATGTTGACTTTTTAGGAAGGTCAGCTCATTAAATGCATGACCATTCCAAATCACTATTTTTAACAGGTTCAGCCTCAATGACTTATTAAATTGTTTTATGTCCATGAGGCCAGTTCCTTTCCACTATAGGCCCCTTCACTTCATCATTCAGATCATTACCCATATGGTGGATCTTGATGTTTTGTTAACTACTGACTTGAGGAGGACGTATCCACCGTTAGTGTCCCTTGGGGCACTCCCTCTTCTCTCCCTTATTTTGTTTTTTGTAGACCTGGGAATGCGTCAAAATGCTATACCTGCCCAGGTGAGGCATAACGAGGAGAAATATCTTTATTTCTTCTTGTTGTTTCCTCTTTCTACGTGTGCTGCATTGTGCAGAACATGTAGAAAGAGGAAAATGCCTCTAATGATTGGGTTTGTGCAGGAAGGTGTCCCTTCCTGCACAAAAACAATCCTGCCTTCAACGCAGGCACACTTGCACCTTAACCAAAGGGTGCCTGCATTGGTGCTAGGCATCCAAAAGTGCGCCAGCGCTAGGAAAGGACAGGAATGCACCGTATAATGTTAAATACGGTGCATTCCTGCCCTTTCCCTTTGATGCAGTGCAGCAAGGTGGCTTGCTGTGTTGCACTGCATGAAAAAATGATAAATATGGGCCCCTATGTGAGTCACCTGAGACATCCGACTGAACTACTGAATCCTCATCAGAAAGCATTGCCTTCATGAAGGTAACTTGGTGGCACTATAAAAATCATGAATACATTGTGTTATGCCTTTCAAAGCATTTGTCACTCATAAATTCGCTTTTGTTTTTTCTTAATTTTTTGTTATTTTTTTAGTCCACCAACTGAGGAATCTCAAACAAGGATCCAGTTTGAGTCTAACTCTAAGGAGATGAAAATAGAGACAAGTAAAGCTCAAAATATTATCTTTTATCCTGCCAAACGATTCTGTTGGGACAAGGAAGACTGCAAAGACAGAAACAACACGGGGGAGAAAAGCCCAGTTAATAAACTTTGCAATAACTGTTCAATACTTATGGGCAGATTTACTAACAATTTGCACCGGTTTGCGTCACAAAAGTGGCGCAACTAATGCAAATTGCTGATTTGGTACTTATTTCCAGCGCAAAACTTTATTTGTGCTTCAATTTAGCCCTAAAGTGAAACAAAGTAGCGCTAGCACTTCTAAGTGTTCCTTTGTGTCAAGGAGGGTGTTCCCTGGGTGGTACATGGTTGTTCCCATGCAATCACCCATGGATTCTTGACACATAGCCCTATCTACAAAAAATGGAAAACAAGGCTTTGCACTAAAGAATAACCTTTTTTCGAGGCACACATTAAAAAAAGTAGATTTTTTTCATTTCTCCTAACTTTTCCTATAGTGCATGTGTGCTGCACTGTACAGCACACAGCTAAGGTGGGGAAAGTTCTAAACACTTGTCATGTCTGAAGTACCTTGATTCATACGAGCAGTGAGTGTGTCTCAATAGTTCTGACTTCATGGCGTGATAGGTCATGACTACGGTACCTTGACGAAGCTGTCCTGGTAATTGAGTACTGGTGCCATGGGCACACCTTAGTCAACGAACCTTTAATCTGACTGTGATATTCCATGCTCAATCAATTAATCAAACAGCATTTGTAAAGCGCAGCACTGTCACCCCTAGGGGTATCTGGGCGCTGTGTCCCCGTCGACGAGCCAGGACTCGAGTCTCTGTCTGAAGTCTGCCAGCGAGGGGGCTGTATGGAGCCGGAGGGGAAGGTCGTTCCAGGTCTTGGCAGCGATGTAGGAGAAGGAGCGGCCACCGCCGGAGCTGCGACGGATGCAGGGGGTGGGTGCGAGGGCGAGTGAAGATGCTAAGACATGCACTGGGCTCTCAAGTCACACTTCTACATTGTTCTGCAATATGCACCAATAACAAAAGCCAGTTTTTTTCTTTTTACAAGAAAGTATGTAACATTCAGATAGGTTCCTGATCTTTATCATATTCCATTCTTGGGTCAGTCTGTTTTTCTGGCATTTTTTAACCTTTTTCGTCTTTTCTATTGTCAATGTTTCTTCCTGTTTGGCGCGATCACCCTTTCACTCTCTACCATGTTTCTAGCTTGAGCCATCACTTTCTGTCACTATTGGCCACTTGCCTTTTCCTCTGTTACCCTTCCTCGACAGCGCTATCATCAACCCGCCAATATTTCCCTATCACTAATAAAAGGCTACTTAAGGATGACAACAGAGGAGCAGCGTCGTTGCCCTCCTATTGACTGTGGTTAGAAGACAAACACACTTAAAGACTCCCCTCCTGGTGTTGGTAATTGCTTTATCTAATCATAAAGCTTATGTTTTGGATTGTGGTATTTTAGCACAAATAGGGAACTATATTAGAGTGGTATGTTATTGGTCTACAGCGGCAAGTAGTTCACCCATGATACATCTATGCGTTGCCCCTACAATAAGTACAGCAAACAACCATAATACCTGCAACTGCAGCTATTTAATTGCCTTTGTAGGCCAACTGGGGTGAGGAATTATTCACCCACACATTCATCCTGCTGGATGAAGCACCTTGTCCAGAGAGCAGTATGTACCCTCCCCCGAGGCCTGAGCTGTACATGTTCTGTGATCAGTGGAAGCATACACTTCTGCTGAGGGAACCTTACACTGTGGAAGCCTGTGGTCATGCTGTACCCTACACTGTGTGATAGGGTAGTTTGTGTCACATGCGCATGATCTGCAACTGTTCTGTAATGGTGAGGCTTGAACTTGAACTTTTGCTGCTCTGCAGCGGCTGTTCTCTAGTGATGGAAGCTTGCACTGCGGCTGCTCATGTGTACCTGATCTGTGAGGGAGAGAAGTTTGCACTTCTGATGTTCGAGTGGTACCTACTCTGAGAGGGAAGCTATCTCCATTGTTCCTGTCCTGAAAACGTACACCACTCTTCCTACTGCTACCACCTGCCCTAAACCTTTCTTTTTATTAGGAAGGCGTGTACTGCTCACGTTCATGCTATATTTATATAGTGAAATAGTATGCATTTGTGTAAATTAATGAACTAATATAATAATGTAAAAGCTAAAACGATTGGCACATACTTGTTTTAAAAGCTTGATTGTGAATGTAAGAGTAAACTCAAAAAATTGCTTTTGATCCGGCATATAAAACAAGCAATCGAAACGGACTGGCATATTTTGTAAAATTGCAAAACATAGCTGGCAAATTGCTCCATGTCATATACGGCACCTTCACTGGCCCTGACGTTTTAGCCAACACCGCTTTGTATGGTAGAACTAAGAATGTATCTAGACCCTCGGTACTTGAATGGTTCAGAACAGTAGGGTGATTAAAGGTTTAACTGGTTTAAGTGGGGACGAGGACATGGAGATTTGTTGAAGTGCAGATACTCGCAGCTCGCTGCTAATAGGCAAACATTAGCAGGCACAAAAGAGGGGAATGCCAAAAACTGTTATTGCCCAAAACAAGGCCAACCTACAGTGCGTTTGGGTCCTGAGTCAGAGAATCAAATACAAACCCCCTTCACCCACCTTTCATTTGACTGGCTAGCTACAACAATGTGTCTGATGAGTCATAAGAAAAAACAAGCATTGGCATAGCTAATAGATCTCGCCAATGGGACCTTATAAGTGTCTAACTGTGCAGTAGAATAGGGTTTGGGGGGGGGGGGGGAGAAAGTTGGGTGAATTTTGCTTTTTTTAGCCAGGCAGTTATGGCTATGTGGGTCACGGATGAGCATGGGAGGGGGCAGGAAGAAAGTCAACACAAAGTGCCAATAGAGTTGAGATCGAAGCTGATATTCGGCGATGTTGTTACGCTGTCACTGTAAATTGAGGGGATGAAGTATCTTTCACGATCTCACCCGAGGTGCCGTGTGGCTGGGGCCACGGTTCGTTAGACGCGCCACCCACTGATCCTTATGCCCCACGCGCCGCTGGTCTCGCCTGAAGATGGCTCGGCGTTCTACCAGTGCCTGGTGGGATGCCTTCAAGTCTCTGCGGAAACAGAGGGACGCGCTGCTCTTTTTAAGCAACAGCAACAACGTGTATGACTTCAGCGAGGATCCGGGTGGCGCAGACGAGGAGGACTTGCCTCGGTTTAGCGAGTGCTGGTGGCGGCAGCACCCGGGCAGGAAAGCACCCTCTCCTCTGATGACTCTTTGCTGGACTGGGACCTACTGAAAGTCTGCGCTCAGCCCTCCCCCTGCGTGCGCTGCACTAAACACCGGGAACTGTTCAAGCAGTGGCGGGTCCGCAATAAACTACTGGTGGTGGCTGCGCTTTACCTGCTGTTCATGGTGGGGGAGTCAGTGGGTAAGGTGCGCTTCCACCGGCACAGCCAGTCTGCGGGGCAGGCTGCTGCGCATCTCCCTTGAGGTGCGAGGGGGGTTGTTAAATTCCACAATAATCAAACATGAGTGCTAACAGGCGTGATGAGCTAGGTCCAGTGGAGAGAAACTGCTCCTGACAGAGCGCTGTCTCGACGAGTGCCACTTTTCAGCGCCATGGCCATATTCCATCGTATGAGTCAGGGAGAGCTTGTACACCCTATTTGCCTCTGGCAGTTATACTAAAGGAGCTGGCGCTGTTCACCGTCAGGGCAGCCACCTTCTTCGTTTTAAAGAGCCCTACCTAGCTTGCGGTGTGTAATAGTGGTTGTGGAGCAATTTTCGTAGTACGGGGACAACACCGGCAAAGGGAATACGGACAACGGGAGGGGGGAGGGAAGAAAGACAACATGGACAAGGGCGGGGGGGGGCGGTCACAAAGTGAACACCGACAACAGTATGGGGCAGGAACAAAGGGAATACGGACAACGGGAGGGGGTGGGAGCAAAGTGAAACACAACAGGTAATTTTAAACAAGCCAACACAAAAGAAAAAGTAGTGCGCTTACCAAAAGATATGGCCCATATCAAAAGGATCCAGGTAGCAGGGGCAGTCGCCAGGGCGGGACAAAACAGCCCCAAGGTGGGACAACAGTACTCTATTCCCCAACGAAAACTATGGAATTTATGAAGGCGGACCAAGCAGCCAATGAAAAGAGGTGGGCGTCTTCAAACTTCCCAGAGAGAGTACAGCAGCCTCGCAGAGCAGCGCATGCACGCTGCCTCTAGGCTTGACCTAAAAAACAAGTGTCAGCCCCTCTAGAGGCCGAAAACAAGTAATCCCTTGGATTGTGCAATGAACAAATTTGTTCTTTGCACAATCCAAGGGGTTACTTGTTTTCGACTTGTTAATAGTACCCTAGTCCCTTGGTCAGAACAAGGGGTCTCTCTCCTTTTTTTATATAGCCCCTCTAGAGGCACCAGTCTGCTATCTCACAATAACAAGCATTATCAAAGCCACTAGGTCTCGCCTATGTAAGAGCTATTGGCTTTGCCAAAATGTTTTAGCCATGTTGCACACCAGCGTGGCTGCTGTTCAGTATGGCTAAAAGTTAGTGGCATGGAGTGGAATGTTGTTAAGTAGAGTGTATGGAGTAGAGTGGATTGGAGTGATATGCAGTGGTGTAGATGGTTGTGGAGTGGTGTAGAGTAGCGTTAAGAAGCGTGGAGTGGAGTGGAGTGAAGTGGAGTGTCATGGAGTGGCGTGAAGTGGAGTGGCATAGAGCGTTGTGGAAGGAGTAGTGTGTTGTAGAGTGGAAGGGCGCAAAGTGGAGCACAGTGTTGTGGAGTTGAGTGGTGTAGAGTGGAGTAGAGTGTCAGAGTGGAGTAGTGTCATAGAGTGGAGTGGCATAGAGTGTTGTGGAGTGGTGTAGAGTGGAGTGGCATAGAGTATCATAGCAGAGTAGAGTGTCATAGAGTAGAGTGGCACAGTGTTGCAGAGTGCCGTAGAGTGGAGTAGAGTGTTGTAGAGGAGAGTGGTGTAAAGCTGAGTAGACTGTAGTACAGTTGAGTGGCAGAGTGGAGTAGTGTAGTGGAATGGCATAGAGTAGAGTGGAGTAGAGTGTTGATGCAGCGCGTACAATAAAACTATTCTCCTCCTAGGTCACTTATAGGTCATCCAGGGGCAAACTATATTTTCTCATATCCACATGACGATGGGGCCCATAAACATCGCCTAACACACACGGACACACCTGGATTTCCTTTACACCTTTACGAAATTCTGTACTCCTAGGAGAAGCATGAGAACTAAATGGAAAACACCATTTATGTACCGCTGGAAGGAGCCGGGATATCTTATTACCTTAACCTATCGCTTTCTTTTAGTTATTTCTTAAGATATTCCTGCTCATTGTTTTGTCGATGAATCATTCATGTAAGAAATTAGTTCATAGTGATTAAGACCAGCTAAATCACAATAACCAATTACTGGTGTCACAATCATCTAGGAAAATAACCACTGAGTCGTTTGATTAAGAATCTTAAATTTTATATAATTTTTAAAAGCATGAGAAAGAATTTAAACTTTTATTCAATTATTCATTCATTATTAATTCAAATATTTATTAAGCATAATCAATTTATTGCAGAAAGGAAATCTTTTGTCATGAAGCAAAACCTTAATTACCTGCCTACCTTCCTAATTTAGCCTAATGATTTCTAACCTAAGTTTAAGAATTAGAAATAACCTGATTCTCATACTCAACTGGAAAATTAAGACAGCAACAGAAACTTCAGCTCGTCAGCATCAGCTACCTGCAACCCATCTCATCTAACAGTCTTTCAACATCTCCCGCTCAGTAATGGATCGATCAGGACCACCCAGCACTGGAAGCCACCAACACCAACACGACTCTCCAACTCCGCTCCTGACTGTGACCCCCTCCCACTAAGAGTAGGCCCTCTTATACCCTAATTCTAACTTTGCTAACTAATTGTTGCAACATTAATAACACGCTTTTCTTTCATAGGGCCATACATGTCATCTTATTCATTCTTTTAATCAAGTTCTCTTGGATCCAATGGTCCTTGGATCATTTCCTTTCTCACAGTTCAAGACATGTTTCCATCCGCTTCGATCAGTACATTTGTAACTTCTTTCGATACATTCGAAAACTCTGCAGGCATTGTCCTTTCTCTTAAACTGGTTTCCCACGGGTCTCTGCTGATCACCACGGCACACTATCAGTTCAATTAGGTCACATCAGCCTTGACTATTTCTCGCATCCTAGCCTCTCAGCAACATCACGAGGTTAGCTTTTCTCCGACTTCTCTCCCGTGTCACATGATCCCCTTGCGCTTGCACATCACCCACTGGCAGCCATTTTATATCGCCACTCGGTTATACTTTAGAAGCACTAATTTGAAATAAACAAAACATAATTAAAATAGAGAAAAATAGCCTTTTCGTTTCCCTCCCGTCATCTACGTACCCCAATTAGTTATTACCTAGCAGAAAGCAACATTTAAGCTGTTCCTTACTTACCATCACTATTGTTTTTGCAACGACACGTTTATTTCTATGAAGCACAAAAACATGCATTTATTTTTAAATTAGTACGCATTTACTTTTATGTTATAATTAGACACATGGACATCCATTAATATATTATTCAGCACATTAATTCGCGTATTACCCTTCCCACACGTACAGTGTTGATTAATACATTTAAATGAACATTTTATTAATTATTTATAAAATTGGTTAGGGGTTAAAAAAAAATTATTTTCTCTGCTCCATCAACTCCCCCTTTGGTGATTTTTAAATCACCACATAAAACCCAAGTTATACTTCTTTTTCAGGCAGTATATGTCTTTCATCCTTTGCTTTTTGTTAGTTATACATCTGTTTCCCTTTCATCTTGTCTTCTTGTCTCCTTATACATGCTTTCTTTCATTTTCTCTAACTCAATTTCACCCATTTCTCTCTCTCTCTCTTTCATTATTCTGTTATTCCTTTTTATCTTATTTTGTCTTACTTTTCTTTTTATACACGTTATTACTATTTTCAACACCATGGCTAACAGTATTACTACAGTTGCTATTATTATAACTTTCCCTATCATTAGTATACTCATTCTAGTCAACCAATTTGCTACTGAAGAAAACCCTCTACCAAGTTTTCCCAGGACACTTTCAACCTCCAGTGGAACTAGTTCTTTGTGCAAATTTGTAATATTTGTAATATACTTTTGTATATTTTCACTTTTATCAGGAATGTAAGTACAACAATGTTGGACTTTCAACATTCCGCAGACTCCACCCTCTTTTGCCAAAAGAATATCAAGGGCAAGCCGATTTTGCATCACCATAGCTCTCATGGCAACCATTTCGGTATTTACCATTAAGAACCCTCCCGCAGTATCTGTAGACAACCGATCTACTACTGTGGATAACTTCCGAATTTTAAATGCATTCAAAGATATTCCCACTGCTGGTATTAATGCTCCAAAAATATCACCTACAATTTCTGAAAAACTTTCCCTCTTTCTACGTGTAAAGCTATTAATCATCTTGTATGTTCCTTTTTCTTCTCTGTCCATATGAAAGATTTTTGGAAAGACCAGGCCTACATAGCAAGTTCTATACCAATGGTCCGGTAACCTGTAATAAGCTCTATTCCCACAAATATAATAGATACCTGGAAATATTGGATCTTTTCCACCTTTGAATCCCCAACCTCCCAGAATTTGATAATTGTCATGGCAGATACTGGAACCTACAAAGTAATTGTCATAGACTGTCTTATTTCTCCTAATACACAACTTTCCTGTTTGCGGCCAATCTAATGTCATTGCTGCATTTATCTTTTCCCTTCATGATTTCCTTCCTCAAACGTCCATAGATGTGTTCCTTCCTCTTTTATTGCTTCTTTTTGAAATTTCATCCTTCTTTCTTCAACCATTTCTAAAAATACCTTTTCTTCTTTCTTTAACTCACAGGTAAGGTTGTTACTAACTATTTCTTCTAATGTTAATTTTCTATGTTCTAAAAAGAATTCTCCCAAAACTTTTGCTGGTTTTACTTTGTTAAGTTCTGGTACTACTGGAATGTTTGCAAAAATCTTATCTATATCAGTATAATAAGATTCTAATCTACCTGTTTTATAAAATAAACTTGCTATTACACTACAGGTTATTCCATAAGTTAGAGGTAGGTGATGATAAGTCACACCTTCTGACACTGATGCAGGCAACTGCATACAAACATAACAATCTCTTACATCCATTGTTTCTACATATTCGTACAACAATTTTGTAAAAACATTTTTAGAAAAATCTGTTACTGACTTATCCTTATGTAATTCTGCACTACTTCTCAAAATAACTGGTTCTTTAATATTAGTTTCTTTTTCTGGTTTAGTGTCATTCTTCGCTTCTATTACAGCTAAACTAATAGGAATTGTGATTGCTAGAACTATCCATATGGTCATTAATAACCCTGTACAAAAACAGCACATTTTACACCATCTTTTTATAAACTCACATTTATCTCTTCTATCCCTAATATTTTCCATTTTGCTTTTATCTATTTGTTATGTCTCAGAAAATTGTGTCACTACACCTCAGAAATGACTTAGATGCCACTCTGCTTTCAAAAAGTCTTTGCTTGGTACTTTCTTTTAATTCTTTCCAGAATTCTTTCGTTGTCACATCCGGTGATTTGTCACATCCAGTAAAATTTGTCACGTCCGGCAGAAGCACTATAAGTTTTCACTTCAGGTTTGTTGCATCTCACCTTTTCCCATTCGACTTCTTAGTCTCTGGTTCTCGTGAGTGTTTTCTTCTTCTTTGTAATCCGTCAGTGCAATATACAGCCACTCAGGTGACTTATACTTTGCATTCACTTTCTTCGTTCTTTTGGATTTTTGCAATCGTTTTCCACTTGGTTTTTCTTGTCCTTTTTGACTTGTTACTTCATTCACTTGTTCAGCACTTTCGTCTCCAGTTCTTATTATTCTATATCTCAATTTTCTTATATAGCTGTTGGGCCAATTATCTCCTTTTCTTGGCCTTTTGGCTTCACCTTCTTTTTCTTCTCTTTCTGATTTCCAATTTCTTTTTCTTGATTCAGTTTTTGCCTTCTCCTCTTCTCCATTCTCTTCAGTTTCTGTTTCAACTGTTTCACTATTGTCTCTTATTTTGAAACTTATGATCTCGTCATCTCCTACTGGTGGATCTGTCTTCTCCTTCTTGTTTTCCCTTATTACTGTCCCTCCTCGGTGTTCTTCCGATTTGGTGTTTTCCTCCCTTTCTACTTCTAAATTTCCCTGTTCTCCAGTTTCTCTATCTATCCCTATTGCTCCTCGGGGTTCTTCTCGATTCTCTAACTTTTTGTGTTTTTCTTTCCCTACTTCATCTATCAATATTATTTCTGAAGGATTTCCACCATAACTTGTACTTGGTTGTTCATCTAGATCGTTTTCTTGCTCAATTTCTTCTCTAATTGGTTTATAACCCCAAGTTCTTTTTCGGAATTCTTCACAGTTTGCAACTGAATCATCAGATCCTGAACTTGTGTCAGATATTTCCAGATGTCGACTTACAGGTCGATCTTCAGATTCTGGAATTTCTGAATTTCTTTCTTCTTCTTCTTCTTCTTCTTTAGAGGTGCTTGCAGTTGGGGTTTCCAGATGTCGACTTTCAGGTCGATCATCAAGTTCTGGCACCCTTTCTTTTATCCTTGTTGTCCCAGCCGTTAAGCTTTTATCCCACACTTCCAGACGTCGACTCACATGTCGATCAGTAGGTTCTTGAACTCTGATTGTGTGGCTGGCATGGACCCAGTTCTTCACTCCTGCACACTTGACTGCAGTTGTTGTCACTAGGATTACCTGTCGTGGTTCGTCCCAGCGAGGAACTAGACAGTTTCTTCTCCTGTGGATTTTTATACGGACCCAGTCTCCTGGATTCAAGTTGTGGGCTGGTTTTCTTTCAAGAGTGGTCGCATCCGGTCCAACCTGATGAAACACAGAACGCACCACATCAGCCAGTCCTTTGCAATAATCCAGTACTAGATCATCAGTTATAGTCAATAACTTGTTGACAGGTACTTGTGCTTGTCTCATTGCTCGTCCCATGATCATCTCATGAGGACTAAGTCCAGTTTTCTTTTCAGGGATGCTTCTGATGGTCATCAGAACAAGAGGCAGTGCATCTGGCCATTTGAGTCCTGTAGCTTGACACATTTTTCCTAATCTGTTTTTAATTGTTCCATTAATTTGCTCCACTACCCCAGAAGCCTCTGGTCTGTAGGCACAATGTAGTTTTTGTTTAATACTCAATGCTTCGCAAATCAATTGGATCAACTCATTTTGAAAATGTGTTCCTCTATCTGTCTCAACCGTGACTGGAAAACCATACCTTGGAATGAACTCTCGCAGCATAAGTTTTGCTACCGTTGTTCCATCATTCCTTCTAGTGGGGTATGCCTCCACCCAACGAGAAAACAAACAGACGACCACTAGAACATATTTTAGTCTGTTACTAGGGGGCATCTCTATAAAGTCTAACTGCATTCTAGTGAACGGACCTCCTTCTCGTCCTATTGTTCCTAGACTCACTACCGTCTTTCTTCCTGGGTTAAACTGCTGACAAATAAGACATCTTTGACAAAGACTTTCAGCTATGGCTCTGAATTTTGGGTTATACCAGGTTTGTCTAAAAAGTCTGATCATTGCATCTCTCCCAATATGAGCTTGTCCATGGTACATCCGTGCCATGTCTGCAATCATGCTATCAGGCATAACTGGTCTTTCGTCTCTGTATACCCACACACCATTATTTTCCTGCCTTCTACATCCTGCTTTTATCCAGTAATCTTTTTCTTCATCACTTGCGGTTTCCTGTAACTGTCTTACTTCATCCCATGTCTCAACAGTATTAGTAAAAAGCAAAGGAGAAGAGATATGCTCCCTTTCTCTATTTTTATTCAGGGACACCATGTTCTCTGCACAATATTTGGCTATCTCATCAGCATAATTATTGCCGACGGCTATGTAATCTTCGTTTTTCTTATGTGCCTTGCACTTCACTACAGCTATTTGTTTAGGCAACTGTATCGCCTCAAGCAGCTTTTTAACAAAATCTCCATTTCTGATAGGTGTTCCTGCAGACGTCAAGAAACCTCTTTGTGACCAAATTTGCCCGAAGTCATGTACGATGCCGAAACCATATTGGCTATCGGTCACAATCGTGACTCGTACATTTCTTCCTAATTTACATGCTTGAATCAAAGCAATTAGTTCCGCAACTTGTGCAGACCTTATTCCTTTCAGACAAGACGCTTCCATCACAGTTGCCACTGTGCACACTGCGTAAGCTGCGCTTAAAACTCCTTCTTTTGTTCTCAAGCATGAGCCATCTACAAACATGACATAATCAGATTCCTTTAACGGTTCATCTTTTATGTCAGCTCTTGGTTTCGTGCAATATTCCAGCACGTTCAGACAATCATGATCTACTTCGTCTTGTTCAATTATACTCTCCTCATCTGGCAATGATGTTGAAGGATTTACATTCATGCATCTATCTATGGTCACATTTTCAGCACTCAAGATGACTTTTTCGTACTTAGTCAGCCGACTATGTGTCATGTACTGTGTTTTTGTTCTTGTCAAAAGAATTTCTACTGAATGGGGAACATATACTCTCAGTGGATACCCCATCACTATACCTTCACTTTGTTCCAGACTTACACACGTAGCAGCAACTGCTTTCAGACATCCGGGCAATGCTTTTGCTATAGGATCTAAAACAGCTGAAAAATAAGCAATTGGTCTTTTCATTGTTCCATGTTTTTGTACCAGCACTGAAAACGCACATCCATCTCTTTCACTGCAGTACAACTCAAAATCCTTCTCATAATCAGGCATGCCTAATGCAGGTGCCTCACACAATTTCTTCTTCAATTCTTTGAAAGATTTCATTTCTTCATTGTTTAACTCAAAAGGGTCTTTTACATCTTTCTTAGTCAATTTTTGTAATGGTTTTGCAATCAAAGAGAAACCACTTATCCATTGTCGGCAATATCCAACCATTCCCAGAAACATTCTTACCTCTCTTTGCGTCATTGGTGCTCTCATTCCTTGAATCATTCTTACTCTTTCTGTCGCTATCTTTCGCACTCCTTTCTCAATTTTATGGCCTAAATACTGGACTTCTTTCTGACAAAATTGCAATTTCGAAGGAGACACTTTATGTCCTCTTTTCTCTAGATGGTTCAGTAAAGCAATTGTATCACTTACACATGCTTCTTTTGTTTTCGATGCCACCAACAGGTCATCGATATACTGTACCATCACTGACTTTTCTGGCATTTTTAAATCTTCCAGAGATTTCTTTAAAATCTGATTAAAGATTGAGGGGCTTTCTGTATACCCCTGAGGAATTCGGCACCATGCCAAAATACGCTCTCCGAACCGGAACGCAAATAATGGCTGGCTATCTGGATGCAAAGGAATAGAGAAAAACGCGTGACACAAATCTATCACAGTGTACCACTCAGCTTCATGTGGAATTTGATATAGAATTACTGCAGGGTTTGGCACTATTGGACAACAGGGCACAACTATTTTGTTGATCTTTCTCAAATCCTGTACTATTCTATATGTTCCATTTGGCTTTTTCAGTCCCATAATAGGTGAATTACATGGACTGCTCATTATTTCTTTTAGAATTCCCTGTTCAATCATCTTATTTATTACAGGAGTTATTCCTTCAATTATTTCTGGAGTTAACTTGTACTGTGGCGTATTCGGGTAAGTTGTTCCTTCTTTTACTGTTACTTTTACGGGATCAACTTCTTTCATTAATCCAATGTCTTCTCCTGTAAAATCCCACACACTTTCTTTCACTGCACTTTTTAGTTCTTCTGGAAGTTTTTCTGCATCAAATGCAGGAAACAAACCATTCATTTCAGGTTCCTGATTCATCAAAGTTACTTTATACAAGACATCTTCATCTGAGGTCTGAAATCCAATTCCATCTGGCGTACAATAAATTGTGCAATTCATCTTGCACAAGAGGTCACGACCTAAAAGATTTACAGGACTACAATCGCACACTACAAATTTATGCATTTTGCTAAAGGAGCCAATTTTTACTTCCACCAATTCAGTAAGTGGTGTTTTAATTTGCTGATTTGCTACTCCTACTACTTGGATGTATTCACCTGAGAGAGGAAGGTTTGGAATTTCCACTGATCTAACAGTAGAACGGGTAGCTCCAGTATCGACAAGGAATGTTACATTTGCACCATTCACTTCTCCATCCACAAAGGGACCAGACTGATCTACCTCTAGAGTTGCGCCAAGTACGCACTCTTTCCCCTCTCCTGGGCACCGTCAGAATCTTTCATCCGGGTCATCCTCACTCTGACGCAACAAATACTGAGAAATGTTAGCTGCTCGCGGCAACTGTGTTACCTGCTCTCCTCCGTAGAATCCTGTTTCTGTACTGTATCTTTGTTGGTTAACAGTGTTGGGAAGTGGTGGTTGCGGCACCTGACTTTGTTGAACAACTACCTCATTCTGCACCTGTGGATTTAATGATTGATTTTCCGGATTAGGTTTAGGTGGGAACTTACACTCGTTTCTCCAATGCCCTAATTTTCCGCAATTATGACATGGCCATTTCTTCTTTGCTTCTTCTAGACTCACTTGACCTTTCCCTTTACCAATGTTAGGTCGCGTTTTATTCTGTCCTGTTTCACTCCCATTATTATTGTCCAATTGAGCTTCTTGTTTTTCTGCCACTTTCACCTGTGCCCACATTGCCTTCTCTTTCAATTTACGCTGTCTACTCTCAATTTCATCGCTGCAATACTTTGCATACCTTAGCACATTATCAACTGTGCCAGTCTGCCAATTAATCATATGCTGTTTAATCATTTCACTAATCTCTGGTTTCAACCCAAACACAAATCTGTATACAAAATGACTCATATCTTTTTCACTCAATTCCTCGTATCCACTATACTGCTTGAAAACCAACAACAACCTTTCATAATAGGCATGTACGGACGCCTTACTTTCCTGTGTAGTTCTATCAATTTTCACCCAATCTGTTTCTTTAGGAGGAATCTTATTTTTCAAAAAGGTAATCACCTTATCGTACTTCCTCATCACCTCAGGACCTGGAGCTCCTGTCTTAGGATCTCTCGGATATTCTGTAGTTGGCCAGTCAACTGTGATTTTACACTCTGACCACAAATCAGTTGGTACCACTATGTCAAATAATCCATCTAAATCTATCCACAACACTTTTGAAACCTTTACAAATCTCTCTACTTGTCGGTACCACTCAACTGGTTTCTCTCTTAGTTTTGGAAAGTCATTGGTAAATGACAATATGTCCTGTCTAGTCCAGGGAACATGCACATAACTACCACCTGGAGTTTCTCTCATAGGGTATTCTCTAGCAACAGGTTCCTTTTCAGTTATCATAAAAGCCAATGAACCCTTGTCTGTAGTTTTCTCATTCTTCTTCGTCCATCTAACCTTCCATCTGTCCACATCACCCCATTTTCTTAACAACACAATTAACTCTTTTATCTGTGTCAGCCTTCCTGCCGTGTTCAAATTTTCAATATCTTTTTCACAAAAGTCTACTCTATATGGTTTCTGCAACGTTTTCACTTTCGCGAAGTCTATTCCAATTTCACTGGCTACTTCTTCTAGTTTGTCATGTAAATTCTTTGCTCTCCATGTAATACTTTTGCACAGAAACATTATTTCATCATCCTGATAATTTTTTATCTTTTCTGTACCAATCGTTCCTAGAATTAATTCTTCCATGTCAATTTTTAATCTGATTACATCTAATGGTTTTTCTTCTGGTTCTTTTATTTTAAATGCCTTCATCCACTCATTTAACTCATCAGGAGTCGGACCTATGTGTGTATTATTTAGTTCTACCCAATTACCACTCTTTTCAGGGGTTTCTGTTGCAGATTCTGTTACCATATGCATTTTCCTACTATTGCACTCATTCACAGTCAAATTTGTAGGTGGACTTGGTCTGTAAGTACTAGCCAAATTACTTGTACTTGGACTTTGTTCCATTCTTTCTTTTTCTCTCTGAAATTGTGAACTCATGGGAATCACTAAAGATCTTTCATCAATTTTCTGATTCTCAAAAACTGGTATTACTGGACCTATTGTTACAGGCACAGTAACTGCTTCCATATTTTTCGTTAATTCTCTAATCTTCTCAGTTAGTTCTTTGGTTGTCCTTGCTAATTCGCTTGCATTGTCACTTTCTATTCCTTCATTTTGTGAAGTTCTCATTTGATCTTGTGACCTATTTATTTCAATTCTTTTCTCCGGACTTTTATTTCGCATAGTCTCTATTAGCGGCGCATTTGGTGTCACCACTGTAGAACTCTGCTGATATGGAGGTGGATTTCTATTTAAAATATCTTCCAGCAATTCATCATCCGTTTCGCTCTCATGCATATATTTCTCCTCCTCCATATGTTTCTTTTTCTCAGTACGTTTTTTCTTAGTCCCTTCCTCAACTGTAAAAGCTGGAAACAAACCTCCTGTCATGTTAGCACATCTCCAGCGTTTTATTCTATCCTCATGATTTATTCCCCACATTCTTCCTGGCATAAACTCATGATCTCTTAAACCTCTGAATCTCTCTCGCTCATACATCTCATCTTCCCATTCTGTCAACGCTTCAAACTGTGTCGGTCTAGGTCTAGGTTCTAGATTTGTCATTTTCTCTCGCAAATTTCGCAAAACCGCTACACTAAATGAACCATTCTCAGGAAAGGCTAAAGCACCATCATTCTTTGTATACTTTGCCCAGTTTTCCAACCATATGCACATATGATATCCGTATTTCAGCATCATATGTGAAGCTGCTGATTTCGGCGGAGGAATTACTTGTCCCTCTCTAGTCACGACCTTTTTGTCTTTCTTAAAGAAATTCTTTAATTTTGTCGTCCATGACGTTCTCTCCCTTTCATACTCGTAATACGGCATGTTTTCAATTTGTTTTTCTCTTTACACTAGCGCTGTTCTGTGTACAGAACTTCAACCAATTACAGCGCGACTCACACTAACGTACCAATCAGAACAATTCCCTCCGTCCGCGAACCAACCAATCCTAGCGCGGCACTTTTCTACGTCACTCCTACTCTGGGTTCACGTGACTGGCGCACTATCCAATCCTAGCGCGGCACTGTTCTACGTCACTTCTGCTCTTTTACCCCTCCTTTACAAAATTTATCGGCAATTTTTCTTTTCGCTGTTTTCTCCGTTAGTTACAACAATTAAAACAATTCCATAGTCTGATTCGCTAAACAAAAGTGACAGCTTTGTCCTTTTACACAAGAATCCCGTATTTCCAGTAGGCAGCGCTTACCTCTACCCTACCACAGAATTATTAACTCTCGCCGATAAAGTAGCAGTTCCCTCTACCTTACCCTTCTTTCAAGCAAACAATTTACTCGTTTCTCTGGGGATAAGACACATGTGGAGACTAGGCTCCTGAGAATTAAGGCCAAAGTTTCACAAGAAAACGTGATTTGCTATTTCAATTACACACTTTTCGTACAGAAAATCCCTAATATAACACAACCTGTGTTATTACCAAAATGAATTCAGACCATGTACCAAATTCCATGTGACTTCTCTTGCCACACGTGTTCCACTTCCTACATCCCAGAAGCGTGAAAACTCACATATAACATAACGCGACTCAACATATAATGTTAGTCATCAAAAATAATCAATAATCAATAAACAATAATCACTAAACTAATCTATAGAAAACCATAACTCTGCTACCAAGAAATCTGATGCAGCGCGTACAATAAAACTATTCTCCTCATAGGTCACTTATAGGTCATCCAGGGGAAAACTATATTTTCTCATATCCACATGACGATGGGGCCCATAAACATCGCCTAACACACACGCACACACCTGGATTTCCTTTACACCTATACGAAATTCTGTACTCCTAGGAGAAGCATGAGAACTAAATGGAAAACACCATTTATGTACCGCTGGAAGGAGCCGGGATATCTTATTACCTTAACCTATCGCTTTCTTTTAGTTATTTTCTTAAGATATTCCTGCTCATTGTTTTGTCGATGAATCATTCATGTAAGAAATTAGTTCATAGTGATTAAGACCAGCTAAATCACAATAACCAATTACTGATGTCACAATCATCTAGGAAAATAACCACTGAGTCGTTTGATTTAAAGAATCTTAAATTTTATATAATTTTTAAAAGCATGAGAAAGAATTTAAACTTTTATTCAATTATTCATTCATTATTAATTCAAATATTTATTAAGCATAATCAATTTATTGCAGAAAGGAAATCTTTTGTCATGAAGCAAAACCTTAATTACCTGCCTACCTTCCTAATTTAGCCTAATGATTTCTAACCTAAGTTTAAGAATTAGAAATAACCTGATTCTGATACTCAACTGGAAAATTAAGACAGCAACAGAAACTTCAGCTCGTCAGCATCAGCTACCTGCAACCCGTCTCATCTAACAGTCTTTCAGCATCTCCCGCTCAGTAAGGGATCGATCAGGACCACCCGCACTGGAAGCCACCAACACCAACACGACTCTCCAACTCCGCTCCTGACTGTAACTGCAACTGCGACTGCGACTGACCCCCTCCCACTAAGAGTAGGCCCTCTTATACCCTAATTCTAACTTTGCTAACTAATTGTTGCAACATTAATAACACGCTTTTCTTTCATTGGTCCATACATGTCGTCTTATTCATTCTTTTAATCAAGTTCTCTTGGATCCAATGGTCCTTGGATCATTTCCTTTCTCACAGTTCAAGACATGTTTCCATCCGCTTCGATCAGTACATTTGTAACTTCTTTCGATACATTCGAAAACTCTGCAGGCATTGTCCTTTCTCTTAAACTGGTTTCCCACGGGTCTCTGCTGATCACCACGGCACACTATCAGTTCAATTAGGTCACATCAGCCTTGACCATTTCTCGCATCCTAGCCTCTCAGCAACATCACGAGGTTAGCTTTTCTCCGACTTCTCTCCCGTGTCACATGATCCCCTTGCGCTTGCGCACATCACCCACTGGCAGCCATTTTATATCGCCACTCGGTTATACTTTAGAAGCACTAATTTGAAATAAACAAAACATAATTAAAATAGAGAAAAATAGCCTTTTCGTTTCCCTCCCGTCATCTACGTACCCCAATTAGTTATTACCTAGCAGAAAGCAACATTTAAGCTGTTCCTTACTTACCATCACTATTGTTTTTGCAACGACACGTTTATTTCTATGAAGCACAAAAACATGCATTTATTTTTTAAATTAGTACGCATTTACTTTTATGTTATAATTAGACACATGGACATCCATTAATATATTATTCAGCACATTAATTCGCGTATTACCCTTCCCACACGTACAGTGTTGATTAATACATTTAAACGAACATTTTATTAATTATTTATAAAATTGGTTAGGGGTTAAATTTTTTTTATTTTCTCTGCTCCATCAGTGTTGTACAGACAAGTGGCACAGAGTGGTGTGGAGTGGCGTAGAGTGGAGTACTGGGGTGGCATAGAGTGGAGTGGAGTAGAGTTAAGTAGTGTGTCGTAGAATAGAGTGGAGTAAAGTGGCATGGAGTGGCATTTAGGGAGTTGAGTAGAGCGGCGTAGAGTGGAGTAGTGTCGTAGAGTGGAGAAGAGTGATGTAGAGTGGAGTGGCATAGAGTGGAGCAGAGTGTTATAGTGGAGTACAGTTTAATGGAGTAGAAAATCATACAGTGAAGTAGAGTGGCCTGGAGTGAAGGGGCTTAAAGTACAGTGGTGCATAGCAGATTGGCTTAGAGTGCATTTGTTTTGAGTAAAGTGGTGTACAGTACATTGGCGTAGAATGCAGTGACAGAGTAGAGTGGCACAGGGTGAAATAAAGTAGATTGCGTGCAGTGGCGTAGAGTAGGTTGTTTCTAAGTAGAGTGAAGTGGTGCAGGGTAAAGTGGAGTGGTGCACTATAGAGTGCAGAAGTGTAGAGTAGAGTGTGGTGGCGCAGAGTGGTGTGGAGTGCAGTGGCATGGAGTGTGGTGGTGTGGAGTGCAGTGGTGCAGAGTAGATTAGAGTGATGTAGAGTGCATTGGCGTAGAGTTGAGTGGTACAGAGTAGAGTGCAGTGGCATAGTGTGAAGGTGTGTAATACCAACAAGGAAAACCCCACTGCCTAACAACTATCCGTGCTAATCGTCACTGATATATATACACACACAGCAAGAACCTGACCCCCACGGAACAGAACACAGGAGTATGAAATCAATTACATCAAATGTATTAAATTAAATCACAACAAGCATGAATATATCGAAATTGATAAATAATAACAAATACACAAATTACCCAGGCGCAACTAACACACAACTGCACACCATTCAATCAAACCAATACATACTCATACGTTCACATATATCCTAAAAAACATACAAATCCAACAAACTCTCAAAAAGAACATTCTAAAAATGGCCCCCCACGAGTATCCAGTTGATAGAATAGTGGTATCAACACAGTGTCATTTCATCAGTTGAACACAAAAGTTTGTACAATTCATTTATACAGAATTATTTTTTCATTGACATGAATGAACAAACTCAGGGGGAGGCAAGAGAAAACAAGGACTCCAGCGCCTCGTGTGCAGGTGTGGCCGTGTAGTATAGAGATCAGTGGCAGAGAGTGCAGTCTTGCAGAGTAGAGTGTCTTAGAGTGCAGTGGTGTAGAGTGCAATGGCGTACATTGCACTGGCAAAGAGTGCACTGGCATAGAGTAGAGTGTTGCAGAGTAGAGTGCTGTAGAGAGCAATGTCATATGGTACAGTGGTGCAGAGTAGAATAGAGTAGCATAGAGTGTAATGGTGTAGAGTGGCAGAGCATGCAGTGGCGTAGAGTACAGTGGCGGAGAGTTCAGTCTTGCAGAATAGAGTATAGTGGCGTAGAGTGCAGTGGTGCAGAGTAGTTGGCATAGAAAGAGCAGTGGCAGCATTGGTTTTTGAGTAAAGTGGTGTAGAATACATTAGGTAGAGTGCGGTGGTTTACAGTAGAGTGGTGTAAAGTGCAGTGGCGTAGAGTGGCGCAGCATAGAGTGCAGTGGCATAGAGTAGATTGTTTCAGAGTAAAGTGAAGTGTCATAGAGCGGACTGGTGCGAGGTAGAGGGGAGTGGTGCAGGGTTAAGTAGAGTGGCATAGAGTAGTGGCAAGGAGTGGAGTGGTGTAGTGCAGAGTGGTGTGGCCTAGACTGGACTGGTATAGAGTGCAGTGGTGAAGAGTGCGGTGGTGCATAGTAAAGTATGGTGCATTAGCATAGTGTAGAGTGAAGTGGCATAGAGTGCAGTGATGCACAGTAGATTAGAGTGGCGTAGAGTACAGTGGTGCAGTGGCATAGAGATAAGTTGCGCCGAAGGGAGTGGTGCAGAGTAGAGTGGTGGAGAGTTCAGTGGCGGAGAGTGCAGTATTGAAAAGTAGAGTGTCGTAGAGTACAGTGGTGTAGAGTACAGTGGCGTACAGAGCATTTCTGTAGAGTGCAGTGGCATAGAGCACAGTGGTGCAGAGTAGAATAGAGTGGCTTAGAGTTCAGTGATGTAGAGTGTAGTGGCGTAGAGTAGGGTGTTGCTGAGTAGAGTATAGTGAGGAAAGCAAACACAAGGAGATGATGGACGGAGTGCTGAAACTTTTCAAACACTCACCCCCAGTCACAGATCTGGGTTGAATCTATCCTCATTCTTTAGCTCACTTTGCCACCCCAGTTCAGACACACCTATATGCAAATCAATCTTGACCCTGTGCCTCATGGGAACAGTCCAGCCCGAACTGCCAAGCCATGTCTTCCCTGGACCGGAAACAAGCATCCTGGGACCGGTTTCGGGCTAACAGCCCTCATCAGCCAGGCTAGCTTGATTCCAGTGGCAAAGTGAGCAAAGGACCCACGTCTGGGCATACCCTGCCAACTTAGGGCAAACAAAGCAAACACAAGGAGATGATGGACGGAGTGCTGAAACTTTTCAAACACTCACCCCCAGTCACAGATCTGGGTTGAATCCATCATCATTCTTTAGCTCACTTTGCCACCCCAGTTCAGACACAGCTATATGCAAATCAGTCTTGACCCTGTGCCTCATGGGAACAGTCCAGCCCGAACTGCCAAGCCATGTCTTCCCTGGACCGGAAACAAGCATCCTGGGACCGGTTTCGGGCTAACAGCCCTCATCAGCCAGGCTAGCTTGATTCCAGTGGCAAAGTGAGCAAGGGACCCACGTCTGGGCATACCCTGCCACCTTAGGGCAAACAATGCAAACACAAGGAGATGATGGACGGAGTGCTGAAACTTTTCAAACACTCACCCCCAGTCACAGATCTGGGTTGAATCCATCATCATTCTTTAGCTCACTTTGCCACCCCAGTTCAGACACAGCTATATGCAAATCAGTCTTGACCCTGTGCCTCATGGGAGCAGTCCAGCCCGAACTGCCAAGCCATGTCTTCCCTGGACCGGAAACAAGCATCCTGGGACCGGTTTCGGGCTAACAGCCCTCATCAGCCAGGCTAGCTTGATTCCAGTGGCAAAGTGAGCAAGGGACCCAAGTCTGGGCATACCCTGCCAACTTAGGGCAAACAAAGCCAACACAAGGAGATGATGGACGGAGTGCTGAAACTTTTCAAACACTCACCCCCAGTCACAGATCTGGGTTGAATCCATCATCATTCTTTAGCTCACTTTGCCACCCCAGTTCAGATACAGCTATATGCAAATCAGTCTTGACCCTGTGCCTCATGGGAACAGTCCAGCCCGAACTGCCAAGCCATGTCTTCCCTGGACCGGAAACAAGCATCCTGGGACCGGTTTCTGGCTAGCAGCCCTCATCAGCCAGGGTAGCTTGATTCCAGTGGCAAAGTGAGCAAGGGACCCACGTCTGGGCATACCCTGTCAACTTAGGGCAAACAAAGCAAACACAAGGAGATGATGGACGGAGTGCTGAAACTTTTCAAACACTCACCCCCAGTCACAGATCTGGGTTGAATCCATCATCATTCTTTAGCTCACTTTGCCACCCCAGTTCAGACACAGCTATATGCAAATCAGTCTTGACCCTGTGCCTCATGGGAACAGTCCAGCCCGAACTGCCAAGCCATGTCTTCCCTGGACCGGACCGTCCATCATCTCCTTGTGTTTGCTTTGTTCGCCCTAGGCTGGCAGGGTATGCCCAGACATGGGTCCCTTGCTCACTTTGCCACTGGATTCAAGCTAGCCTGGCTGATGAGGGATGTTAGCCCGAAGCCGGTCCCAGGATGCTTGTTTCCGGTTCAGGAAGACCTGGCTTGGTAGTTCGGGCTGGACTGTTCCCATGAGGCACAGGGTCAAGACTGATTTGCATATAGCTGGGTCTGAACTGAGGTGCGAAGTGAGCCAAAGAATGATGATGGATTCAACCCAGATCTGTGACTGGGGGTGAGTGTCTGAAAAGTTTCAGCGCTCCGTCCATCATCTCCTTGTGTTTGCTTTGTTCGCCCTAAGTTGGCAGGGTATGCCCAGACGTGGGTCCCTTGCTCACCTTGCCACTGGATTCAAGCTAGCCTGGCTGATGAGGGTTGCTAGCCCGAAACCGGTCCCAGGATGCTTGTTTCCGGTTCAGGGAAGACCTGGCTTGGCAGTTCGGGCTGGACTGTTCCCATGAGGCACAGGGTCAAGACTGATTTGTATATAGCTGAGTCTGAACTGAGGTGGCGAAGTGAGCTAAAGAATGATGATGGATTCACCCCAGATCTGTGACTGGGGGTGAGTGTCTGAAAAGTTTCAGCACTCCGTCCATCATCTCCTTTTGTTTGCTTTGTTCACCCTAAGTTGGCAGGGTATGCCCAGACGTGGGTCCCTTGCTCACTTTGCCACTGGATTCAAGCTAGCCTGGCTGATGAGGGCTGTTAGCCTGAAACCGGTCCCAGGATGCTTGTTTCCGGTTCAGGGAAGACCTGACTTGGCAGTTCCGGCTGGACTGTTCCCATGAGGCACAGGGTCAAGACTGATTTGCATATAGCTGGGTCTGAACTGAGGTGGCGAAGTGAGCTAAAGAATGATGATGGATTCAACCCAGATCTGTGACTGGGGTGAGTGTCTGAAAAGTTTCAGCGCTCCGTCCGTCATCTCCTTGTGTTTGCTTTGTTCGCCCTAAGTTGGCAGGGTATGCCCAGACGTGGGTCCCTTGCTCACTTTGCCACTGGATTCAAGCTAGCCTGGCTGATGAGGGCTGTTAGCCCGAGACCAGTCCCAGGATGCTTGTTTCCGGTTCAGGGAAGACCTGGCTTGGCAGTTCGGGCTGGACTGTTCCCATGAGGCACAGGGTCAAGACTGATTTGCATATAGCTGGGTCTGAACTGAGGTGGCGAAGTGAGCTAAAGAATGATGATGGATTCAACCCAGATCTGTGACTGGGGGTGAGTGTCTGAAAAGTTTCAGCGCTCCGTCCATCATCTCCTTGTGTTTGCTTTGTTCGCCCTAAGTTGGCAGGGTATGCCCAGACGTGGATCCCTTGCTCACTTGGCCACTGGATTCAAGCTAGCCTGGCTGATGAGGGCTGTTAGCCCGAAACCGGTCCCAGGATGCTTGTTTCAGGTTCAGGGAAGACCAGGCTTGCAGTTCGGGCTGGACTGTTCCCATGAGGCACAGGGTCAAGACTGATTTGCATATAGCTGGGTCTGAACGGAGGTGGCGAAGTGAGCTAAAGAATGATGATGGATTCAACCCAGATCTGTGACTGGGGTGAGTGTCTGAAAAGTTTCAGCGCTCCGTCCATCATCTCCTTGTGTTTGCTTTGTTCACCCTAAGTTGGCAGGGTATGCCCAGACGTGGGTCCCTTGCTCACTTTGTCACTGGATTCAAGCTAGCCTGGCTGATGAGGGCTGTTAGCCCGAAACCGGTCCCAGGATGCTTGTTTCCGGTTCAGGGAAGACCTGGCTTGGCAGTTCGGGCTGGACTGTTCCCATGAGGCACAGGGTCAAGACTGATTTGCATATAGCTGGGTCTGAACTGAGGTGGCGAAGTGAGCTAAAGAATGATGATGAATTCAACCCAGATCTGTGACTGGGGGTGAGTGTCTGAAAAGTTTCAGCGCTCCGTCCATCATCTCCTTGTGTTTGCTTTGAGTAGAGTATAGTGGCATACAGTGCAGTAGCGTAGATTGTATTGGTTTTGAGTAAAGTGGTGTAGAGTGCATTGGTGTAGAGTGCAGAGGTGGAGAGTGCAGTGGGGTAGAGTGGAGTGCTGTAGAGTGGAATAGTTCAAAGTGGAATGGAGTGGCGTAGAATGCAGTGGCATAGAGTAGATTGCATCAGAGTAGAGCGAAGCGGCGTAGAGTACAGTAGCATCGAGTAGAGTGGCGTAGAGTGCAGTGTCGTAGACTGCAGTGGTGCAGAGTAGATTAAAGTGGTTTAGAGTGGATTGGCGTAAAGTGCAGTGGTGTAGAGTGCAGTGACATAGAGTGGAACGATGCAGAGTTGAGTGCCATAGAGTTTAGTGGTGTACAGTGCATTGGCATAGAGTGCAGAAGAATGGTGCAGAGTAGAGTGCAGTGGCATAGAGTGCACTGGTACAGAGTAGAGTGGCTTAAAGTTCAGTGGCGGAGAGTGCAGTATTGCAGAGTGGAGTGGCATAGAGTGCAGTGGCGTAGAGTAGAGTTGAGTGGTGCAGAGAAGACTGCAGTGGCATATAGTGCACTGGTACAGAGTAGAGTGGTGTAAAGTTCAGTGGCAGAGAGCGCAGTGTTGCAGAGTAGACTGTTGTAGAGAGCAGTGGTTTATAGTAGATATGCCATAGAGTGCTGTGAACTAGAGTTGTGCAGAGTACAGTGGCATAGAGAGCAGTGCCGTAGAGTACAGTGGTGCAGAGTAGAGCAGAGTGGCGTAGAGTGTATTGGCATAGAGTACAATGGTGTAGAGTGCAATGGTGTAGAGTGTTGGAGAGTAGAGTGTATTGGTGTAGAGTCCAGTGGCGCAGAGTAGATTGGCGTAGAGTGCATTGTTTTTTAGTAAAGTGGTGTAGAATGCATTGGCATAGTGTGCAGTGGTTAGAGTAGCGTGCAGTGGTATAGAGTAGAGTGGTATAGAGTAGTGATGCAGAGTGGAGTGGTGCAGCATAGATTGCAGTGGCGTACAGTAGAATGGAGTGCCGCAGAGTAGATTGTTTCAGAGTAGAGTGAGGTGGCATAGAGTGAAATGGTGCATGGTAGAATGGAGTGAGGCATGGTAGAGTGGAGTGGTATAGAGTGCAGTCGCGTAGAGTGCAGTGGTGCAGAGTAGATTAGTGTGATGTAGAGTGGATGGCATAGAATACACTGGCGTAGAGTGGAGTGGTACAGAGTAGAGTGCATTGGCGTAGAGTGCAGTGGCATAGAGTGCAGGATTGCAGAGTGGAGTGGCATAGAATGCACTGGCCTAGAGTGGAGTGGTGTAGAGTGGAGTGGCGCAGACTGGAGTGGTGGAGAGTGCATTGGCAAGGAGTGCAGTGGTGCATAGTAGAGAGGGATAGAGTGCATTGGCATAAAGTAGAGTGATGCAGAGTAGAGTAGAGAGGCTAGAGTAAAGTGGCGTAGAATGGAATGGTGCACAGTAGAGTGCAGTGACGCAGTGTGGAGTGGCGTCGAGTGAAGTGGTGTAGTGTGAGTGGTGCAGAGTAGAGTGTAGTGGTGTGGAGTGGTGCATAATAGAGTGGAGTAGGGTAAAGTGGAGTATACATGGTGTGGTAGCGCCCTGCAATTACAGACAACACATCTTCAATTGAAATGATCATTACATTTGCACAGACATACAGTTTTACTGATGAAGGTATACAGCGCACAAACGATAATGTGTGGAAATGTCATCACCTAGTTTATTGATTTGTTTAGATGTATTAAAATATTTGTTTCCACCACACTTCAGAATTACCCTGATTGTCACATAAATCCTCTCACGTTAAAGTCAGAGAAAGAAAAGTAAACTCCAAACTTCCTTGGAAGACAAAGTCTGATATTTGATCTCTGTCTTTGAATGCACAGCAAATGTGACAAGATAAGAACAAGATTTAAAGGCCTTTTTACAGAAAGGGAGCCCTCAGAAGGAGACTGTAAATAGGGTTTGGAGAATGGAAGGGACGAACTAAAGCTGGACAGCCTAAAACAAATAAAGATAGCAAATACAAAGCAAGAAAATGTGAGTTACAAACTAAAAAGCCACTGATAAGCAACGGGTGGAATCCATTCCCAGCGTAGATTTCAGAATGTCCCCACGCTGTCTAGTAGGCTTCGACCCAAAAAGGGATACTACTGGGCTATAGCTAACAGGGGAGGGGGGTGGGGCACATCCCAGCTCTAAAATTAGTGGGGGGTAGGAGCTCCATCCACCCATGGCCCATACTTGAGTTGTGCCTTTACCTAAATAGAGCTGGCAGTCTAAGGTACAATAACCAACACCCCAATGTTAATGGGATCCTCGGTCAAAGGTTTCCACCACCAGCCTGGGCAAATATGGCGGCGCCACCGAATCTAAACAGAGCGATGGAAATGCAAGTATGGGAACAGAGCACCTGCCCATGAAACGCAACTAAGGCTCACTGTTTAGCTTTTCAAACCTTTCGTGGTTCATTGCTATAATAATTCTTTCCTCTGCTCAAGTGTTCAGGCTCCATTTTACTCTCCAATAAGAAGCAGTCCAAAGAATGAATAAAACTGTCATTATTGTAAGACTAATTTACTCAGTCCCAGATTTAAGGTAGCTCGAAGCAGCCGCCTTGAATGAGACAAGCAGGGAAATAGTGGGCTCATATGTAATTACCCCTGGAACAGCAAATATCACTGCACCGACTTTCATCGCTTTCTGAAAAACGCTTCAGAAATTCTCAAACTTTATTTTCATTTAAATGACCTCTCAATAAAATGTTAACGCCACAATGGCACCATCTAGTGGAGGACTTGCGAATCGATTTCTGTTGCCAGTGCCCAGAAATATATTTTCTCTACACCTTCAATTGAATCTACAATTGAGTTTGCTGAAACGTAGTGCTGCAATAGTGCTTGGCATCTGCATCGTAGCGCTGCAATAGTGCTTGAGATTATGCATGTCAGGTCTTTCCTGCGTTAATTAGCTATGTGTGTAGTGGTACAAAGCCCTGTTGTGTTTTCAAGGGATACTTTCATTTTTCCCCTCCTCTGTCGGGCATAGTATATTTATTATTCAGGCAGGTGGGCACAATTGCTTAATTCTACAATCAGTTCGTGGTTTTTATACCCACCCGTCACAGCTTTATTTCATGGTACGTGCTGCCCTGTATCCCTTTTCTGTGATGATATATTTGCAAAGTGCTTCAGCCAGAAGGGTCATTAGTACAAGAATGCTTGGCAAAGAAGTAACTGCATGCCCAGATGAGAGATCGGTTTCTGGTGCCAGGGAAGGTAAAAAGTCAAATCAACATTGCTGTGATTGGGAAAATGGCTGAACTGCCGTCAGTGCAGGTCAGTAGAAGGCTCCAATGGGGAGGACAAGTGTCCCAGGTCCTGCAGAATCTCAGGTGACAGGGCAGGATTTCAGAGGGATAAGACTGGTAAATATGTGTGGACATAAATACAAATAAAAAATGAGAAAGCAAAACATCACATTTGAGAAAACCTCACTTCTAATATCACAGCGGAATACTACCGAAGCCAATGTCCCTCGAACAGCTCTGTTGGCCTAGATATTTACTCACTCCAAATGCAAATTACGCTTACGTATTTTGTTCAGAATGCAGTGAAAAGTGAGCAGGCAATGTACCAGCACAAGAAAAATGTGTAATGGTCCCCTGAAAACTCCTTGTATGGGGACACTTAGAGGTGCCAATTACTTCACCTACCCAACTTCTCATATGGGCAATATGATGGTATAGCTCCCTCTTCAGAGTCTTAAAGTTGCCTGTCTGGTAAGATAACCAGGTTTTATCTAGCTCATACGACCTTATTGGGGACAGTCGTGTGTGGGCCATATTGCTGTTGTGTCACTGATACCCCCAACTATCCAATCCCATTACAATATATTTGAAAATGTGTAGAGAGCGGAGGCCCACAGTACCCAATTCCAAAACATATCATGGACCCAGCAGCACCAAACAAATTAACTCAACTAAGAACGTAAATGTTTTATATTCACCAAATAACCTCTAAGGGCATATGAGGTAGGTAAAGTAGGTGCGCTTGATCGCCTTATTCATTTCTTAGTCTCTTTTAGGTCTCGGCTAGACAGCACATTTGCTGTCTTGAAGAGACTTGTTGTGTTCTATCCGTGGGCTTACATCTCCTACCATTGATAAACTTCAGCGTCACTGTCATTTTCTTTGTTGCCATTCGTCATGCCCTCTTCTTGTGTTTGACCCTCCCATAGCACATGGACCAAGTACATGTCTCCTCACAGTGCTCCCAGTTTGCCGAGCTATTTTTTTCTTTGTTTTCAAGCACTCCATAGCGTGAACACAAGCTGATGGTATTGGAGCGCTTTAAGTGCTCACTAGTTACATTACACAATGACACATTCATTTTTGTCGTGGATCCTGTTTCATTTAAGGTTTTTTAGGTCTCGGCTAGACTGTGAATGCGCTGTCTCGATTTGTGGGCTTTTAAGCCTCCCATTTTCTACCATTGTTAAACTTCAGTGTCGCTCTCACTTTCTTTGAAGCCATTCGTCATGGAATGCAGGCATCATGCCCTCTTCTTGTGCTTGGCCCTCCAATAGCGCATGGACAAAGTACATGTCTCCTTACACTGCTCCCGGTTTGCAGAGCTATTTTTTCTTTGTTTTCAAGCACTCCATAGGAGTACTTGTGTTTTCAGGCCTTCTTCCTTGTACACATACACACATA
The DNA here is from genome assembly GCA_963921515.1 of Calotriton arnoldi. Taxonomy (NCBI): domain Eukaryota; kingdom Metazoa; phylum Chordata; class Amphibia; order Caudata; family Salamandridae; genus Calotriton; species Calotriton arnoldi. The sequence goes on from CAWUFW010000861.1 coordinate 2,737,358, forward strand.
CCACTAAAATGCATGAGCGTGTACATAAATGAATGCATTTCTTAAAAAGTTATTAAAACACAAACAGCACTTGCTTATTTTTTTTGCATGATCCGATGGTATTGGAGCATTCGCTCCGTCGTCCGTCTTGCCATAGAGCGAAACACAAGCCAATGGTGTTGAAGCACTTTCAGTGTTCACCAGTTACATTACACAATGACACATTCATTGTCGTGGTCAGGAGGAAGCGCCAGTGATTTGCCCAGAATCACAAACTGTTCAGCCGACCCAGAGAGTTGAATCTGGTTTCCCAGTTCCCCTGCCGGCAGCTCCGGCCGTTACACCACAGCCTCACTTCACTTCAAAGTTCCGCAACTGGTTCTCACTATCACTGCCACATTTGTTCAGCAAGACCCCGTCAACACCGGACAAGCATTGGCAAAACCAATAGATCTCGACAATGCCTGTCTCAATGGCCTTGTCAATGTGAATTTCTTTTAGCCATGTTGTCTAGCAGCACATCTGCTGTTCAGCATCGCTGAAAGTCACTGACAAAAGCGTGATGATGCAGCTAGCTCAGGCCACATCATAGCACTTTTTTGTTTTAGGAGGGGTAGGACAATAAACTCAACATGGGGGGTGGCGAAGAGACTTGGCGTCTGCTGAACATCCTGTTATTCTAGGCTTTCAGTGACTTTCAGTCATGCTGAACAGCAGATGTGCTGCTTGACAACATGGCTAAAAGACATTCACATTGACAAGGCCAATAGCTCGGGCATTGTGGAGACCTATTGGCTTTGACAATGCTTGTTGCTGGATAGCTGGGAAGGGAAAGAGAATGATTTCTGGGGGAAGGAGGTTTAAAAATGATCAGGGCAAAGGAGGTTTAAAAAATGAATTCCAGGGGCGGCTGGCACACATGAGCGCGAGGAGCGATGCCCCAATCTTCATGGAAGAGTAGAGGAACAGTGTGTGAAAATATGAGCGGTTCAGCAAGGCTCAAGTTAGATCGTGCTTTTTATTTATAAAAATGTTCCAGGTGGTATGTGGTGCAACTGTATGTGGTGCAACTGCTCATGTGCCGGGTGGAGTCTCACTCATCCTTGAGGCACAAACTATAGCACTTACGTCAGGAGCTGAGCGTGGTCTGCCTTCTGTGGCACTGATACAATATACCTATGGGCGTTGACAGCAGTGGCCCAGGGCGGAGATAGCAAATCTCCATAGTTTCAATGAGCTGGGGCAAGGCAGACCAGCGAGTGAAGGTGGGAGAGGGTGGCCCTAGACTGAGCTCCACCCACCTTTTACGCTTTGTTGATTGCTTGTTGGATTTTGCATGGGGCCGTGGAGGAGTCCAATAGCAGATGGACTTCCAGAAGTGCAGTGCACATGCTTTATAAATCTAGAGATTTGCTTGCATGCTTCTGTTACTCAAATTGTATATATTCCAGTTTGTTCTTGAACTGCTGCTGTGTTTTGCCATTCTAGAGCTCAGTCGTTAACATAGTGGTTTTGTGGGCCTTGGGCCAACATGCTAGGTGAATCACGACACAGACGCCATTTGTATAGTTGGTTAACTGGTCACAAGCACGTGCACCCGGGCGCTTTTATTAGCAGGGTCACGTCAATTGTGATGCCTGTGATGCAAGTGTGTGTGGTGCATGTGTGTCCACTCCCAGGAGGGAGTGGCTGACTAACCAAGTGTCTGCTGAGACACAAGGACATGTCCAGCACGACACTACAAACATTCCTGAAATGTTCGCGTTCTTCCATGCAGGCGCCTGTTCAGCTGTGGTCATTTTCATTGGTCGCTTCGTAGAATTAGAACAATGACATCAGCGCAAGCGTTGTGCTGGTGGGAGCTACAAGCATCATCGGTGAAATGTGTGTGTTACCAGACGTCACACAGGGTACAGACTTCACAAGGTCCAGCTCAAGCGAGGCCCATGCCTTACTGTGGCTTCTTTGCATGATGAGGCCCTGCAGCCCAGGATCAGACAGTGTGTTCCATCTGCTTGCAGCTGTTATCTGGGGAAGCCTCGTGAGGCACCAACATGTAACAACATACAGGCAAGTGAGTGGGATGAGTGCTGTGGGGGTCCAGGCCTAGCTGTATTATCTGTGCACTGTCCATGGGTGACTTTTAAGAGTGAGTGCTTGCGTTTGTATGTTTTAATGCTTTAAAATGATGCTATTGATTTGTCTTGATCGATCATGAGAATGAAGCGCATAGCAGCCATCTGGTGTAAACATAGTATTGAGCCCAATAAATGTTTATGTGCTGGCATGTGAGTGTGTATGTTATGAGGCACAAGTTGGACAGCAGGAAGTGTCTGATTACTGAAGATGCACCAAACTCTAGCTGGTGTATAACTTTAAACGGATCCTAAAATCCATGCAATCGAGTTTGGTGGCTGATATTACCATAGGTGATACCTTTTGGCAAAGGATCAATATATTTGAAAAAATACATTGTCAAAGCTTCTAAATGATATTCGAGGTTATGCAGGAGTTTGTCAATCCTGTCCATATTTAGTGTTACCTTATTGCATCATGATCTTTGTTTGATTTGCTTGGGCAGGCCCCTTTCTAGTGCACAAGGCGCATAGCATTCACCATCCACTTTTTAACCAGTGTCTGACTGGCTCGTAACCTCCCTTGAAGGCTAGTAGGGCTGGTGGTCTCTTACATGTTTAGCGCGCTTCTGGGAAGCCTTGAAGGCTGAGCAACTCCTCATGTACCAGGTACATATAAAGGGCCAGTAAAGTTGGGTCCATGATGAGTTGCATCAATTTCAGCTCTGAAAGATTGCAATAGCTAGCTCAGAGAGCACATATGTTTATTGTTGATCAAGTCAATAATACTCATTTTATCAACCTTAGAAGGATGAAATGTTTATTGGTACTGATTTGAACCTGTGACCCCAATAAAGTCAGTGGGAAGCATTTCATATGTTGAGAGGTTGGAAATGATTCCAGCATAGGTAATACTGACTGTACAATGCCTCTGAATAGTCTGTTGAACCTTTCCAGAGCCTACCCATATCCCACCAGCGCCTCTGAAGGACTGGCAGACTGAGGCAAGGCTATATCACATGTGGACCATTGCCTCATGCCATCCTGCCGGAGTACAGCCTTCAAGTGTAGTGGAGGTCAAGTAGGACTGCGAGGGAGTCAGCTATATGTCAATTCAGTCATGAGTGCAGGACAGTGAATCAGAACATATGAGGAGGGTCATTATTATTTAGCACAACTTTAAGAATTATTGGTAGATTTCATTAGTTCCCCTTCAAAACGGCCTGGAGCACCTCTAAAACTTTGAAACGTGTACCAGAAAATTTACCAGTTTGCTTGCATATCTTCTTGCAAGAGAGTCCTAAAACCCCAGAGTGGGAACTCTAAGTTGCTCACTTTGCATGCTCACTTGGTGAAATTCGGGGCAGCTGTTGTGTCACCACTTTCAAAGGTCACCAGCCGCCACTTAAAATGATTCTTATTGGTCAGAGTGAAAATGAAAGTGTGTAGCATCCCATTTGGTATATTTGTAGAAGTCTCCCTGTGGCAAAGGAGTTTGCTGTTTATTTCATTCCACTGGGGTGAACGGTTGTCCATGCGCTGTCTGATCATCTCCTTTGGGTTGGCAGTGCTGGTTGGTTATATCTGGGTTGCAGTCAATGATACATGCAAGTTTAGTGATCTGTAGCAGACCTTATACTATGAGTCAGTAGGGTCAACTGTGCTGTGTGAGTATCAGGGTCACTCACTGCCTTCGGAAGGTGAGGCTAGGCGGCACAAGCCCTGTGGGAGTAAGAGTGTATAGTGCTTAGTTTTAGCTATCAAGCGCTATAGAAGGTGGAAAATTGTAATCTATATATAAAGCATAAACCATTTAACAAAATGTAATTATGTGTTAATAATACCTACTTGCATGAAATATTTAGGAATTGGTTCAGAGTTACATAGTAATGGGAAACTCTCATGATTTAAGGACGAAATGCTAAACTTTAAGTAGAAACACTGCAGAATTTCCTTTCCCATAAGAGTAGTGTGATCAGGGAGATTTCACTGGTGGACTCTCTTGTACACTTAGTGGGGCCGACACACAAAAGCATTTGTGAGTATGGGAAGTAGTACTGCAGGAGTACTCGTGCATACCTTTGTGAATCAGCCTCAAAATGATCATCTCCCTATTAGAAAAAGTGCAAAGAGGGCACAGTTCTTTCTATTTGCAATAATTCTATATAGAAATTCCAATTTTAGATAATTCACAAACGTTTGAAAGAGTACATAAGAAAGTGCTACTGGAATACTGCTTTACGTACTCCAAAACGGCTTTGTGATTAGGGCTGCAGTATATTCCCAGAAACAGGGTATTTTCTATTACAGCTTCATTCCGAATCCGTCCCTGTACTTGTAAAATAACAGCAGCTCAAAGTGCTGTAAACGGTGCAGAGCTGGAGAGAACAAGGTAGAAATGTTGCATTAATTTTAGGTTACATGATGTGTTACATTCTAGTTACATGGCACACTATGGTATGTTATTTTATGCAATGGTGGCTGGCAACATTAAAGTATGGTGGGGCGCGATGCCAAAAAAACTCACCATATATGTTGTACCGCACTTGCAGGCCCCCGTCTGGTGTGTTTCTCTGTGGGCGGAACTGGGATCCTGGAGTCCATGAGCAGGAACGGAAAGGACTTCCTTCCTGCTCGTGGAATGCGAATCCAACCAACCCTGGAGCTGCTCTCATGCTGTTTTCAGTATGAGAGCCGCTCTAGGATTGGTTGGAGCAGGCTAACCCATTGCTCATTTTGAGGCAGGGGGCCTGTGCCAGCAATCCCCAGGCTGTTTCACAGCCCTTGGATTGCTGGGTCTACAGTGCGCATGTTGGATAGGACTGCTGTAGATAGCTGCCAATCTGACATGCGCACTGTATACCAGTGCAGTCATCCTGCAATTGCAGGATTAAGCCCCGCCCCATCCTCGTGCTGTACACAGCGTTGCCAAAATAAAATGGCATTGATATGCCATTTTATTTATTTATGTTTGCCTGCTGCGCTCGCAATAGGTGGGGCGACGCTCCTCCGCCACTTAGGAGGAGCCACCCCTGATTTTATGTTATGTTAAACTGAGCTATATTAGGTTATGTTAGATTAGGTAACATGCTATGTTATGATATATATATATGCCTAGCTCATTTGTACCATTTCTATGGCTGTATAGTACACTCTTAATCTGCGCACCCTGATTTAAACCTAGAAATTATATACTTACTTACGTTCCCTTGAGTGTGAATTCTCACTGTTTTTTAAAATGACATTTTTTACACTAAAGTGTGTATGTTGCTGTGAGACATGTCACCACAGAGATGAGGTTGATTTCACAGTCTCACTTTGTTGCTGTCAATTTAGCCTGCTATTCTATTGTATTGTAGTTGCATTTATATAGAGTTTAATATCACTGATGAGGCTCAGAATAGTACTTGCAGACAGGTAGCAGGCTACTCCTTGGGAGTGCCATGGCTAAAAGAATGTGTGCCTGTCATGTGTCCTACATGGGCAGGGTTTTGATCTTGTGCATGCCAGTTTGAGTTGTATGCAATGTTTGGGCTACCCACAAATTACCATCTTTCCTGTTTTCTTTGAAGTCTACACCAATAGTGGCTCCTTTATAGTTGCCCTGCCCTTAGACATGACGTCTTGGATGGCGGAACGCATGCAACATATGTCAGCAGTATTTGCATCGAGCCTCATTTGCAGGGGTAAGTTGCAGCGTGCGTCCGCTCCTGCAGCAACAGGACTGTGCTTCTAATCAAGAGCTGTGCTACAGCTGTGGTAGTAAGTAATTACAGAGGGTTGTGTGACCAACGGGGGTTAAGCGAGAGACCCTGTTTCCTTGAAGAGCCCAAGACATATGCAGCTAATCATTTATATTTTATCCCTCACAGCTTTGATGTTCTATTTACTGTTCTACACTCAGTGGCAGCTCCTCCACTAAGGCGGAGGTGCGTCGCCCCACTGCTCTTTGAGCAGTGCAAAAAAGAAAAAAAAAATGATAATAACAAGACGTTATTATCATTTTATTTTTCTATGCAGGACTTGGAGCCAGGTCGTTGTGGGGCTGAGCTCACCACAGCAGAGTGAGGAGTGGTTTGTCCTCGCTAAGTGCGTACGACTGATTGGCCGGCCCTCTTGGGCAGGCCAAACAGTCATGCACACTTAGCATGTTCTCCACCGGGCTGTGTTGCACAGCCCGGTGGAGAACATACCCTGGCTCCCAGGCACTGCCTGAGTGGCCAAACAGGCCGCTCAGACCAATCATGGCAATGCAGTGTCGTGATTGGCTGGGAGAGTCCAGGAGCCTGGGTGCTTGCGGTGTAGGTAGAAGAGAATGGAGGAGAGGTGGCGGCAGCGGGGAAGGTAAGTTTATTTCATTTATTTTTTCATCCCCGCCTCACCACCCCTGTTCCGAGGTAGCCGCCACTGTTTACACTTGGTTACACTCTTCTATGCACATACACCGCAGACTCTTTATTTGCTGTTCTTTGTACAGCGTGTTGTTACCCTATAGGTCTAGTTCGCACTTTATAACGTTGTATATATATATATAAATGTCTGCTGAGCGTCGGTTGAAGATGGTTAATTATGTTTAAGGGATGTTGTAGCTCTGCCTGGGATGGTGTGTGATACATAAGAGAGCTCATTGTGTTGCTTTGATTGGTGTGTACTTGAATATGTCCTCTCCAGGAACGTGCAAGACACATTAAAATTCAAAGTCACTCTACCACAGATTTTACACTCACATGTGTCTGAGAAACGCTTGTGAAACTGCATTATTAATTGAAATGTATATGTAAATAAGCATTGGCAAAACCAAGAGATCTAGTGTTGGCCACCAGCCTTTTGGCTTTGACAATGCATGTCTTGTCATGGTTTTTGCAAAATGTTAATGTTGAGGTAGCTGCTGGGCCCTCATCAATTTACAAAATTGTGCTGGATAAATCTACAAGATACAGCACATTCCTGTCTTTTCTGCCAGCACCAGTGCACAAACTGCAGCCGAGTGCCAACGCAGTCATCCTTGCACCATGGTGCTAGGGTGTCTGTGTTGTTGGCATGATTGTTTTTGTGCAGGAAGGTACACCTTCCTGCACAAAAACAATCAAAGGAGGCATTGTACTCATTCTATGTGTGCAGAATGCAACACACCTGGAAAGAGGAAAAAATGAAGAGAAATGTAAACCTCTCTCCTCGTTACACCTGCTTTGGGAAGGCATTAGTTTTGGCGCTGCCCCAGCTTTATGCTATGTTGTAAATCTAGGGCAGTGTCAAAAACCATGGGTGTTGCGTAGGAACACCCACAGCAACACCCATGGAACGCCCCTTCCACACAGAGTAAGGCATTGCCTCTCTCCGTATTTACAAGGCCTTGAAAAGTCACACAGGGTGCTACACCGGAGTGTCACAAAAGTGATGCTCCAGCTGCATAAAAGTGCTGCCGAGGCATTGTAAATATGTCCCCTAGTTTATATGTGGAAGTGCTCCTTGTGAAAGGGCAGAGTGCCGTCACTCACAGGGAGGTTAGCCAGCGACTGAAGTGGGCTGACCCCCTGCCGCATGCTGTAAGCCTTAGTGGATAGAAGAAAAATGTAAATGACACAATGACAGACCAATGGATGACGAGGATTGCTGAAAGCCTCTATAGGTAAATATATTATACATTTAATCTTAGTAAAATCAAAAGGTCTTGGCTAACGCATGACATAAAAAATGGAATATCTGCAAGGGAAAGAGAAGGCAGAGCAGACAAAGGCTTTATTGAAGATTAATAATGAATAAAATGCATCTTGACCATGAAGTGAGGGGGATCATGTACGGAAAGGAGGGAGGTGAGTTGTGTCTCAGTTAGGTGATTGCATTGCTTGTGTGATGATGCCTTCGAATGTGGCTGCAGAGGATGTACTCATGGTATGGATGTTTATTAAGGCAGCTACTCCACTGGTTTTCCGTTTGATACCGATTGCTCAACGTGTTACATTTTGATTGTGGTGGCGGGGGGTCCTGGCTGGTCAGGTGCTTGAAGCTGCTGCATGTAGTGCTGTCTATGGTTCTGGGGCCCAGAGCAGTTGGTGCGGGCTTACTAGGCATGGCCATGGCCACAGCAGGGTATGGGGCGGCAGAACTCTAAGGCATATGAAAGAGCGGTGGTTGACGTAGAAAACCTCACATGACTGACCTCCTACTTGGGTCCAGTGGTTTGCACTGACTTAAAAGCACAGGGATATATTTATGAGGGCCTTTCATCATGCTTGCACCACGCAATGTGTTACATACACAACATAAAGCCCCAGTCATATTTATGAAGCCACGCAACTTTGCGTGGCTTTGATTGGCTTCACAAATATGTAGTAATGCAATGCAGCGCAAAGGGAGGCATTCCATGGGCGTTGCAGTGGGTGTTACCACACAACTTCCATGGTTTTTTACGCATTCTCAGATTTACAAGGACTTGTAAGCCTGGGAATGTGTCCAAATCTTACTCCTCCCCAAGTGAGGCGTAACAAGGAGAAATAAAAATATGTTTATTTCTCCTAGTTGTTTCCTCTTTCTATGTGTGGTGCATTTTCCAGCACACATAGAAAGAGGAAAATGCCTCTCAGGATTGTTTTTATGCAGAAAGATGCCCCTTCCTGCACAAAAACAATGCTGCCTGTAACACACGCACCCTTGCTCCATGGTACCACGATGGTGCAAGGGTACCTGTGATGGCGCTAGGCTTCCGAAATGGTGCCAGCGCAAGGAGAAAGGACAGCAATGCACCATATTGGATAAATGCGGTGTATTTCTGCCCCTTCCATGTGACGCACAGCAGTGCAGCAGGTTAACTTGCTGCGCTGCCTGCGCCACCATTCCAGTAAATATGCCCCACAGTCTATAGCGGTGGCCCCAGAGGTTTCTGATGTACAACCACACTCAGTCAAAGGGAAAAGAACAAGCTAATCGCAAGCATAAATATTTAAAGTTTTAACAGGACAACATACACATAATCAAATGACATAGTGCTTAAATATTATCAAAAAATATATTTTTATTTTGTTTTGCATAAAGTTTTGTCAATTTTTTGTCAGAATATCAAAAATATATAATTCTGTATGTTTTAAAATCACAATGCAACAACACATGTTATGACATATGAGACATGATTAAACTAAATAAGAGATTAGTACATAATGATACTGTTGTCTAATGATATAATATTTTTTCTCTTATAGTTGTAACAGGGTCCAGATCATATATGGACAGAAAGGAGGGTCGACAGTAGATAAGACTACGCGCGTTTCGGCAAGTTGCCTTGTCAGGACACCGTCTCGACTTTCACTGCATTGGACACACAATTGGATACATTTCAATGTTTGCATGCACTTATGTAAAAATGTCAGTACATTTCACATGTCCTGTGATGATTTTATTTAGTCTGTTTACAATAAAATCTTGAAGGATACTAGTGGTTCAGGTGTGTTTTAGGGGATCTGTGAAGGTTAAAAACCATGCATTAAAGGTGCAGTTAAAACCAAATTCTAAAAGTAGAATTTGTGAATCGTGAAAAGAGTATTGTGAAAAAGGTAGATCAAGAAAACACCCCCAGTTACATTCTGTTATGCATCTAAAAGTGGTGCATTCTGTGGCCTGGATATTAAGAAAAGGCCTCTATCCTTAGGTGCATTGCATGCTCACAAGTGTGATAGGATATAGCAGAAAATTATACCAACTCTGCCTCTACCAACATGCACAGGAGAACACAGGGTTGAATGATATTGCAATCACCTATTACTATTTCTCGGTGCGATTGGATGGTCACTCCAGTTTCACTGTTTCACACAGGTGAAATTGCACCACACTCAGAACAGACTCAAAGTTCCTGCAGCAATGGCTCACCTCTCTCCCAGCTGTCTCCCGCAGACCGCCTCCAATTGGCCGGTGCATGGGTTCAGGGTGAGCAGTGTATGTCTGCAGCTTGAGTGGTGCCTGAGTAGAGAGTGAGTGGTGCATGAGTACAGTGCTTAATTGTACAAGAATGAGGGCCAGATTTATCATTCTTTCATGCAATGCAATGCAGCAAGACAACTTGTTGCGTTGCGGTGTGCTATTTGAAAATAGAGGGCTGGAATGCTCCATGTCTAACAAGATATGGCACATTCCTGCTCTCTGCCAGCGCTGGCACACAATCTGCTGCCTTACGCCAATGCAGACACCCTTGTGCCATGGTGCAAGGATGCCTGCGTTACACATGATTGGTTTTGTGCCGTAAGGGACACCATCCTGCACAAAAACAATCCTCGGAGGCTTTTTCCTCTTTCTAAGTGTGCTTCAGAATGCAGGAGAGGTGCAATAAGGAGATATTTCTCCTCGTTGCACCTCCCCTGGGAAGGCACAGCATTTTCATGCATTTCCCAGGTTTACTAGTGTTGGTAAATCTGGGAATGCGCCAAAATCCATGGGTGTATGCGTGGGTACACCCACGCTCCACCCATGGAACGCCCTCCCAGGGCACAGTGACTCAAGGCACCGACGTGCACTGCCTTGCTTTACTCCAGATTTACCTAGTAATGTGGGGCCACACAGGTGGCCTTGTGCTACTTGGTAAATCTGACTTAGGAATTGTGTTGCCCTTGCAGCACTCTGCATAACGCAAGGGCAATGTAATCACTTGATAAATCTGGTCCTGAGTGTCAGTACCCAAAGCTCTGCACAGAAGCCCGCAGTCGGTGCTATTTAAAGTTGGTGCGCTGAACACTAAGGCTACGTAGGCTTAAATCCACCACCAAACACTCCCTGCCCCTTTATCTCCATAGCGGCTGGAAGTAGGGGTGTTGGGGCTGCTCCAGCACCCCCAAAATAATCATGCTGAGGTTTCGATAGTAAATCAGCAGCAAAGATGCATTTTTATCTTGTCTTATCTCCTGTGTGTTAAAAGCTAGGCATCAAATGTCAAGCTATGGATTTTGACAAATTTTTGTTTATTTCTAACATGGAGACTGGCGTATATTTTTCTTTCTCCGACTGCAAATTGAGAGAAATATATATAACAATCTTGTGGGGGTACAGGGAGTGTGAAAGGATCGACTGCAGGATGTCAATTGTTTTTTAACACACTACAAAATGTAAATATCCGTAAATGAACTGTATACATTTCAAAATATTTTAGCAGTTAGGAAAGGACAAATGAAGAACGTTTTTTGCAATTCTGAAGTGTGATGGACACAAACATTTTAACAGGATCAAAACAAATCAAGACACTTTACTTAGTGAGACACAAATGACAAATATTCGATGAAACCCAATGTCCAAGCATTACGTGCACTACATAGTTTTATCAGTACAGCTGCATGTTTGTGCAAATTGAGCGGCAATTTCAATGAAAAATGTGCTGCCTTTAAATGAGAGTGTGCTACCACACCATGCATTAGTAATATATTTGCCACAGTGTACTCCAAAATGTACCCCTGGCTATATCTTACACCCATGCCATTCTCCTGCTAAATGGGCGTGGTTCATTTGCTACACTTGTTCTTTGTGCAACATTTGGATTGTTCACAATCCATATGACTTTAATGACGTAACACTGATGGCAGCACCCCCACTTTGAAAACTGTTCCAGCACCACTGTTCATCTCGCTCTCCCTGGCTCCTGCTTTCTCCGTTTATGACATTTTTTCTCTTTCTCTTCCTCCGTCTTTCCACTTTTTATGATTTTCCCTCTCTTGCTCTATGTAAATGTCTAATGTGGAAAAATAAGTGTTGGTTCCCAAAAATGAGTGCTAGTGGGCCCCAACAGCAACTACGGATTAAAATTAAACATTGCATGAGCATGGTGAGTAATTCATGCGTGCAAGATGAGTGCTGAGTCAGTGTAGGGTGAATAGTGTATGAGTGCAGGGTGAGTGGTGCATGAGTGTTCAGAGGGAGCAAAGCCTGAGTGCAGGGTGAGAGGTGTATGAGTGCAGAGTTAGAGGTGTGTGAGTACAGGGTGAGCAGTGGCTGAGAGGTGGTGACAGCAGACTTAGTGGTGTCTAAGTGTGAGGTGAGCAGTATCTGAGTACAGGGCAAGAAGTGTGTGAGCAGTGGGTGTGTATAGCATGAGCAGTGTCTATGTGCAAATTGAGAGGTGTCTGAGTGCAGCGTAAGTGGTGTCTGATTGCAGGGTGAGACTGAGTGGTGTGAAGTGTACATTGTGAGCGGTGTCTGCACCTACAAATTGAGCGGTGTCTGAGTGTGCAGTGTGTGAGTGAAGGGTGAGGTGTGTGAGTGCAGGGTGTGAGGTATATGACTGCAGGGTGAGTGACTGCAGAATGAGCAGTGAGGGAGTGCAGGGTGAGTAGTGTGTGGTGCAGGGAGAGAGGTGTGTGAGTGTGCAGGATGAGTGCTGTGTGAATGTGCAGGACGAGTGGTGTGTGACTGTTCAGGATGAGTGATGTATGAGTAGATGGGGAGAGGTGTGTGATTGTGCACGTGATCAGTGCTTGTGATCTGTATAGGTGTGCAGAGTGAGTGGTGTGTGTGCAGAGTGACTGGTGTGTGCAGAGTGAGGTGTGTAAGTGAAGTGTGAGACGTGTATGTGCAGATTGAGAGATGTAAGTGCAGAGTAAGAGGTGTGCGTGCATGGTGATAGGTGTGTGAGTGCTGGCTAGATTTGTGTGAGTGCAGTGTTCAAGTGCAAGGTGAGTCGTGTGTAGATGCAGGGGGAGTGGTGTGTGAGTACAGAGTGAGTAGTGGTTGAGAGCCGGGTGAACAGTGTCTGGCGCACTCTGTGCCCGAATCAATGCTCAACTAACCAGAAAATTCTAGACCATATAAAACTCAGTAGCCAGGCTCACCCTCAACCTCCCACCCCACCTGAGTGCAGGGTGAGCAGTGTCTGAGTGAAGTGTTAGCTATGTGTGAGTGCAGGGTGAGCCGTATGTATGAACAGGGTGAGCAATGAGTGTGTGTGTGTGCACTATAAGCATTGTGTGCATGTAGAGCATTGTGTGTGTGTGGTGTGTGAGTACAGGGTGAGTGGTGTATGGCTGCAGGGTGAGTGATAGGTGAGCACAGCGTGAACAGTAGGTGAGTGCTGTGTGAACAGTGAGCTATTGCTTGGGGAAGGTGTCTGAGTGGTCTGTGAGTGATATATGAGTGGAGGGCCAGTAGTGTGTGGTGTGAGAACAGGGTGAAAGGTGTATGAAGGTAGGGTGAGCAGTCAGCATAAGTGGTGTGTTAGTGGTATGTGAGTGCAGGGTGAGAGGTATGTAAGTAGTGTGAGTGCAGTGTGAATGTAGGGTTGGAGGAGTGTGACTGTAGCATGAGCAATGTCTGTGTGCAGAATGAGCAGTGTCTCTGAGCTGGGTAAACAGTGCATGAGTGTTGGGTGAGCAGTGTCTGAGTCAAGGGTGATTGGTATTGGTGTAGAATGAGTGTGCAGTGTGAGCGGTGTGTGTGTGTGTGTGTGCAGGATCAGCAGTGTGTGTGCAGGGTGTTTGGGGTGAGAGTGCTGAATGTAAACATGCAGAGTGAGATGTATGAGAGCAAGATGAGAGGTGTGTGAGTACAGTGTGTGTGGTTTGTGAGTACAGGTGAATTTTTTGTAATTGCTGGGTGAGTGGTTTGTAAGTTCAGTGTAAGCGATAGGTGAATGCATTATGAACGCAATGTGAGTGGTGGCTGAGAGGTGTATCAGTTGTGCATGAATGAGAGTTAGTGATGTCTGCGTGCAGTGTGAGTGTGTAGGGTGAGGGGTGTCTGAGCAGGGTGAAAGTGAGTTATTGCAGGGCGAGCAGTGGGTGAGTGTACAGGGTCACTGGTGGATGAGTAGAGGGTGAGTGGTGTGTGAGTGAGTGTGTGGGGTGTATCTGAAGGGCAGTGGTGAGAATGTAGGGTGAGCGATGTATTTGTGTGAAGGGTGAGTGGTGTGTGATGGTGCAAGGGACAGCCGTGTGCAGAGGGGGAAATGTGTGTGACTGCATGGTGAGAGGTATGTGAGGAGTGTGAGTGTAGGATGAGCAGAGTGAGTGTAGATTGAGAGATGTGTGGGTACAGGGTGACAGGTGTGTCAGTGCTGGGTGAAAGTTATGTGAGTGGTGTGTGTATGCAGGGTGAGTGGTGTCTAAGTGCAGACTGAGTAGTGTCTTCACTGCAGAGTGAGGGGTTCAAAAGTGCAGGATGAACGATGTCGCTGCAGCATGAGTGTGCTGATTGAGCAGTGCATGAGTGTGCAGGATGACAAATGTGTGAAAGTCAAGGGTAAATGGTGTGTGACTGCAGGTTGAGCATTCAACATGAGTGGTAGTATGTTAGGTGTGTGAGTGCATGGTGAGATATAGGGGAGCAGTGTAAATACAGGGTGAGAGGTGTATGGGTGAAGGATGAGAGGTACGTGAGTGCAGGGTGAGAGGTGAGTGAATGCGGGGTGAACATTCTCTGAGCAGGGTGAGCATTGAGTGAGTAGAGGATGTGAGTGCAATTTGAAAGGTGTGTTGGTGTGCAGGGTAAGCAGTCTGTGAGTGTGGAGGGTGAACAATGTGTGTACAGTTAGTGGTATGTGAGTGCTTGGTAAGAGGTTGGTGGGTGGAAGGTGAGTGGTCAGTGTGAGTGGTGTTTTAGTGGTGATTGAGTGCATGGTGAGAGGTGGGTGATTAGAGTATGCATACAGGGTGAGTGGTATCGGGGTTCAGGGTTAGCAGTGGGTAGATACATGGTAAGTAGTGGGTAAGTGTAGGGTGAGAGCTGGGTGAGTGCATGGTAGGCATTGGTTGAAAGGCTGGCGAGTGTAGAGTGTGCATGTAAAAAATGAAGGGTATAAATATTTATGGGGAGCTAAATATTTACAAAAATCTAAATTCACAGCCATTAATATTAATATATCTCTTCTATTCTTTTAAGTTTTGTTCACCATCAATGCTTAAGGTCATTTTTCCAGATACACATAAACCACAATTCTATAAACAAGAACAATACATATGCATATGCACAATATACAGCCCTAGGCTGTCTTGTTCCACATCAAATCAATCTTGTATTTCAACAGGATTCCTCATATTATGATTTGCATAGCCTATTTCAATCATTCTTGTGCATTCAATAAAAAGCATCCTCCATCACCAATACAGCCTCAGCCAACATGTGTTTCGGAGTAGCAAACCGCTTCTTCAGGGCAAGAGAGATTATGAGGGTAGCACAGTCTAAGATGTTCATATAATCATCTAATGGTATGTGAAATGTTCCTTATGGGACTGTATTATTTAGTGCTGTCCTTTAGCTGGTAAGCCACTTCATACGAACCAATCAGGTTTCATCTCTAATATCCCAGCGCAAGATAGCCAACGAACTGTATTCTATCTTAGGGCACATCCATTTCCATCAAGCAACACAGGCCAACACTCCAGTCTTCGATTAGGACTGGATAGCCCATGTTGCTTGATGGAAATTGAAGTGCTCTAAGATAGAATAGCAGCCTGGTGTTACTGTTTCTGGTAGTCCCCACAGCTTTTTACATAGTGCTAGACTTTTTCTAGGGGGTGTTTGCCTTAAAACTTTAAAAATGCATATCTTCGATTACCCCTAACCTATTTTGATGATTTTGATGTCTGTTTGCTCATTCAATTTTGTATCTATTGGTTTGTGAATTGTATTGTGTTTAAATTGTTGCCACTGCCAGTAGCGGCTCGTGGTGGGAGTGCTGCGGACGGTGGGGCGGGGGAGGAATAGATAAATAAAACGAATTTCGTTGCGCGCGCATTTGGCAATGCAGCACGCACAATGAAATTCGTTTTATTTATTTATTTGTTTACTTACCTCTGTTCGGCCGTATGCCGTAGTTTACTACCCCCACCCTGCTCCTCCCCCGCCCTGCCCCACCGCCCCACAGCACTCCCACCACAAGCCGCTACTGGCCACTGCTTGAACTTATCACACACTTCACTGAGGACTGCCTGCATAACTACCATGGGCTGAGCAGAGAGTCTCCCAGAACTATGTTTTGAACTAACCAGAGTGGATTTATTGAGTTGGTAAGAGTACATCTCTCTCAAATTAATGAACCCAGTTTTTGATATCGATATTATGGTGTTTTACACAGTGTCCACTGAAAGTTGATATTGTTGTCAAGGTTTAGTAAGCATTATTTTTGGATGGCACTATTTTTTGTTGTCAATACTGTGACACAGCATCTTTTTGTGGTGCTTCCGTTAAGCAATTAAGATATGGCTGTTTTGTTTCTTGAACTAAGGTGGCTCCAGGAAAATAGATTCAGGACTTTGTATAGAGTAGCTTCCTCCACAGTACTTTTTGTACCAGGTATTTTGGGGGGGGGCAAGGTGCATGGCTTGGTGAGTGATGGCAGCCATTTTGAATATACTTTCAAATTCAATATCAATTTATTTGAAAGCACAAATGACTAGGCTGGTGTGATCAAAGCATCTCACTCCTAAGACCCGGAAACCAGTGATTGACAACTGGACAGCCCTCACCACCGAAGACACACTGAAGACAATGAAGTCAATCCACTCAGGGGCCCCCACAGATCCCTGCCCCAACCACATCTTCAACAGAGCCGCCGACACCATCGCACCCATGCTCCGCCACACCATCAACCGCTCCCTGGTGACCGCCACGTTCCCCGGCGACTGGAAACACGCCGAGGTCAACCCCCTCCTGAAGAAACCCTCAGCGGACCCCACCGACCTCAAAAACTACAGACCCATCTCCCTGCTCCCGTTCCCAGCGAAAGTCATTGAGAAAGCCATCAACAGCCAACTCGCCACATTCATCGAAGAACACAACATCCTCGACTCCTCCCAATCCGGCTTCAGAAAAAAACACAGTACGGAAACCGTCCTCCTCGCCCCAACAGACGACATCCGCACCATACTGGACAAAGTAGAAACAGTAGCCCTCATCCTCCTCGACCTCTCAGCGGCGTTCGACACAGTCTCTCACCGCACCCTAATACGCAGACTCTACAACGCAGGAATCCAGGACAAAGCCCTCGACTGGATCCGCTCCTTCCTCTTCGGCAGAACGCAGTGGGTCAGACTCCCCCCTTTCCTCTCGGCCCTACACCTACCACCTGCGGAGTCCCCCAGGGCTCCTCCCTCAGCCCGACGCTCTTCACCGTCTACATGGCTCCACTCGCCCCCATCGTCAGAACCTACGGACTCAACATTGTCTCATACGCAGACGACACCCAACTCATCCTCTCCCTATCCAACGAACCCAACACCGCCAGACACAACTTTTGAGAAGGCATGGAAGCCATCGCCAAATGGATGAAAAACAGCTGCCTACAACTATACACCAACAAAACAGAAGTACTCATCATGGGCCCAAACCCCGACGCCTGGAGCGACACCTGGTGGCCCCCGCCCTCGGAAACCCGCCAACCCCCACGGACCACGCACGCAACCTGGGAATCATTCTGGACTCCGAGCTCAAAATGGACCTCCAGATCAACTCCGTCTCGTCTTCCTGTTTCCACACCCTCCGCCTCCTTCGTAAGACCTTCAAATGGATCCCCCTCGAACACAGAAAGACCGTCACTCACGCCCTGGTCACCAGCAGACTCGACTACGGCAACGCACTCTACGCCGGAATAAACAAAAACCTCACCCGCAAGCTACAGAACATCCAGAACGCCGCCGCAAGACTGGTCCTCAACCTGCCAAAACACTGCCATATCTCCCAGCACCTGCGCACACTCCACTGGCTCCCCGTCAAGGCGAGAATCACTTTCAATATACTCACCCACGCACACAAGGCCCTCCACGGCACCGGACCAGCATACCTGAACAGCCGACTCAAATTCCACGCACCCCAAAGGACCCTACGATCAGCCCAGCTCTCCTATGCAGTGGTCCCCCGCACCAGAAAGACCAGATCGGGAGGCCGCTCCTTCTCCTTCCTCGCGGCCAAAGCATGGAACGCCCTTCAGCTCCACCTCAGACAGACAACATCGCTCCCCATCTTCGCAAGAAACCTCAAAACCTGGCTCTTCGACAGACCCCCTCCTTGATGGAATGGAACCTGCACCACCCCCACCCCCCTACCCCTAGCGCCTTGAGACCCTTATGGGTGAGTAGTCGTCCTTTAACAAACCCCTGATTGATTGATCTTAATATGGCGCCTAGAGTTGAATTTAATGACGTGAGATGCAACTTTGGTATACCTGTAGGTAATGCAACCCGATAGCAGAGTCTTGACATGATCAGTGATTGTGACACCATTATAAACTCCAATTCTGACATTAACCCCTTGAGACATTTGACGAGTGTTCTTTGCTTTAGCATTAACATGAATATATGCATATTATTTCTAGCATGAAGCATAGGAGTTTTGTCCATGATTTGCAGTTCAGTACATTGAGTTAGTCTTGCCAGAGTGGACTGAGATTTAGCTCTCAAGGTGGAGAGATGAGTAGGAGCTCAGTCTTAAGTGCATTTAATTTCAGACGGGGAAAATACATCCACAAATGAGTGTCTTCAAGAGTCTGTCCTAGGTGGAGTATGGCTTCTGGTGTATTTTTTGGTTTAAGTGCATATCATGTTGACAGAGATGATACAAGATGTTTGACTGTTTGAAAAGCTTGGACGGAGCATCCAAGTATATATTAACAAGCATTGGGAAAACCAATAGGTCTTGCCTGAGATTTATTGGCTTTGCTAATGTTTTTTAGCTATGTTGTAAATGGCTAAAAGTAATATAAAAAAAGGTGTATGACACAGCCAGTGTTTTCCGCGTTATAGCGCATTTTTTTATTTTCAGTTATGCTGCACTGAAGGTAGCGCTGCTGTGCAATATGACTAAAAACATTGACAAAGCCAATAGATCTCGCATAGGCGAGCCCTATGGGTTTTGCCAATGCTTGGTATGGAATGCCATATGGTGAGTTACTAGTATTTATATAGTGTTTACAACTGCTGAAGTGCTAATGTTATAGAATGGAGAATGCCCTTGCCAAGGTGTGAGTGCCCAGATTCAGAAGCATTTTAGGACCATACAAAACAAAAATTATGAAAATGTGCCACATAAGTGTGCTGATTGTAACATAGGTTGTAGGTAATCAAAAAAGTCCAATATGTTACAGCTTTTATTACAGTGATGCTTTAGGCTATGTGGTACGTTTGGTGCAATGGTTACAAAAGAACCAAAAAAGCACTCCTAATTGCTTCTTTAGTATTAAAATATAGCAATAATCGGTGTTCAGTGGGTTTCCTAGACCTTTTTGGTCTCTGTGCCACTGCACCTGCTGCATCATTCAAATCATGGTCTAAGTGCCTGCAAGGTAACTGCACTTGTGTCTGCTTGTTTAGTGGTAAAATGTAGCAATAATCATTGTTCAGTGGGTTTCCTAGACCTTTTGGCTCCTGTGCCACTGCACCTGCTGCACCATTCAAATCATGTCCTTAGTGCCTGCAAGGTAATTGTACTGGTGACTGCTTGTTTAGTAGTAACATATAGCAATAATGGGTGTTCAGTGGGTTTCCAAGGGCTTTTGGCCTCTGTGCCACTGCACCTGTTGAACCATTGAAATCTGACCCTACTTCCTGCAAGGCATCTGCACTTGTGACTGCTTGTTTAGTAGAAAAATATTGCAATAATCAGTGCTCAGTGGGTTTCCTAAACCTTTTGGCCTCTGTGCCACTGCACCTGCTGCACCACTTCCAACGTGACCCTAGTGCCTGCAAGGACAAATAAGGAAATCGTTTATATCCAGTAATATATGTGTTCTGAAAAAGGCACAGTTGCAGACGGAATACATAATTATTGTGTAGCTAAACATAAACACACAAGCTTTCATAAAAGTGCCTTTAAACTTATCCAACTCTCAAAAACGAGTTGCCACAGATGTCATAAATAAAGCATATAATTTACTCATCAAAGTGAAAATAAAGCATTGTTAAATTGTTTTTAAATGTGTCTAGCTCTTTCCTGTGAAAAGATCTTATCTTGTGCTTGACAGTGAATGGGCCATAAACAGGTTAAATTGCCCAAGATCACCATACGTTAGGCTGATGCTGAGACTGAAATGTGCTTTTGTACTTTGTTCCAAAAAAGGAAGTTTCACAAGTTATATGGACTTACCAAAGAAGAGGAATTTTGCAAAAAACATGCAAATGTTTTGTGCAGATGAAGAACGAGATACCTTTTGAGATGGCTGTGTCTAAAGTAAAAGAAACAAGCATTTGCAATGCAATAGGTCTCGCATTTGCCAGAGTTTAAGCTATTGGCATTGTAATGACAATGCGTTTTATTTATTTATTTTCAAAACCCAAAAGCATTGTAATTGGGGAATGTTACGGAGAAGACTGCACTAGGTGAGGTGAGGGGGGGGAGTTGGGGGGAGCAGTGGGTCTTGGGAGGGAGGGGGTGCCGTTGAGCAGGGAGAAAGGGTGGGAGAGATGTGGGGGCAGCCGGCAGGGTGGAGGAACGCGTTGTAAGGCCTCTCCCGTGGGCGAAGAAGAACACGAAGTGAAGTAGGGATGATTGGTATTTGTTTGCCTTAAGGCCGTATGGCGCGCTGTCAGACGTAGCTAGATGGTGCCTGTCTCCCCGACTGGGTGGGTCCCGGGCGCGCAGCTGGCGGAGAGAATGTGGATGCGGTTTGTTTTGTTGCTTCATGGGGGGTGCCAGATACAATTTAATTTTTCACTGGTGGGGGGGGGGCAGGGGGCACGGCATTAATAAGTTTGATGATCACTGAACTAGGCTGAAGTGAAACGGAACCCAGAAGGAGGAGTTGAACAAGGAAAGGGCGGGTGTAAAAACATCCTGCTCACCATTACACAGCGCTTTTCTCTCTCACTCACAGTCGACTCGGTACTGGCGGCCTCAGGCAACCCAGCCTGGCAGACATTTTACCCGCCTCCGAACGTGCTGCCAGGTCTCAAAGATGCATGCGCCCAGTGCGGATTTCTTTGCACAGTTAACATTCTGGGCACTGGGGGTGGGGGGGATATTGACCGGTATCAGGGGAAAGTGGCAATAGGGCTGGGGCGGCCAGGGGTTGTTTGTGCGTGTGGCAAGGAGAGGTCATCGCCTTCAGGGGGACCTTTGCCTTCATGGGGACCCCCTGTCTTCGTGGAGATTTCGGCGGGTTTACGTGGGTCCCCCGGTGCTTGGAGGCGGACGTGGGGTGGGGAGGGGCATGATGGGCATTTTGGGGCCAGGCTCTAGAGGTGGGGGGTATTTGCAAGGGGGGAAGGAGTTGTGCACAGTTGCAGTGGATGGTGGGCGGAGCGAGGGGGTCCTTGGCTCGGGGATGCCGACTTTGGAGCGGGGAATGGGGTTGGATATCGGCGTTGCTCAACATCCCGGATCTTGGGCTGATTGTCTGGGCTCAGAGCTGCCGACTTTGGAGCGAGGTATGGGGTGGATCTCGCGTGCTCAACATCCTGTGATCTAGGGCAGATTGTCGGTCTCCCAGAGTACTTGCGATGAGGAGTTTGGCATGGGGGTGACGCGGGCGTGTGAGTGGGAGCGGCAAGGGGGAGGGGCATGGGGGGCCCTAGTTTCGGTGGCTTGGGGGAAGGTAGGAAAGGGTCTAGTAGCATGGTTGAGGCGGGCAACCGGGCTGCGCAGGAGGGGGGGTTTGCTGTTGAGAATGGAGGGGGGTCGATTGGTGTGCCTCCCACATCGGGGGAGAGGGGAGGATTGGCGGCGCCAGGCACTTTGGGGCGTAATGGCAAGAAATGACTTTGGTGCCATTTCTTACAGTGGCGAGATTGGATTGCACACTGGGGGGCATGGAGGCACCAGTTCGGCAGTGTGGGGGAAACGCTGGGTGGCACATTCATGGGCACACGCGGGCGGCAGAGTGTGCACACATTTCGGCCAAGGCACAGCAAGCAGCGAAGTGTTGGATTAGGAGGGATGACGCCTGGATTGCTACTGCACCATACTTTTATGGGGATGCCAGTGGTTGGGGGAGGCACACAATAGCACCCTCAGATAAGTGGGGGCATAGGGGGCTCTACCACGGGAGTTGCGGTGAGCAGTGATCGGCGGGATAGGGGCAGTAGAAGTTGGGGGATTGATGGTTGGGGCGGACCTCGGGGAGGATCGGCCGTCAACACGCAGTGCAGAGCGGTGACCCCAGGTGCCTGCAATTGAGGTTGGCGTTGGGGTGCTCAGATGAGGCGCCTTTGACTTCACAAGGAGATGTTTCCGAACAAGTAAAGGGTCGCCGTGGGGCATTGGTGCTTGGTGTTGCGCTTTCCTGCCCAGGCAGTGTTTGGCGGTGTCGGTTACACCGAGGTGTAACCTTGTGCCGCCATGCCCACGTGTGCTCGGACGGCCGAGTTTGAGTGGGAGGGAATTGGGTTTGGATTGCAGCATGGAACGACATGGTGGGTCTGGGCAGATTGGTGGAACTTGTCGGAGGACCGCAGGGGGAGTATGTGGTCTTGGGGGGACGCGGTGGGTGCTCGGCGAGGAGCACTGGTTCCGGAGTGGGTTTGGGGGAAGGTGGAGGAGGAAAGAGAGGCGCGCGAGGGGTCCTGGGAGTGGGGCGGCCGCATGGGGGGGGAAGCGTGGCTGCCTAGGTTTTAGATTGCTGTGTGTGACATTTCATACTGTAATATGGTTATGAGTGACATTTCAGTGGCTGCGAGTGATGTTTTCACAGGACGGTCAATTGGTGGGACCACTTGAATGCAGGCCCTCGCTGTAGAAGTGTAGTGATGTCAATGTTTGGCCTGCCCAGATAGAGGGTCGGCTCACAGCCGCAGTCCGGCCCTTGCAGCCAACAGGGCCTCGGGACGCCCTCGAGTGCAAGCGTTGGAATGTCTTCTATGCTCGATGGTCTGGGGAGGCCACCGGGCTGCTCGCGGCCTGGAAGGGGGAGGGGCCGGTGTGCAGTCCCATTATTCTGGGGCAGCTAGTGGGGGTGTCCCGACTTACCGGGAGGGCAGTGTTGGCATCAAGTCCCGACCTCCCCCACAAGTATGCGGGAATGTGGGGCCATGGCGGGCAGAGGTGCCGTCGGCCCATGGGGATGGCGCCAAATACAAGCGGTGTGCCCTAGTTGGCGGGCGTGCCGACCCAACACCCGCATTCAGGGGCACAGAGGAGCAGCCCAAGTCTGCGCATAACGCACAACTCGCACCAGCACGGGGCACCGATTGAGGGGCAAGCCTCAGACTGAGACCCAATTAGCTGGGCGGCAGCCTGAAAGTGAGCTAAGGCGCTGTGTACACTGTCTCGAGAAAACTACAGTGTCCGTGATAGCCGGTATCACGAGTGTGAATGCCACTAAGCACAGTCTGACTATCACAAGGAGCTGCAGCCTGATCCACCGTAGCGCCAGCAGTGCGGACCTGGCGGTATCCAAGGGGCCGTGGTGGTGTCGTGTTGGTGTGTGCACATGGGAGGAGCATTGCTCCTCCCATGGCCTATTGGTGTCTATACGCGCACCAAGCGCGTAATAGACTCCAATAGGCCATGGGCGGAGCAATGCGCCCGCATTTGGCCAATTGCGTGCAGTCTTTTATAAAAAGACGCACGAAAAGGCCAATGGGGTAGCACAAAGGAATCGCACACGCACGAGCGTGTGCGATTCCTAGGTCAGTGCTGAATCCCCGTTTTTCACCCACTAAATGTCTCGCGCAGTGCAATTCTAGGCGCGAGACCTAAAAGGGCACATGCAGACTCCAAGGAGAAAGTACGCTGCATTCCTCTTTCCTATAAACGATCTCACTTTGAAGTCAGCCAAATGCAAAATAAACACCAGGTTGTAAATGTAATGTAAATGTAAGTAAATGTAAGGTTCCCACGAAAAAAAACAAAGTTTGGCATTTGACCTTTCAATGTCCAGCAAATGTGATGAGGTAAGAACAAGATTTAAAGGCTGCGCTGTCTGGTAGGCGGCGACCTGAAAAGAGATGACAGGAGCCTTGTGGTACTCCCTAGTCTATTGGTGAATGGTTTGAAAAGCTATTACTCATTTATATTTGCTGGAATCAGTTGCTTTCTGGTGTCTAGTGGGGTTTCTACCCTCCAAGGGGATAGATTGGGGTAAATCCCCTAAAATGCCCCCCCCAGGGGGCCAGAAAGTCTGTTTTGCCCTATGCGGGGGATGGGCGGGGGGTGGGGCAATGGCCCTTTCTCAAGGGGACGTTCCTCCCTTCCAAAAATAAAATCACTGGTGTCTAGTAGGCTTTCCAACCACGCATGTGGGGCAGATTGAGGATAACCCCCCTTTCCTCCACATAGGGGGTGGGAAGAAAGACTGTATGCCCCTTCTAGATGGGGCATGGCCCAATGCCAAGGTGGGCCATGCCCATTATTTTCCAGCTTGCGGAAATCTCTGGTGTATAGTGGGCTTTTAACTCCTGCAGAGCACATTGCAGCCAATCCCCCAATCTGCTTCCCAGGGGGCAGAAGCTCTGCATTAGCCATTGCCGGGAGACACTGGTCCGTGCCTAAGGGGACACTCCCTCTCACCAAAAGACCTACTCCCTGGTGTCTAGTGGGATGAATCCCTGCTATGGGATCTCCCTCTGGGGACGATCTTCAAGCAGGGATTCACTAGGGAGAGACAGCACAGAAAAAAGGGACACTGTCACAGCCCTGCCAAGTACCACACAACAGGCGTTAGACTAACGCATTTCGGTGTGGTGGTCCGCATCACTGCACTGAAATACAATGTCACACTTTTATAGCGCCTCAGCTGTCAAGCGGGAGCGCTATTACGTGCACTGTCAGAAAGCCAGGCTGCAGCACGGGGTCCGCCCTGCTTGCGGTAGGCTTGGGGGCGGTTGGCTCAGCTCACGACTTGGCTGGCTTAGGCAGGCTGAGAGGCTACAATGTAACAAGAAAGTTAATTCACCACCGCAGCAATGGATTCAGATTCACTATCTGTGATGTGACATCACGTGATGGAGTGTCACAGTGGGTCAATCTTGAAAATGGCCCATGGCTACTGCCAAGAGAGACAGCCAGGAGAGGACAGACTCACTCTCTCCGGACTTGGCAGGCTGGCCCGGCGCGAGCGGGATGCGCAGCAGACTCAAGTTAGTTGGTCCGTGTTAGAAGCGCGCTTGGCCGCCGCTGCTCAGATGCACATTTGTTGACTGACTCAGTGAGTCAGACTGTGCCGTAATGCAACAGACACTCAAGTTTGTCAACCTGCTGGCCCGGTCCGGGCCGCCGTCAGAGTGGTGGTGCCTCACAGGCAACCTGCTGCAGTGCAGTCCGGCAGCACTGAGCTCAGCAGCCAGGCATCAGAATAAATGCCGTGGCAAGGAGTAGTCGTCGACTCGACTCCTGGAGGACCGTGGCCACAGCCGAGCCCATGCAGTGGGGAGTCGTCGCCACGGATGACCGTCAGACCGGCACTGCAGCTGTGCTCGCTAACAGTAAATGTCACTACTGGTCCTTCAATTCTCAAATAACGTGGCGGCTGGTTTAGGTTACAGCAATCTCAGAGGTCTGGGGTGTTGTGTTATGGTGGTGGTAGTAGGGTAAGGTTACAGCTGAGAGTGCATAAGCGCTCTACAAGCAACTAGCGTGACGTACTCCTGTGACATGGCCTCATGGAAGTACCAATAATCACCCAGCTCTTCTGTCCAATTGCCGACAGCCTGTGAACAGAAAGTCGAGCGGCAGTTATGTTTCTTTATTTTGCCACCGCTGAGTGCCTGCACTGCTGTCTATGCCAGGCCCACCACCTCGCCAGTTTAATTGGTGTCACCATGCCAGCCCTGTCTATTACCATTCATTCATTGGCAGACCAGAGCCATTGCAGAGACTGCAGCACAGGATCATGATGATCGACGTTGATTTGATCTGACTGTCTGCCTCTGGTGGTGCCAGCATGCTGAAAGATTATTGCTGAGAATATTTCAATATAATAATTATTTACACCCTGAGCCTGTAGCTCACTGCTCACCTCAGGCTAGTGGCGCCCGGGCAGTCTGGGCTCAGCTAACAGATGAATATTAGCAGCTGTGATCCATGCTGGCGCCTCTCAGCTGGTAGGTCGGGTCCTAGGATGGCAGTTTTGTTTTCAGCAGGGCCCTTTAGTTATTTTAATGTGAGAGGAAGTTCTGGGTTATTCTGGTGATGAAATTATGCAACCTTGGGTCATTTTACCAGGAGGCTATTTCAGGTGCAGCAAAGGTAGGGGCAAATGCTTGCCTTCGTTACATCTTCATGTATTTGTCATGTGGGACGCGTTGAGGAGTTGTTCATATTGCAAGGCTTTCCATTTGTCTGGCCTTGACTGGTTTTCACTGATTAACTACAGAAGCTGTTTTTTTACCTTGCAGAATAATTGAAAATTCACAGAGAAGCACAAAAATACTAGTTCCTGCTTTGATTTACTTGCGAGAAAGTGTCACTCGTTTGGCAGTAGAATGTCACTTATACACACATTGAAGCCACCAAAATGCCACACATAAACATGACAGCTATGTAATGCTCTTCCATTTCTGGTGCTTTGCAGCAGTTTTAAGAACTTCTTAGTTTCTTGTTGCTCAAATGGGTATAATTTCTGATATTTATGTGTTTTCCTTGTCTTCATTGCATGATTTTGCTTGCGAGAAAGTGTCACTCATAGTTGTTGAATGTCACTGATAATTACACTGAAATTATGAAAATGTCACACATAAACAATTTGAAACCTTGCCAGCTATGCAGTCACCTTTCCCAGTCCTGCTTCTCCTGTGGAGATTGGTGCTTGGGATCAGAGTTATGACCCCCGGCACCGATAAAAAGTGAAAGTAGACCGCACCATTAGCGTGGTCTACTGTTGTATTCCTCTTAGGGTGTCCGCATATAGGTTTTCCTGTATCATGTCCTTATATAGGCACAATTCGCCCTGCCCTTATATAGGCATAAAAATCCCAGTCCTTATTTAGGCATTAAACCGTGCACTCCAAATACAGGCATGGTCTCAGACATCCGTCCACCCTAACGTCACAACGAGTTCTTGAAGAACAGACCCTTAGGCTTCGGGAATTTCCCTAGCACAGGACTATTGATTTCTTCAAGGACTCATTTATTATGCATGAACCGTTATACCTTAGGGGTTCATTCATGACGTCTTCCGCTGTCCGATCCACGTCAATGCTAACATTCTAAGGTACCTCTCAGGTATAAATATACCTTCCCTAGCCCTTCTAAACTAGAGGAGACCTCGACTTCAGAGGAGCCCGTTTCCCGGCCTGATGCACTGAGAAGACGCTGCCATTCCTGCACGCAGAGAATCCAGCTTCCAGTGATCTGACTTCCCTTGCGGGGTGTTGGAGTTCGAGTCAGGCAAGAGATTCCTACCTCTCTCATTCTCAAGGTATGGAGCTGACTAGAACCTAGAGGGACTCTTGGCATACTAGGCATACTAGGCTTAACATACTCTTAGTATACCATAGTAAGGAATACTTCACCTACTTCATACCTCTCCCTACACCTAGGTTAGGTTAGGAACATTGGGGTAGAACTAGCTTAGAAACGCATCGTATGAGTACTCGCATTTTTAGTCTGTGTTATTTATGTAAATGAATAGCTGCTAAAGATCATGCTAGCGCAGTATTTTTATTTCTACTGCTTACGCTGTACATTATCTATCTTGCATACTGTCTTGTGATCGTAACAGCACATATTACTTACACAAGAAATAAGACTGTTCAATAAACCTTTTATTGAAAACGCCTCGTCTGTTCTTTCCGTGTAACTTTGAGGAAAACTAAGTAAGCACGAGTGAGCTGAGTGAAATAGTTATCTATTGTTTCCACGACTCTGGGACACGTTCTGATTCTAAAGGGAAACAAAGTGGTCATGTCTTGCGGCTGCCAGAAACTACTCCCTTCTTGTTTGACAAGGAGTTTCTAGTGGCCTCTGAGCTAGCTGGCACAAGTAATTAAGTTTAATATACTCGATAGGGACATACTGACCTTAGTCCTATGTCAAACCTATAGGGGATATTATTCCAATGCGCAGAGCCTATTAGGGAAATAGGAGCTACACTACATGGCGCCCAACGTTTTGGTAAGGCGGTAATTCAACGTTAGATACTGAGTAACTCAGCTGTGCTTTTTCTCTCAGAGACCCCTACCCATATACTCCAAAAGACGTCTGGAGTGGGCAGGGTTAAGTATCCGCCATGGCTACATAGGGAAACACCCTATATATATTAGCTGTTTGGTTTGCTCAACGTTGAAGGATACAGTGTTCCAAAATATTGTGCACCTTATCTTTGTTTCCTTGAAACTTGTTCTACATTTTTCAAACAACAAAATGCCTGACTCCGACAATGACACCAGAAACGGTGGAGCTGCGGCTGATCCAGCCCAAGCAGCAGTTTTTAACTTTACAGGTTTTATTGAAACCGAGGAGGGTGTTATAGACATCCCTCAAAACTTAAGAAGAGCCATCACTCTAAAACTCA
The DNA here is from genome assembly GCA_963921515.1 of Calotriton arnoldi. Classification (NCBI taxonomy): domain Eukaryota; kingdom Metazoa; phylum Chordata; class Amphibia; order Caudata; family Salamandridae; genus Calotriton; species Calotriton arnoldi. The sequence goes on from CAWUFW010000861.1 coordinate 2,765,753, forward strand.
TAAAACACGGCCTACCACCAAGAGGCGGTAGAGCAGTTTTCGTGATAGAGGCACACGAATCCTTTTTAGGCAGAAGTATTCTATTCATGGGTAATATTTCCTGAATCAAATTCAGTAACACACATGTTTCACTTCTACAAAGAAGATGATCCACCAGAGGAATACATTCCTTTCGAGGATATTGAAATTCCATTAACATACCAGGAGCATCAGCTCTGGTTTAAAGGCGCCCTAAAACATCACAGAAACATCACCAGGCTCGGTCCACTAGGTAGACCAGGAGCAACATGGCCGATTCTAGCCGGCTACACACCTCATCCTGACATTGAAGAAATGTCAGACGAGGAACTACTTACTCAACTTACAGAGTTAATAAAAATCTACAGACAATCTGTCCAATATGTCATGCGGACTTTCACAGTCCAACCACCATTGACACTTCCAAATCAAACTCCTCACCAGGGGAATACACTAAAAATTACACCACAGACTCTATACGCAGTCATGGGTAAAATGCCCACAAAACGTGAGCAAATTCCATTCTGGATAGCTAAAAAAATTACTCAAATCGAAGCAGTATTTCCAAATACTAGCCCGTATGAGAAACACAGGATACTGACAATCAGTTTTCCCAATGGGGATCACACCACAACTGGAAGACTGCACCACTTGGGGCTCAGTCTTTGCTGCCATCTATACTAAAACACATGGCATTCCGTCAATTGCGGTAATACCTGATGTCCTGAAACAAATTCAAAACAAATACGGGGCAGAGCCTGCTCTAAATTTAGGTATGAAATTACTGAAAAATTTCGACCAGGTCTCAACAATAATATTATCTAATATTAAAGGGGAGGCAGCAGCAGTGGCGATCCCCCAAAAATTAAGGGAATTCGATGTTACAGAACATCAGACAGAGCTACCCAGAATAATAGAACAATCTTATGCAGAATTAGGCAGAGATAGTTTGGGTGGAAGACCAGTGAAGCCGAAACTATCAGAAAGTCCTGAGAAGGACTCTATTAAACAAACTCCTACACCTTTAAAAAGAAGTGGGAGACTAATAAACAAAATTCAAACGAAAAACGTTCTCAATCCCGAGGTAGGTCTCCTCAAAAGGAGCCCTCTGAAAGGAGGTATAACCTCAGGAATAGGGATAATTTGAGAAAGCCTGACAGGTATCAAGATACTGATATACGTTCCTCTCATCCCTTTCAGATCTTGTCACAGACTTCGGAAAGAAGAGGACGGTCAGAACATAGAGAAGAACGCGTGAAATCCAAGGACGACAAACACGTTCCGAAGAACAAATCAAAACCTCAATTCTCCAAAAAGAAAGTAGCAGGTCTAAAGATCAGACATGCCGAGAATACTGAGAACACAACTCAAGAACGGAGAATGGGCTCAGACAATGCTGGACAGTGCAGCAGAAGTCACAATAGCTCGCCAGAACCTGAAGGAACTTCTGGAGATAGTGGACTTGAGTACATTACAGTTGAGACTGTAGACACCAGGGTTAGTACTCCACAAAAGTTATATGAAATAACACTCCGGATGGAGGGAGACAAACCTAGACAGGTGAAAGCACTTTTTTGGGAAAGACTATCAAGGGGCTATGACATACTTCTAGCAGAAAAAGACTGGCCACAACAATTTGTCAGGGAGTGCCCACACGGCAAGGACATTATTATGCCTGCCTTCTCCAACCACATTCCAATGCACCTAAGATATACATATGCCAGGAAATGGGCAGTAGCCCAGGCCCCAGCGTTATATAAAAATCATGTAGGATGGGATGAGGACTCCCCTCACCATAAAATACATCTGAAACATGAACCAACTGCACAACGGCAGTATCCAATAAAGCAAGAAGCTAAAAAACAGGTCAGTGGGATCTTAGATCAACTTGAATACCAAGGGGTGATTGAAACATGCACCTCCTCAATGAACAATCCTTTGTTTCCTGTCTCCAAACCAGACAATACATATCGTCTAGTTTTGGATTACAGACACTTAAACACTTGTTCTAAAACTTTTGCAGTGCAAAATGCACAAAGCACAGCATTAATGAATAACATTGTGCGTAAAAAATATAAAACCACATTAGATATCTCAAATGGTTTCTTTTGTCAAAACATAGCACCTGAAAGCAGGGACTTAACAGCATTTTCCATAATGGGGACCCAGTGTCACTTTTGTCGACTCCCACAAGGGTTCAAGAACAGCCCAGGGTTATTCTCAGCGAGAGTAACAGAGTTACTACAAATTTATGACAATGAGGCATTGTCCTATGTCGATGATATCTATCTGACAGACGATGACCTGGACAAACACTTAAACAGGGTGAGCACCATTATACTGGGCTTCGCCTCTGAGGGCTACAAGTTCAACTTTAAAAAGTCCAGAATTGCCCATCTCAATGTCCTATTTCTAGGATATGAGCTTTCAAGTGAAGGCAAGAGCTTGGCAGCTAACTTTTTAGAAAGTGTGCGCTGCTCCAACCTCCAAAAACGCTAAAAAACTTACAATCCATCCGGGGTTTCCTCAATTTTGGAAGAACATACATTCTAAATTACGCAGAAAGGGTTAAACCTCTCTACGCATTAATCAAACCTGATTATTCAATCAAAAACTGGACACAAGAACACGCAGAAATCTTGCGTTCACTCCAGGCTAACATGTTAGCAACAAATCACTTACAAACACGCGTAAGTCAACGCAACCTGGTGATCCGAATAATTTCGGGTCAATGCGGATTCACCTACTTAACATTTAATGAGGGTGAAAAAATACCAATCGCATACAAATCTCATTTGTATACACAAGCAGAAATGCGCTTCACTTCAACTGGAAAAATTCTGACAGCAGTTCAAACCGCTGTAGCAAAGGAAAGAGTCCTAGCACAAGGGAAACGCATTATTGTCGTAACCCCAGTGCCAGCTTTAGAAGCGGTCACAAAAGCAAGCATTCCAAATGCTAAAGCATTACATCCAAGATGGATACAATGGGTTAATTCTCTTGCTGCAACAGATGTTGAATATGTTTTTGATCCTGATTTAAAAACACAAGCATTCCTGCATTATGAACAAGAATGTCCTCTGCCCATTGAGATTCTGCCTCTCAATCAGTACGAATTTATAATTTACACTGACGGATCCGCACAGCCCGCAACAGGGAGTAAGCAAGCTTACAGTGCAGCATGTGCAATCGTTAAAGGTCACATGCGAGATGGCATCTTCAGACCTATGGTCACAAAAACTCAATCTCTAGGAGATTGTACAGCTCAGCGAGCTGAACTACAAGCATTCAAACTGGCACTTGAAAGTACTGATCGAGAATTCCCCACACTAATAGTGTGCGATTCCTTTTACTGTGTTCAGTCGTATAATGATTATATACAAAACTGGCTTGAAAATGGTTTCAAAGATGCGAAAGGTGGCACAATAAAGCACAAAATGCTTTGGGAACAAGTAGTTCAGTTGAAAAACGAACTACCAAAGGCTCACGTGATCCACACACTGAGTCATCAACGTGATGGCGTTCACGTTGCAGGGAATTCATTGGCTGATGAAGCCGCAAAGGGGCTGTTCAGACGGCTTCCGTAGCTGCGATCACTCGTTCAAAACGAAAATAGACAGTGAGATAATGTTGGCTGTCAATGCTACAAGCAAAGGCAGTGGTGCAGCGTTACCAAAAAAGTTTCCACTCAAGTACTCTTATGTAATTGATGCGAACAACGTTCCTTTTGCTCGAATCCCTGGAGTGGGGGATAGGGTGATTCCAAACATGGCACGAAGAGCAGCTTTGATTTATGAGGCACATTTGGGGGAGGGTCTGTCACATCAAGGGATCTCTAAAACAATTTTGACATTAAAAGAGATGTACTGGTGGCCTGGAATGAATACAGAAATACACATATTCATCAATAACTGCTTAGACTGTAAATTACAGCGAGAAAGCCACCAGACACCATGCTACGAATGTAGCTGCCCAGTACAGACACCATTATTAGACAGCATTAGACTATCTACGCGCCTGCGTCCTACTAGACAAATGCAATCCCACAAATACTGAATCAAGGTTCCTATGGATATGGCCTCAGCGCTCGGCTGACGCTCAAACTGTTATAAAAGATTTGCGAGTCTTTATCGGCACATACACAATTGGCACGCTACATTCTGACCAGGGCCCTGCGTTTAGCTCTCAGGCTTACAAAGAAGCCATGGCCAGTCTGGGCGTTGCATTGCGGTACTCCTCTCCATTCCATCCTGAGGGAAATTCGGTTGTGGAAAGGAAAAACCAGGACATAAAGCAGTCTATAACAGCTAGGGTATTAGGTTCAGGTGACGGGTGGGTCAAACATCTTTATGGGGTCCAGCGCTCATTAAATAACCTGCCAAGAAGTTCTCTAGGGGGGGTCACTCCATATGAGGTCCTATTTGGGACAAGAATGTGGGTACCAGATCTCGATGACGTAGGCACAGTGGTGGAAAATAAAACATTTGATATCAAAGATCGTTTGGCTGTTTTACAGGAACTGAATGAGTTAAGAACGAAACAAAGCAACGTATTCCTGCAGTCAACCACCACTGGGGAAAAACCGGCGGTCCCAGCAAGGCCTGTCTGGATTCCAAAAGTTGGGGATCTAGTCAGAGAAAAGATTGCGGACAAGAAGGAATTTGGACCTTCTTACAGACAACCAGTACCTGTCCTAGCAGTTCAAGGAACAAGAACAGTACTTCTGCCGCCCCTTACTGGAAGAAAGGAGAAAAGATTTGTGTCCATCGACCTCATCAAACCACAGTATGTGGCCAATACTAAATAGTAGGCCTCGTAGACTCCGACCTAGTAGCAGACACACTCCTCTCGCTACTATCCAAGAGGTTCAGACTGAAAGACTGATAACCATCGAGAATTCAGCAGTAACAGATGAAGGACTAAGCAACAATGCTATGGAACTCGTCCCTCTTGAAAACCAAGTAACAGTTCGTCCAAATACACCTGTCTACACCAATGTAGCAAGTGATAAACTGGTTCCAGCGATTTCTACAAATCCTGATGCAATTCCAACAATTGATAGAACTGCTGCTGGCTATTTCATTAACTTTGATACGTTCTCAGAAGATCCGAGTGAACCTGAAACGACGCCAGCATCATTGAAATTCAAGCAGCAAGTACAAGACTTTCTTCACTTTCTGAAAAAGACTTATTTGGTTTCTCCATGGATTGAACTCTGGATTACATCTGGACTATTTGTTTTCCTGCTCTGGCTAGCTTTGGTTACAACTGTGAGCGTGCTTATAAGTGGCAGATACATCCATGTGAACACTGAAGGAAAAGACGTGAACGTACTTTTGAAACCTCATAAATCTTCCCATCGTGAAGCAAGAGACTTGTCAACAGTGAACATCACAGCTGTTCCTATACAGGATGGTATAGTGTGGGACAAAACAGATTTTGATATCTTTGGCCCGACGGAAAAATTGAACATTCCACATTTATTTAAAATTTCACTAAGTGATCTAATTTCGTCCAGTACCTACTCTGATGATTGGGACTTTGAGACTGTTAATGACATAATGTTTGACCTAGAAAAATCTGCTGCATTTTCTAAAAATGAATATTTAGAGGGTTCATCAGACTATGAACAACTGTATTGTTATAACCACAATGGTCATCATTATTTGCATAAATCTGCATACCCTAGAAATGTGTTTATGTTTAACCAATGGGAGCATTGTCCTACACCACCACAAGGTAGTTCAAAAACATTTACTAACAAATTTCCATATTTTTCAGGTTACAATACATCTGATCCAGAAACATTTTATTATAAAAATGTAAACAAAACAGGACTGAAAATTATGTTAACTAATTCAAAACAGATTTACTCTGCAACATTTATTGCCCAACTGTCTAGACAGGGTTTCAACTTATGGAAAGACACAATAGACACAAAAACTGTGTGGGGTACTAAAGATTGGCAAGTGCAGGGGATAGAAGCGTTATTTAGAGCCTGTATCATCCCTGAACAAATAATGTTTTTGAATGAAACTGTCCAACAAACATCTTGTCTTGGACTAGCCAAGATCAAAGAGATGGAGACACCTTCTGTACCAACACCTGCCAGTAATAATGATACACAGGCAGCGGTGACAGTTGACAATATACTACAACTCAACAGATCTAATCCTGATTGGAAAAGATGGTTGATCTGGCCAACAGACACGAACAACTGTCAGGAAAGATTCCTGAATAAAACTCAGGGCTTTACTATTCATAGGCCAGACCCAAGATACGTCCAAAGACAGCATCCGGGGGTAGTAACAACATACAGTGTAGGTAAATTATGCCTCGGTTGGCTTCAGAAATCTACACTACAGGATGTGAAACAACACTTATCCTTACTTAAAGAAGACGCAGACCTTAGGGAATTCTTGCTTGGACCAAGAAGCATCAAGCGTCAAAAACGTTTCATATATGCCGGCATTTATGCTGCCTATAATGAAGCATAGAAAGTGTCACAGATGGAGGCCGCAGAACGAATACGTGAACTTGATCGTATTAATTTAGAGAAAACCCTCTCTGTGGTCGACAATGGGTTAACAACTTTGTCCTCCAGAATATATTCATTGGATGGCATTGTATCCTCTGCTATCGACATACTAGAACAAGATTTGGCAATGTTACAGCAAGGCCAATCTCAAATACGTTCTATTGTGTTATTAAGCTGGACGCTGCAATCTTTGCGTGTGGGCTATGTGCCTTGGCGTTTCATCAACACGTCAGCTCTGTTTGCAGAATACAATCTAACTGATAAACAGATCGAACTGGCACAAATAGGAGCAAAGTATACAGTGTTGAGCATTGAAAAACTGGAAAAATTACCATTCACAGTGGCAGAAAAACCAGCTACAGAATGGCTCATTCATGGCAAAATCACATTACCTGTGACTACTTTTCAGTTTCAGTATTGCCTCAGACAAATGCAAGCAGGCAAATATGAAAGGTTGGGTAAGGAATACATTAAGACATCTTGGGATTTACCGTATACATATAGATGTTGGAGTGGGGATCGTGAAGTATTTTTGAGCGGTACACACTGTAGAAATGCACTAAGCGGTTCACTGATTTGTCAGGACATTTCTTTACACGGGGCTTGCAATGGTTCTGTGACAAATTTGTCCTGCCACCAGCAGGGTACACCAGCTGCTGTGATTAATCCAACGTTTGGACAACTTTCTAATGGGAGTTACCTCATGTTGAATGATCAAAGTTGATGCAGCATGTTGCCAGGCATCCCTTATCTAGTAACGGTCAACTCCAGGGTCACTTGCTGTATGCAAGTATTGTTTGCCCCAATAGACACAGTCAGGGAGTCGCCTCTATGGCCTTCGCTGAACGTCTCTTTTATAAGATTTGATACTTTGAGCAGAATGAAAGCCATGCTTTTACAGCAAACAGTGCCTTTAACCTCGGCCAAAGAAACCTATGATCTACAAGTAGCAAGGACTTCGGCTGAGATACAGACTTTAATACGTACAAACTGCCCTATACATTTCGTAGAAATGATAGGACGTATCTTTAACATGTCTGATACAACCAGAATTGTACATGTATTTAAGAGCATCTGCTCCGGTCTGTCAGCACCTTTCCAGGCAATACTCGGAATAATCCCGAACTTTGCACATTCGGGGCCCGATTCACAGAACTAACTTACGACAAAATCCTAAACTTACTACCATTTTGGTATTCACAGAATGAACTTACTCATTTTACTCATTTTGGTATTCACAGAAGACACTTACACATTTTGTGTAACTTACACATTTTGTGTAACTTACACATTTTGTGTAACTTACTCATTTTGTGTAACTTACACATTTTGTGTAACTTACACATTGGGCCTGATTCACAGAACTAACTTACGTCAAAAACGTAAAGTTAGTACTTTTTAGGTATTCACAGAATACACTTACTCATTTTGGTATTCACAGAATAGTACTAACTTTACGTTTACGTTTACGTTTGGCCTGATTCACAGAACTAACTTACATCAAAAACGTAAACGTAAACGTAAACGTAAAGTTAGTACTATTCTGTGAATACCAAAATGAGTAAGTTCATTCTGTGAATACCAAAATGAGTAAGTGTATTCTGTGAATACCTAAAAAGTACTAACTTTACGTTTACGTTTACGTTTTTGACGTAAGTTAGTTCTGTGAATCAGGCCCATTTTGTGTAACTTACACATTTTGGTATTCACAGAAGGCACTTACTCATTGATGAGTAAGTGCCTTCTGTGAATACCAAAATGAGTAAGTTAATTCTGTGAATACCAAAATTGTTGTAAATTCATTCTGTGAATACCCAAATGTGTAAGTTCATTCTGTGAATACCAAAATTGTTGTAAGTTCATTCTGTGAATACCCAAATGTGTAAGTTCATTCTGTGAATACCCAAATGTGTAAGTTCATTCTGTGAATACCAAAATTGTTGTAAGTTTAGGATTTTGACGTAAGTTAGTTCTGTGAATCAGGCCCTCGGTGTTTGGTGGCATACCATTAATTCTAGCACTTGTTGCCGGAATTCTATTTCTCTTCCTGCTATTACGCTATGGCCAGCCTATTCGCAGACATCACTCCGAGCAAAATGGAGAAAGCTCTCCTTGAACGAAAGTGCCGTGAGCGAATAGTACAGCTTTTGGGCATGACTCGTCTACGGGACCTGAATGACACGTGGTTCCTGTCATTCAGACCAATCTGGCAAGATTGCATCTTACCTGTCCAACGATGCCTGCTATGCGGGGAAGAATGCGTGTTAGTCACCTGTCTAACATTTCCATCAGCAACGCCAACGGATGTCGATACTCTGCTGGTCCCGACAACGGCCCATGCTCTGTGTTGTCCCCAGAGGCTACCAATCCTGATGACAGCGTTCATTGAGATCTCACAGACGCTTCCGGCTGCTGCTGAGGTACGAGAAAGATCTGCAGGCACACAGGTAACAACGGACGCGACCATTGCTGCGGCATCCTATGCTGAAAGCGATGCTTCACATCTCTGTGCAATTAATCTACTACACGAGGTGTTCCAACTGACACCAACTTCAGTGGACGATATTTTGTCTACAGAAATAGATGATCTCATGTTTACACCAGACCCGTAAACTGACTCTGATTCAGCCGACAGTGTTCCAGAGATGCGGTAACAAATTGGCCTTCATAATTGAAAAACTTGGAACTCTTCCCAAATTGAACTTTTTCCCATTTTTCGAACTAAAATGGCAATTCAATCTGCTTGAAGTAGAACTAGCCTTATAGTACAGACTTCGCGGTACTTCCACAGACACTTAGTCATCTTGTTTGTCTAAAAAGTTCATTAATTTCCATGACATGAAATGACTTTGATTTTGAACAAACTTATCGATCATTTTTTTTGTCACATGTAAATATTACTGCTACTTTCATTCATATTGCATTTTATTTTAAAATATATGCCTGAAATGAAAAGCAATGCTTAAAATGTACAGTACCTTTTGCATTCTGATAGGTTTTTTAAATGCCTTTTAAACGGTTTTAAGAAATATTTTAGCAATATGCGGTGCTCCATTTAATGTTTAGCATTTTTAAATGTTTAGCATTTTAATATTATCGTACACACGAAAGTGGAGTGGGTGTTGTATTCCTCTTAGGGTGTCCGTATATAGGTTTTCCTGTATCATGTCCTTATATAGGCACAATTCGCCCTGCCCTTATATAGGCATAAAATCCCAGTCCTTATTTAGGCATTAAACCGTGCACTCCAAATACAGGCATGGTCTCAGACATCCGTCCACCCTAACGTCACAACGAGTTCTTGAAGAACAGATCCTTAGGCTTCGGGAATTTCCCTAGCACAGGACTATTGATTTCTTCAAGGACTCATTTATTATGCATGAACCGTTATACCTTAGGGGTTCATTCATGACGTCTTCCGCTGTCCGATCCACGTCAATGCTAACATTCTAAGGTACCTCTCAGGTATAAATATACCTTCCCTAGCCCTTGTAAACTAGAGGAGATTTCGACTTCAGAGGAGCCCGTTTCCCGGCCTGACGCACTGAGAAGATGCTGCCATTCCTGCACGCAGAGAATCCAGCTTCCAGTGATCTGACTTCCCTTGCGGGGTGTTGGAGTTCGAGTCTGGCAAGAGATTCCTACCTCTCTCATTCTGAAGGTATGGAGCTGACTAGAACCTAGAGGGACTGTTGGCATACTAGGCATACTAGGCTTAACATACTCTTAGTATACCATAGTAAGGAATACTTCACCTACTTCATACCTCTCCCTACACCTAGGTTAGGAACATTGGGGTAGAACTAGCTTAGAAACGCATCGTATGAGTACTCGCATTTTTAGTCTGTGTTATTTATGTAAATGAATAGCTGCTAAAGATCATGCTAGCGCAGTATTATTTATTTCTACTGCTTACGCTGTACATTATTTATCTTGCATACTGTCTTGTGATCGTAACAGCACATATTACTTACACAAGAAATAAGACTGTTCAATAAACCTTTTATTGAAAACGCCCGTCTGTTCTTTCCGTGTAACTTTGAGGAAAACTAAGTAAGCACGAGTGAGCTGAGTGAAATAGTTATCTATTGTTTCCACGACTCTGGGACACGTTCTGATTCTAAAGGGAAACAAAGTGGTCATGTTTTGCGGCTGCCAGAAACTACTCCCTTCTTGTTTGACAAGGAGTTTCTAGTGGCCTCTGAGCTAGCTGGCACAAGTAATTAAGTTTAATATACTCGATAGGGACATACTGACCTTAGTCCTATGTCAAACCTATAGGGGATATTATTCCAATGCGCAGAGCCTATTAGGGAAATAGGAGCTACACTACACTACTTTCACTTTGTGTTGTTGTGGCATCAGTGTGCTTTGCGCTCTGGTGTATTAACACAACAAACAAATCAAACTCAGGACACGAGGGAAGCTCTACCCTTGCATCCCGGATTTGACTTTTGAAAAGAAAATGCTTCGGGTGTTTTCACCAAAAGCATTTTCTTTTCCCATGCAGCAGCCAAACTGTTACCAATAGCGGCTCTGTGAAGGTAGTGAAGCCATTGGCAATGGGTTGACGGCCGGACTTAAAAGGTGTGGGGAGGAAAGCCCGCTGCCTGCCTGCACTGGTCTACCTGATGCATCCTGTAGATGAAGGCTTCAATAATATTAATTCGCTCTAATGATTAAATGTTTCCCACTGAGTGTTGGCACGGGACGCTGGATATTCCTGGACATGTGTTTCATTCTAGTAGGCAGCAGGGAGCAAGCTGTTTGTTCGGGGTGTGTGCCAATCTACTTTCAGAATCTTAGGTTCACAGGTGCATCTCTTGCTCTTGCTGCGCCTACACTGAGTGGCAAGCAATTAATTGTGATTGAGAACACTACTTAGGACTACATTTACCAGAATGCATTGGGTGGACTGGTTCCACATAGGCAGTGTGCTCTCCTCTCCCACTGTTTACATATGAGGTTCAGGTGGTAAAGAACCTGATATCCTGAAAGTAGCTTGCCAAGCACTCCTAAACCAACCGATTGTTGCTTGCTAATTAGTGCCATCTAGCACCAAGTGTGTGTCCAGTACAAGATGTGCCCAGACTGGGTATTGGGAGTATGAACACTATAGAGGACTGCATCTACCAGAATCCAATGGGTGGCACCGTACTCCACTCCCTCGTTGTTTATATTGTGTTTT